>JAUNZM010000426.1:0-1200000 GCA_033459285.1 Clamator glandarius
GATGCAACAGGAGATGTAACAACAGATGCTTCAATAGATTCATATTCCTCAGGAGATGCGGCAGGAAAAGGTGCTTCAGCAGGTACAGCTTCATGAGATGTAGCACGAGATACAGAAGAAGGTGCTGTAGGAGGAGAGGCAGGAGTAGATGGCGCAGCAGACGCAGGAGCAGGAGATGCAGCAGCAGAAGATGCAGAAGTAGGAGATGAGCAGCTAATTCAGCAGGAGATTCTGCAGCAGGAGATGAAGCAGCAGGAGATGCAGAGAAGAAGACGCAGCAGCAGGAGATGCAGCAGGAGATTCAAGAGCAGATGCAGCAGCAGGAGATGCAGCAGCAGAAGATACAGCAGTACATGAAGCAGCAGATGCACAAGAAAATGGAGCAGGAGATGCAGCAGCAGGAAAGGCACCATGTGATTCAGCAGGAGATGCAGCAGGAGGAGATGGAGCAAGAGATGCAGTATTAGATGCAGCAACAGGACATGCAGCAGCAAGATATGCAACAGAATATTGCAGCAGGAGTTAGAGTAGCAAAAGATGCACCAGCAGATGCAGCCACAGGAGATGCAGCATGAAATGCATCAGCAGATGCAGGAGGAGGCTTAGCAGGAGGAGAGGCAGCAGAAGGACATGCAGCATGAGATGCAACAGCATCATATGCAGCAGCAGGTGCAGCAGCAGGAGATGCAGCAGCAGGTGGTGCAGCAGCAGGAGATGCAGCAGGAAATGCAGCAGCGGGGGAAGCCATAGCAGGAGATGCAGAGAATAAGATGCAGAGAAAGTGAAGCAGCAGAAGGAGATGCAGCAGTTGATTCAATAGCAGTAGATGCAGCAAGTGATACAGCAGCAGCAGATGCAGTATCAGGAGAAGCAACGGCAGATGCAGCAGCAGTTGATGCACCAGCAAAAGATGTAGCAGGAGATGCAGAAGTATATGAAACAGCAGCAGATGCAGAAGTAGGAGTTTCAGCAGGAGATGTAGCAGGAAGTGATGCAGCAGGAAATGCAGAAGATGCAGCAGCAATTGATGCATAAATAGATGCATCAGGAGTATAGATGCATCGGCAGGAGATGGAGCATGAGGTGCAGCGGGAAGAAGTGAAGCAGGAGATGCAGCTGCAAGAGATGCAGCAGGAGATGCAGAAGGATATGCAGTAGCAGGAGATGTAGCAGCACAATATGCAAGAGGATATTCAGCAAGAGGAGAAGCACCATGAGATGCTGCAGAAGTAGATGCAGCAGCAGACGAAGCAGCAGTAGATGCAGCAGAGAGCTATGCAGTAGAAGGAGATGAAGCAGGAGATGCTGCATCAGGAGATGCAGCAGGTGATGCAGCTGCAGGTTATGCATCAGGAGAAGATACAGCAGCAGGAGATGCAGTAGGAGATGCAGCAGGATTAGATTCAGCTGGAGAGGCATCAGGAGAAGATACAGCAGCAGGAAATGCAGCACCAAGAGATGCAGGATAAGGAGATGCATCAGAAATGTAGCAGGTATTCAGTAGCAGCTGATGCAGCACGAGATGCAGTAGGAGATGCTGCAGAAGGAGATTCAGCTGGAGATGCAGCAGTAAGATATGCATCATTAGGAGATGCAGTAGGATTGCTGCAGGGGATTCAAGAGCAAAAGATGCAACAGCAGATGCAGCAGCAATTGCAGGAGATGAAGCAGCAGGAGATGCAGCAGAAGGAGGTGCATCTGCATGAGATGCAAGGAGGAGATGCATCAGCAGGGGAAGAAGTGGAATGAGATGCAGAAAAGAAGATGCATTGAATGAGAAGCAGTGGAAGGAGATGCAGCACGAGAAGCAGCCGCCGTAGATTCAGCAAGAGATACAGTAGAAGATGCAGCAGCAGGAGATATAGAAGGAGATGTCGCAGTATGTGAATCACCAGGAGATGAAGCAGAAGGAGATTCAGCGGAAGATGCACCAGTTGATAATGCAGAAGCAGAAGATGAAGCAGCAGTGGATTATGCAGGAGATGCAGCACTAGATGATGTAGATGCAAGAGACGAAACAGTAGGAAATGCAGTAGGAGATGCAGCTGCAGGATATGCAGATGGAGATTCATCAAAAGATGCAGCAGCCAGGCATGCACCAGGAGATGCAGCAGCAGGGGATGAAATAGCTGGAGATGCAGAGAAGAAGGGGCAGAGAACCAGAAGCAGAGTAAGGAGATGTGGCAGGAGATGCAGCCGCAAATGCAGCAGTAGGTATAGCAGCAGGTGAAGCAACAGGAGATGCAACCGCAGAAAATGCTGCAGATCGAGCAGTAGGAAATTCAGCAGGAGATGCAGCAGCAGGAAATGCAGCAGCAGGAGATGCAGCAGTAGATGAATCGACAGCAGATTCCGCAAAAGATGCAGGAGATTCAGCAGCACACGCAGCAGCAGGAGATGAAGCAGCAGCACACGCAGCAGCAGGAGATGAAGCAGCAGGAGGTGCAGCAGCAGGATGTGCACTAGGACGTCCTGCAGCAGGAGATGCAGCAGCAGAAGAAGCAGCAGTAGATGCAGCAGCAAGATACGCAGCAGTAGATACAGAAGAACTATATGCATCAAAACGAGATGAAGCAGGAGATGCAGCATCAGGAGATGAACAAGGCGGAAATGCCTTAGGAGATGCAGCAGCAGGAGATGCATTAGGTGATGTAACAGCAGACGCAGCAGCAGGAGATGCAGCAACAGAAGATGCAGCAGGAGATGCAGATTCTGTAGGAGATGCAGCCACAGGAGCTGCTGCAGACAATGCAGCCACAGGAGTTGCTGCAGACAATGCAGCCACAGGAGTTGCTGCAGACAATGCAGCAGAAGAAGATGCAGGAAAAGGTGATTCAGCAGGTGATGCAGTGACAGGAAATGCAGCAGGAGATGAAGCAGCTGGAGATGCAGCAGGAGACGCAGCGGGACGAGATGCAGCAGGATACACAGCAGCAGGAGATGCAGCAGGAGATTCAGCAGAAAGAGATGAAGTGAAGTAGATGCAGCAGCATGAAGTGCAGCAGCAGCAGGTGGAGTAGCAGATACAGCAGCAGGAGATGAAACAGCAGGAGATGCAGAAGCAGAAGACATATCAGGAGATGCAGCAGCAGCAGATGTACCAGGAGATGCAGAACCAGGAGGCGAAGCAGCAGGAGATGCAGTTGGAGATGCATATTCATCAGGAGATGCAGCAGAAAGATATGCAGCAGGAGAAGCAGCAGCAGGAGATGTAGCAGCAGGAGATGCAGTAGCAGGAGATGCAGCAAAATATGCATCAGAAAGAGATGAATCAACAGAAGATGCATTAACAGGATGTGGAGAGGAGATGCAGCAGCAGGAAATGTTTCATGTACTGCTGCATCTCGTGCTAAATTTCCTGATACTTGATGTCCTCCTGCTGCTGCATCTGCTGCTTCATCTCCTGCTGCTACATCTCCTGCTGCATTTTCTGCCTATGCATCTGTGGATGCATCTCCTGATGCTACATTTCCTGTTGCATCTGGTCTTCATCCCCTGCTGCATCTCCTGCTGAATCTCCAGCTGCTGCATCTAATTCCGAAATTTTGCTGAATCTCCTGCTGAATATGCATCCCCTGATGCATCTCCTGCTGCTGCATCTCCTGCTTCCTATCCTACTGCATCTCCTCCTGCTGCATTACATGCTGCATCTCCTCCTGCTGTGTCATCTGCAGCAGCATCTTCTGCTGCTACATTTCCTCCTGAATCTGCACCTCCTGATGCATCTGCTGCAGCATATATAGCTGCTGCATCTGCTGCCTCTGCATCTGCATCTCCTTTTGCTGCATCTTCTGCTGCATGTCCTGCTGCTGCATCTCCTTAATCTGCTGCTGCATCTGCTAATGTATCTCCTGCTGCATCTCATCGTGGTATCACTCATCCTGCTGCATTTCCTGCTGCATTTGCTTCTACATTTCTACTTCATCTCCTGCTTCAACTTCTGCTGCTGCTGCATCTCCTTCTGTATCTTCTCCTGTTTATCTCCTGCTGCATCTCGTGCTGCTGCATCTCCAGCAATCTTCAGCAGCACGAGATGCAGCAGCATGAGATAATGCAGGATAGGTAGAAGGTGGAGCTGTAGACGGAGATACAAGAGCAGGAGTCGAAAGAGCAGTAGAAGCAGCAGCAGATTAAGAAGGAAATGCATCAGGAGATGCACCAGCAGGAGATGAAGCAGGAGATACAGCAGCAGAAGATTCAGGAGCAGGAGATGAAGAAGCAGAAGATGCAGCAACAGGAGCTGCAGAAGCAGATACAGAAGTAGGAGGTGCAGCAGCAGGAGTTTCAACAGCAGATTCAACAGCAGATGCAGAAGGAGATGCAACAACAGGAGAAGTAACAGCAGATGCATCAATAGATGCATATTCCTCAGGAGATGCGGCAGGAAGAGATGCTTCAGCAGGTACAGCATCATGAGATGTAGCACGAGATACAGAAGAAGGTGCTGTAGGAGGAGAGGCAGGAGTAGATGGCGCAGCAGACGCAGGAGCAGGAGATTCAGCCGCAGGTGCAGCAGCAGGAGATTCTGCAGAAGGAGTTGCAGCAGCAGGAGATGCAGAGTAGAAGATGCAGCAGCAGGAGATGCAGAGTAGAAGATGCAGAAGCAGGAGATACAGCAGTTGATACAGCCGCAGGAGATGAGCAGCCAATTCAGCAGGAGAGGAAGCTACAGGAGATGCAGCATGAGATGAAGCAGCATGATATGCAGCAGCAGATGCATCAGCAGCAGATGCAGCGGCAGCAGATGCAGCAGTAGATTCAGCAGAAGACACAGCATCAGGAGATGCAGCAGCTGGAGATGAAGCCGAGGATGCAGGAGCAGGAGACGTAGAAGGAGATGCAGCAGAAGCAGATGCAGCAGGAGGAGATGCTGCAGGAGATGACTATTCAGAAGGAGGTACATCAGGAGATGTAGCAGCATGAGATGCTGCGGGAGAATCAGGACGAGATTCAGCAGCAGGAGATGCAAGAGCAGGAGATGCCATCGCAACAGATGCAGCAGCAGATTCAGCAGGAAATGAAGCAGCAGGGGATGCAGCTGTAGATGCAGCAGATGCAGCAGCAGATGCAGTACGATACAAGGCAAAAAAAGATGCAGAAGCAGATGTAGCAACAGGATATGCAGGAGCACTTGATGCAGCAGGAGGAGATGCAGTAGCAGCAGGTGCAGCAGGAGATGCAGCAGCAGGTGATAGAGCATGTGTTGTTGCTGCATCTCTTGCTGCTGCATCTGCTGATGAATTGCCTCATGTATTTTCTGATGCTGCATCTCCTGCTGCTGCATCTCTTGTGTAATCTCTTGCTGCTGCATATGCTGGTGCTACACCTGTAGCTTCATCTCCTGCTGTTGCATCTGCTGGTGTTGCATCTGCTGCAGCACCTAGTGCTGCATCTCCTGCTGCTGCGTATCATAGTGGATATTCTACTGCTACATCACCTGCTGCTGTGGAGATGCAAGAGGAGATTCTGCAGAAGATTCAGCAGGAGATACAGCAGGAGATGCATCAGGAGATGAAATATCAACATATGCATCAGCAGTTACAGCAGGAAGTGCCTCAGGAGATGCAGGGGCAGATGCATTCAGCAGGATATGCAGCTGAAATGCAAAAGCACTAGATGCATCAGTAGAAGATTGAGCAGCAGATGCCGCAGGAAATGGAGATGCTTCTGCAGATGCATCCGCAGATGCATGAGCAGAGGTTGCAGGAGGAGATGAAGCAGCAGGCTATACAGCAGCAGGAGATGAAGCAGCAGATGCAGCAGCAGGAGATGCAGGAGGACATCAAGTAGCAGGATATTTAGCAGGAGATGCAGCAGTACATGAAGTAGCAGCAAATGCAGCAGCAGATTAAGGAGATGCAGCAGCAGGTAATGCAGCAGAAGATTCAGCAGGTGGAGATGTAGCAGGAGATGCAGCAGCAGGAGATGCAGATTCAGTAGGAGATGTAGCAGCAGAAGATGCTGCTGCAGATGATGCAGCAGGAGATGCCGGAGAAGGAGGTGCAGCAGGGGATGCATATTCAGCAGTAGATTCAGCATAAAATTCAGAAAGAGATGCAGCAGCAGGATATGCAGCAGGAGATGCAGGAGTAGACGAAGCAGCAGCATATGCAGCATCAGATGCAACAGATGAAGCCGAAAGAGATGCAGCAGGGGATGAAGCACCAGATGCAACAGGAAATGGAGCATCAGGAAGTGAATCCGCAGATGCATGAGCAGAGGATGCAGCAGGATATGTAGCAGCAGGAGATACACGAGCAGGAGATGAAGAAGGATATGCAGCAGCAGGAGGTGCAAAAGGACATCAAGTAACAGGGGATGCTCCCACTGCCTCATATTTTTCTATATCCCCTGCTGCATCTACTGCTGCTGCCTCTGCTGGTGCAGTTCCTGCTGATGCATCTCCTGCTGCATATCCTGCTGCTGTATTTCGTACTGCATCACCCGGTTCTGCATCTTTGATGCTGCATTCCCTGCAGCATCTCCTGCTTCTGCATCTTCCCTAGAATCTCCTGTTCCTGCTTCTCTTGCTGAATCTGCACCTCCTACTACTGCATCTCCTGCTTCATCTCCTGCTGCATTATCTCTTCTACATCTCCTGCTGTGATCTCTCCTGCTGCTATATCTCCTGCTGCACGTACTGCTGCATCTCCTGCTGCGTCAATGCCTACAGATCCTGCTGATTCATCTCTAGCTGTTGCATCTCCTGATTATGCATCTCGTGCTGCATCTGCTGCTGCATATCCTGCTGCTGCATCTGCTGCTGCATCATCTTCTGCTGAATCTCATGCTGCATCATCTTCTGCTGAATCTCCTGCTGCATCTCCTGTGTCTGCATCTACTTCTACATCTCCTGATGCTGAGACTCCTTCTGCTTCATCTCCGGCTGCTGCATCTTCTGCAGCATATCCTTCTGCTGCATCTCCTGCTGCTGTATCTCATCCTGTTGCATCTCCTCTTGAATTTCCTGCTGCTGCATCTCCTGACGCTGCACCTCCTGCTGCTGCATCTCCTGCTGCTGCAAATCATGACACATCTCCTGCTGAATCTCTTCCTGCTGAATCTCCTGCTGCATATCCTGCTGCTTTATCTCATCCTGCTGGATCTCTTCCTGCATCTCTTGCTGCTGTATCTACTGCTGAACCCCCTGCTGCTGCATCTCCTTGCTGCAACTCCTTCTGGTGCATCAGCGGATTCATTTCATGATGCTCCTCTCCCGCTTAATCTCCTGCTGCTGTAATCCCTGCTTCATCTTCTGCTTTATACCAAAATCACCTAGTACCTTTCCTTCTGCTTAATCTCCTAATGCTGTATCTCCTGCTTCATCTCCTGCTGCCTATATTGCTGCTGCATATACTGCTGCTTCGTCTGCTGCTGCATCTCCTGATGCTGCATCTCATGGTGCATCTCCTCTTACTCAGTATCTGTCTACATATCCTTCTGCTACATCACCTGCTAATGAATGTCTTTCCACATATCCTGCTGCATCTCCGGCTGCATCTCTTCCGGCTGTATCTCCTGCTGATGCAGCCCTCCTCCTTCATCTCCTGCTGCTGCATCTCGTTCTGCTGCATCTTCTGCATTTCCTGCTGCATCTCCTGCTGAATCTCCACCTGCATCTGCTGCTGCATCTGCTGCTGCTTCACATACTGCTGCATATCCGGCTGCTGTATCTAATGCTGCTCCGTGTGCTGCTGCATCTCCTGCTGATGCATTTCCTGATACATACGCTGCTGCTGCTGCATCTCTGGCATCTTCTACTGCATCTGCTGCTGATTCATCTACTGCTATATTTCCTGCTACATCTCCTTCTTCTCATCTACTGCTGCTGGATCTCCTCCTGCATCTCCTGCTTCTGCATCTGCTGCTTCATATCCTCCTGATGCCTCTGCGTATTCATCTCATGATGCTACTCTCCTACTGGATCTCCTGCTGCTTCACCTCCTGCTGCTGCAACCGCTGCTTAATCTACTGTTGCTGCATATCCTTCTGTATATGTTGTTGGTGCATCTCTTGCTGCTGCGTCTGCTGATGCATGTCCTGATGCATCTCCTGCAGCTTTATCTCCTGCTTCATCTCCTGCTGCTGCATCTGCTTGTGCTGCATCTGCTGCTTCATCTCCTGCTACTGCATCTGCTATTCCTGCATCTGCTGTTGAACCTGCTGCTGCATCTCCTGCTGCTGCATATCATACTGCATCTACTTCTATTACAACACCAGCTACTGTATGTCCCGCGTACCCTCCTGCTGCAGAATCACCCGATGCATCTCCTCCTGCTGCAATTCCTGCTGCTACATCTCCTCCTGCTGCAATTCCTGCTGCTACATCTCCTTCTGCTTTATCTGCTGCTTCATCTGCTGCTGCTGCATCTGCTGGTGCTGCACCTGCTGCTGCATCTGCTTCTGCATATCTTCCTGCATCTCCTGCATCTCCTCCTGCATCTCCTGCTGATGCATATCCTGCTTCAACTCCTGCTGCTACATTAACTCCTGCATCTCTTCCTGCTGTATTTCCTGCTGCTGCATCTCCTCCTGCTGCATCTGCTGCTTCATATACTGCTTCTGCATCTCCTAATGTTGCATCTGCTGCTTCATGTGCTGCTTCATCTCAAGCTGCATTTCTTGCAGAAACAGCTCCTCCTGCATCTCACGCTTCTGCATCTCCTGCTGCAGCTCCTTCTGATGCATCGGCAAGTTCATCTTATGATGCTGCTATCCTGCTGCTGAATCCCCTGCTGCTGAATCTGCTCCTGCGTCTTCTGCTTCTGCATTACCTGCTGCATCTCCTCCTGCATCATCTCCTGCTTCTGTATCTCCTACTTCATCTCCTGCTGCGGCATCTCCTGCTGCTTCATCTGCTGCTGCAACTCCTGCTGCTGCATCTCATGCTGCATCTCCTGCTACTGCACCTCCTGCTGCTGCATGTCCTGCGTAATCTCCTACTGCTACATCTACTGCTGAATCTCTTGGTTCTTCATCTCTTGCTGATGCATCTTCTGATGCATCTCCTACTGCATCTCCTGCTGTTGCATTCCATTAATAGGAGCAGTTAAATCACATTTCTGAAACTTACACTAAAACAGTTTATGAGTCGTGCTTCAGAGATTGCAGTGAAAGCGCTTCAAGAGAAAATGCTAACGTGAGCTAGAATTTGATCTTAGCACCTTCCCTGGTGTACTTGAGCTGAACGCTCAAGTATTTTGAAGTGACGATTTAAGAGCCATTCTGATGTTACAGTACACAAGCCTAGACTGAAAGTTCTATAAGTCTTGCCTTGCAGTGAAAGGTCCTGTCGCTGCGTTTGCAGCATCTGCTGCTGATTCACATACTGCTGAATATACTACTATATATCCTGCTTCTGCATCTCCCGCTGTTGCACTGCTACTACATCTCCTGCTGCTGAATCTGCTGCTGCATCTTTTGCTGCTGTATCTCTTTCTGAATCTGTTGCAGCTGTATCTTCTGCTGCCTCTATTGCAGCTGCATCTCCTTCTGCTGCTTATCATTCTCTGCATCTTCGGCTCTGCATCTCCTGCTACTGCACCCCCTGCGGCTTCATCTCCTTCTGCATATCTTCCTACTGCATCTCCTGCTACTGCATCCCCTGCGGCTTCATCTCCTGCTGCATCTCCTACTGCTGCCTCTGCGACTGGATGACATTCTGCTGCAACTCTTGCATCTGCTGCTGCATCTGCTGCTACAACTCCTTCTGCATCTACTGCTGCTGGATCTCCTACTGCATCTCCTGCTGCTGCATCTGCCACTTCATATCCTTCTGATACATCTGCGGATCCATCTCACGATGCTACTCTCCTACTGGATATCCTGCTGCTGAATCTCCTGCTGCTGCATCAACTGCTTCTATCTACTGCTGCTGCTGCATATCCTTCTGCATGGGTTGTTGCTGCATCTCTTGCTGCTGCATCTGCTGATGCATTGCCTCATGTATTTTCTGATGCTGCATCTCCTGCTGCTGCATCTCCTGCGTAATCTCTTGCTTCTGCATATGCTGGTGCTACACCTGTCGCTTCATCTCCTGCTGCTGCATCTGCTGGTGTTTCATCATTCACCTAATGCTGCATCTCCTGCTGCTGCATATCATAGTGGATCTTCTTCTGCTACATCACCTGCTGCTGTGTCTCCATGGTACTCTCCTGCTGCAGAATCTTCTTCTTCTACATCTCCTGCTGCTACATCTCGTGCTTCATCTCTTGCTGCTGCATCTCCTGCTTCATCTCCTGCTGCTCCGTCTACTGCATCTGCTGCTGCATCTGCTACTACATCTCCTGCTGCTCTATATCCTCCTGCTGGCTCTTCTACTGCAACTCTTGCTACTTCATCTTCTGCTGCATCTCGTGATGAATCTTCTGTTGCTGTATCTCTTGCTGCATCTATTGCAGTAGCATCTCCTGCTGCACCTCCTGCCGCTGCTTCTTATGCTTCTCTTTAGCAAGGGATGCATGATGAGCATATGCAGCATTAAGAGATGCAGCAGTAGATGCAGCACAAGATGCAGCCGCGGGAGATGCAGCAGGAGCTGAAGCAGAAGATGCATCACGAGATGCAGCAGCAGATGCAGCAGGAGGAGATGCAGCAGGAGGAGATGCAGCAGCAACAGATGCAGCAGCAGCAGATTAGGCAGCAGGAGATGCAGCACCAGGTGCTGCAGGATAATCAGCAGCAGACACAGCCGCAGGAGATGCAGCAAGAGCTCTAGCACGAGATGCAGCAGGAGATAGAGTGGGATATGCAGTAGCAGGAGATGTAGAAGGAGATGCAACAGCAGCAGGAGATTCAGCAAGAGATGCAGAAGGAGATGCACTAGAAGGATTTCAAGCCACAGATGCATCAGCAGGAGGTGCAGAAGAAGGAGATGAAGCAGAAAGGGATACAGCAGCAGGAGATGCAGCAGCAGAAAATGCAGCAGCAGGATATGCAGAAGAGGATGCAACAGGAGCTGCAGCAGCAAGTTGTGCAGGAGCATGAGATGCAGCAGGAGTAGATGCAGTAGCAACAGATGCAGCAGGAGATACAGCAGAAGGAGATGCAGCAGCAGGAGATTCAGCAGCAGATGCAGCAGCAGGAGATTCAGCAGCAGACACAGCAGCAGGAGATTCATTAGCAGGAGATGCAGAAGCAATCGCAGCAGTAGAAGTGGCAGCAGGTGGAGATGCATCAGAAGATGCATATTCAGAAGGAGATACAGCAGGCGATTCAGCAGGATATGCAGAAGGAGGAGATGATGCAGCAGACACAGCAGCAGGAGATGAAGCAGCAGAAAACGCAGAAGTAGGAGATGTAGGAGGAGGAGATGCATCAAGAGGTGCATATTCAGGAGGAGATGCATCGGGAGATGTAGCAAGCTATGTAGCAGCATGAGATGCCGCAGGAGATGCAGGAGGAGATTCAGCAGCAGGAGATGCAACAGCAGGAGATGCTGCAGCAAAAATGGAGCAGCAGATTAAGCAGCAGATTCATCAGGAAATGCAGTAGCAGGATATGCAGCATTAGATGCAGCAGGAGATGCAGCATCAGGGGATGCAGCAGCAGATTCAGCAGCAAATGCCACAGGAGACGCAGCAAAATGAGATGCAGATGCAGATGCAGTAAGAGATGCAGATTAAGCAGCAGATGCAGTAAGAGATGCAGATTAAGCAGTAGATGCAGCAGGATGTGATGCGTCAGATGATACAGCATCAGGAGACGAGCAGGAGTTTGGGCAGGAGATGCAGTAGGAGGAGAGGCAGGAGGAGATGATGCAACAGACGCAGCAGCAGCAGATGCAGAAGCAGAAGATGAAGCAGGAGATGCATCAGTAGAAGATACAGCAGGGGATGCAGCAGCAGGATATTTTGCAGCAGCAGATGCAGCAGGAGATGCCGCAAGTGATGCAGAGAATGGGGATGAAGCAGCAGGAGATGAAGCTGCGAGAGATGCTGCAGTAGATGCAGATTCAGCAGGAGATTCATCAGCAGGAGATGCTGCAGCAGATTCACAGCAGGACATGCAGGAGAAGGAGATTCAGCAGCAGGAGATGTAGTAGGAGATGCAGCAGGAGATACATCAGCAGGAATGGTAGCAGGCGATTCTACAGCAGGAGATGCAGGATGAGATTCTACAGAAGAAGATTCAGCAGGAGATACAGCAGGAGATGCATCAGGAGATGAAGTATCAACATATGCATCAGCAGTTACAGCAGGAAGTGCAGCAGGAGATTCAGCAGGAGATGTAGCAGCAAGAGATACAGAAGCAGGAGATGAAGAAGGATGTGCAGCAGCAGGAGGTGCAGGAGGACATCAAGTAACAGGGGATGCTCCTACTGCCTCATATTTTTCTATATACCCTGCTGCATCTACTGCTGCTGCCTCTGCTGGTGCAGTTCCTGCTGATGCATCTCCTGCTGCATATCCTGCTGCTGTGTCACCTGCTGATTTATCTCTTGCTGGTGCATCTTTTGCTGCATCTCCTACTTCTGCATCTACTTTTTCCTGCTAAATCTGCTGCAGCATCTCTTGCCGCAGCATCTCCTGCTGCCGCATTACCTGTTGCTACATCTCCTGCTGGATCTACATCTCCTGCTGCATCTGCTGTGGCATCTCTTTCTGCTGAATCTCCGATTCATCTCCTGCTCCATTGCTGCTGCATCTGCTGCTGCATCTCCTGCTGCTTTATAAACTACTGCTGCATCTCCTTCTGCTGCATATCCGGATTCAGCATATCCCATTGCATCTCCTGGTTTTGCTTCTCCTGCTGCTCCATCTCCTGCTGTATCTCCTGCTGCTGTATCTCGTACTGCATCTCCCGGTGCTGCATCTTTGATGCTGCATTCCCTGCAGCATCTTCTGCTTCTGTATCTTCCATAGAATCTCCTGTTCCTGCTTCTCTTGCTGAATCTGCACCTCCTGCTGCTGCATCTCCTGCTTTATCTCCAGCGTCATCTCCTGCTGCATCAATTCCTACAGAGCCTGCTGATTCATCTCTAGCTGTTGCATTTCCTGTTGCATCTCCTGCTGATGCATCTCCTGCTACTGTATCTCCTGCTGATGCATCTCGTGGTAAATGTGGTGCTGCATCTGCTACTGCATCTCCTACTACTCCATCTAATACTGCTGCATCTGCTGCTGAATCCTCTCCTTCTGTATCTTCTGCTGTTGCGTATCCCGTTGCATCTCCTGCTGCTGCAAATGCTGCTGCATGCCCTTCTTCTGCATCGTCGGCTGCATCTCCTGCTGCTACATATCCTGATGCTGCATCTCCTAAAGTATCTCCTGCTGCTGCTTCTGCTGCTTCATCTCCTGATTTGGCATCTGCTGCTGCATCTCCTCCTGCTGCATTTCCTGCTGAATCTATTGGTTCATCTGCTGCTGCTTTTCTTCCTGCATGTTCTGCTGCATCTCCCGATGCTTCGTGTGCTTTTGCATCTCCTGATTCATTTCCTGGTGCTGCATTACCTGCTTCATCTCCTCCTGCGTCATATCATGCTGCATCTGCTGCTGCATATCCTGCTGCTGCATCTGCTGCTGCATCATCTGCTGCCGAATCTCCTGCTGCATCTCCTGCATCTGCATCTACTTCTACATCTCCTGATGCTGAACCTCCTTCTGCTTCATCTCCGGCTGCTGCATCTTCTGCAGCATATCCTTCTGCTGCATCTCCTGCTGCTGCATCTCCCGCGTCTGCATCTTCTGCTGCATCTCCTGTTGCTGCACGTCCTGCTGTTGCGTATCCCGCTGCATCTCATCCTGAATCTCCTGCTGCTGCATTTGCTTCTACTGCATCTCCTACTGCTGCATCTCCTGCCGATGCATCTTCTATCGCGTCTCCTGATGAATCTCCTGCTGCTGCATCTCTTTTTGCATCTCCTACTGCTGCATTCCTTGGTACATCTTTCACTGCTAAAACTCCTGCTGCTTCATCTCTTTCTGCGTCTCTTCTTGCTGTACCTCCTTCTGCTGCATCTGATGCAACACCTCCTGCTGCTGCATCTGCTGCTGATGCCTCTTCTCCTGAATTTGCTGCTGAATATCCTGCTGCTGCATATTCTGCTACATCTTTTGCTGCTGCAACTCCTACTGCTTCTTCTCTTCCTTCATCTCTTCCTGCTGTACCTCCTTCTGCTCCATCTGATGCAGCACCTCCTGCTGCTTCTTCTCTTCCTTCATCTCTTCCTGCTGTACCTCCTTCTGCTCCATCTGATGCAGCACCTCCTGCTGCTGCTGCTGCCTCTTCTCCTGAATTTGCTGCTGAATATCCTGCTGCTGCATCCTCTGCTGCATCTTTGGCTGATGCGTCTCCTGCAGCTTCATCTCCTGCTGCTTCATCTCCTAATGAGACATCTACTGCTTCATCTCCTTCTGCTGCATCTGCTGCTGCATCTCCTGCTTCATATGCTGATGCATATCCTGCTGCAGTAACTACTGCTGCATCTCCTCCTTCTGCATCTGCTGCTGCATCTGCCACTGCATCTCCTGCTTAATCTTCTGCTGCTACATCTGCTTTTGCATCTCCTTATGCACCTATTACTGCTGCATCTCCAGCTGCATCTCCAGCTCTCTATCCTGCTGCTTCTCCTACTGCTTTACTCGCTTCATCTCCTTCCTTGGTATATCCTGCTGCATCTCCTCCTATGGCATCTCCTGCTGCCGCATGTCCTGCTGCTGCATCTCCTGCTGAATCACCTTTTCCTGCATCTTCTTCTGCTGCATTGCCTGCAGCACCTCCTGTGGCTGCATCTCCTACAGAATCTGCATTTCCTGCTGCATCTTCTGTTGCTGCATCTCCTGCTGCTGTGTCTGCTGTTACATCACCTAATGCATCTCCTGCTCCTGCATCTCCTAAGGCATTTCCGCCTTGTTCATCTCCTGATGCTGCATCTCCTGCTTCATCTCGTTTTGATGCATATAGTTCTTCTGTATCTACTGCTGTGTATCTTGCTGCTGCATCTCCTGCTGCTTCTTCTGCTGCTGCATCTCCTGCTGCAGGATGTCCTAGTGCACCTCCTGCTGCTGCACCTCCTGCTGCTTCATCTCCTGCTGCTGCGTGTGCTGCTGCTTCATCTCCTGCTGCTGCGTGTGCTGCTGAATCTCCTGCATCTTTTGCTGAACCTGCTGTCGATTCATCTACTGCTGCATCTCCTGCTGCTGCATCTCCTGCTGCTGGATGTCCTAGTGCATCTCCTAATGCTGCATCTGTTGCGATGGCATCTCCTGCTCTTGCATCTCCTGCTGCTGAATCTCGTCCTGATTCTCCCGCAGCATCTCATGCTGCTACATCTCCTGATGTACCTCCTTCTGAATAGTCATCTCCTGCAGCATCTCCTCCTGCTGCATCTGCTTCTGCTGCATCTCCTTCTACGTCTCCTGCTCCTGCATCCTCGGTTTCATCTCCAGCTGCTGCATCTCCTGATGCTGTGTCTTCTGCTGAATCTACTGCTGCATCTGCTGCCGCTGCATCTGCTTCTGCTGCATCTCCTTCTACGTCTCCTGCTCCTGCATCCTCGGTTTCATCTCCAGCTGCTGCATCTCCTGATGCTGTGTCTTCTGCTGAATCTACTGCTGCATCTGCTGCCGCTGCATCTGCTGCTGATGCATCTGCTGCTGCATATCATGCTGCTTCATCTCATGCTGCATCTCCTGTAGCTTCCTCTCCTGCTGAATTGGCTGCTCATCTCCTGCGGCTGTATCTCCTGCTGTATCTCCTGCTTCTGCATCTTCTACTCTGCATCTCCTGCTGCTGCAACTCCTGCTGCAGAATCTCCTGCTGCTGCACCTGCGGCTGAATGTCCTGCTCCTGCGTCTGCTGCGCCATCTACTCCTGCCTCTCCTCCTACAGCACCTTCTTCTGTATCTCGTGCTACATCTCATGAAGCTGTACCTGCTGAAGCATCTCTTCCTGCCGCATCTCCTGAGGAATATGCATCTATTGATGCATCTGCTGTTACTTCTCCTGTTGTTGCATCTCCTTCTGCATCTGCTGTTGAATCTGCTGTTGAAACTCCTGCTGCTGCACCTCCTACTTTTGCATCTGCTTCTGCAGCTCCTGTTGCTGCATCTCCTGCTTCTTCATCTCCTGCTCCTGAATCTTCTGCTGCTGTATCTCCTGCTTCATCTCCTGCTGGTGCATCTCCTGATGCATTTCCTTCTTAATCTGCTGCTGCTTCTACTGCTCTTTCGACTCCTGCTCTTGTATCTCCGTCTACAGCTCCACCTTCTACCTATCCTGCATTATCTCATGCTGCTGCATCTCGTGCTGCTGAAGATTGCTGGAGATGCAGCAGCACGAGATGCAGCAGGAGATAAACAGCAGAAGATACAGAAGGAGATGCAGCAGCAGCAGAAGTTGAAGCAGGAGATGAAGTAGAAATGTAGAAGCAAATGCAGCAGGAAATGCAGCAGGATGAGAGATACCACGATGAGATGCAGCAGGAGATACATTAGTAGATGCAGCAGCAGATTAAGGAGATGCAGCAGCAGGACATGCAGCAGAAGATGCAGCAAAAGGAGATGCAGATGCAGAGGCAGAGGCAGCAGATGCAGCAGCTATATATGCTGCAGCAGATGCATCAGGAGGTGCAGATTCAGGAGGAAATGTAGCAGCAGAAGATGCTGCTGCAGATGACACAGCAGGAGGAGATGCAGCAGGTAATGCAGCAGGAGGAGATGCAGTAGGATAGGAAGGAGGAGATGCAGCAGCAGGAGATGCATCAGGGGATGCATATTCAGCAGGAGATTCAGCAAAATTTCGGAATTAGATGCAGCAGCTGGAGATTCAGCAGGAGATGCAGCAGGGGATGAAGACCAGATGCAACAGGAAATGTAGCATCAGGAGATGCATCCACAGATGCATAAGCAGAAAATGCAGCAGGAGATGTAGCAGCAGGAGATGAAGCAGCAGATGCAGCAGCAGGAGGACATCAAGTATCAGGAGATTTAGCACGAGATGCAGCAGTACATGAAACATTTCCTGCTGCTGCATCTCCTCTCCACATCCTGTTAATGCATCTTCTGTTGATTCATCTCTTTCTGATGCATATTTTGCTGCATCTCCTGCTACTGCATCTCCTGCTGCTACATCTCCTGCTGCTGCTTCTCCTGCTGCATATCTTTCTGCTGCATCTCCTGATGAATATGCATCTCCAACTGCATCTCCTGCTGCTTCACCTCCTGGTTCTGCATCTCCTGGTACATCTGCTGCTGCTGCATCTCCTGATATGTCTTCTGCTTCTGCATCTGCTGCTGCTGCATCTCCTGCTGCTATATCTGCTACTCCACCTGCTGCTGCTGCACTTCATGCTGCTGCATCTACTTCACTTCATCTCTTTCTGCTGAATCTCCTGCTGCATCTCCTGCTGCTGTGTATCCTGCTGCATCTCGTCCCGCTGCGTCTCCTGCTGCATCTCCAGCTGCTTCATCTCCTGCTGCATTTCCTGTCACTGCATCACCTGCTGAATCACCTTTTCCTGCATCTTCTTCTGCTGCAATGTCTGCAGCAACTCCTGTGGCTGCATTGTCTGCAGCAACTCCTGTGGCTGCATTGTCTGCAGCACCTCCTGTGGCTGCATCTCCTACAGAATCTGCATCTCCTGCTGCATCTTCTGTTGCTGCATCTCCTGCTGCTGCGTCTGCTGTTACATCACCTAATGCATCTCCTGCTGCTGCATCTCCTAAGGCATTTCCGCCTTGTTCATCTCCTGATGCTGCATCTCCTGCTTCATCTCGTTTTGATGCATATAGTTCTTCTGTATCTACTGCTGCGTATCTTGCTGCTGCATCTACTGCTGCTTCTTCTGCTGCTGCATCTCCTGCTGCAGGACGTCCTAGTGCACATCCTGCTGCTGCACCTCCTGCTGCTTCATCTCCTGCTGCTGCGTGTGCTGCTGCTTCATCTCCTGCTGCTGCGTGTGCTGCTGAATCTCCTGCATCTTTTGCGGAATCTGCTGTCGATTCATCTACTGCTGCATCTCCTGCTGCTGCATTTCCTGCTGCTGCATCTCCTGCTGAATTTCCTACTGCTCGATCTGCAGCATTTTCTGCGGTTGCATCTCCTGTTGCTTCACCTGGTGCTATACCTACTGCTGCATTTGCGGCTGCATCTCCTGCTACATCTCCTTACTCTGCTTCTGGTTCTCTGCCCCTTCTTCTCTGCATCTCCAGCTATTTCATCCCCTGCTGCTGCATCTCCTGGTGCATGCCTGGCTGCTGCATCTTTTGATGAATCTCCATCTGCATATCCTGCAGCTGCATCTCCTACTGCATTTCCTACTGCTGCGTCTCTTGCATCTACATCATCTAGTGCTGCATCTCCTGCATAATCCACTGCTGCTTCATCTTCTGCTTCTGCATTATCAACTAGTGCATCTTCCGCTGAATCTCCTTCTGCTTCATCTCCTGGCGATTCACATACTGCGACATCTCCTTCTATATCTCCTGCTGCTGCATCTTCTACTGTATCTCTTGCTGAATCTACGGCGGCTGCTTCTCGTGCTGCATCTCCTTCCGCTGCTTCTCATTCAATGCATCTTCTTTTCTGCATCTCATTCCACTTCTTCCCCTGCTGATGCATCTCCTCCTGCATCTCATGCAGATGCACCTCCTTCTGCTGCATCTCCTGCTGCTTCATCTCCTGCAATTGCTGCTGCATCTTCTGTTGCATCTTTTGCTCCTGAATCCCCTGCAGCAATCCTACTGCATCTCCTAATGATGCATATCTTACTGCTGCATCTCCAGCTGAATCTCCTTCTGCAGCATCTCCTACTGCATCTCGTGCTGCATCAGCTGCTACTGAATACCTGCTACATTTCTGATGCATCTCCTTATCCTGCATCTCTTGGTGCTGCATTTCCTGCTGCTGTATCTTCTCCTGATGCCTCTCCAGCTGAATCTAATCCTGCTGCATCTCCTACTGCATCTCCTGCTGCTGTATCTTCTCCTGATGCATAACCTGCAGCTGCATCACCTGCTGCATCTCCTGATGCAGCATCTCCTGCTTCATCTCCTTCTACTGCATAGCTCTCTGCTGCATCTACTGCTGCTTCGTCTGCTGCTGCATCTACTTCTGCAGCATCTCATGGTGCTTCTCCTCTTGCTGAATATCCTCTTGCATATTGTGCTGCTACATCTCCTGCTACTGCATATCCTTCTGCATCTCCTGCTGCATCTCTTGCAGCTGCATCTCCTGCTTCACTTCTTCCCGCTGCACCTCATGCTCCATCTCCTGCCGATGCATCTATACTCCTGATGCATCTATTTATGCATCAATTGCTGCTGCATCTTCTGCATTTCCTGCTGCATCACTTCCTGCTACATCTCCTGCTGAAACTCCTACTTCTGCATCTGCTGCTGTTTCATATACTTCTGCATCTCCTGCTACATCTTTTGCTGGTGCATCAACTGCTGCTGCATCTGCCGTTGCTTCTCCTGATACTTCATCTGCTGCTGCATCTGCTGCTGCTGTATCACTTGCTGCATCTACTGCTATTGAATCAACTGCTGCATCTCCTTCTGCTGCTTCACTTTCTCTGCATCTTATTCTCTGCATCTCCTGCTATGGCTTCCCCCGCTGCTGCATTTCCTGCTGCATCTCCTGCTGCTGCACCACCTGCTGCTGCATCTCCTGCTGCTGCACCTGCTGCTGCATATGATGCTGTTGCATCTCATGCTGCATGTCCTTCTGCTTCCTCTCCTCCTGCTAAGCCTCCTCCTGCATCTGCTGATGCATTTCATGCTGCATCTCCTGTGGCTGCATCTGCTGGTGCATCTTTTGCTACTCTAACTCCTGCTGCAATCTTCTGTTGCATATCTTGCTGCTGCATGTCCTGTTGCTGCATCTAATACAGCATCTCTTGCTCCATCTCCTCCTGCTGCATCTCCTGCTGAATCACATGGTGCCTTTCCTGCTGCTGCATCTCCTGCTCCATTTTCTTGTGCATCTGCTGCTTCATGTACTGCTGTATCTTCTGCTGCTGCATCTCCTGCTGCTGCATCTGCTCTTGAATCTCCTGCTGCATCTCCTGCTGCTGCGTCTTCTTCTCTGCATCTCCTGCTGCAGAATCTCCTGCTGCAGAATCTCCTGCTGAATTAGCTGCTCATCTCCTACTTCTGCATCTTCTGCTGCTGCATCTCCTGCTCCTGCGTCTGCTGCGCCATCTACTCCTGCCTCTCCTCCTACAGCACCTTCTTCTGTATCTCGTGCTACATCTCATGAAGCTGTACCTGCTGAAGCACCTTTTCCTGCCGCATCTCCTGAGGAATATGAATCTATTGAAGCATCTGTTGTTACATCTCCTGTTGCATCTCTATCTGCATCTGCTGTTGAATCTGCTGTTGAAACTCCTGCTGCTGCACCTCCTACTTCTGCATCTGCTTCTGCAGATCTTGTTACTGCATCTTCTGCTTCTTCATCTCCTGCTCCTGAATCGTCTGCGGCTGTATCTCCTGCATCATCTCCTTCTTCATCGCCTGCTGGTGCATCTCCTGATGCATTTCCTTCTTAATCTGCAGCTGCTTCTACTGCTGTTTCGTCTTCTGCTGCTGTATCTCCGTCTACAGCTCCACCTTCTACATATCCTGCATTATCTCCTGCTGCACCTCATGCTGCTGCATCTGCTGAAGATTCTCTTCCTACTACGTCTCCTGCTGAATCTGCTTCTGCAACTTCTGCTGCTGCATCTCATGCTGCTTCGTCTCCTGCTGCTGCAACTCCTACTGAATTTGCTGTTGACTATGCTGCTGCATCTGCTGTGGCTGCATCTCCTGTGCATCTCCTTCTGCATCTCATGCCACATCTCCAGCCAGTGCACCTCCTGCCTCGGCATATCTTGCTGCATCTACTGCTGCTGCATCTCCAGCTGCATCTCCTGCTGCGGCATCTCTTGCACCTTCTGGTGTATGTGCTGTAGATTCATATACTGCTGCATCTACTGCTGCTTCATCTGCTCCTGCTTCATCTGCTGCTGCTTCATCTGCTGGTGCTGCATCTGCTGCTGCATCTGCTGCAGGTTCCTCTTCTGCATCTCATGCCACACCTCTCACCGATGCATCTCCTTATTCTGCATATCTTGCTGCATCTTCTGCAGCTGCATCTCCTGCTGCTGCATCTGCTGCTCTATCACCTGCTGCATAATCTCCAGCTGCATCTCCTGCTGCCGCAATGCCTGCTGTATCTTCTGCTGTATTTTCTTGTTGCTGCATATTCTGCTTCTGTATATACTGCTGCATTTCCTGCTGCTCCGTCTCCTGCTTCTGAATCTCTTTTTGCATCTCCTGCTTCTGCGTCTCCTCTGCATCACCTCCTGCTGTGTCTCCTCCTGCAGCATCTGCTGCAGCATCTGCTTCTGCATCTCCTGCATTTGCTGCTACACCTTCTTCTGATTCATCTGTTGCTGCATGACCTGCTACATTTCCTGCTGCTGCAAGTCCTGCTGCTTCATCTCCTGCCCTAGCATCTCCTTCTGCTGAATCTCTTCCGGAATATCCTGCGGCATCTCATGCTGCTACATATCCTGCTACATCTCCTACTGCATCTCCTTCTGAATATGCATCTCCTGATGCATCTCCACCTGCTGCCACTCCTACTGCTGCGTTTGCTTCTGCATCTCCTGCTCTTGCATCTCCTGCTGCTGAATCTCCTCCGGAATCTCCCGCAACATCTCATGCTGCTACATCTCCTGCTGCATCTCTTTCTGAATAGCCATCTCCCGATGCATCTCCTCCTCCTGCATCTCCTCCTGCTGCACCTCCACCTGCTGCATCTCCTGTGGCATCTCCTGCTGCATCTCCTGCTACTGCATCTCCTGCTGCATCTCCTGCTGAATATGCCTACTCTGCTGCATCTCCTGCTGCAGTGTCTAGCGCTCTATCTCCTGTTGCATCTCCTACTACATCTCCTTCTTCTGCATCATCTGCTTCATCTCCAGCTGCTGCATCTCCTGCTGCTGTGTCTTCTGCTGAATCTACTGATGCATCTCCTGCTACTGCGTCTGCTGCTGCTGCATCTGCTGATGCATTTCCTGCATCTCCTGCTGCTGCATCTCCTGCTTCTGCATATCCTTTTGCTTGACTTGCTGCTACATCTCCTGCTTCTGCCTCTCCTACTCCTGCTTCAGCTGCTGCATCTCCTGCTGCATCTCCTGTTGCTGCATCTTCTTCTCTGCAGATCCTGCTGCTTCATCTCCTGCTGCAGAATCTCCTGCTGAATTAGCTGCTCATCTCCTGCACCTGTATCTCCTGCTGCATCTCGTGCTACATCTCCTGCTGCAGAATCTCCGGCTGCATCTTCTGCTTCTGCATCTCCTGCTACTGTGTCTGCTGCATCATCTACTCCTGCCTCTCCTCCTACAGCATCTCCTTCTGTATGTTGTGCTACATCTTATGAAGCTGTACCTCCTGAAGCATCTCTTCCTGCTGCATCTCCTGATGAGTATGCATCTATTGATGCATCTGCTGCTGCATCTCCTGATGCTGCATCTCCTTCTGCATCTGCTGTTGAATCTGCTGTTGAAACTCCTGCTGCTGCACCTCCGACTTCTGCATCTGCTTCTGCAGCTCCTGTTGCTGCATCTCCTGCTTCTTCATCTCCTGCTCCTGAATCTTCTGCTGCTCAAGCTCTTGCTTCATCTCCTTCTTCATCTCCTGCTGCTGCATCCCCTCTTGCTGCATCTTCAGCCACATCTGCTGCTGAATCTTCTGCTGCTGCATCTCCTGCTGCTGCATAATCTGCTGCATCTCCTGGTGCATCTCCTGCTGCTGAATCTCCTGCATCTGCTGCTGCATCATTTACTTCTGAATCCCCTCCTGAATTCATGCTGCATCTCCTGATGCTGCATCTCCTGCTGATGTATCTGCTGGTGCTGCATATGCTACTGCATCTGCTGCAGGATCTCCTTCTTCTGCCTCTCATGCCACATCTCCTGCCAATACATCTCCTGCTTCTGCATATCTTGCTCAATCTACAGCTGCAGCATCTCCTGCATCTTTTGGTGCACTGCTGTAGATTAATCTACTTCTGCATCTCCTATTGCTTTACCTTCTGCTTTTAGATGTCCTCCTGCATCACCTGATGCTCCATCTGCTGCTGCTGCATAGACTGCTGCATCTACTTCTGCTGCATCTCCTTCTGCATCTCCTGCTGAATGTGCTTCTGTATCTGCTGAGTCTTAATCTCCTGCTACTGAATCTCCTGCGTCTGCATCTTCTGCTGAATGTGCTGCTAATATGCCGCTGCATCTCCTGCTGCATCTCCTGCTGATGCATCTCCTGCTGCTGTATCCCCTGCTTCTGCATCCTCTGTTTCATCTACTACTGCTGCATGTGCTGCTACAACTTCAGTTGCTGAATTTATTTCTGCTGCATCTGCTGCTGCATGTCCTGCTACGTCTCCTCCGGCTGAATTTACTTCTGCTGCATCTGCTGCTGCATCACCTGCTACTGAATTCCCTGCTGCATTCCTGTTCCATCTCCAGCTGCTGCACCTCCTGCTGCTGTGTCCCCTGCTGCACCTCCTACTGCCGCACCACCTGCTATTGAATCTCCTGCTGCATCTCCTAATGCTGCATCTCCTGATGCTGTATCTCCTGATGCATCTCATGCTGAATCTCCACCTCCTGCTTCATCTTCTGATCTGCTGCTGCATGTGCTGCTACATCTCCTGCTGCTGCATCTCCTGGTGATGCCTCTCCTGCTGCATCTCGTGATGCTGAATCTCGTGCTGCTGCATGTCCTGCTGCTGCATCTCCTGCTACTACATCTCCTGCTTCATCTCCTTCTGATACATGTCTTGCTGCTCAATCTACTGCTGCTTCGTATGCTGCTGCATCTCCAGATGCAGCATCTCATGGTACATCTCCTCTTGCTCAATCTCCTGCTGCATATCCTACTGCTATAATTCCTGCTACTGTATCTCCTTCTGCATCTCGTGTTGATGAAACTCCTGCTGCTGCATCTACTGCTACATCTCCTGCTGCTGCATCCCCTGCTGCTGCATTCTCTGTTTCATCTACTGCTGCTGCATGTCCTGCTACATCTTCTGCTGCTGCATCTTCTTATGCTGTATCTGCTGCTGCATCTCCTGCTGAATCTCTTCCTGCTGCAAGTCATGATGCATCTCCTGCTGAATCTCTTGCTGCTGCATCTCCTGCTGCATCTCCTGCTGCTTTATCTCATCCTGCTGGATCTTCTCCTGCATCTCTTGCTGCTGCATCTACTGCTGAACCCCCTGCTGCTGCATCTCCTTGCTGCAACTTCTTCTGATGCGAATTCATCTCATGATGCTCTTCTCCCGCTTAATCTCCTGCTGCTGTAATCCTTGCTGCTTCTACTGCTTCATACCAGAATCACCTAGTACCTTTCCTTCTGCTTAATCTCCTAATGCTGCATCTCCTGCTTCATCTCCTTCTGCTGCATATACTGCTGCTTCGTCTCTTGCTGCTGCATCTCCTGTAGCTTTATCTCCTGCTGCTACATCTGCTGGTGCTGCATCTGCTGCTGAACCTGCTGCTGCGTATCATACTGCATCTACTTCTGTTACAACACCAGCTACTGTATCTCCCGCGTACCCTCCTGCTGCAGAATCACCCGATGCATCTCCTCCTGCTGCAATTCCTGCTGCTACATCTCCTTCTGCTTTATCTGCTGCTTCATCTGCTGCTGCTGCATCTGCTGGTGCTGCACCTGCTGCTGCATCTGCTTCTGCATATCCTCCTGCATCTTTTGCATGTCCTCCTGCATCTCCTGCTGATGCATATCCTGCTTCAACTCCTGCTGCTACATTAACTCCTGCATCTCTTCCTGCTGTATTTCCTGCTGCTGCATCTCCTCCTGCTGCATCTGCTGCTTCATATACTGCTTCTGCATCTCCTAATGCTGCATCTGCTGCTTCATGTGCTGCTTCATCTCAAGCTGCATTTCTTGCAGAAACAGCTCCTCCTGCATCTCACGCTTCTGCATCTCCTGCTGCAGCTCCTTCTGATGCATCGGCGAATTCATCTTATGATGCTGCTATCCTGCTGCTGAATCCCCTGCTGCTGAATCCCCTGCTGCGTCTTCTGCTTCTGCATTACCTGCTGCATCTCCTCCTGCATCATCTCCTGCTTCTGCATCTCCTGCTTCTGTATCTTTTACTTCTTCTCCTGCTGCGGCATCTCCTGCGGCTTCATCTGCTGCTGCAACTCCTGATGCTGCAAATCATGCTGCTTCTCCTCCACTGCACATCCTGCTGCTGCATGTCCTGCATAATCTCCTACTGCTACATCTACTGCTGAATCTCTTGCTTCTTCATCTCTTGCTGATGCATCTTCTGATGCATCTCCTACTGCATCTCCTGCTGTTGCATTCCATTAATAGGCGCAGATAAGTTAATTCTGAAACTTACACTAAAACGGTGTATGAGTCGTGCTTCAGAGATTGCAGAGAAAGCGCTTCAAGAGAAAATGCTAACGTGAGCTAGAATTTGATCTTAGCACCTTCCCTGGTGTACTTGAGCTGCTCTGCATCTCCTGCTGCTGCATCTGCCACTTCATATCCTTCTGATTCATCTGCGGATTCATCTCACGATGCTACTCTCCTGCTGGACATCCTGCTGCTGAATCTCCTGCTGCGGCATCAACTGCTTCTATCTACTGCTGCTGCTGCATATCCTTCTGCATGGGTTGTTGCTGCATCTCTTGCTGCTGCATCTGCTGATGCATTGCCTCATGTATTTTCTGATGCTGCATCTCCTGCTGCTGCATCTCTTGCTGCTGCATATGCTGGTGCTACAGCTGTCGCTTCATCTCCTGCTGCTGCATCTGCTGGTGTTTCATCTGCTGCAGTACCTGGTGCTGCATCTCCTGCTGCTGCATATCATAGCGCATCTTCTGCTACATCACCTGCTGCTGTATCCCCAGCGTACTCTCCTGCTGCAGAATCTTCTGCTGCATCTCATGTTGCTGCATCTCTTGGTGCATCTCCTGCTGCTGCATCACCTGCACCTCCTCCTGCATCACCTACTACTGAATCCTTTCCTGAATTCCTGCGGCATCTCCTGATGATGCATCTCCTGCTGCTGAATCTCCTGCTGATGCATAACCTGCTGCATCTCCGACTGCTTCATCTCCTGCTGCTGCATCTGCTGGTGCCGCATATGCTACTGCATCTGCTGCAGGATCTCCTTCTTCTGCCCCTCATGCCACATCTCCCGCCGATTCATCTCCTGCTTCTGTATATCTTGCTCAATCTACTGCTGCTGCATCTCCTGCATCTTTTGGTTCATCTGCTGTAGATTTAATCTACTGCTGCATCTCCTGTTGCTTCACCTTCTGATTTTTGATGTCCTCCTGCATCACCTGATGCTCCATCTGCTGCTGCTGCATCTATTGCTGCTGCATCTCCTGCTGAATGTGCTTCTGTATCTGCTGAGTCTTTATCTCCTGCTGCTGTATCCCCTGCTTCTGCATCCTCTGTTTCATTTACTACTGCTGCATGTGCTGCTACAACTTCAATTGTTGAATTTACTTCTGCTGCATCTGCTGCTGCATCTATTGCTGTTTTATCCTCTGCTGAAACTCCTGATGCTGCATCTTTGTCTGCAATTACCTCTGAGGCATCAGCGGATTCATCTGATGATGCATCTCCCCTGATTCATCTCCTGCTGCTGAATCTCCTGCTATTGAATACTCGGCTGCTTCTTAACCTTCTGTTTCTCCTGCTGCTGGGTCTCCTACTGAATATCCTGCTGCTGCATCTCCTGGTGCTATATCTTTTGCTTATGAATCTCCTGCCACTGCATCTTTTACTGAATCTGCTGCTACATCTACTGCGGCTGCATCTCCTGATTCGGCATCTCCTGATTCGGCATCTCCTAATGGATCTCCTGTAACTTAATCTCCTGCTTTTGCATCTCCTGTGTTATCTCCTTCTGATGCATAGCTTCCTGCTGCATCTACTGCTGCTTCGTCTGCTGTTGCATCTCCAGCTGCATCTCCTGCTGCTGCATCTCAGGGTACATCTCCTCTTGCTCAATCTCCTGCTCAATATCCTGGTGCTATATCTCCTGCTACTGCATCGCCTGCTGCATCTCCTGCTACATCACTTGTGGCTGCATCTCCTGCTGCTTCGTCTGATGCTGCAGCTCTTGCTCCTTCTCCTGCTGCAGAATCTCCTGCTGCACCTACGTCTGCTTCTCCTGCTGCTTCATCAGCTGCATCTACATCACCAGGATATTCTGAAGGAGATGCAGACGTAGGAGATGCAGCAGGATTTTCAGCAGGAGATGCAGCAGGGAATAAAGGAGGAAATGCAGCAGTAGATACAGTAGGAGATGAAGCAGCAGGAGATGCAGAACCAGAGGCAATTGGAGATGCATCAGGAGATGCATCAGAGATGCAGCAGCAGATACTGCATGAGATGCAGCAGGAGGAGATGAAGCAGCAGAAGAAGCAGCAGGAGATACAGAAACAGGAGATGCAGCAGCAGCAGAATCAGCAGGAGGTGAAGCAGTAGCAGGAGATGGAGCAGCAGAAGCAGTAGCAGGAGATGCAGCACAAGATGCATCAAAGTTGTTGCAGAATATGCAGCAGGATATATAGCAGCAGCAGATGCAGGAGTAAGAGATGAAGCAGCAGATGCAGCAGGAATTGCAGCAGAAGAAGCAGCAGGAGGAGATGCAGCAGCAGCTGCTGCAGCAGCAGACACAGTATGAGATGCAGCACACAGAGATGCAGAAGCAGATGCAGCAGCAGGAGATGAAGAAGAACGAGACGCAGCAGGCGGAGATGCAGAAGCAGGGGATGCAGCTGCAGGTGATTGAAAAGGGGATGCAGCAGGGTATGCTGTAGCAGATGCAGCAGGAGATGCAGCATCAGAGATGTAGCAGGAGATTCAGCGAGAGATGCAGCAGCAGATTCAGCATCAGGAGATGGAGCCGCATAGGCAGATTCAACAGGAGGTGCAGGAGCAGATAATGCAGCAGGAGATGGTACTGGATATGCAAAGCAGGAGATGAGGCAGCAGATGCCCCCGATGGAGATGCAGCAGGAGATGCTGTAGGCTCTGAAATTTTGAAGTGACGCTTTAATAGCCATTCTGATGTTACAGAACACAAGACTAGACTGAAAGTTCTACACGTATTGTTTTGCAGTAGAAGAGCTATAAGAGAAAAGATTCCACAACAGCAGCATTCCATGCTAGCATCTTCCAGGCGGGAATTACTCACTTTTCCTAAAGAGCCTGTTAAGTCACAATTGCCTAGTCTATACTAAACGTTCTGTTAGTAGTGCTTCACAGCTTGCAGTGAAAGCGCTTCCAAAGAAGACACTAACGAGAGCCTGTATTTGATCGTAGCAGCTTCTCTGAGATACTTGTGCTGAACTACTTGAAATCTGGAAGGGACGCTTTAATAGCCGTTCTGATGTTACAGTACACAGACTGAAAGTCAGTACCCTACACTAAATCGCTCTGATAGTCGTGCTTTCCTCGTTGCAATGAAAGAGCTTCCACAGAAGACTCTAACGAGAGTCGGCATTTGATCGTAGCAACTTCCCTGCGGTTCTTGTGCTGAACGATCTGAATTTTTGAAGTGACGTTTTATTTGCCATTTGTATGTTAAGGTACGCAAGCTTATACCGATAGCTCTACAATTCTTGTTTTATAGTGAAAGCGCTCTAAGAGACCCCATTGAGAAGCAGCAGCATTCCTTGCCAGCTTCTTCCCTGCGGGATTTACTCACTTTTCCCTAAAGCGCTTTAATATGCTCAGTTAAGCCACAATGCAATACCCTACACTAAAACTGTCAACTACTCGTGCTTTGCAGCTTGCAAGTGCAAGCGCTTCAAGAGAAGCCTCAGACGAAAGCCAGCATTTGATGGTAGCAGCTTTCCTGCCGTACTTGTCCTGAACGATTTTAAAGTTTGAAGTGGCGTTTTAATAATCATTCTGATGCTGCAGTACAGAAGCCTAGACTGAAAGGTCTACAAGTCTTGCTTCCTAGGCGAAGTTAAGTCACAATTCAGTATACGTACACTAAAACGGTCCATAAGAAGTGCTTTGCAGCTTGCAGTGACTGCACTTTCACAGAAGACTCTTCACGAGAGCCAGCACTTGATCGTAGCAGCTTCCCTGCGGTACTTGTGCTGAACGAAATTTTTGAAGTGACTCTTTAATAGCCATTCTGATGTTGCAGCACTCAAACCTAGACTGAAACTTCTACGAGTTTTGCCTTGCAGTGATAGCGCTATAAGAGTACATATTCAGAAGCATCACGCTAGCATCTTCCCTCAGACAGTTACTCATGTTTCCTAAAGTGTAATAATTTGTGAAATTAAGTTACAAGTTCTGTATCCTATACTAGAACTTCCTGTTAGTCGGACTTTGCAGCTTGCAGTTAAAGCGCTTCCAAAGACTCTGACGAGAGCCAGCATTTCATGGTGGCACCTTCCCTACGGTACTTGTGCTGAAAGCCCTGAAATTTTGAAGTGACGCCTTCATAGCTATTCTGATGTTACAGTTCACAAGCCTAGACTGAAAGTTCTACAAGTCTCGCTTCGCAGTGAAAGCCCTCTAAGAGAAGACATTCAGAAGCAGCAGCATTCCGTGCTAGCGTCTTCGCTGTTGGGGATATTCAATTTTCCTAAAGCGAGTTATTAGCCGCTATTTTGTCGCTATTCTTTTGCCTACACTTAACGCTCTATTAGTCGTGTTTTGCCCCTCTTAGTGAAAGCGTTTCCAGAGATGATTCTAACGAGAGGCACTATTTTATGCTAGCAACTTTGCAGGGGTATTTGTGCTGAACGCTTTCAAATCTTCAAGTGAAGCCTTACTAGCCATGCTGATGTTACAGTTTACTAGCCTGGACAGAAAGTTGGATAAATCTTGGTTTACAGTGAAAGCGCTCTAAAAGAAGACATTCAGAAGCAGAATTCCATGCTAACATCTTCCCTGCTGGAGATAATCACTATTCATAAAGCGCCTTAATAGGTGTTGTTCAATCACTATTCATTTGCCAACACAATAATGATGCGTTAGTCGTGATCTGCATCTTGCAGAGATAGCGCTTCCATACAAGGCTCTTACGAAAGCCAGCTTTTGATGGTTGCAGCTTTCATGAGTTACTTGTGCTGAACGATCTGAAATTTTCAAGTGACGCTTTAATAGCCATGCTGATATTACAGTTCACAAGCCTAGAGTGAAATTTCTACAAGTCGTGCTCTGCAGTGAAAGTGCAATAAGAGAAGACATTCAGAAGCAGAAGCATTTCATGCTACCGTCTTCCCTGTATCAGTTATTCACTTTTCTAAAAGCGCTTTAATAGTCTTTATTAAGTCACTACTACCTTGCCTAAATGAAAACCTTGCATTTTTCGTGCTTTGCAGCTGGCAGTGAAAGCGCTACAAGCGAAGGCTCAAAAGGAGAGCCAAATGTACATGTTAGCAGCTACCCTGCGGTACTTGTGCTCCACGCTCTGAAATCTTGAAGTGACGCCTTCATAGCCATGCTGATGTTACATTTCACAAGCCTAGAGTGAAAGTTCGACAAATCGTGCTTTGTAGTTGAAATGCTTTAAGCGAAGACGTTCATAAGCAACATAATTCCATGCTAGAATCGTCCTTCCTGGAGATATTAACTTCAACCTTAGCGCCGTAATAGGCGTTTTGAAGTCACTATTAACAAGCCTATACAAAAACGTTCTTTTAGTCGTGTTTGCAGCTTACAGTGAAAGCGCTTCCAGAGAAGACTCTGACGAGAGCCAGCATTTCATGGTGGCACCTTCCCTACGGTACTTGTGCTGAGAGCCCTGAAATTTTGAAGTGACGCCTTCATAGCTATTCTGATGTTACAGTTCACAAGCCTAGACTGAAAGTTCTATAAGTCTCGCTTCGCAGTGAAAGCGCTCTAAGAGAAGACATTCAGAAGCAGCAGCATTCCGTGCTAGCGTCTTCGCTGGTGGAGATACTCACTTTTCCTAAAGCGCGTTATTAGTCGCTAATATGTCACTATTCTTTAGCCTACACTTAAACGTTGTGTAAAGCTTGATTTGTAGTCAAAGCGCTCGTAAGAGAAGACATTCAGAAGCGGAATCATTCCAAGCCAACATCTTCCCTGCTGGAGATATTCACTTTTCCTAAAGCGCCTTATTGGGCGTTATTAAGTCGCTAATAACTAGCCTACACGAAAACGTTGCCTTTTTCGTGCTTTGCAGCTGGCAGGGAAAGCGCTTCATGAAAAGATCCTAACGAGAGCTAAAATTTGATGATAGCACTTTCCCTGCGGTGCTTGTGCTGAACGTTCTCAAATCTTGAAGTGACGCTTCAAACGTTACAGTTCACATGCCTAGAGCGAAAATTCTACAAGTCGTCTTTTGCAGTAACAGCGCTATTAGAGAAAACACTAAGAAGTGGTATAATTTCGTGCCAGCATCTGCACTGCATGAGATACTCACTTTTCCGTAAGCGCCTTCATAGGCGCAGTTAAGTCACAATTCATTACCCTAAACTAAAATGTGTTAGTCGTGCTTTACAGCTTGTAGTGAAGCGCTGTAAGAGAAGACACTAAGCAGAGCCTGCATTTGATGGTAGCAGCTTCCCTGAGGTACTTGTGCTGAATGCTCTGAAATTTTGAAGTGACGCTTTACTAGCTGATGATATACTTCAGAAGCCCTGACTGAAAGTTCTATAAGTCTTGCTTTGCAGTGAAAGCGCTCTGAGAGAAGACATTCAGAGGCAACAGCATTCCGTACTACCATCTCCCTTGCTGCCGATATTCGCTATTCCTAAAGTGCGTTATTAGGCGCAGTAAAGTAACTATTCCTTAACCTACATTAAATCGTTCTGTTAGTCATGCTTTCCACGTTGCAATGAAAGCGCTTCCAGAGAAGGCTCTAACGAGAGCCAGCATTTGATCGTAGCAGCTTCCCTGCCGTTCTTGTTCTGAACGATTTTAAACTTTGGAGTGACGCTTTTTATACACATGATGTTACAGTACACGTGCTTAGACTAAAAGTTCTACAAGTCTTGCTTTGCAGTGAAAGCGGTCTAAGAGAAGACATTCAGAAGCAGCAGCATTCCATGCTAACATTTTCCCTTTCGGGATTTACACGCTTTTCCTAAAGTGCATTATTTTGCCCAATTACGTCACAATTCAGTAACTTATTTTAAAACGGTCTATAAGTCGTGCTTCGCAGCTTGTAGTGAAAGCGCTTCAAGAGAAGACACTAAAGAAAGCTAGCATATGATCGTAGCAGATTCCCTGCGGTTCTTGTGCTGTACGATTTGAAATTTTGAAGTTAGGCTTTAATAGCCTTTCTGATATTACAGTACACAAGCCTAGCCTGGAAGTTCTACGAGTCTTCCTTTGCAGTGAAAGCGCGATAAGAGAATACATTCAGAAGCAGCAGCATTCCATTCCAACCTCGTCCATACGGGCATTGCTCCCTTTTCCTAAAGCGCCTCCATAGGCGCAGTTAAATCACAATTCCGTAACCAATACTAAACGTTTTGTTAGACGTGCTTTGCAACTTGCAGTGAAAGCGCTTCACGAGAAGATTATAAGAGAGCGTGCGTTTCATCGTAGCAGTGGTACTTTTTCAGAACGTTTTCAAATTTTGCAGCGACGCTTTAATAGCCATTCGGATGTTGCAATACACAAGCCAAGACTGAAAGGTCTACAAGTCTTGCTTTTTAGTGAAAATGTTTCCAGAGAAGAATCTAACCAATTTCAGTATTTGATGCAGCAGGATGAAGTGCAGCAGCAGGAGGTGGAGTAGCAGATACAGCAGCAGGAGATGAAGCAGGAGGAGATGCAGAAGCAGAAGACATATCAGGAGATGCAGCAGCAGCAGATGTACCAGGAGATGCAGAACCAGGAAGCGAAGCAGCAGGAGATGCAGTTGGAGATGCATATTCATCAGGAGATGCAGCAGAAAGATATGCAGCTGGAGAAGCAGTAGCAGGAAATGTAGCAGCAGGAGATGCAGTAGCAGGAGATGCAGCAAAAGATGCATCAGAAAGAGATGAATCAACAGAAGATGCATTAACAGGATGTGGAGAGGAGATGCAACAGCAGGAACTGTTTCATGTACTGCTGCATCTCCTGCTAAATCTTCTGCTACTTGATGTCCTCCTGCATCTCCTGCTGCTGCATCTGCTTCTTCACCTCCTGCTGCATTTTCTGCTTATGCATCTGTGGATGCATCTCCTGATGCTACATTTCCTGTTGCATCTGGTCTTCATCCCCTGCTGCATCTCTTTCTGCTCCATCTGGTGCATCTGCTGCTGCATACGCTTCTGCTTCATCTGCTGCTGCATCTCCTGCTGAATCTCCAGCTGCTGCATCTCCTTCCGAATTTTCGCTGAATCTCCTGCTGAATACGCATCCCCTGACGCATCTCCTGCTGCTGCATCTCCTGCTTCCTATCCTACTGCATCTCCTCCTGCTGCATTACCTGCTGCATCTCCTCCTGCTGTGTCATCTGCAGCAGCATCTTCTGCTGCTACATTTCCTCCTGAATCTGCACCTCCTGATGCATCTGCTGCATATTGCTGCTGCATCTGCTGCCTTTGCATCTTCTGCTGCATGTCCTGCTGCTGCATCTCCTTAATCTGCTACTTCATCTGCTAATGTATCTCCTGCTGCATCTCATCCTGCTGCATTTCCTGCTGCATTTGCTTCTGCATTTCTACTTCATCTCCTGCTTCAACTTCTGCTGCTGCTGCATCTCCTTCTGTATCTTCTGCTGTTTATCTCCTGCTGCATCTCGTGCTGCTGCATCTCCAGCAATCTTCAGCAGCATGAGATGCAGCAGCATGAGATAATGCAGGATAGGTAGAAGGTGGAGCTGTAGACGGAGATACAAGAGCAGGAGTCGAAAGAGCAGTAGAAGCAGCAGCAGATTAAGAAGGAAATGCATCAGGAGATGCACCAGCAGGAGATGAAGCAGGAGATACAGCAGCAGAAGATTCAGGAGCAGGAGATGAAGAAGCAGAAGATGCAGCAACAGGAGCTGCAGAAGCAGATGCAGAAGTAGGAGGTGCAGCAGCAGGAGTTTCAACAGCAGATTCAACAGCAGATGCAGAAGGAGATGCAACAACAGGAGAAGTAACAGCAGATGCATCAATAGATGCATATTCCTCAGGAGATGCGGCAGGAAGAGATGCTTCAGCAGGTACAGCTTCATGAGATGTAGCACGAGATACAGAAGAAGGTGCTGTAGGAGGAGAGGCAGGAGTAGATGGCGCAGCAGACGCAGGAGCAGGAGATTCAGCCGCAGGTGCAGCAGCAGGAGATTCTGCAGCAGGAGTTGCAGCAGCAGGAGATGCAGAGTAGAAGATGCAGAAGCAGGAGATGCAGCAGGAGATGCAGCAGGAGTTACAGCCGCAGGAGATGAGCAGCCGATTCAGCAGGAGATTCTGCAGCAAAAGATGAAGCAGCAGGATATGCAGAGAAGAAGATGCAGCAGCAAGAGATGCAGCAGCAGGTGATGTAGCAGAAGGAGATGCTGCAGCAGATGTATCAGGAAGTGATACAGCAGCAGGAGACGTAGCAGGAGGTCATGCAGCAAGAGATGCACCATGAGAAATGCAGCAGGAAATGCAGCAGGAGATCCATTAGCAGGAGATGCAGCAGGAGATTCATCAGGAGATTCATTAGCAGGAGATTGAGCACCAAGAAATGCAGCAGGAGATGTAGATTCAGCAGGAGATGTATCAACAGGAGATGCTGCAGCAGATGCCGCAGCAAATTAAGTACCAGCAGATGAGGCAGAGGGAGATGCAGCAGGAGGAGTTGAAGCAGTAGATACAGAAGACGGACATGAAGCAGCAGGAGGAGATGAAGCAGGAGGTGATGCACCAGGGGATACAGCAGCAGGAAGTGCATCAGCAGGAGGTGCAACAGGAATGCTGTAGGGGATTCAGTAGCAGGTGATGCAGCAACAGATGCAGCAGAAGTAAATTCAGCAGCAGAAGATGTAGCAGGACATGCAGCAGCAGATGCAGTAACAGGACATGCAGGAGCAATAGACGCAGCAGCACATGCAGCAGCAGATCAGGAGATGAAGCAGCAGGAAATGCAGCAGTATATACAGAAGCAGGATATGCAGCAACAGGACATACAGCAGAAGATACAGCAGGTACTGCAGCAGCAGGAGATGCAGTAGGTGATACAGCAGCAGATGCAGCAGCAGCAGATGCTGCAGCAGATGTATCAGGAGGAGATGCAGCAGCAGGAGACGTAGCAGGAGGTTTTGAAGCAGGAGATGCAGCAGGAGTTGCAGCAGCAGGAGATGCAGCAGCAGGAGATGACACAGGAGATGCATCAGCAGAAGATGCAGCAGTGTACGAAGCAGCAGGAATTTCAGCAGCAGGAGATGACACAGGAGATGATGCAGAACGAGATGCAGCATCAGATTCATCATCAGGAGATGCAGCAGGAAATGCAGCAGGAGTCAGAACAGCAGGATATGCACCAGCAGATGCAGCCGGAGGAGATGCAGGAAAATATGCAGCAGGAGATGCAGCAGGAGAGGTGCCAGCAGCTTCAGGAGGAGATTTAGCAGGAGGAGATGCAGCTGCAGGAGAGGCAGCATGAGATGCAGCAGGAGATTCAGCAGCAGGAGATACAGCAGCAGCAGATGCAGAAGGAGATGTAGCAGCAGCAGATGAAGCAAGAGATAGAGCAAAAGACAGAGCAACAGGGGATGCAGCAGCAGGAGACGCAGCAGGATATGCATATTCAGCAGGAGGTGTAGCAGGAGTTGCAGCAGGAGATGCAGTAGCAGGAGATGCAGGAGTACATGAAGCAGCAGATGCACAGGAAAATAGAACAGGAGATACAGAAGGATAAGTTGCAGTACCAGTAGATGCAGTAAGAGATGCAGCAGGATATACATCAGCAGAAGATGTAGCAACAGGAGCTGAAGCATGAGCAGAAGCAGTAGATGATGCAGGAGATGCAGCAGCAGCAGATATAGAAGGAGATTCAGCAGGAGATGCAGCAGCAGGATATGTAGAAGGAGAGGAAGCACGAGATGCAGATGCAGAAGATGCAGCAGCAGGAGATGCTGCAGGAGATGCAGTAAGAGATGCAGCAGCAGGAGATGCAGCAGCAGCAGATGTAGCAGGAGATTCAGCAGCAGGAGATTCAGCAGTAGACACAGGATATTCAGCAGGAGATTCCAGACGAGAGCCACCAGCAGGAGATGCAGCAGCAGTAGATGCAGCAGTATATTAATCTACAGCACATGCACCAAAAGATGCAGGAGAGGCCGCAGCAGGAGATGCAGCTGGAGATGCAGGAGCAGTAGATGCAGCAAGATACGCAGAAGCAGGAGGTGCATCAGCGGGAGATGTGGCATGAGATGCAGAAGAAGGACACGCACAGGAGATGCAGCATCAGCAGATTCAGCAGCATAGTCAAGAGCAGATTCTGTAGGAGTTGCAGCAGCAGGAGATGAGGCAGCAGGAGATGCAGCAGCAGAAGTTGCAGAAGCAGATTCAGTAGGAGTTGTAGTAGTAAGAGAATCTTCAGCAGATGCAGCAGCAGGGGATGAAATAGCTGGAGATGCAGAGAAGAAGGTGCGGAGAACTAGAAGCAGAGTAAGGAGATGTAGCAGGAGATGCAGCCGCAGATGCAGCAATAGGTGTAGCAGCAGGTGTAGCAGCAGGAGATGCAACCGCAGAAAATGCTGCAGATCCAGCAGTAGGAATTTCGGCAGGAGATGCAGCAGCAGATGCAGCATTAGGAGATGCACTAGGACATCCAGCAACAGGAGATGCAGCAGCAGGAGATGCAGCAGTAGATGAATTGACAGCAGATTCAGCAAAAGATGCAGGAGATTCAGCAGCACACACAGCAGCAGGAGATGAAGCAGCAGGAGGTGCAGCAGCAGGAGATGCAGAGACGATGCAGAGAATGAGAAGCAGCAGCAGAAGATGCAGCAGCAAACGAAGCAGCAGTAGATGCGGCACCAAGATATGCAGCAGTAGATGCAGGAGAACTATATGCATCAAAACGAGATGAAGCAGGAGATGCAGCATCAGGAGATGAAGCAGGTGGAAATGCCTTAGGAGATGCAGCAGCAGGAGTTGCATTAGGCGATGTAACAGCAGACGCAGCAGCAGGAGAAGCAGCAACAGAAGATGCAGCAGGAGATGCAGCAGCAAGATATGCAGTAGAAGAAGATGAGGTAGGAGATGCAGCAGCAGGAGATTAAGCAGCAAGACATGCATTAGGAGATGCAGTAGCAGAAGATGCAGCAGCAGGAGATGCCATAGAAGGAGATGCAGCAGAATATACCAGAGAAGGAGATGCAGCAGGTAAAGCAGCAGGAGGAGATGCAGCAGGATATAGAGCTGGAGATGCCGCTGGAGATGCAGCAGTAATAGATGCATCGGGAGATGCAAAAGCAGACGTAGCAGCAGGAGATTCAGCAGGATATAGGGCTGGAGATGCCGCTGAAGATGCAGCAGTAATAGATGCATAAGGAGATGCAAAAGCAGACGTAGCTGCAGGACATGCAGCATCAGAAGATGAAGCAGGAGATGCAGTAGCAGATGCAGCAGCAGATGCAGCAGGAGGAGATGCAGCAGTAGCTACTGCATCAGGAGATGAGACAGGATATGCAGCAGCATATGAAGCAGCAGATGCAGCAGAAGGAGATGAAGCAGTAGATGTATTATTAGGAGATGAAGCAGCAGGAGATGAAGCTGCAGGAGATGGAGCAGGGGATGCAGCAGCAGGAGATGCATCAGCAGAAGATACAGCAAAAGATGCTGCAGCAGGATATTCAGCAGCAAATTCTGGAGAAGAGGCATCAGCAGCAGATGCAGCAGCAGGAGGTGCTGCATCAGATGCAGCAGAAGGAGGTACAGCCGGAAGAGATGCAGAAAGCGATGAAGCAGCAGGAGTTGCAGCAGCAGAAGATGTAGCAGAATATACAGCAGGAGGAGATACAGCAGGAAATGCAGCAGGAGGAGATGCATCAGAAGAAGATGCAGCAGAAGATGCAGCAGCAGGACATGGAGAAGGCAGAATTAAAGAGCAGGAGATTTAGAAGAAGGAGATGCAGACGCAGGAGAGCCATTCAGAAGAAGATGCGTCAGCAGGAAATGCAGCAGTAGGAGATGCAGTTGAAGCAAATGCAGCAGCAGATTCAGGAGGAGATGCAGCGGGCTATGCAACAGCAGGACGTGCAGCAGCAGGAGATGCAGCAGAAAGATATGCTGCAGAAAATGCAGCAGCCAGAGATGAAGCAGAAGGAGGTTCAGCATCAGGAGATATAGAAGTAGATGCAGACGCAGGAGATGCAGCAGGAGATTCAGCAGCAGATGATGCAGCAGCAGATGCAGCAGCAGGATATGCAGCAGCAGATGCAGCATGATATGACGCAGGAGGAGATGAAGCAGGTAATGCAGCACCAGGAGATGAATCAGGAGATGCAAAAGCACACGAAGCATCGGGAGATGCAGCAGAAGAACATGCAGGAAGAAAAGCAGCAGCAGATGAACAGGTAGATTCAGCAGGAAATGCAGCAGGAAGAGATGTAGCAGCAGATGCCAAATCAGGAGATGAAGCAGCAGAAGCAGCAGCAGGAGATACTTTAGGAGATGCAGCATCAGGATATGTAGCAGCAGGAGATGCAGCCGACGATGCAGAAGAAGGGCATGCAGCAGCATTTGCAGCAGCAGGAGATGCAACGGGATACGCAACAGCAGAAAATACAGAAGCAGAGGATTCAGCAGCAGATGCAGCAGTATTAGATGGAGTAGTAGGAGATGCAGTAGCAGATGCAGCACCACATTTGCCAGGAGATGCATCAGCAGGAGATGCAGTAGCAGGAGATGCATCAGCAGGAATTGCAACAGGAGATACAACAGCTAGAGATGCATCAGCAGGATCTGTAGGAATTGATGCAGCAGGAGATGCAGCAGTAGGTGCAGCAGGACATAAAGCAGCAGGAGAGTTCACATCAGGACATCTAGAAGAGATGATGCAGCAGGAGATGCAGCAGCAGGAGGCGCAGATTCAGCAAGAGAAGCAGGAACAGGAGATTCTATTGAAGATGCAGAAGCAGGAGATGCTGCAGGGAATGCAGCATCAAAGATGCAGCACCGGGAGATGCAGTACGAAATACAGCAGCAGGAGATACAGTAGGAGATGGAGCAGCAGGAGAAGCAAAACTAGGAGATGCAATGGGATATGCTGAATCCGGATGTGCAGCAGCAGGAGATGCAGCAGTAGTTTATAAAGCAGCAGCAGATGCAGCAGCAATGGAGCAGGAGATGAATCGGAGATTCAGCATAAAGAGATGCCACAGCAGATGCAGCAGGAGATGTAGATTCAGCAGGAAATGTAGCAACAGTAGATGCAGAAGCAGGAGATGCAGCAAAAGATGCATCAGCAAGAGATAAATCAGCAGGAGATACAGCAGCAGCATATGCAGCAGGAGATGCATCAGCAGGAACTGCACCAGCAGAGGCAGCAGCAGTAGATGCAGCAGGGGATATAGAAAAATATGATGCAGTGGGAGCATCCCCTGTTATTTGATGTCCTCCTGCATCTCCTGCTGCTGCATATCCTTCTTCATCTCCTGCTTCTCTATCTCTTGCTGCTACATCTCATGCTGCATCCTCTGCTCATGCATCTGCGGATTCACTTCCTGATGCTCCATTTCCTGTTGCATCTGGTGCTTCATCCTCTGCTGCATCTCTTTCGGCTCCATCTGTTGCATCTGCTGCTGCATATGCTGCTGCTTCATCTACTCCTGCATCTCCTGCTGCATATCCTGCTGCTGCATCTCTTTCTGAATTTTATGCTGAATCTACTGCTGAATATGCATCCCTGCTGCATCTCCTTCTCCGGCATCTCCTGCTGCATCATCTGCAGCAGCATCTTCTGCTGCTGTATCTCCTACTGAATCTGCATCTCCTGCTGCTGCATCTCCTGCTACATCTCCTCCTGCTGAATCTTCTGCTGCATTACCTGCTGCTGCATCTCCTTAATCTGCTGCTGCATTTGCTGCTGCTTCATGTACTGCTGCATCTCCTGCTAAATATCCTGCTACTTGATGTCCTCCTGCATCTCCTGCTGCTGCATCTGCTGCTTCATCGCCTGCTGCTTCATCTCCTCCTGCAACCTCTGCTCATGCATCTGTGGATGCATCTGCAGAAGCATCTCCATTTCCTGCGGCATCTGCTGCTCAATCTTCTACTGATGCATCTAGTGCTTCTGCATTTCAGCAGTATATCCTGCTGAATGCATCTGCGGCTGCATCTCTTGCTGCTACATCTCCTGCTGAAGAATCGCCTTCTGCTGTATCTCCTACTGCATCTCGTGATGCTTCGTCTCCTTCTGCTACATCTCCTGCTGCTGTGTCTGCTACTGCATCTCCTGATTCATCTCCTCTTGCTGCATCTCCTGCTTTATTTCCTCATGCATCACCTCCTGCTGCATCTCCTGCTGCATCTCCTCCTGCTGCATCTGCTGATGCATGTCGTGCTGATGACTCTCCTGCTTCTGCATATCTGGCTGCGGCATCTCCTATTGCACCACCTGCTGCTGCATCCTCTCTTTCATGTACTGCTGCTTCATATCCTCCTACATCTTCTGCTGCTGCATCTCCAACTGACGCTAAACCTCTTGCTACACCTCCTGCTGCATCTCCTACTGCAAGACCTGCTGCTGCATCTCCTGCTTCTGCACCCCAGCTGCATCTCCTGCTTCTTCATCTGCTGCTACATCTTCTGATGCTGCATCTCCTGCTACTGCATCTGCTGCTGCATCCACTGCTGCATCTCCTTCTGCTGCCACTCCTCCTGCATTTCCTTATGCTGCCTCTCCTGCATCTCTTCCTGCTTCATCTCTTGCTGCATCTCCTGCAACATCTACTGCTGCATCTCCGGCTGCCTCTCCTGCTGCTGCATCTCCTGATGAATCTCCTTATGGTACATCTGTTGATGCTTCTCCTGCTGAATGTGCTTCTTAATCTGCTTCTTAATCTTAAGATGCAGCAGCAGGAGATGCACAAGAACAACCAGCAGCAGGAGATGCAACAGTAGATGAATCTACAGCTGATGCAGCAAAAGATGCAGGAGATTCGGCAGCAGGAGATGCAGCAAGATTTGAATAAGTAGGAGATGCATCAGCAGGAGATGTAGCATGAGATGCAGAAGCAGGAGATGCAGCAGGAGATGTAGCATCAGCAGATGCAGCAGCAGGAGATGAAGAATCAGATGCAGGAGCAGGAGACGCAGCAGCAGGAAATGCAGCAAGATGAGAAGCAGCAGGAGATGCAGCAGAAGGAGATGAAGCAGCAGAAAATGCACCATCAGACGCAGCCGCAGGAAGTAAGCAGGAGCAGATGCAGCTGGAAATAAGCAGGAGCAGATGCAGCTGGAAATGCAGCACGCGGTAGATGCAGCAGGGTTTGCAGCAGCAGGAGACGCAGAAGCAGGTGAAGCAGCAGGAGGTGCAGCAGTATGAGATGCAGCAGGTGAAGCAGTATCAGGAGATTCAGAGAAGAAGAGGCAGAGAATGAGAAGCAGCAGAAGGAGATGCAGCAGGAGATTAAGCCACAGTAGGTGCAGCAAGAGATAGAGCAGCAGGAGATGCATCAGCATGATATGTAGCAGGAGATGCAGCAGTATGTGAAGCAGCAGCAGATGTAGCAGCAAATGCTGCAGGTGCAGGAGTAAGTGATTCAGCAAGAGATGCAGCGGGAAGAGATGCATATGAGTAAACGCAGAAGATGCAGCAGAAAGGGATGCTTACGGAGATCGATCAGGAGAAGATTCTCCAGCAGGAGATGGAGCAAGAGATGCAGCCGCAAGAGATGCAGCTGCAAGAAATGCAGCAGGAGATGCAGCAGGATATGCAGCAGGAGATTGAGCAAGAGGAGATGTACCCTGAGATGCAGCAGCAGGAGATGCAGCTAGAGATGTAGCAGCAGACGAAGCAGCAGTAGATGCAGCAGCAAGATATGCATCAGGAGATAAAGCAAGAGATGCAAAAGCAGGAGATTAAGCTGCAGGAGATGCATTAAGAGATGCAGTAGCAGGAGATGCATCATCAGGAGATGCAGCCGCAACAGATGCATGAGCAGATGCAGAAGCAGATTCAGTAGGAGATGCAGCGGCAGGAGATTCATAAGCAAAAGATATAGCACCAGGAGATGGAGCAGCAGGATATTCAGTAGCAGATGCAGCAACAGGAGAAGCAGCAGACGATGCAGCAGCAGTAGATGAATTAGGGTATGAAGCAGCGGTAGATGTAGCAGTAAATTCAGCAGGGTATGTGACAGCAGGAGATTCAGCAGCAGGAGATGAAGCAGGGGAGAAGCATCAGCAGAAGAATCCGCTGATGCATCAGAGGTAGTTACAGATGGAGATGCAGCAGCAGGAGGTTCAGCAGAGGATGCAGCAGCAATAGATGCAGGAGGAGATCCAGGAGGAGGAGATACAGCAGCAGGAGATGTAGCAGCAGATACAACATCAGATGCAGGAGGTGAAGCAGCAGGAAATGCAGCAGCAGGAGATGCACCAAGAGATGCAACATCAGGAGATGCAGCGACAGGAGACGCAGCATTAGGAGATGCAGCAGGAATGCAGCAGGGGATTCAATAGCAGGGGATGCAGCAGGGGATGCAGCAGCAGGAGATGCAGCAGCAGGAGATGCAGCAGGGGATGCAGCTGAAGAAGGTGCAGCAGTAGGAGATGCAGACGAGGATGCAGCAGCAGGAGGTGCAGCAGCAGATGCAGAAGCAGATGCAGCCAAAGCAAATTCAGCAGCCGAAGATGTAGCAGGACATGCAGCAGCAGTTGATGAGACAGATGATTCAGAAGTAGGGGATACAGCAGCAGGAGATGCATCAGCACGAGATGCCGCAGGAGATGTGTATTCAGCAGGAGATGCATCAGGAGATGCAGCAGCATATTCCGCAGCACATTCAGCAGAAGATGGAGAAGCAGGAGATTCAGTAGCAGGAGATGAAGACTCAGCAGATGCCGCAGCAGATACAGAAGCACATCCATCAGGAGATGCAGCAGGAGATGCAGCATCAGTAGATGCAGCAATGTATGCAGCAGCAGCAGATGGAGCATCAGGTGATGCAGGAGGACATCAAAAATCAGAAGGTGAAGCAACAGGAGATGCAGCAGTAGATTAATCTACAGCAGATGCAACAAAGGATGCAGGAGATGCAGCAGCAGGAGATGCAGCATTAGGAGATGCAGCAGCAGGACATGCAGCAGCAGAAGATGCAGCAAGATATGCAGAAGCAGGAGATGCATCGGCGGGAGATGTGGCATGAGATGCAGAAGAAGGAGATGCACAGGAGATGCAGCCACAGCAGATGCAGCAGCAGAAGTTGCAGAAGCAGATTCAGCAGGAGATGCAGTAGGAAGAGAATCTTCAGCAGATGCAGCAGCATGAGATGGAGCAGAAGGAGATAAGGAGGAGGGGGGGCACCAGAAGAAGATGCAGCAGGAGATGACACAGCATGATATGCAGCAGCAGATGCAGCAGTAGGAGATGTAACAGCAGCCGAAGATGCAGCGGTAGATTCAGCAGTAGACACAGAAGCAGGAGATGAAGCAGCAAGACTGGCTGCAGGTGATGCAGCTGCAGGTTATGCATCAGGAGAAGATACAGCAGCAGGAGATGCAGTAGGAGATGCAGCAGGATTAGATTCAGCTGGAGAGGCATCAGGAGAAGATACAGCAGCAGGAAATGCAGCACCAAGAGATGCAGGATAAGGAGATGCATCAGAAATGTAGCAGGTATTCAGTAGCAGCTGATGCAGCACGAGATGCAGTAGGAGATGCTGCAGAAGGAGATTCAGCTGGAGATGCAGCAGTAAGATATGCATCATTAGGAGATGCAGTAGGATTGCTGCAGGGGATTCAGGAGCAAAAGATGCAACAGAAGATGCAGCAGCAATTGCAGGAGATGAAGCAGCAGGAGATGCAGCAGAAGGAGGTGCATCTGCATGAGATGCAGGAGGAGATGCATCAGCAGGGGAAGAAGTGGAATGAGATGCAGAAAAGAAGATGCATTGAATGAGAAGCAGCGGAAGGAGATGCAGCACGAGAAGCAGCCGCCGTAGATTCAGCAAGAGATACAGTAGAAGATGCAGCAGCAGGAGATATAGAAGGAGATGTCGCAGTATGTGAATCACCAGGAGATGAAGCAGAAGGAGATTCAGCGGAAGATGCACCAGTTGATAATGCAGAAGCAGAAGATGAAGCAGCAGTGGATTATGCAGGAGATGCAGCACTAGATGATGTAGATGCAAGAGACGCAGCAGTAGGAAATGCAGTAGGAGATGCAGCTGCAGGATATGCAGATGGAGATTCATCAAAAGATGCAGCAGCCAGGCATGCACCAGGAGATGCAGCAGCAGGGGATGAAATAGCTGGAGATGCAGAGAAGAAGGGGCAGAGAACCAGAAGCAGAGTAAGGAGATGTAGCAGGAGATGCAGCCGCAAATGCAGCAGTAGGTATAGCAGCAGGTGAAGCAACAGGAGATGCAACCGCTAAAAATGCTGCAGATCGAGCAGTAGGAAATTCAGCAGGAGATGCAGCAGCAGGAGATGCAGCAGCAGGAGATGCAGCAGCAGATGCAGCATTAGGAGATGCACTAGGACATCCAGCAGCAGGAGATGCAGCAGCAGGAGATGCAGCAGCAGGAGATGCAGCAGTAGATGAATCGACAGCAGGTTCAGCAAAAGATGCAGGAGATTCAGCAGCACACGCAGCAGCAGGAGATGAAGCAGCAGCACACGCAGCAGCAGGAGATGAAGCAGCAGGAGGTGCACTAGGACATCCTGCAGCAGGAGATGCAGCAGCAGAAGAAGCAGCAGTAGATGCAGCAGCAAGATACACAGCAGTAGATACAGAAGAACTATATGCATCAAAACGAGATGAAGCAGGAGATGCAGCATCAGGAGATGAACAAGGCGGAAATGCCTTAGGAGATGCAGCAGCAGGAGATGCATTAGGTGATGTAACAGCAGACGCAGCAGCAGGAGATGCAGCAACAGAAGATGCAGCAGGAAATGCAGATTCTGTAGGAGATGCAGCCACAGGAGGTGCTGCAGACAATGCAGCAGAAGAAGATGCAGGAAAAGGTGATTCAGCAGGAGATGCAGCAGCAGGACATGCGGCAGCAGGAGATGCCATAGGAGGAGATGCAGCAGGATATACCAAGGAAGGAGATGAAGCGAGTAAAGCAGTAGGAGAAGCAGCAGGATAGAGAGCTGGAGATGCAGCTGGAGATGCAGCAGTAATAGGTACATAAGGAGATGCAAAAGCAGATGTAGCAGCAGAAGATTAAGCAGGAGATGCAGTGGCAGATGCAGCAGCAGATGCAGAAGGAGGAGATGCAGCAGTAGTTACTGCAGCAGGATATGCATCAGCATATGAAGCAGGAGATGCAGCAGCAGATGCAGCAGAAGGAGATGAAGCAGTAGATGTCTCATTAGGAGATGAAGCAGCAGGAGATGAAGCTGCAGGAGACGCATCAGCCAAAGATGCAGCAGAGGATGCAGCAGCAGGATATTCAGCAGCAAATTCAGGAGAAGAGGCAGCAGCAGCAGCAGGAGGTGCTGCATCAGATGGAGCAGAAGGAGGTACAGCAGGAAGAGATGAAGGAAGAGAAGAAGCAGCAGGAGTTGCAGCAGCAAAAGATGTAGCAGAATATGCAGCAGCAGGATATTCAGCAGCAAATTCAGGAGAAGAGGCATCAGCAGCAGATGCAGCAGCAGGAGGTGTTGCATCAGATGCAGCAGAAGGAGGTACAGCAAGAAGAGACGCAGAAAGAGATGAAGCAGCAGGAGTTTTAGCAGTGAAAGATGTACCAAGGAATGCAGCAGTAGAAGATGCAAAAAGAGATGCAGCAGCAGGAGATTCATCAGGAGACGCGATAGAAGATGCGTCGGCAGGAGATGCAGCAGTAGGAGATGCAGTAGAAGCAAATGCAGCAGCAGGAGATTCAGGATGAGATGCAGCGGGATACGCAACAGCAGGACGTGCAGCAACAGGAGATGCAGCAGAAGATGCAGATGCGGGAGATGCAGCAGCAGGAGATGCAGCAGAAGGATATGCTGCAGAAGATGCAGCAGCCGGAGATGAAGCAGAAGGAGGTTCAGCATCAGGAGATATAGAAGTAGATGCAGACGCAGGAGATGCAGCAGGAGATTCGGCAGCAGATGATGCAGCAGCAGATGCAGCAGCAGGATATGCAGCAGCAGATGCAGCATGATATAACGCAGGAGGAGATGAAGCAGGTAATGCAGCACCAGGAAATGAATCAGTAGATGCAAAAGCACACGAAGCATCGGGAGAAGCAGCAGAAGAACATGCAGGAAGAAAAGCAGCAGCGGATGAATCAGTAGATTCAGCAGGAAATGCAGCAGGAGGAGATGCAGCAGCAGATGCCAAATCAGGAGATGAAGCAGCAGAAGCAGCAGCAGGAGATACTTTAGGAGATGCAGCATCAGGATATGTAGCAGCAGGAGATGCAGCCGACGATGCAGAAGAAGGGCATGCAGCAGCATTTGCAGCAGCAGGAGATGCAACGGGATACGCAACAGCAGAAAATACAGAAGGAGAGGATTCAGCAGCAGATGCAGCAGTATTAGATGGAGTAGTAGGAGATGCAGTAGCAGATGCAGCACCACATTTACCACGAGATGCATCAGCAGGAGATGCAGTAGCAGGAGATGCATCAGCAGGAGATGCAAGAGGAAATGCAACAGCTAGAGATGAATCAGCAGGCTCTGTAGGAATTGATGCAGCAGGAGATGACGCTGGAGATAAAGCAGGAGATGCAGCAGCAGGAGGTGCAGATTCAGCAAGAGAAGCAGGAACAGGAGATTCTATGGAAGATACAGAAGCAGAAGATGCTGCAGGGAATGCAGCATCAAAGATGCAGCACCGGGAGATGCAGTACGAGATACAGCAGCAGGAGATACAGCAGGAGATGGAGCAGCAGGAGAAGCAAAACCAGGAGATGCAATGGGATATGCTGAATCCGGATATGCAGCAGAAGGAGATGCAGCAGTAGTTTATAAAGCAGCAGGAGATGCAGCAGCAGATGCAGCAGCAATGGAGCAGGAGATGAATCGGAGATTCAGCAGAAAGAGATGCCACAGCAGATGCAGCAGGAGATGTAGATCCAGCAGGAGATGTAGCAACAGGTAATGCGGCAGCAGGAGATGCTGCGGCAAGAGATGCCGCAGCAGATTTAGCAGGAAAAAGTAGATGCAGAAGTAGGAGATGCAGCAAAAGATGCACCAGCAAGAGATAAATCAGCAGGTGGACACAGCAGGCAGGATATGCAGCAGGAGATGCATCAGCAGGAACTGCACCAGCAGAGGCAGCAGCAGTAGATGCAGCAGGGTATATAGAAAAATATGAGGCAGTAGGAGCATCCCCTGTTACTTGATGTCCTCCTGCACCTCCTGCTGCTGCATATCCTTCTTCATCTCCTGCTTCTGTATCTCTTGCTGCTACATCTCCTGCTGAATCTCCTGCTGCACTTCCTGCTGTAACTGCTGATGCATATGTTGATACTTCATCTCCTGATGCATCTCCTGCTCTATCTCCTGCTGAATCTTCTTCTATAGAAATCTCATCCTGCATCTCCTGCTGTAGAATCTCCTGCTACCATTCCCTGCTGATGTATCTCCTGCTGCATCTCCTACTACATCTCCTGCTGCTGAATCTCCTTCTCCTGCATGTCCTGCTGTGAATCTGCTGCAGCATCTCCTGCTGATGAATCTCCTGCTGAATCTGCATCTACTGCAGCATCTCTCGCAGCTTCATCTCCTGCTGCTTCATCCCCATTCTCTGCATCACTTGCGGCATCTCCTGCTGCATCTGCTGCTGCGAAATATCCTGCTGCTGCATCCCCTGCTGTATCTTCTACTGATGCATCTCCTGCTTCATCTTCTGCTTCTGCATCTGCTGCTGCTGCGTCTGTTGCATCATCTCCTCCTGCTGCATCTCCTGCCCAAACTCCTGCTCGTCTCCTGATGCTGTATCATCTGAAGCATCACATCCTGCTGCATCTACTGCTTAATCTGCATCTCTTACTGCATCTGCTGCTTAATCTGCATCTCTTACTGCATCTGCATCTGCATCTCATTTTGCTGCGTCTCCTGTGGCATTTGCTGCTGAATCTGCTGCTGCATCCCCTGATGCTGCATCTCCTGCTGCATCTAATGCTGCATATCCTGCTACTGCATTTCCTGATGAATCTGCTGCTTAATCTGCTGCTCCATTTTTGCTGCAGCATCTCCTGCTGTTGCATCTCCTGCTGCTGAATCTCCTCCTGCATCTCCTGCGGCATCTCATGCTGCTACATAGCTTGCTACATCTCCCGATGCATCTCCTCCTGAATATGCACCTCTTGATGCATCTCCTCCTCCTACATCTCCTACTTCTGCGTTTTCTGCTGCTTCATCTCCTGCTGCTGTGTCTGCTGCATCATCTCCTCCTTCTGCATATCCTGCTGAATCGCCTGCTGTATCTCCTTCTGAATATGCATCTTCTGATGCATCTCCACCTGCTGCCACTTCTACTGCTGCGATTGCTTCTGCATCTCCTGCTAATGAATCTCCTGCTGCTGTGTCTGCTGCTGAATCTCCTGCTGCTGCATCTGCTGCTGAATCTCCTGCTGCTGCATCTCCTTCTGCTGTATCTCCTGCTGCATCTGTTGCTACTGCATCTACTCCTGCTGCATCTCATGCTCCTGCACAACTTGCTGCTGCAGCTCCTGTTGCATCCTCTTCTGCATATCCTGCTGCTGCATTTTCTGCTGCTGCATCTCCTGCTGCTGTATCCCTTTCTGCTTCATCTCCTTCTTCTGCACCTCCTGCTGATGCATCTGTGGCTTGAAATCCTTCTAGTGCATCTCCTTCTGCATCTCTTGCTGAATCTCCTGCTGCTGTTGCATCTCCTTCTACATCTCCTGCTACTGCATATCCCACTCTATCTCCTGCTGCATCTCGTGCTAGAGCTCTTGCTGCATCTCCTGCGGCTGTGTCTGCTGCTGATTATCCTGCAGCACCTGGTGCTGCATCTCCTGCTGCCTAATCTGCTGCTGCTGCATCTGTTGCTGCTGCATCTCCTCCTGCTGCATCTCCTCCTGCTGCATCTGCTGCTGCATCTCGTGATGCATCTTCTGCTTCAGCTCCTGCTGCATCTCCCGCGGCTGCATCTTGTGCTGCATCTACTGCTGCATCTCTTAATGCTGCATATGCTCATCATGCATCCCTTGCTAAAGAGAAGCATAAGAAGCAGCGGCAGGAGGTGCAGCAGGAGATGCTACTGCAATAGATGCAGCAAGAGATACAGCAACAGAAGATTCATCACGAGATGCAGCAGAAGATGAAGTAGCAAGAGTTGCAGTAGAAGAGCCAGCAGGAGGATATAGAGCAGCAGGAGATGTAGTAGCAGATGCAGCAGCAGATGCAGTAGACGGAGCAGCAGGAGATGAAGCAGGAGATGCAGCAGCAAGAGATGAAGCACGAGATGTAGCAGCAGGAGATGTAGAAGAAGAAGATTCTGCAGCAGGAGAGTACCATGGAGACACAGCAGCAGGTGATGTAGCAGAAGAAGATCCACTATGATATGCAGCAGCAGGAGATGCAGCATTAGGTGAATGATGAAACACCAGCAGATGCAGCAGCAGGAGATGAAGCGACAGGTGTAGCACCAGCATATGCAGAAGCAAGAGATTACGCAGGAGATGCAGCAGCAGGAGATGCAGCATCAGAAAATACATGAGGCAATGCATCAGCAGATGCAGCAGCAAGAGATGCAGCAACAACCCATGCAGAAGGATATGCAGCAGCAGCAGTAGATAGAAGCAGTTGATGCAGCAGCAGGAGATTCAGCAGCAGGATATCCAGTAGGAGAGTAGCATCGTGAGATGGATCCGCAGATGTATCAGAAGGATATGAAGTGGCAGATGCAGCAGCAGGAGATGCAGGAGGAGATCCAGCAGCAGTAGATGCAGAAGGAGTTGTAGCAGCAGATGCAGCAGCAGATGCAAGAGTTGCAGCAGAATGTCATCCAGTCGCAGAGGCAGCAGTAGGAGATGCAGCAGGAGATGAAGCCGCAGGGGATGCAGTAGCAGGAGATGCAGTAGGAAGATATGCAGAAGGAGATGAAGCCGCAGGGGGTGCAGTAGCAGGAGATGCAGAGCCGAAGATGCAGAGAATGATAAGCAGCAGAAGGAGATGCAGCTGCAATAGAGGCAGCAGAAGATACAGCTGCAACGTATTCAGAAAGAGATACAGCAGCAAAAGATGCAGCAGCAGATTCAGCAGCAGGAGATGTAGTAGCAGTGCAACAGCGGGAGATGCAGAAGCAGGATATATAGTAGTTTATTCAGCAGTATGTGAATCAGCAGCAGATGCTGCAAACGCAGCGACAGGACCTTTCACTGCAAGGCAAGACTTATAGAACTTTCAGTCTAGGCTTGTGTACTGTAACATCAGAATGGCTCTTAAATCGTCACTTCAAAATACTTGAGCGTTCAGCTCAAGTACACCAGGGAAGGTGCTAAGATCAAATTCTAGCTCACGTTAGCATTTTCTCTTGAAGCGCTTTCACTGCAATCTCTGAAGCACGACTCATAAACTGTTTTAATGTAAGTTTCAGAAATGTGATTTAACTGCTCCTATTAATGGAATGCAACAGCAGGAGATGCAGTAGGAGATGCATCAGAAGATGCATCAGCAAGAGATGAAGAACCAAGAGATTCAGCAGTAGATGTAGCAGTAGGAGATTACGCAGGACATGCAGCAGCAGGAGGTGCAGTAGCAGGAGATGCAGCATGAGATGCAGCAGCAGGAGTTGCAGCAGCAGATGAAGCAGCAGGAGATGCCGCAGCAGGAGATGAAGTAGGAGATACAGAAGCAGGAGATGATGCAGGAGGAGATGCAGCAGGTAATGCAGAAGCAGAAGACGCAGCAGCAGATTCAGCAGCAGGGGATTCAGCAGCAGGATAGCAGCATCATAAGATGAACTTGCCGATGCATCAGAAGGAGCTGCAGCAGGAGATGCAGAAGCGTGAGATGCAGGAGGAGCTGTTTCTGCAAGAAATGCAGCTTGAGATGGAGCAGGAGATGCAGCACCAAGAGATGCAGCAGGAGATGAAGCAGCATCTGCAGCAGCAGATGCAGCATTAGGAGATGCAGAAGCAGTATATGAAGCAGCAGATGCAGCAGGAGGAGATGCAGCAGCAGGAAATACAGCAGGAAGAGATGCAGGAGTTAATGTAGCAGCAGGAGTTGAAGCAGGATATGCATCAGCAGGAGATGCAGGAGGAGATGCAGGAGATGCAGGAAGATATGCAGAAGCAGATGCAGCAGCAGGTGCAGCACCAGCAGATGCAGCAGCAGCAGATAAAGCAGAAGGAGATGTAGCAGCAGGAATTGCAGCAGGAGGAGATGTAGCAGCAGGAATTGCAGCAGGAGGAGATGCATCGGGTGATTCTGCAGCAGGAGGGTACGCGGGAGATACAGTAGCTGGTGTTGTAACAGAAGTAGAGGCAGTATGATATGCAGCAGCAGGAGATGCAGCAGCAGGTTCAACAGCAGATGCAGGAATAGCAGATGCAGCAGCAGGAGATGAAGCAGCAGATGCAGCACAAGCAGATGCAGCAGCAGGAGATGAAGCAGGAGATAAAGCTGCAGGAGATGCATCAGGACATGCATCAGCAGACGCAGCAGCAAGAGATGCACCAACAACATATACAGAAGGATATGCAGCAACAGTAGATTAAGCAGCGGTTGCAGCAGCAGGAGGTGAAGCAGCAGGAGATCCAGTAGGAGAGTAGCATCATGAGATGAATACGCAGATGCATCGGGAGGATATGAAGCAGCAGATGCAGAAGCAGGAGATGCAGGAGGAGATCCAGCAGCAGTAGATGAGAAGAAGGAGATGTAGCAGGAAATATAGCAGTAGATGAATCAGCAGCAGATGCAGTAGAAGATGCCAGAGATGCAGCAGCAGCAGCGTATGTATCAGGAAATGCAGCAGCAGGAGATGCAGCAGCACACAGAGCAGCATTAGATACAGCAGCCGGATATGCAGCAGTATGTGAAGCAGCAGCAGATGCAGCAGCAGATGCAGGTGGAGATTCAGCAGGAGATGCAGCAGGAAATGCAGAAGATGCAGCAGAACGAGATGCAGCAGCAGGAGATGAAGGAGGAGGGCTGCATCAGCAGGAGATACAGCCAGAAGAGATGCAGCTGGAGATGCAGCAGGATATGTGGAAAGACATTCATTAGCAGGTGATGTAGCAGAAGGATATGTAGACAGATACTGAGTAAGAGGAGATGCACCATGAGATGCATCAGCAGACGAAGCAGCAGTATATGCAGCAGTAATATAGGCAGCAGGAGATGAAGCAGGAGATACAGCATTAGGAGATTAAGCAGAAGGAAAGGTACTAGGTGATTTTGGTATAAAGCAGAAGATGAAGCAGGGATTACAGCAGCAGGAGATTAAGCGGGAGAGGAGCATCATGAAATGAATCTGCTGATGCACCAGAAGAAGTTGCAGCAAGGAGATGCAGCAGCAGGGGGTTCAGCAGTAGATACAGCAGCAAGAGATGCAGGAAGAGATCCAGCAGGATGAGATAAAGCAGCAGGATATGCAGCAGGAGATTCAGCAGGAAGAGATTCAGCAGGAGATGTGTCATGATTTGCAGCAGCAGGAGATGCAGCAGCAGGAGGTGCAGCGTCAGGAGATGCAGCAGCAGGAAATTCAAGAGGAGATGCAACAGGATGAGATACAGCAGCAGGAGATGCAGCAGAAGGATATGCTGCAGAAGATGCAGCAGCCGGAGATGAAGCAGAAGGAGTCTCAGCATCAGGAGATGTAGAAGTAGATGCAGACACAGGAGATGCAGCATGAGATTCAGCAGAAGATGATGCAGCATGAGATTCAGCAGAAGATGATGCAGCAGCAGATGCAGCAGCAGGATATGCAGCAGCAGATGCAGCAGGAGATGCATAAGCAGGAGATGCAACAGCTAGAGATGAATCAGCAGGATCTGTAGGCATTGACGCAGCAGGAGATGCAGCAGTACGTGCAGCAGGAGATATAGCAGCAGGAGAGATCACAGCAGGAGATGTAGAAGAGATAATGCAGCAGGAGATGAAGCAGGAGATGCAGTAGTAGGAGGTGCAGATTCAGCAAGAGAAGCAGGAACAGGAGATTCTAGGGAAGATGCAGAAGCAGGAGATGCTGCAGGGAATGCAGCATCAAAGATGCAGTACGAAATACAGCAGCAGGATATGCAGCAGGAGATGCATCAGCAGGAACTGCACCAGCAGAGGCAGCAGCAGTAGATGCAGCAGGGGATATAGAAAAATATGAGGCAGTGGGAGCATCCCCTGTTATTTGATGTCCTTTTGCACCTCCTGCTGCTGCATATCCTTCTTCATCTCCTGCTCGTGTATCTCCTGCTGCTACATATCCTGCTGCATCCTCTGCTCATGCATCTGCGGATTCACTTCCTGATGCTCCATTTCCTGTTGCATCTGGTGCTTCATCCCCTGCTGCATCTCTTTCGGCTTCATCTGTTGCATCTGATGCTGCATATGCTGCTGCTTCATCTACTCCTGCATCTCCTGCTGCATATCCTGCTGCTGCATCTCTTTCTGAATTTTATGCTGAATCTACTGCTGAATATGCATACCCTGCTGCACCTCCTTCTCCGGCATCTCCTGCTGCATCATCTGCAGCAGCATCTTCTGCTGCTGTATCTCCTACTGAATCTGCATCTCCTGCTGCTGCATCTCCTGCTACATCTCCTCCTGCTGAATCTTCTGCTGCATTACCTGCTGCTGCATCTCCTTAATCTGCTGCTGCATTTGCTGCTGCTTCATGTACTGCTGCATCTCCTGCTAAATATCCTGCTACTTGATGTCCTCCTGCATCTCCTGCTGCTGCATCTGCTGCTTCATCGCCTGCTGCTTCATCTCCTCCTGCAACCTCTGCTCATGCATCTGTGGATGCATCTGCAGAAGCATCTCCATTTCCTGCGGCATCTGCTGCTCAATCTTCTACTGATGCATCTAGTGCTTCTGCATTTCAGCAGTATATCCTGCTACTGCATCTCCTGATTCATCTCCTCTTGCTGCATCTCCTGCTTTATTTCCTCATGCATCACCTACTGCTGCATCTCCTGCTGCATCTCCTCCTGCTGCATCTGCTGATGCATGTCGTGCTGATGACTCTCCTGCTTCTGCATATCTGGCTGCGGCATCTCCTATTGCACCACCTGCTGCTGCATCCTCTCTTTCATGTACTGCTGCTTCATATCCTCCTACATCTGCTGCTGCTGCATCTCCATCTGACGCTAAACCTCTTGCTACACCTCCTGCTGCATCTCCTACTGCAAGACCTGCTGCTGCATCTCCTGCTTCTGCACCCCAGCTGCATCTCCTGCTTCTTCATCTGCTGCTACATCTTCTGATGCTGCATCTCCTGCTACTGCATCTGCTGCTGCATCCACTGCTGCATCTCCTTCTGCTGCTACTCCTCCTGCATTTCCTTATGCTGCCTCTCCTGCATCTCTTCCTGCTTCATCTCTTGCTGCATCTCCTGCAACATCTACTGCTGCATCTCCGGCTGCCTCTCCTGCTGCTGCATCTCCTGATGAATCTCCTTATGGTACATCTGTTGATGCTTCTCCTGCTGAATGTGCTTCTTAATCTGCTTCTTAATCTTAAGATGCAGCAGCAGGAGATGCACAAGAACAACCAGCAGCAGGAGATGCAACAGTAGATGAATCTACAGCTGATGCAGCAAAAGATGCAGGAGATTCGGCAGCAGGAGATGCAGCAAGATTTGAATAAGTAGGAGATGCATCAGCAGGAGATGTAGCATGAGATGCAGAAGCAGGAGATGCAGCAGGAGATGTAGCATCAGCAGATGCAGCAGCAGGAGATGAAGAATCAGATGCAGGAGCAGGAGACGCAGCAGCAGGAAATGCAGCAAGATGAGATGCAGCAGGAGTTGCAGCAGTACATGAAGCAGCAGGAGATGCAGCAGAAGGAGATGAAGCAGCAGAAAATGCACCATCAGACGCAGCCGCAGGAAATAAGCAGGAGCAGATGCAGCTGGAAATAAGCAGGAGCAGATGCAGCTGGAAATGCAGCACGTGGTAGATGCAGAAGCAGGTGAAGCAGCAGGAGGTGCAGCAGTATGAGATGCAGCAGGTGAAGCAGTATCAGGAGATTCAGAGAAGAAGAGGCAGAGAATGAGAAGCAGCAGAAGGAGATGCAGCAGGAGATTAAGCCACAGTAGGTGCAGCAAGAGATAGAGCAGCAGGAGATGCATCAGCATGATATGTAGCAGGAGATGCAGCAGTATGTGAAGCAGCAGCAGATGTAGCAGCAAATGCTGCAGGTGCAGGAGTAAGTGATTCAGCAAGAGATGCAGCGGGAAGAGATGCATATGAGTAAACGCAGAAGATGCAGCAGAAAGGGATGCTTACGGAGATCGATCAGGAGAAGATTCTCCAGCAGGAGATGGAGCAAGAGATGCAGCCGCAAGAGATGCAGCTGCAAGAAATGCAGCAGGAGATGCAGCAGGATATGCAGCAGGAGATTGAGCAAGAGGAGATGTACCCTGAGATGCAGCAGCAGGAGATGCAGCTAGAGATGTAGCAGCAGACGAAGCAGCAGTAGTTGCAGCAGCAAGATATGCATCAGGAGATAAAGCAAGAGATGCAAAAGCAGGAGATTAAGCTGCAGGAGATGCATTAAGAGATGCAGTAGCAGGAGATGCATCATCAGGAGATGCAGCCGCAACAGATGCATGAGCAGATGCAGAAGCAGATTCAGTAGGAGATGCAGCGGCAGGAGATTCATAAGCAAAAGATATAGCACCAGGAGATGGAGCAGCAGGATATTCAGTAGCAGATGCAGCAACAGGAGAAGCAGCAGACGATGCAGCAGCAGTAGATGAATTAGGGTATGAAGCAGCGGTAGATGTAGCAGTAAATTCAGCAGGGTATGTGACAGCAGGAGATTCAGCAGCAGGAGATGAAGCAGGGGAGAAGCATCAGCAGAAGAATCCGCTGATGCATCAGAGGTAGTTACAGATGGAGATGCAGCAGCAGGAGGTTCAGCAGAGGATGCAGCAGCAATAGATGCAGGAGGAGATCCAGGAGGAGGAGATACAGCAGCAGGAGATGTAGCAGCAGATACAACATCAGATGCAGGAGGTGAAGCAGCAGGAGAAGCAGCAGGAAATGCAGCAGCAGGAGATGCACCAAGAGATGCAACAGCAGGAGATGCAGCGACAGGAGACGCAGCATTAGGAGATGCAGCAGGAATGCAGCAGGGGATTCAATAGCAGGGGATGCAGCAGCAGGAGATGCAGCAGCAGGAGATGCAGCAGGGGATGCAGCTGAAGAAGGTGCAGCAGTAGGAGATGCAGACGAGGATGCAGCAGCAGGAGGTGCAGCAGCAGATGCAGAAGCAGATGCAGCCAAAGCAAATTCAGCAGCCGAAGATGTAGCAGGACATGCAGCAGCAGTTGATGAGACAGATGATTCAGAAGTAGGGGATACAGCAGCAGGAGATGCATCAGCACGAGATGCCGCAGGAGATGTGTATTCAGCAGGAGATGCATCAGGAGATGCAGCAGCATATTCCGCAGCACATTCAGCAGAAGATGGAGAAGCAGGAGATTCAGTAGCAGGAGATGAAGACTCAGCAGATGCCGCAGCAGATACAGAAGCACATCCATCAGGAGATGCAGCAGGAGATGCAGCATCAGTAGATGCAGCAATGTATGCAGCAGCAGCAGATGGAGCATCAGGTGATGCAGGAGGACATCAAAAATCAGAAGGTGAAGCAACAGGAGATGCAGCAGTAGATTAATCTACAGCAGATGCAACAAAGGATGCAGGAGATGCAGCAGCAGGAGATGCAGCATTAGGAGATGCAGCAGCAGGACATGCAGCAGCAGAAGATGCAGCAAGATATGCAGAAGCAGGAGATGCATCGGCGGGAGATGTGGCATGAGATGCAGAAGAAGGAGATGCACAGGAGATGCAGCCACAGCAGATGCAGCAGCAGAAGTTGCAGAAGCAGATTCAGCAGGAGATGCAGTAGGAAGAGAATCTTCAGCAGATGCAGCAGCATGAGATGCAGCAGAAGGAGATAATGCAGGATATGTAGCAGGAGGAGTTATAGAAGGAGATACAGCAGCAGGCGGTGCGGCAGGAGATGAAACAGCAGACGCATCAGCAGGAGATGCAGCAGCAGCAGATACAGCAGTACCTGAAGCAGCAGATGCACAAGAAAATGGAGCAGGAGATGCAGCAGGATAAGATGCACTACCAGCAGATGCAGCAGGAGATGCAGCTGCTGGAGATGAAGCAGTAGAAGATGCTGCGGGAAATGCATAAGCAGAAGATGCAGCAGCAGAGATGCAGGAGTAGGAGAGGCAGAAGAAGGAGATGCAGCAGCAGGGGAGGCACCATGTGATTCAGCAGGAGATGCAGCAGGAGGAGATGGAGCGAGAGATGCAGCAGCAGGACATGCAGCAGCAGGAAATTCAGCAGGACCTTGTAGCAGGAGTTTAAGCAGCAGGAGATGCACCAGCAGATGCAGCCACAGGAGATGCAGTAGGAACTGCATCAGCAGATGCAGGAGAAGGTTAAGGAGGAGGGGGGGCACCAGAAGAAGATGCAGCAGGAGATGACACAGCATGATATGCAGCAGCAGATGCAGCAGTAGGAGATGTAACAGCAGCGGAAGATGCAGCAGTAGATTCAGCAGTAGACACAGAAGCAGGAGATGAAGCAGCAGGAGGTGCAGCAGCAGGAGGTGCACTAGGTCATCCTGCAGCAGGAGATGCAGCAGCAGAAGAAGCAGCAGTAGATGCAGCAGCAAGATACGCAGCAGTAGATACAGAAGAACTATATGCATCAAAACGAGATGAAGCAGGAGATGCAGCATCAGGAGATGAACAAGGCGGAAATGCCTTAGGAGATGCAGCAGCAGGAGATGCATTAGGTGATGTAACAGCAGACGCAGCAGCAGGAGATGCAGCAACAGAAGATGCAGCAGGAGATGCAGATTCTGTAGGAGATGCAGCCACAGGAGGTGCTGCAGACAATGCAGCAGAAGAAGATGCAGGAAAAGGTGATTCAGCAGGAGATGCAGCAGCAGGACATGCGGCAGCAGGAGATGCCATAGGAGGAGATGCAGCAGGATATACCAAGGAAGGAGATGAAGCGAGTAAAGCAGTAGGAGAAGCAGCAGGATAGAGAGCTGGAGATGCAGCTGGAGATGCAGCAGTAATAGGTGCATAAGGACATGCAAAAGCAGATGTAGCAGCAGAAGATTAAGCAGGAGATGCAGTGGCAGATGCAGCAGCAGATGCAGAAGGAGGAGATGCAGCAGTAGTTACTGCAGCAGGATATGCATCAGCATATGAAGCAGGAGATGCAGCAGCAGATGCAGCAGAAGGAGATGAAGCAGTAGATGTCTCATTAGGAGATGAAGCAGCAGGAGATGAAGCTGCAGGAGACGCATCAGCCAAAGATGCAGCAGAGGATGCAGCAGCAGGATATTCAGCAGCAAATTCAGGAGAAGAGGCAGCAGCAGCAGCAGGAGGTGCTGCATCAGATGGAGCAGAAGGATGTACAACAGGAAGAGATGAAGGAAGAGATGAAGCAGTAGATATCTCATTAGGAGATGAAGCAGCAGGAGATGAAGCTGCAGGAGACGCATCAGCCAAAGATGCAGCAGAGGATGCAGCAGCAGGATATTCAGCAGCAAATTCAGGAGAAGAGGCAGCAGCAGCAGCAGGAGGTGCTGCATCAGATGGAGCAGAAGGATGTACAACAGGAAGAGATGAAGGAAGAGAAGAAGCAGCAGGAGTTGCAGCAGCAAAAGATGTAGCAGAATATGCAGCAGCAGGATATTCAGCAGCAAATTCAGGAGAAGAGGCATCAGCAGCAGATGCAGCAGCAGGAGGTGTTGCATCAGATGCAGCAGAAGGAGGTACAGCAAGAAGAGACGCAGAAAGAGATGAAGCAGCAGGAGTTTTAGCAGTAAAAGATGTACCAAGGAATGCAGCAGTAGGAGATGCAAAAAGAGATGCAGCAGCAGGAGATTCATCAGGAGACGCGATAGAAGATGCGTCGGCAGGAGATGCAGCAGTAGGAGATGCAGTAGAAGCAAATGCAGCAGCAGGAGATTCAGGATGAGATGCAGCGGGATACGCAACAGCAGGACGTGCAGCAACAGGAGATGCAGCAGAAGATGCAGATGCGGGAGATGCAGCAGCAGGAGATGCAGCAGAAGGATATGCTGCAGAAGATGCAGCAGCCAGAGATGAAGCAGAAGGAGGTTCAGCATCAGGAGATATAGAAGTAGATGTAGACGCAGGAGATGCAGCAGGAGATTCGGCAGCAGATGATGCAGCAGCAGATGCAGCAGCAGGATATGCAGCAGCAGATGCAGCATGATATGACGCAGGAGGAGATGAAGCAGGTAATGCAGCACCAGGAAATGAATCAGGAGATGCAAAAGCACACGAAGCATCGGGAGAAGCAGCAGAAGAACATGCAGGAAGAAAAGCAGCAGCAGATGAATCAGTAGATTCAGCAGGAAATGCAGCAGGAGGAGATGCAGCAGCAGATGCCAAATCAGGAGATGAAGCAGCAAAAGCAGCAGCAGGAGATACTTTAGGAGATGCAGCATCAGGATATGTAGCAGCAGGAGATGCAGCCGACGATGCAGAAGAAGGGCATGCAGCAGCATTTGCAGCAGCAGGAGATGCAACGGGATACGCAACAGCAGAAAATACAGAAGGAGAGGATTCAGCAGCAGATGCAGCAGTATTAGATGGAGTAGTAGGAGATGCAGTAGCAGATGCAGCACCACATTTGCCAGGAGATGCATCAGCAGGAGATGCAAGAGGAAATGCAACAGCTAGAGATGAATCAGCAGGATCTGTAGGAATTGATGCAGCAGGAGATGACGCTGGAGATAAAGCAGGAGATGCAGCAGCAGGAGGTGCAGATTCAGCAAGAGAAGCAGGAACAGGAGATTCTATGGAAGATGCAGAAGCAGGAGATGCTGCAGGGAATGCAGCATCAAAGATGCAGCACCGGGAGATGCAGTACGAGATACAGCAGCAGGAGATACAGCAGGAGATGGAGCAGCAGGAGAAGCAACACCAGAAGATGCAATGGGATATGCTGAATCCGGATATGCAGCAGAAGGAGATGCAGCAGTAGTTTATAAAGCAGCAGGAGATGCAGCAGCAGATGCAGCAGCAATGGAGCAGGAGATGAATCGGAGATTCAGCAGAAAGAGATGCCACAGCAGATGCAGCAGGAGATGTAGATCCAGCAGGAGATGTAGCAACAGGTAATGCGGCAGCAGGAGACGCTGCGGCAAGAGATGCCGCAGCAGATTTAGCAGGAAAAAGTAGATGCAGAAGTAGGAGATGCAGCAAAAGATGCACCAGCAAGAGATAAATCAGCAGGTGACACAGCAGCAGGATATGCAGCAGGAGATGCACCAGCAGAGGCAGCAGCATCTCCTGCTGCTGAATCTCCTTCTCCTGCATGTCCTGCTGTGAATCTGCTGCAGCATCTCCTGCTGATGAATCTCCTGCTGAATCTGCATCTACTGCAGCATCTCTCGCAGCTTCATCTCCTGCTGCTTCATCCCCATTCTCTGCATCACTTGCGGCATCTCCTGCTGCATCTGCTGCTGCGAAATATCCTGCTGCTGCATCCCCTGCTGTATCTTCTACTGATGCATCTCCTGCTTCATCTTCTGCTTCTGCATCTGCTGCTGCTGCGTCTGTTGCATCATCTCCTCCTGCCTCTCCTCCTACTGCATCTCCTGCCCAAACTCCTGCTCGTCTCCTGATGCTGTATCATCTGAAGCATCACATCCTGCTGCATCTGCTGCTTAATCTGCATCTCTTACTGCATCTGCTGCTTAATCTGCATCTCTTACTGCATCTGCATCTGCATCTCATTTTGCTGCGTCTCCTGTGGCATTTGCTGCTGAATCTGCTGCTGCATCCCCTGATGCTGCATCTCCTGCTGCATCTAATGCTGCATATCCTGCTACTGCATTTCCTGATGAATCTGCTGCTTAATCTGCTGCTCCATTTTTGCTGCAGCATCTCCTGCTGTTGCATCTCCTGCTGCTGAATCTCCTCCTGCATCTCCTGCGGCATCTCATGCTGCTACATAGCTTGCTACATCTCCCGATGCATCTCCTCCTGAATATGCACCTCTTGATGCATCTCCTCCTCCTACATCTCCTACTTCTGCGTTTTCTGCTGCTTCATCTCCTGCTGCTGTGTCTGCTGCATCATCTCCTCCTTCTGCATCTCCTGCTAATGAATCTCCTGCTGCTGTGTCTGCTGCTGAATCTCCTGCTGCTGCATCTGCTGCTGAATCTCCTGCTGCTGCATCTCCTTCTGCTGTATCTCCTGCTGCTGCATCTCCTTCTGCTGTATCTCCTGCTGCATCTGTTGCTACTGCATCTACTCCTGCTGCATCTCATGCTCCTGCACAACTTGCTGCTGCAGCTCCTGTTGCATCCTCTTCTGCATATCCTGCTGCTGCATTTTCTGCTGCTGCATCTCCTGCTGCTGTATCCCTTTCTGCTTCATCTCCTTCTTCTGCACCTCCTGCTGATGCATCTGTGGCTTGAAATCCTTCTAGTGCATCTCCTTCTGCATCTCTTGCTGAATCTCCTGCTGCTGTTGCATCTCCTTCTACATCTCCTGCTACTGCATATCCCACTCTATCTCCTGCTGCATCTCGTGCTAGAGCTCTTGCTGCATCTCCTGCGGCTGTGTCTGCTGCTGATTATCCTGCAGCACCTGGTGCTGCATCTCCTGCTGCCTAATCTGCTGCTGCTGCATCTCCTGCTGCATCTGTTGCTGCTGCATCTCCTCCTGCTGCATCTGCTGCTGCATCTCGTGATGCATCTTCTGCTTCAGCTCCTGCTGCATCTCCCGCGGCTGCATCTTGTGCTGCATCTACTGCTGCATCTCTTAATGCTGCATATGCTCATCATGCATCCCTTGCTAAAGAGAAGCATAAGAAGCAGCGGCAGGAGGTGCAGCAGGAGATGCTACTGCAATAGATGCAGCAAGAGATACAGCAACAGAAGATTCATCACGAGATGCAGCAGAAGATGAAGTAGCAAGAGTTGCAGTAGAAGAGCCAGCAGGAGGATATAGAGCAGCAGGAGATGTAGTAGCAGATGCAGCAGCAGATGCAGTAGACGGAGCAGCAAGAGATGAAGCAGGAGATGCAGCAGCAAGAGATGAAGCACGAGATGTAGCAGCAGGAGATGTAGAAGAAGAAGATTCTGCAGCAGGAGAGTACCATGGAGACACAGCAGCAGGTGATGTAGCAGAAGAAGATCCACTATGATATGCAGCAGCAGGAGATGCAGCATTAGGTGAATGATGAAACACCAGCAGATGCAGCAGCAGGAGATGCAGAAGGAGTTGTAGCAGCAGATGCAGTAGCAGATGCAAGAGTTGCAGCAGAATGTCATCCAGTCGCAGAGGCAGCAGTAGGAGATGCAGCAGGAGATGAAGCCGCAGGGGATGCAGTAGCAGGAGATGCAGTAGGAAGATATGCAGAAGGAGATGAAGCCGCAGGGGGTGCAGTAGCAGGAGATGCAGAGCCGAAGATGCAGAGAATGATAAGCAGCAGAAGGAGATGCAGCTGCAATAGAGGCAGCAGAAGATACAGCTGCAACAGATTCAGAAAGAGATACAGCAGCAAAAGATGCAGCAGCAGATTCAGCAGCAGGAGATGTAGTAGCAGTGCAACAGCGGGAGATGCAGAAGCAGGATATATAGTAGTATATTCAGCAGTATGTGAATCAGCAGCAGATGCTGCAAACGCAGCGACAGGACCTTTCACTGCAAGGCAAGACTTATAGAACTTTCAGTCTAGGCTTGTGTACTGTAACATCAGAATGGCTCTTAAATCGTCACTTCAAAATACTTGAGCGTTCAGCTCAAGTACACCAGGGAAGGTGCTAAGATCAAATTCTAGCTCACGTTAGCATTTTCTCTTGAAGCGCTTTCACTGCAATCTCTGAAGCACGACTCATAAACTGTTTTAATGTAAGTTTCAGAAATGTGATTTAACTGCTCCTATTAATGGAATGCAACAGCAGGAGATGCAGTAGGAGATGCATCAGAAGATGCATCAGCAAGAGATGAAGAACCAAGAGATTCAGCAGTAGATGTAGCAGTAGGAGATTACGCAGGACATGCAGCAGCAGGAGGTGCAGTAGCAGGAGATGCAGCATGAGATGCAGCAGCAGGAGTTGCAGCAGCAGATGAAGCAGCAGGAGATGCCGCAGCAGGAGATGAAGTAGGAGATACAGAAGCAGGAGATGATGCAGGAGGAGATGCAGCAGGTAATGCAGAAGCAGAAGACGCAGCAGCAGATTCAGCAGCAGGGGATTCAGCAGCAGGATAGCAGCATCATAAGATGAACTTGCCGATGCATCAGAAGGAGCTGCAGCAGGAGATGCAGAAGCGTGAGATGCAGGAGGAGCTGTTTCTGCAAGAAATGCAGCTTGAGATGAAGCAGCACATGAAGCAGCAGATGCAACATTAGGAGATGCAAAAGCAGTATATGAAGCAGCAGATGCAGCAGGAGGAGATGCAGCAGCAGGAAATACAGCAGGAAGAGATGCAGGAGTTAATGTAGCAGCAGGAGTTGAAGCAGGATATGCATCAGCAGGAGATGCAGGAGGAGATGCAGGAGATGCAGGAAGATATGCAGAAGCAGATGCAGCAGCAGGTGCAGCACCAGCAGATGCAGCAGCAGCAGATGAAGCAGCAGATAAAGCAGAAGGAGATGTAGCAGCAGGAATTGCAGCAGGAGGAGATGCATCGGGTGATTCTGCAGCAGGAGGGTACGCGGGAGATACAGTAGCTGGTGTTGTAACAGAAGTAGATGCAGTATGATATGCAGCAGCAGGAGATGCAGCAGCAGGTTCAACAGCAGATGCAGGAATAGCAGATGCAGCAGCAGGAGATGAAGCAGCAGATGCAGCACAAGCAGATGCAGCAGCAGCAGATGAAGCAGGAGATAAAGCTGCAGGAGATGTAGCAGCAGGAATTGCAGCAGGAGGAGATGCATCGGGTGATTCTGCAGCAGGAGGGTACGCGGGAGATAGAGTAGCTGGTGTTGTAACAGAAGTAGATGCAGTATGATACGCAGCAGCAGGTTCAGCAGCAGATGCAGCACCAGCAGATGTAGCAGCAGGAGATGAAGCAGGAGATAAAGCTACAGGAGATGCAGCAGCAAGAGACTAAGCAGCAGTATATGCAGCAGAAGGAGATGAAGCAGGAGATGCAGCATTAGGAGATTAAGCATAAGGAAAGGTACTAGGTGATTCTGGTATGAAGCAGTAGAAGCAGCAAGGATTACAGCAGCAGGAGATTAAGCGGGAGAAGAGCATCATGAGATGAATCCGCATCAGAAGAAGTTGCAGCAAGGCGATGCAGCAGCAGGGGGTTCAGCAGTAGATGCAGCAGCAAGAGATGCAGGAGAAGATCCAGCAGGATGAGATAAAGCAGCAGGAGATGCAGCAGGAGATGCAGCAGCAAGAGATTCAGCAGGAGATGCATCATGACTTGCAGCAGGAAGAGATTCAGCAGGAGATGCAGCAGCAGATACAGCATAAGAAGATGCAGCAGCAGAAGATGTAGCAGGACATGCAGCAGCAGTAGATGAAACAGAGAATGCAGCAGCAGGGGATGCAGCAGCAGGAGATGTAGCAGTAGATGCAGCAGCAGGAGATTCATCAACACGAGATGCAGAAGGAGATACAGTAGCAGGAATTATAGCAGTAGGATATGCAGCAGGAGATTGAGCAAGAGGAGATGTACCATGAGATGCTGCATCTGGAGATGCAGCAGCATACGAAGCAGCAGTAGATTGAGCAGCAAGACATGTATCAGAAGGAGATGAAGCAGGAGATGTAGTAGCAGGAGATGCAGCAGCAGGACATGCAGCAGCACGAGATTCAGCATCACGAGATGCAGCAGGAGAGGCATCACCAGAAGATGCAGCAGCAGCAGGAGATGTAGCAGCACATGCAGTAGCAGATCAGAAGATGAAGCAGGAGGTGGAGATTAAGCATGAGATGCATCAGGAGATACAGCATCAGGAGATGCAGCATTAGGAGATGCAGCAGGAGATTCAATAGCAGGTGGTGCAGCAGTAGGAGGTCCAGCAGGGGACACAGCAGCAGGAGATGGAACAGGAATGCAGCAGGGAATTCAGTAGCAGGTGATGCAGCAGCAGATGCAGCAGAAGTAAATTCAGCAGGAGGAGACGTAGCAGGACATGCAGCAGCAGATGCAGCAGAAATAAATTCAGCAACTGAAGTTGTAGCAGCACATGCAGCAGTAGTAGATGAAACAGAGGATGCAGAAGCAGGGGATACAGCAGCAGGAGATGCATCAGCAGGAGATGCAGCAGGAGATGCAGCGGCATATTAGCAGCACATTCAGCAGAAGATGCAGACGCAGGAGATTCAGTAGCAGGAGATTAAGACTCAGCAGATACAGGAGCACATTCAGCAGGAGATGCAGAAGGAGATGCAGCAGAAGTAGATGCAGCAGTCTATGCAGCAGCAGCAGATGGAGCATCAGGTGATGCAGGAGGACATCTAAAAGCAGAAGGTAAAGCAATAGGAGATGCAGAAGTAGATTAATCTACAGCAGTGCACCAAAAGATGCAGGAGATGCTGCAGCTGTAGATTGAGCAAGATATGCAGAAGCAGGAGATGTATTGGCAGGAGATGTGGCATGAGAGGCAGAAGAAGGAGATCCTGCAGCAGATGCAGTAGCATATGCAGCACCAGCAGATACATCAGCAGGAGATGCAGCATCAGGAGATGCAGCATGAATTCAGGAAGGGATTCAGAAGTAAATGATGCAGCAGCAGATGCAGGAGATTCAGCAGCAGGAGATGCACCAGGAGATGCAGCAGATTATGCAGCAGCAGGAGATGCAGCAGCAGAAGATTCAGCAGCAGATGTGGCTGAAGATGCAGCAAGAGGGGATGCAGCAGCAGGAGATGAAGAAGGAGATGAAGCAAGAGCTTGAGCAGCAGAAGATTCAGGAGCAGGAGATGAAGAAGCAGGAGATGCAGCAACAGGAGCTGCAGAAGCAGATGCAGAAGTCGGAGGTGCAGCAGCAGGAGTTTCAACAGCAGATTCAACAGCAGATGCAGAAGGAGATGCAGCATCAGGAGATGCAGCAGCAGATGCATCAATAGATGCATACTCATCAGGAGATGCAGCAGGAAGAGATGCTTCAGGAGGTACAGCTTCATAAGATGTAGCACAACATACAGAAGGAGATGCTGTAGGAGGAGAGGCAGGAGTAGATGATGCAGCAGACACAGTAGCAGGAAATGCAGAAGCAGAAGATGCAGCCGGAGATTCTGCAGCAGGAGATGTAGCACGAGATGCAGCAGGAGATACAGGTGCAGGAGATGAGCAGCTAATTCAGCAGGAGATTCTGCAGCAGGAGATGAAGCAGCAGGATCTGCAGAGAAGAAGATGCAGCAACAGGAGATGCAGCAGGAGATGCAGCAGCAGACGCAGCAGTAGGAGTGGCAGCAGGTGGAGATGCATCAGGAGATGCATATTCAGAAGGAGATGCAGTAGGAGATGTAGCAGGATATGTAGCAGCATGAGATGCCGCAGGATATTCCGGAAGAGATTCAGCAGAAGGAGATGCTAGGGCAGGAGATGAAGCAGCAGGACTTGCAGCAGCAGGAAATGTAGCAGGTCATGCAGCAACAGATGAATCAGAAGAAGGTGTAGCAGCAAATGCAGGAGATGCAGAAGCAGATGCTGCAGCAGATGCTGCAGGAGGAGACACAGCAGGAGGTGATGCAGAGGGTAATACAGCAGCAGGAGACGCAGAAGCAGGAGATGCAAAAAGAGATTCAGAAGCAGGAGACGGAGCAGCAGGAAATGCAGCAGTATATACAGAAGCAGAATATGCAGCAACAAGAAAATACAGCAGAAGATACAGCAGGCATTGCGGCAGCAGGAGATGCAGCTGGAGATTATGCAGCAGGTGATAGAGCAGCAGATGCAGCAGCAGGAGATGCAGCTGCAGAAGATGCAGCAAGATATGCAGAATAAGGAGATGCATCGGTGAGAGGTGTGGCATGAGATGCAGAAGAGGAACCTGCAGCAGATGCAGCAGCAGATGCAGCACCAGCAGATGAAGCAGCAGCAGATGAAGCAGGAGCAGATGAAGCAGCAGTAGATGCAGCAGTATATGAATCTACAGCACATACACCAGAAGGTGCAAGAGATGCCGCAGCAGGAGATGCAGCTGGAGATGCAGCAGCAGTAGATGCAGCAAGATATGCCGAGGCAGGAGGTGCACTGGCTGGAGATGTGGCATGAGATGCAGAAGGAGATGCACAGGAGATGCAGCCACAGCAGATGCAGCAGCATAGTCAACAGCAAATTCAGTAGGAGTTGCAGCAGCAGGAGACGAAGCAGCATGAGATGCAGCAGCAGAAGTTGCAGAAGCAGATTCAGCAGGAGATGTAGTAGGAAGAGAATCTTCAGCAGACGCAGCAGCATGAGGTGCAGCAGGAGATAATGCAGGATATGTAGAAGGTGGAGCTGTAGACGGAGATACAGCAGCAGAAGACGAAACAGCAGTAGAAGCAGCTGCAGATTAAGAAGGAAATGCATCAGGAGATGCACCAGCAGGCGATGAAGAAGGAGATGATGCAGGAGATACAGCCGCAGACGATTCAGGAGCAGGAGATGAAGAAGCAGAAGATGCAGTAACAAGATCTGCAGAAGCAGATGCAGAAGTAGGAGGTGCAGCAGCAGGAGTTTCAACAGCAGATTCAACAGCAGATGCAGATAGAGATGCAACAGGAGATGTAACAACAGATGCTTCAATAGATTCATATTCCTCAGGAGATGCGGCAGGAAAAGGTGCTTCAGGAGGTACAGCTTCATGAGATGTAGCACGAGATACAGAAGAAGGTGCTGTAGGAGGAGAGGCAGGAGTAGATGGCGCAGCAGACGCAGGAGCAGGAGATGCAGCAGCAGAAGATGCAGAAGTAGGAGATGAGCAGCTAATTCAGCAGGAGATTCTGCAGCAGGAGATTCTGCAGCAGGAGATGCAGAGAAGAAGACGCAGCAGCAGGAGATGCAGCAGGAGATTCAAGAGCAGATGCAGCAGCAGGAGATGCAGCAGCAGAAGATACAGCAGTACATGAAGCAGCAGATGCACAAGAAAATGGAGCAGGAGATGCAGCAGCAGGAAAGGCACCATGTGATTCAGCAGGAGATGCAGCAGGAGGAGATGGAGCAAGAGATGCAGTATTAGATGCAGCAACAGGACATGCAGCAGCAAGATATGCAACAGAAGATTGCAGCAGGAGTTAGAGTAGCAAAAGATGCACCAGCAGATGCAGCCACAGGAGATGCAGCATGAAATGCATCAGCAGATGCAGGAGGAGGCTTAGCAGGAGGAGAGGAAGCAGAAGGACATGCAGCATGAGATGCAACAGCATCATATGCAGCAGCAGGTGCAGCAGCAGGAGATGCAGCAGCAGGTGGTGCAGCAGCAGGAGATGCAGCAGGAAATGCAGCAGCGGGGGAAGCCATAGCAGGAGATGCAGAGAATAAGATGCAGAGAAAGTGAAGCAGCAGAAGGAGATGCAGCAGTTGATTCAATAGCAGTAGATGCAGCAAGTGATACAGCAGCAGCAGATGAAGTATCAGGAGAAGCAACGGCAGATGCAGCAGCAGTTGATGCACCAGCAAAAGATGTAGCAGGAGATGCAGAAGTATATGAAACAGCAGCAGATGCAGAAGTAGGAGTTTCAGCAGGAGATGTAGCAGGAAGTGATGCAGCAGGAAATGCAGAAGATGCAGCAGCAATTGATGCATAAATAGATGCATCAGGAGTATAGATGCATCGGCAGGAGATGGAGCATGAGATGCAGCGGGAAGAAGTGAAGCAGGAGATGCAGCTGCAAGAGATGCAACAGGAGATGCAGAAGGATATGCAGTAGCAGGAGATGTAGCAGCACAATATGCAAGAGGATATTCAGCAAGAGGAGAAGCACCATGAGATGCTGCAGAAGTAGATGCAGCAGCAGACGAAGCAGCAGTAGATGCAGCAGAGAGCTATGCAGTAGAAGGAGATGAAGCAGGAGATGCTGCATCAGGAGATGCAGCAGGTGATGCAGCTGCAGGATATGCATCAGGAGGAAATACAGCAGCAGGAGGTGCAGCAGGAGGTGCAGCAGGAGTTGCAGCAGCAGGAGATGCATGATAAGGAGATTCATCAGGAATGTAGCAGGGGATTAGATTCAGCAGTAGACACAGAAGCAGGAGATGAAGCAGCAAGACTGGCTGCAGGTGATGCAGCTGCAGGTTATGCATGAGGAGAAGATACAGCAGCAGGAGATGCAGTAGGAGATGCAGCAGGATTAGATTCAGCTGGAGAGGCATCAGGAGAAGATACAGCAGCAGGAAATGCAGCACCAAGAGATGCAGGATAAGGAGATGCATCAGAAATGTAGCAGGCATTCAGTAGCAGCTGATGCAGCACGAGATGCAGTAGGAGATGCTGCAGAAGGAGATTCAGCTGGAGATGCAGCAGTAAGATATGCATCATTAGGAGATGCAGTAGGATTGCTGCAGGGGATTCAGGAGCAAAAGATGCAACAGAAGATGCAGCAGCAATTGCAGGAGATGAAGCAGCAGGAGATGCAGCAGAAGGAGGTGCATCTGCATGAGATGCAGGAGGAGATGCATCAGCAGGGGAAGAAGTGGAATGAGATACAGAAAAGAAGATGCATTGAATGAGAAGCAGCGGAAGGAGATGCAGCACGAGAAGCAGCCGCCGTAGATTCAGCAAGAGATACAGTAGAAGATGCAGCAGCAGGAGATATAGAAGGAGATGTCGCAGTATGTGAATCACCAGGAGATGAAGCAGAAGGAGATTCAGCGGAAGATGCACCAGTTGATAATGCAGAAGCAGAAGATGAAGCAGCAGTGGATTATGCAGGAGATGCAGCACTAGATGATGTAGATGCAAGAGACGCAGCAGTAGGAAATGCAGTAGGAGATGCAGCTGCAGGATATGCAGATGGAGATTCATCAAAAGATGCAGCAGCCAGGCATGCACCAGGAGATGCAGCAGCAGGGGATGAAATAGCTGGAGATGCAGAGAAGAAGGGGCAGAGAACCAGAAGCAGAGTAAGGAGATGTAGCAGGAGATGCAGCCACAAATGCAGCAGTAGGTATAGCAGCAGGTGAAGCAACAGGAGATGCAACCGCAGAAAATGCTGCAGATCGAGCAGTAGGAAATTCAGCAGGAGATGCAGCAGCAGGAGATGCAGCAGCAGGAGATGCAGCAGTAGATGAATCGACAGCAGATTCCGCAAAAGATGCAGGAGATTCAGCAGCACACGCAGCAGCAGGAGATGAAGCAGCAGGAGGTGCAGCAGCAGGAGATGAAGCAGCAGGAGGTGCAGCAGCAGGAGGTGCACTAGGACGTCCTGCAGCAGGAGATGCAGCAGCAGAAGAAGCAGCAGTAGATGCAGCAGCAAGATACGTAGCAGTAGATACAGAAGAACTATATGCATCAAAACGAGATGAAGCAGGAGATGCAGCATCAGGAGATGAACAAGGCGGAAATGCCTTAGGAGATGCAGCAGCAGGAGATGCATTAGGTGATGTAACAGCAGACGCAGCAGCAGGAGATGCAGCAACAGAAGATGCAGCAGGAGATGCAGATTCTGTAGGAGATGCAGCCACAGGAGTTGCTGCAGACAATGCAGCAGAAGAAGATGCAGGAAAAGGTGATTCAGCAGGAGATGCAGCAGCAGGACATGCGGCAGCAGGAGATGCCATAGGAGGAGATGCAGCAGGATATACCAAGGAAGGAGATGAAGCGAGTAAAGCAGTAGGAGAAGCAGCAGGATAGAGAGCTGGAGATGCAGCTGGAGATGCAGCAGTAATAGGTGCATAAGGACATGCAAAAGCAGATGTAGCAGCAGAAGATTAAGCAGGAGATGCAGTGGCAGATGCAGCAGCAGATGCAGAAGGAGGAGATGCAGCAGTAGTTACTGCAGCAGGATATGCATCAGCATATGAAGCAGGAGATGCAGCAGCAGATGCAGCAGAAGGAGATGAAGCAGTAGATGTCTCATTAGGAGATGAAGCAGCAGGAGATGAAGCTGCAGGAGACGCATCAGCCAAAGATGCAGCAGAGGATGCAGCAGCAGGATATTCAGCAGCAAATTCAGGAGAAGAGGCAGCAGCAGATGCAGGAGGTGCTGCATCAGATGGAGCAGAAGGATGTACAACAGGAAGAGATGAAGGAAGAGAAGAAGCAGCAGGAGTTGCAGCAGCAAAAGATGTAGCAGAATATGCAGCAGCAGGATATTCAGCAGCAAATTCAGGAGAAGAGGCATCAGCAGCAGATGCAGCAGCAGGAGGTGTTGCATCAGATGCAGCAGAAGGAGGTACAGCAAGAAGAGACGCAGAAAGAGATGAAGCAGCAGGAGTTTTAGCAGTAAAAGATGTACCAAGGAATGCAGCAGTAGGAGATGCAAAAAGAGATGCAGCAGCAGGAGATTCATCAGGAGACGCGATAGAAGATGCGTCGGCAGGAGATGCAGCAGTAGGAGATGCAGTAGAAGCAAATGCAGCAGCAGGAGATTCAGGATGAGATGCAGCGGGATACGCAACAGCAGGACGTGCAGCAACAGGAGATGCAGCAGAAGATGCAGATGCGGGAGATGCAGCAGCAGGAGATGCAGCAGAAGGATATGCTGCAGAAGATGCAGCAGCCAGAGATGAAGCAGAAGGAGGTTCAGCATCAGGAGATATAGAAGTAGATGTAGACGCAGGAGATGCAGCAGGAGATTCGGCAGCAGATGATGCAGCAGCAGATGCAGCAGCAGGATATGCAGCAGCAGATGCAGCATGATATGACGCAGGAGGAGATGAAGCAGGTAATGCAGCACCAGGAAATGAATCAGGAGATGCAAAAGCACACGAAGCATCGGGAGAAGCAGCAGAAGAACATGCAGGAAGAAAAGCAGCAGCAGATGAATCAGTAGATTCAGCAGGAAATGCAGCAGGAGGAGATGCAGCAGCAGATGCCAAATCAGGAGATGAAGCAGCAAAAGCAGCAGCAGGAGATACTTTAGGAGATGCAGCATCAGGATATGTAGCAGCAGGAGATGCAGCCGACGATGCAGAAGAAGGGCATGCAGCAGCATTTGCAGCAGCAGGAGATGCAACGGGATACGCAACAGCAGAAAATACAGAAGGAGAGGATTCAGCAGCAGATGCAGCAGTATTAGATGGAGTAGTAGGAGATGCAGTAGCAGATGCAGCACCACATTTGCCAGGAGATGCATCAGCAGGAGATGCAGTAGCAGGAGATGCATCAGCAGGAGATGCAAGAGGAAATGCAACAGCTAGAGATGAATCAGCAGGATCTGTAGGAATTGATGCAGCAGGAGATGACGCTGGAGATAAAGCAGGAGATGCAGCAGCAGGAGGTGCAGATTCAGCAAGAGAAGCAGGAACAGGAGATTCTATGGAAGATGCAGAAGCAGGAGATGCTGCAGGGAATGCAGCATCAAAGATGCAGCACCGGGAGATGCAGTACGAGATACAGCAGCAGGAGATACAGCAGGAGATGGAGCAGCAGGAGAAGCAACACCAGAAGATGCAATGGGATATGCTGAATCCGGATATGCAGCAGAAGGAGATGCAGCAGTAGTTTATAAAGCAGCAGGAGATGCAGCAGCAGATGCAGCAGCAATGGAGCAGGAGATGAATCGGAGATTCAGCAGAAAGAGATGCCACAGCAGATGCAGCAGGAGATGTAGATCCAGCAGGAGATGTAGCAACAGGTAATGCGGCAGCAGGAGACGCTGCGGCAAGAGATGCCGCAGCAGATTTAGCAGGAAAAAGTAGATGCAGAAGTAGGAGATGCAGCAAAAGATGCACCAGCAAGAGATAAATCAGCAGGTGACACAGCAGCAGGATATGCAGCAGGAGATGCACCAGCAGAGGCAGCAGCATCTCCTGCTGCTGAATCTCCTTCTCCTGCATGTCCTGCTGTGAATCTGCTGCAGCATCTCCTGCTGATGAATCTCCTGCTGAATCTGCATCTACTGCAGCATCTCTCGCAGCTTCATCTCCTGCTGCTTCATCCCCATTCTCTGCATCACTTGCGGCATCTCCTGCTGCATCTGCTGCTGCGAAATATCCTGCTGCTGCATCCCCTGCTGTATCTTCTACTGATGCATCTCCTGCTTCATCTTCTGCTTCTGCATCTGCTGCTGCTGCGTCTGTTGCATCATCTCCTCCTGCCTCTCCTCCTACTGCATCTCCTGCCCAAACTCCTGCTCGTCTCCTGATGCTGTATCATCTGAAGCATCACATCCTGCTGCATCTGCTGCTTAATCTGCATCTCTTACTGCATCTGCATCTGCATCTCATTTTGCTGCGTCTCCTGTGGCATTTGCTGCTGAATCTGCTGCTGCATCCCCTGATGCCGCATCTCCTGCTGCATCTAATGCTGCATATCCTGCTACTGCATTTCCTGATGAATCTGCTGCTTAATCTGCTGCTCCATTTTTGCTGCAGCATCTCCTGCTGTTGCATCTCCTGCTGCTGAATCTCCTCCTGCATCTCCTGCGGCATCTCATGCTGCTACATAGCTTGCTACATCTCCCGATGCATCTCCTCCTGAATATGCACCTCTTGATGCATCTCCTCCTCCTACATCTCCTACTTCTGCGTTTTCTGCTGCTTCATCTCCTGCTGCTGTGTCTGCTGCATCATCTCCTCCTTCTGCATATCCTGCTGAATCGCCTGCTGTATCTCCTTCTGAATATGCATCTTCTGATGCATCTCCACCTGCTGCCACTTCTACTGCTGCGATTGCTTCTGCATCTCCTGCTAATGAATCTCCTGCTGCTGTGTCTGCTGCTGAATCTCCTGCTGCTGCATCTGCTGCTGAATCTCCTGCTGCTGCATCTCCTTCTGCTGTATCTCCTGCTGCTGCATCTCCTTCTGCTGTATCTCCTGCTGCATCTGTTGCTACTGCATCTACTCCTGCTGCATCTCATGCTCCTGCACAACTTGCTGCTGCAGCTCCTGTTGCATCCTCTTCTGCATATCCTGCTGCTGCATTTTCTGCTGCTGCATCTCCTGCTGCTGTATCCCTTTCTGCTTCATCTCCTTCTTCTGCACCTCCTGCTGATGCATCTGTGGCTTGAAATCCTTCTAGTGCATCTCCTTCTGCATCTCTTGCTGAATCTCCTGCTGCTGTTGCATCTCCTTCTACATCTCCTGCTACTGCATATCCCACTCTATCTCCTGCTGCATCTCGTGCTAGAGCTCTTGCTGCATCTCCTGCGGCTGTGTCTGCTGCTGATTATCCTGCAGCACCTGGTGCTGCATCTCCTGCTGCCTAATCTGCTGCTGCTGCATCTCCTCCTGCTGCATCTCCTCCTGCTGCATCTCCTCCTGCTGCATCTGCTGCTGCATCTCGTGATGCATCTTCTGCTTCAGCTCCTGCTGCATCTCCCGCGGCTGCATCTTGTGCTGCATCTACTGCTGCATCTCTTAATGCTGCATATGCTCATCATGCATCCCTTGCTAAAGAGAAGCATAAGAAGCAGCGGCAGGAGGTGCAGCAGGAGATGCTACTGCAATAGATGCAGCAAGAGATACAGCAACAGAAGATTCATCACGAGATGCAGCAGAAGATGAAGTAGCAAGAGTTGCAGTAGAAGAGCCAGCAGGAGGATATAGAGCAGCAGGAGATGTAGTAGCAGATGCAGCAGCAGATGCAGTAGACGGAGCAGCAGGAGATGAAGCAGGAGATGCAGCAGCAAGAGATGAAGCACGAGATGTAGCAGCAGGAGATGTAGAAGAAGAAGATTCTGCAGCAGGAGAGTACCATGGAGACACAGCAGCAGGTGATGTAGCAGAAGAAGATCCACTATGATATGCAGCAGCAGGAGATGCAGCATTAGGTGAATGATGAAACACCAGCAGATGCAGCAGCAGGAGATGCAGAAGGAGTTGTAGCAGCAGATGCAGTAGCAGATGCAAGAGTTGCAGCAGAATGTCATCCAGTCGCAGAGGCAGCAGTAGGAGATGCAGCAGGAGATGAAGCCGCAGGGGATGCAGTAGCAGGAGATGCAGTAGGAAGATATGCAGAAGGAGATGAAGCCGCAGGGGGTGCAGTAGCAGGAGATGCAGAGCCGAAGATGCAGAGAATGATAAGAGGCAGAAGGAGATGCAGCTGCAATAGAGGCAGCAGAAGATACAGCTGCAACGTATTCAGAAAGAGATACAGCAGCAAAAGATGCAGCAGCAGATTCAGCAGCAGGAGATGTAGTAGCAGTGCAACAGCGGGAGATGCAGAAGCAGGATATATAGTAGTATATTCAGCAGTATGTGAATCAGCAGCAGATGCTGCAAACGCAGCGACAGGACCTTTCACTGCAAGGCAAGACTTATAGAACTTTCAGTCTAGGCTTGTGTACTGTAACATCAGAATGGCTCTTAAATCGTCACTTCAAAATACTTGAGCGTTCAGCTCAAGTACACCAGGGAAGGTGCTAAGATCAAATTCTAGCTCACGTTAGCATTTTCTCTTGAAGCGCTTTCACTGCAATCTCTGAAGCACGACTCATAAACTGTTTTAGTGTAAGTTTCAGAAATGTGATTTAACTGCTCCTATTAATGGAATGCAACAGCAGGAGATGCAGTAGGAGATGCATCAGAAGATGCATCAGCAAGAGATGAAGAACCAAGAGATTCAGCAGTAGATGTAGCAGTAGGAGATTACGCAGGACATGCAGCAGCAGGAGGTGCAGTAGCAGGAGATGCAGCATGAGATGCAGCAGCAGGAGTTGCAGCAGCAGATGAAGCAGCAGGAGATGCCGCAGCAGGAGATGAAGTAGGAGATACAGAAGCAGGAGATGATGCAGGAGGAGATGCAGCAGGTAATGCAGAAGCAGAAGACGCAGCAGCAGATTCAGCAGCAGGGGATTCAGCAGCAGGATAGCAGCATCATAAGATGAACTTGCCGATGCATCAGAAGGAGCTGCAGCAGGAGATGCAGAAGCGTGAGATGCAGGAGGAGCTGTTTCTGCAAGAAATGCAGCTTGAGATGAAGCAGCACATGAAGCAGCAGATGCAACATTAGGAGATGCAAAAGCAGTATATGAAGCAGCAGATGCAGCAGGAGGAGATGCAGCAGCAGGAAATACAGCAGGAAGAGATGCAGGAGTTAATGTAGCAGCAGGAGTTGAAGCAGGATATGCATCAGCAGGAGATGCAGGAGGAGATGCAGGAGATGCAGGAAGATATGCAGAAGCAGATGCAGCAGCAGGTGCAGCACCAGCAGATGCAGCAGCAGCAGATGAAGCAGCAGATAAAGCAGAAGGAGATGTAGCAGCAGGAATTGCAGCAGGAGGAGATGCATCGGGTGATTCTGCAGCAGGAGGGTACGCGGGAGATACAGTAGCTGGTGTTGTAACAGAAGTAGATGCAGTATGATATGCAGCAGCAGGAGATGCAGCAGCAGGTTCAACAGCAGATGCAGGAATAGCAGATGCAGCAGCAGGAGATGAAGCAGCAGATGCAGCACAAGCAGATGCAGCAGCAGGAGATGAAGCAGGAGATAAAGCTGCAGGAGATGCATCAGGACATGCATCAGCAGACGCAGCAGCAAGAGATGCACCAACAACATATACAGAAGGATATGCAGCAACAGTAGATTAAGCAGCGGTTGCAGCAGCAGGAGGTGAAGCAGCAGGAGATCCAGTAGGAGAGTAGCATCATGAGATGAATACGCAGATGCATCGGGAGGATATGAAGCAGCAGATGCAGAAGCAGGAGATGCAGGAGGAGATCCAGCAGCAGTAGATGAGAAGAAGGAGATGTAGCAGGAAATATAGCAGTAGATGAATCAGCAGCAGATGCAGTAGAAGATGCCAGAGATGCAGCAGCAGCAGCGTATGTATCAGGAAATGCATCAGCAGGAGATGCAGCAGCACACGGAGCAGCATTAGATACAGCAGCCGGATATGCAGCAGTATGTGAAGCAGCAGCAGATGCAGCAGCAGATGCAGGTGGAGATTCAGCAGGAGATGCAGCAGGAAATGCAGAAGATGCAGCAGAACGAGATGCAGCAGCAGGAGATGAAGGAGGAGGGCTGCATCAGCAGGAGATACAGCCAGAAGAGATGCAGCTGGAGATGCAGCAGGATATGTGGAAAGACATTCATTAGCAGGTGATGTAGCAGAAGGATATGTAGACAGATACTGAGTAAGAGGAGATGCACCATGAGATGCAGCATCAAGAGATGCAGCAGCAGATGAAGCAGCAGTATATGCAGCAGCAATATAGGCAGCAGGAGATGAAGCAGGAGATACAGCATTAGGAGATTAAGCAGAAGGAAAGGTACTAGGTGATTTTGGTATAAAGCAGAAGATGAAGCAGGGATTACAGCAGCAGGAGATTAAGCGGGAGAGGAGCATCATGAAATGAATCCGCTGATGCACCAGAAGGAGTTGCAGCAAGGAGATGCAGCAGCAGGGGGTTCAGCAGTAGATACAGCAGCAAGAGATGCAGGAAGAGATCCAGCAGGATGAGATAAAGCAGCAGGATATGCAGCAGGAGATTCAGCAGGAAGAGATTCAGCAGGAGATGTGTCATGATTTGCAGCAGCAGGAGATGCAGCAGCAGGAGGTGCAGCGTCAGGAGATGCAGCAGCAGGAAATTCAAGAGGAGATGCAACAGGATGAGATACAGCAGCAGGAGATGCAGCAGAAGGATATGCTGCAGAAGATGCAGCAGCCGGAGATGAAGCAGAAGGAGTCTCAGCCTCAGGAGATGTAGAAGTAGATGCAGACACAGGAGATGCAGCAGGAGATTCAGCAGAAGATGATGCAGCATGAGATTCAGCAGAAGATGATGCAGCAGCAGATGCAGCAGCAGGATATGCAGCAGCAGATGCAGCACGAGATGCATAAGCAGGAGATGCAACAGCTAGAGATGAATCAGCAGGATCTGTAGGCATTGACGCAGCAGGAGATGCAGCAGTACGTGCAGCAGGAGATATAGCAGCAGGAGAGATCACAGCAGGAGATGTAGAAGAGATAATGCAGCAGGAGATGAAGCAGGAGATGCAGTAGTAGGAGGTGCAGATTCAGCAAGAGAAGCAGGAACAGGAGATTCTAGGGAAGATGCAGAAGCAGGAGATGCTGCAGGGAATGCAGCATCAAAGATGCAGTACCGGGTGATGCAGTACGAAATACAGCAGCAGGATATGCAGCAGGAGATGCATCAGCAGGAACTGCACCAGCAGAGGCAGCAGCAGTAGATGCAGCAGGGGATATAGAAAAATATGAGGCAGTGGGAGCATCCCCTGTTATTTGATGTCCTCCTGCATCTCCTGCTGCTGCATATCCTTCTTCATCTTCTGCTAGTGTATCTCCTGCTGCTACATCTCATGCTGCACCCTCTGCTCATGCATCTGCGGATGCACCTCCTGATGCTCCATTTCCTGTTGCATCTGGTGCTTCATCCTCTGCTTAAGATGCAGCAGCAGGAGATGCACAAGAACAACCAGCAGCAGGAGATGCAACAGTAGATGAATCTACAGCTGATGCAGCAAAAGATGCAGGAGATTCGGCAGCAGGAGATGCAGCAAGATTTGAATAAGTAGGAGATGCATCAGCAGGAGATGTAGCATGAGATGCAGAAGCAGGAGATGCAGCAGGAGATGTAGCATCAGCAGATGCAGCAGCAGGAGATGAAGAATCAGATGCAGGAGCAGGAGACGCAGCAGCAGGAAATGCAGCAAGATGAGATGCAGCAGGCGATGCAGCAGAAGGAGATGAAGCAGCAGAAAATGCACCATCAGACGCAGCCGCAGGAAATAAGCAGGAGCAGATGCAGCTGGAAATAAGCAGGAGCAGATGCAGCTGGAAATGCAGCACGCGGTAGATGCAGCAGGGTTTGCAGCAGCAGGAGACGCAGAAGCAGGTGAAGCAGCAGGAGGTGCAGCAGTATGAGATGCAGCAGGTGAAGCAGTATCAGGAGATTCAGAGAAGAAGAGGCAGAGAATGAGAAGCAGCAGAAGGAGATGCAGCAGGAGATTAAGCCACAGTAGGTGCAGCAAGAGATAGAGCAGCAGGAGATGCATCAGCATGATATGTAGCAGGAGATGCAGCAGTATGTGAAGCAGCAGCAGATGTAGCAGCAAATGCTGCAGGTGCAGGAGTAAGTGATTCAGCAAGAGATGCAGCGGGAAGAGATGCATATGAGTAAACGCAGAAGATGCAGCAGAAAGGGATGCTTACGGAGATCGATCAGGAGAAGATTCTCCAGCAGGAGATGGAGCAAGAGATGCAGCCGCAAGAGATGCAGCTGCAAGAAATGCAGCAGGATATGCAGCAGGAGATTGAGCAAGAGGAGATGTACCCTGAGATGCAGCAGCAGGAGATGCAGCTAGAGATGTAGCAGCAGACGAAGCAGCAGTAGATGCAGCAGCAAGATATGCATCAGGAGATAAAGCAAGAGATGCAAAAGCAGGAGATTAAGCTGCAGGAGATGCATTAAGAGATGCAGTAGCAGGAGATGCATCATCAGGAGATGCAGCCGCAACAGATGCATGAGCAGATGCAGAAGCAGATTCAGTAGGAGATGCAGCGGCAGGAGATTCATAAGCAAAAGATATAGCACCAGGAGATGGAGCAGCAGGATATTCAGTAGCAGATGCAGCAACAGGAGAAGCAGCAGACGATGCAGCAGCAGTAGATGAATTAGGGTATGAAGCAGCGGTAGATGTAGCAGTAAATTCAGCAGGGTATGTGACAGCAGGAGATTCAGCAGCAGGAGATGAAGCAGGGGAGAAGCATCAGCAGAAGAATCCGCTGATGCATCAGAGGTAGTTACAGATGGAGATGCAGCAGCAGGAGGTTCAGCAGAGGATGCAGCAGCAATAGATGCAGGAGGAGATCCAGGAGGAGGAGATACAGCAGCAGGAGATGTAGCAGCAGATACAACATCAGATGCAGGAGGTGAAGCAGCAGGAGAAGCAGCAGGAAATGCAGCAGCAGGAGATGCACCAAGAGATGCAACAGCAGGAGATGCAGCGACAGGAGACGCAGCATTAGGAGATGCAGCAGGAATGCAGCAGGGGATTCAATAGCAGGGGATGCAGCAGCAGGAGATGCAGCAGCAGGAGATGCAGCAGGGGATGCAGCTGAAGAAGGTGCAGCAGTAGGAGATGCAGACGAGGATGCAGCAGCAGGAGGTGCAGCAGCAGATGCAGAAGCAGATGCAGCCAAAGCAAATTCAGCAGCCGAAGATGTAGCAGGACATGCAGCAGCAGTTGATGAGACAGATGATTCAGAAGTAGGGGATACAGCAGCAGGAGATGCATCAGCACGAGATGCCGCAGGAGATGTGTATTCAGCAGGAGATGCATCAGGAGATGCAGCAGCATATTCCGCAGCACATTCAGCAGAAGATGGAGAAGCAGGAGATTCAGTAGCAGGAGATGAAGACTCAGCAGATGCCGCAGCAGATACAGAAGCACATCCATCAGGAGATGCAGCAGGAGATGCAGCATCAGTAGATGCAGCAATGTATGCAGCAGCAGCAGATGGAGCATCAGGTGATGCAGGAGGACATCAAAAATCAGAAGGTGAAGCAACAGGAGATGCAGCAGTAGATTAATCTACAGCAGATGCAACAAAGGATGCAGGAGATGCAGCAGCAGGAGATGCAGCATTAGGAGATGCAGCAGCAGGACATGCAGCAGCAGAAGATGCAGCAAGATATGCAGAAGCAGGAGATGCATCGGCGGGAGATGTGGCATGAGATGCAGAAGAAGGAGATGCACAGGAGATGCAGCCACAGCAGATGCAGCAGCAGAAGTTGCAGAAGCAGATTCAGCAGGAGATGCAGTAGGAAGAGAATCTTCAGCAGATGCAGCAGCATGAGATGCAGCAGAAGGAGATAATGCAGGATATGTAGCAGGAGGAGTTATAGAAGGAGATACAGCAGCAGGCGGTGCGGCAGGAGATGAAACAGCAGACGCATCAGCAGGAGATGCAGCAGCAGCAGATACAGCAGTACCTGAAGCAGCAGATGCACAAGAAAATGGAGCAGGAGATGCAGCAGGATAAGATGCACTACCAGCAGATGCAGCAGGAGATGCAGCTGCTGGAGATGAAGCAGTAGAAGATGCTGCGGGAAATGCATAAGCAGAAGATGCAGCAGCAGAGATGCAGGAGTAGGAGAGGCAGAAGAAGGAGATGCAGCAGCAGGGGAGGCACCATGTGATTCAGCAGGAGATGCAGCAGGAGGAGATGGAGCGAGAGATGCAGCAGCAGGACATGCAGCAGCAGGAAATTCAGCAGGACCTTGTAGCAGGAGTTTAAGCAGCAGGAGATGCACCAGCAGATGCAGCCACAGGAGATGCAGTAGGAACTGCATCAGCAGATGCAGGAGAAGGTTAAGGAGGAGGGGGGGCACCAGAAGAAGATGCAGCAGGAGATGACACAGCATGATATGCAGCAGCAGATGCAGCAGTAGGAGATGTAACAGCAGCGGAAGATGCAGCAGTAGATTCAGCAGTAGACACAGAAGCAGGAGATGAAGCAGCAGGAGGTGCAGCAGCAGGAGGTGCACTAGGTCATCCTGCAGCAGGAGATGCAGCAGCAGAAGAAGCAGCAGTAGATGCAGCAGCAAGATACGCAGCAGTAGATACAGAAGAACTATATGCATCAAAACGAGATGAAGCAGGAGATGCAGCATCAGGAGATGAACAAGGCGGAAATGCCTTAGGAGATGCAGCAGCAGGAGATGCATTAGGTGATGTAACAGCAGACGCAGCAGCAGGAGATGCAGCAACAGAAGATGCAGCAGGAGATGCAGATTCTGTAGGAGATGCAGCCACAGGAGGTGCTGCAGACAATGCAGCAGAAGAAGATGCAGGAAAAGGTGATTCAGCAGGAGATGCAGCAGCAGGACATGCGGCAGCAGGAGATGCCATAGGAGGAGATGCAGCAGGATATACCAAGGAAGGAGATGAAGCGAGTAAAGCAGTAGGAGAAGCAGCAGGATAGAGAGCTGGAGATGCAGCTGGAGATGCAGCAGTAATAGGTGCATAAGGACATGCAAAAGCAGATGTAGCAGCAGAAGATTAAGCAGGAGATGCAGTGGCAGATGCAGCAGCAGATGCAGAAGGAGGAGATGCAGCAGTAGTTACTGCAGCAGGATATGCATCAGCATATGAAGCAGGAGATGCAGCAGCAGATGCAGCAGAAGGAGATGAAGCAGTAGATGTCTCATTAGGAGATGAAGCAGCAGGAGATGAAGCTGCAGGAGACGCATCAGCCAAAGATGCAGCAGAGGATGCAGCAGCAGGATATTCAGCAGCAAATTCAGGAGAAGAGGCAGCAGCAGCAGCAGGAGGTGCTGCATCAGATGGAGCAGAAGGATGTACAACAGGAAGAGATGAAGGAAGAGATGAAGCAGTAGATATCTCATTAGGAGATGAAGCAGCAGGAGATGAAGCTGCAGGAGACGCATCAGCCAAAGATGCAGCAGAGGATGCAGCAGCAGGATATTCAGCAGCAAATTCAGGAGAAGAGGCAGCAGCAGCAGCAGGAGGTGCTGCATCAGATGGAGCAGAAGGATGTACAACAGGAAGAGATGAAGGAAGAGAAGAAGCAGCAGGAGTTGCAGCAGCAAAAGATGTAGCAGAATATGCAGCAGCAGGATATTCAGCAGCAAATTCAGGAGAAGAGGCATCAGCAGCAGATGCAGCAGCAGGAGGTGTTGCATCAGATGCAGCAGAAGGAGGTACAGCAAGAAGAGACGCAGAAAGAGATGAAGCAGCAGGAGTTTTAGCAGTAAAAGATGTACCAAGGAATGCAGCAGTAGGAGATGCAAAAAGAGATGCAGCAGCAGGAGATTCATCAGGAGACGCGATAGAAGATGCGTCGGCAGGAGATGCAGCAGTAGGAGATGCAGTAGAAGCAAATGCAGCAGCAGGAGATTCAGGATGAGATGCAGCGGGATACGCAACAGCAGGACGTGCAGCAACAGGAGATGCAGCAGAAGATGCAGATGCGGGAGATGCAGCAGCAGGAGATGCAGCAGAAGGATATGCTGCAGAAGATGCAGCAGCCAGAGATGAAGCAGAAGGAGGTTCAGCATCAGGAGATATAGAAGTAGATGTAGACGCAGGAGATGCAGCAGGAGATTCGGCAGCAGATGATGCAGCAGCAGATGCAGCAGCAGGATATGCAGCAGCAGATGCAGCATGATATGACGCAGGAGGAGATGAAGCAGGTAATGCAGCACCAGGAAATGAATCAGGAGATGCAAAAGCACACGAAGCATCGGGAGAAGCAGCAGAAGAACATGCAGGAAGAAAAGCAGCAGCAGAATGCATGTGACAATGCAGCCACAGGAGTTGCTGCAGACAATGCAGCAGAAGAAGATGCAGGAAAAGGTGATTCAGCAGGTGATGCAGTGACAGGAAATGCAGCAGGAGATGAAGCAGCTGGAGATGCAGCAGGAGACGCAGCGGGACGAGATGCAGCAGGATACACAGCAGCAGGAGATGCAGCAGGAGATTCAGCAGAAAGAGATGAAGTGAAGTAGATGCAGCAGCATGAAGTGCAGCAGCAGCAGGTGGAGTAGCAGATACAGCAGCAGGAGATGAAACAGCAGGAGATGCAGAAGCAGAAGACATATCAGGAGATGCAGCAGCAGCAGATGTACCAGGAGATGCAGAACCAGGAGGCGAAGCAGCAGGAGATGCAGTTGGAGATGCATATTCATCAGGAGATGCAGCAGAAAGATATGCAGCAGGAGAAGCAGCAGCAGGAGATGTAGCAGCAGGAGATGCAGTAGCAGGAGATGCAGCAAAATATGCATCAGAAAGAGATGAATCAACAGAAGATGCATTAACAGGATGTGGAGAGGAGATGCAGCAGCAGGAAATGTTTCATGTACTGCTGCATCTCGTGCTAAATCTCCTGATACTTGATGTCCTCCTGCTGCTGCATCTGCTTCTTCATCTCCTGCTTCTGTATCTCCTGATGCATTTTCTGCTTATGCATCTGTGGATGCATCTCCTGATGCTACATTTCCTGTTGCATCTGGTCTTCATCCCCTGCTGCATCTCCTGCTGAATCTCCAGCTGCTGCATCTCCTTCCGAAATTTTGCTGAATCTCCTGCTGAATATGCATCCCCTGATGCATCTCCTGCTGCTGCATCTCCTCCTTCCTATCCTACTGCATCTCCTCCTGCTGCATTACCTGCTGCATCTCCTCCTGCTGTGTCATCTGCAGCAGCATCTTCTGCTGCTAAATTTCCTACTGAATCTGCATCTCCTGATGCATGTGCTGCAGCATATATAGCTGCTGCATCTGCTGCCTCTGCATCTGCATCTCCTTTTGCTGCATCTTCTGCTGCATGTCCTGCTGCTGCATCTCCTTAATCTGCTGCTGCATCTGCTAATGTATCTCCTGCTGCATCTCATCGTGGTATCTCTCATCCTGCTGCATTTCCTGCTGCATTTGCTTCTGCATTTCTACTTCATCTCCTGCTTCAACTTCTGCTGCTGCTGCATCTCCTTCTGTATCTTCTGCTGTTTATCTCCTGCTGCATCTCGTGCTGCTGCATCTCCAGCAATCTTCAGCAGCATGAGATGCAGCAGCATGAGATAATGCAGGATAGGTAGAAGGTGGAGCTGTAGACGGAGATACAAGAGCAGGAGTCGAAAGAGCAGTAGAAGCAGCAGCAGATTAAGAAGGAAATGCATCAGGAGATGCACCAGCAGGAGATGAAGCAGGAGATACAGCAGCAGAAGATTCAGGAGCAGGAGATGAAGAAGGAGAAGATGCAGCAACAGGAGCTGCAGAAGCAGATACAGAAGTAGGAGGTGCAGCAGCAGGAGTTTCAACAGCAGATTCAACAGCAGATGCAGAAGGAGATGCAACAACAGGAGAAGTAACAGCAGATGCATCAATAGATGCATATTCCTCAGGAGATGCGGCAGGAAGAGATGCTTCAGCAGGTACAGCTTCATGAGATGTAGCACGAGATACAGAAGAAGGTGCTGTAGGAGGAGAGGCAGGAGTAGATGGCGCAGCAGACGCAGGAGCAGGAGATTCAGCCACAGGTGCAGCAGCAGGAGATTCTGCAGCAGGAGTTGCAGCAGCAGGAGATGCAGAGTAGAAGATGCAGAAGCAGGAGATACAGCAGGAGATACAGCCGCAGGAGATGAGCAGCCAATTCAGCAGGAGAGGAAGCTACAGGAGATGCAGCATGAGATGAAGCAGCATGATATGCAGCAGCAGATGCATCAGCAGCAGATGCAGCGGCAGCAGATGCAGCAGTAGATTCAGCAGAAGACACAGCATCAGGAGATGCAGCAGCTGGAGATGAAGCCGAGGATGCAGGAGCAGGAGACGTAGAAGGAGATGCAGCAGAAGCAGATGCAGCAGGAGGAGATGCTGCAGGAGATGACTATTCAGAAGGAGGTACATCAGGAGATGTAGCAGCATGAGATGCTGCGGGAGAATCAGGACGAGATTCAGCAGCAGGAGATGCAAGAGCAGGAGATGCCATCGCAACAGATGCAGCAGCAGATTCAGCAGGAAATGAAGCAGCAGGGGATGCAGCTGTAGATGCAGCAGATGCAGCAGCAGATGCAGTACGATACAAGGCAAAAAAAGATGCAGAAGCAGATGTAGCAACAGGATATGCAGGAGCACTTGATGCAGCAGGAGGAGATGCAGTAGCAGCAGGTGCAGCAGGAGATGCAGCAGCAGATGATAGAGCATGTGTTGTTGCTGCATCTCTTGCTGCTGCATCTGCTGATGAATTGCCTCATGTATTTTCTGATGCTGCATCTCCTGCTGCTGCATCTCTTGTGTAATCTCTTGCTGCTGCATATGCTGGTGCTACACCTGTAGCTTCATCTCCTGCTGTTGCATCTGCTGGTGTTGCATCTGCTGCAGCACCTAGTGCTGCATCTCCTGCTGCTGCGTATCATAGTGGATATTCTACTGCTACATCACCTGCTGCTGTGGAGATGCAAGAGGAGATTCTGCAGAAGATTCAGCAGGAGATACAGCAGGAGATGCATCAGGAGATGAAATATCAACATATGCATCAGCAGTTACAGCAGGAAGTGCCTCAGGAGATGCAGGGGCAGATGCATTCAGCAGGATATGCAGCTGAAATGCAAAAGCACTAGATGCATCAGTAGAAGATTGAGCAGCAGATGCCGCAGGAAATGGAGATGCTTCTGCAGATGCATCCGCAGATGCATGAGCAGAGGTTGCAGGAGGAGATGAAGCAGCAGGCTATACAGCAGCAGGAGATGAAGCAGCAGATGCAGCAGCAGGAGATGCAGGAGGACATCAAGTAGCAGGATATTTAGCAGGAGATGCAGCAGTACATGAAGTAGCAGCAAATGCAGCAGCAGATTAAGGAGATGCAGCAGCAGGTAATGCAGCAGAAGATTCAGCAGGAGGAGATGTAGCAGGAGATGCAGCAGCAGGAGATGCAGATTCAGTAGGAGATGTAGCAGCAGAAGATGCTGCTGCAGATGATGCAGCAGGAGATGCCGGAGAAGGAGGTGCAGCAGGGGATGCATATTCAGCAGTAGATTCAGCATAAAATTCAGAAAGAGATGCAGCAGCAGGATATGCAGCAGGAGATGCAGGAGTAGATGAAGCAGCAGCATATGCAGCATCAGATGCAACAGATGAAGCCGAAAGAGATGCAGCAGGGGATGAAGCACCAGATGCAACAGGAAATGGAGCATCAGGAAGTGAATCCGCAGATGCATGAGCAGAGGATGCAGCAGGATATGTAGCAGCAGGAGATACACGAGCAGGAGATGAAGAAGGATATGCAGCAGCAGGAGGTGCAAAAGGACATCAAATAACAGGGGATGCTCCCACTGCCTCATATTTTTCTATATCCCCTGCTGCATCTACTGCTGCTGCCTCTGCTGGTGCAGTTCCTGCTGATGCATCTCCTGCTGCATATCCTGCTGCTGTATTTCGTACTGCATCTTTGATGCTGCATTCCCTGCAGCATCTCCTGCTTCTGCATCTTCCCTAGAATCTCCTGTTCCTGCTTCTCTTGCTGAATCTGCACCTCCTACTACTGCATCTCCTGCTTCATCTCCTGCTGCATTATCTCTTCTACATCTCCTGCTGTGATCTCTCCTGCTGCTATATCTCCTGCTGCACGTACTGCTGCATCTCCTGCTGCGTCAATGCCTACAGATCCTGCTGATTCATCTCTAGCTGTTGCATCTCCTGCTTATGCATCTCGTGCTGCATCTGCTGCTGCATATCCTGCTGCTGCATCTGCTGCTGCATCATCTTCTGCTGAATCTCATGCTGCATCATCTTCTGCTGAATCTCCTGCTGCATCTCCTGTGTCTGCATCTACTTCTACATCTCCTGATGCTGAGACTCCTTCTGCTTCATCTCCGGCTGCTGCATCTTCTGCAGCATATCCTTCTGCTGCATCTCCTGCTGCTGTATCTCATCCTGTTGCATCTCCTCTTGAATTTCCTGCTGCTGCATCTCCTGACGCTGCACCTCCTGCTGCTGCAAATCATGACACATCTCCTGCTGAATCTCTTCCTGCTGAATCTCCTGCTGCATATCCTGCTGCTTTATCTCATCCTGCTGGATCTCTTCCTGCATCTCTTGCTGCTGTATCTACTGCTGAACCCCCTGCTGCTGCATCTCCTTGCTGCAACTTCTTCTGGTGCATCAGCAGATTCATTTCATGATGCTCCTCTCCCGCTTAATCTCCTGCTGCTGTAATCCCTGCTTCATCTTCTGCTTTATACCAAAATCACCTAGTACCTTTCCTTCTGCTTAATCTCCTAATGCTGTATCTCCTGCTTCATCTCCTGCTGCCTATATTACTGCTGCATATACTGCTGCTTCGTCTGCTGATGCATCTCATGGTGCATCTCCTCTTACTCAGTATCTGTCTACATATCCTTCTGCTACATCACCTGCTAATGAATGTCTTTCCACATATCCTGCTGCATCTCCAGCTGCATCTCTTCTGGCTGTATCTCCTGCTGATGCAGCCCTCCTCCTTCATCTCCTGCTGCTGCATCTCGTTCTGCTGCATCTTCTGCATTTCCTGCTGCATCTCCTGCTGAATCTCCACCTGCATCTGCTGCTGCATCTGCTGCTGCTTCACATACTGCTGCATATCCGGCTGCTGTATCTAATGCTGCTCTGTGTGCTGCTGCATCTCCTGCTGCTGCATTTCCTGATACATACGCTGCTGCTGCTGCATCTCTGGCATCTTCTACTGCATCTGCTGCTGATTCATCTACTGCTATATTTCCTGCTACATCTCCTTCTTCTCATCTACTGCTGCTGGATCTCCTCCTGCATCTCCTGCTTCTGCATCTGCTGCTTCATATCCTCCCGATGCATCTGCGTATTCATCTCATGATGCTACTCTCCTACTGGATCTCCTGCTGCTTCACCTCCTGCTGCTGCAACCGCTGCTTAATCTACTGTTGCTGCATATCCTTCTGTATATGTTGTTGGTGCATCTCTTGCTGCTGCGTCTGCTGATGCATGTCCTGATGCATCTCCTGCAGCTTTATCTCCTGCTTCATCTCCTGCTGCTGCATCTGCTTGTGCTGCATCTGCTGCTTCATCTCCTGCTGCTGCATCTGCTATTCCTGCATCTGCTGTTGAACCTGCTGCTGCATCTCCTGCTGCTGCATATCATACTGCCTCTACTTCTGTTACAACACCAGCTACTGTATCTCCCGCGTACCCTCCTGCTGCAGAATCACCCGATGCATCTCCTCCTGCTGCAATTCCTGCTGCTACATCTCCTCCTGCTGCAATTCCTGCTGCTACATCTCCTTCTGCTTTATCTGCTGCTGCTGCATCTGCTGGTGCTGCACCTGCTGCTGCATCTGCTTCTGCATATCTTCCTGCATCTCCTGCATCTCCTCCTGCATCTCCTGCTGATGCATATCCTGCTTCAACTCCTGCTGCTACATTAACTCCTGCATCTCTTCCTGCTGTATTTCCTGCTGCTGCATCTCCTCCTGCTGCATCTGCTGCTTCATATACTGCTTCTGCATCTCCTAATGCTGCATCTGCTGCTGCAGATGCTGCTTCATCTCCTGCTGCATCTCTTGGTGCTGCATCTCCTGCTCCATCTCAAGCTGCATTTCTTGCAGAAACAGCTCCTCCTGCATCTCACGCTTCTGCATCTCCTGCTGCAGCTCCTTCTGATGCATCGGCAAGTTCATCTTATGATGCTGCTATCCTGCTGCTGAATCCCCTGCTGCTGAATCTGCTGCTGCGTCTTCTGCTTCTGCATTACCTGCTGCATCTCCTCCTGCATCATCTCCTGCTTCTGTATCTCCTACTTCATCTCCTGCTGCGGCATCTCCTGCTGCTTCATCTGCTGCTGCAACTCCTGCTGCTGCATCTCATGCTGCATCTCCTGCTACTGCACCTCCTGCTGCTGCATGTCCTGCGTAATCTCCTACTGCTACATCTACTGCTGAATCTCTTGGTTCTTCATCTCTTGCTGATGCATCTTCTGATGCATCTCCTACTGCATCTCCTGCTGTTGCATTCCATTAATAGGAGCAGTTAAATCACATTTCTGAAACTTACATTAAAACAGTTTATGAGTCGTGCTTCAGAGATTGCAGTGAAAGCGCTTCAAGAGAAAATGCTAACGTGAGCTAGAATTTGATCTTAGCACCTTCCCTGGTGTACTTGAGCTGAACGCTCAAGTATTTTGAAGTGACGATTTAAGAGCCATTCTGATGTTACAGTACACAAGCCTAGACTGAAAGTTCTATAAGTCTTGCCTTGCAGTGAAAGGTCCTGTCGCTGCGTTTGCAGCATCTGCTGCTGATTCACATACTGCTGAATATACTACTATATATCCTGCTTCTGCATCTCCCGCTGTTGCACTGCTACTACATCTCCTGCTGCTGAATCTGCTGCTGCATCTTTTGCTGCTGTATCTCTTTCTGAATCTGTTGCAGCTGTATCTTCTGCTGCCTCTATTGCAGCTGCATCTCCTTCTGCTGCTTATCATTCTCTGCATCTTCGGCTCTGCATCTCCTGCTACTGCACCCCCTGCGGCTTCATCTCCTTCTGCATATCTTCCTACTGCATCTCCTGCTACTGCATCCCCTGCGGCTTCATCTCCTGCTGCATCTCCTACTGCTGCCTCTGCGACTGGATGACATTCTGCTGCAACTCTTGCATCTGCTACTGCATCTGCTGCTACAACTCCTTCTGCATCTACTGCTGCTGGATCTCCTCCTGCATCTCCTGCTGCTGCATCTGCCACTTCATATCCTTCTGATACATCTGCGGATCCATCTCACGATGCGACTCTCCTACTGGATATCCTGCTGCTGAATCTCCTGCTGCTGCATCAACTGCTTCTATCTACTGCTGCTGCTGCATCTCCTTCTGCATGGGTTGTTGCTGCATCTCTTGCTGCTGCATCTGCTGATGCATTGCCTCATGTATTTTCTGATGCTGCATCTCCTGCTGCTGCATCTCCTGCGTAATCTCTTGCTTCTGCATATGCTGGTGCTACACCTGTCGCTTCATCTCCTGCTGCTGCATCTGCTGGTGTTTCATCATTCACCTAATGCTGCATCTCCTGCTGCTGCATATCATAGTGGATCTTCTTCTGCTACATCACCTGCTGCTGTGTCTCCATGGTACTCTCCTGCTGCAGAATCTTCTTCTTCTACATCTCCTGCTGCTACATCTCGTGCTTCATCTCTTGCTGCTGCATCTCCTGCTTCATCTCCTGCTGCTCCGTCTACTGCATCTGCTGCTGCATCTGCTACTACATCTCCTGCTGCTCTATATCCTCCTGCTGGCTCTTCTACTGCAACTCTTGCTACTTCATCTTCTGCTGCATCTCGTGATGAATCTTCTGTTGCTGTATCTCTTGCTGCATCTATTGCAGTAGCATCTCCTGCTGCACCTCCTGCCGCTGCTTCTTATGCTTCTCTTTAGCAAGGGATGCATGATGAGCATATGCAGCATTAAGAGATGCAGCAGTAGATGCAGCACAAGATGCAGCCGCGGGAGATGCAGCAGGAGCTGAAGCAGAAGATGCATCACGAGATGCAGCAGCAGATGCAGCAGGAGGAGATGCAGCAGGAGGAGATGCAGCAGCAACAGATGCAGCAGCAGCAGATTAGGCAGCAGGAGATGCAGCACCAGGTGCTGCAGGATAATCAGCAGCAGACACAGCCGCAGGAGATGCAGCAAGAGCTCTAGCACGAGATGCAGCAGGAGATAGAGTGGGATATGCAGTAGCAGGAGATGTAGAAGGAGATGCAACAGCAGCAGGAGATTCAGCAAGAGATGCAGAAGGAGATGCACTAGAAGGATTTCAAGCCACAGATGCATCAGCAGGAGGTGCAGAAGAAGGAGATGAAGCAGAAAGGGATACAGCAGCAGGAGATGCAGCAGCAGAAAATGCAGCAGCAGGATATGCAGAAGAGGATGCAACAGGAGCTGCAGCAGCAAGTTGTGCAGGAGCATGAGATGCAGCAGGAGTAGATGCAGTAGCAACAGATGCAGCAGGAGATACAGCAGAAGGAGATGCAGCAGCAGGAGATTCAGCAGCAGATGCAGCAGCAGGAGATTCAGCAGCAGACACAGCAGCAGGAGATTCATTAGCAGGAGATGCAGAAGCAATCGCAGCAGTAGAAGTGGCAGCAGGTGGAGATGCATCAGAAGATGCATATTCAGAAGGAGATACAGCAGGCGATTCAGCAGGATATGCAGAAGGAGGAGATGATGCAGCAGACACAGCAGCAGGAGATGAAGCAGCAGAAAACGCAGAAGTAGGAGATGTAGGAGGAGGAGATGCATCAAGAGGTGCATATTCAGGAGGAGATGCATCGGGAGATGTAGCAAGCTATGTAGCAGCATGAGATGCCGCAGGAGATGCAGGAGGAGATTCAGCAGCAGGAGATGCAACAGCAGGAGATGCTGCAGCAAAAATGGAGCAGCAGATTAAGCAGCAGATTCATCAGGAAATGCAGTAGCAGGATATGCAGCATTAGATGCAGCAGGAGATGCAGCATCAGGGGATGCAGCAGCAGATTCAGCAGCAAATGCCACAGGAGACGCAGCAAAATGAGATGCAGATGCAGATGCAGTAAGAGATGCAGATTAAGCAGCAGATGCAGTAAGAGATGCAGATTAAGCAGTAGATGCAGCAGGATGTGATGCTTCAGATGATACAGCATCAGGAGACGAGCAGGAGTTTGGGCAGGAGATGCAGCAGGAGGAGATGATGCAACAGACGCAGCAGCAGCAGATGCAGAAGCAGAAGATGAAGCAGGAGATGCATCAGTAGAAGATACAGCAGGGGATGCAGCAGCAGGATATTTCGCAGCAGCAGATGCAGCAGGAGATGCCGCAAGTGATGCAGAGAATGGGGATGAAGCAGCAGGAGATGAAGCTGCGAGAGATGCTGCAGTAGATGCAGATTCAGCAGGAGATTCATCAGCAGGAGATGCTGCAGCAGATTCACAGCAGGACATGCAGGAGAAGGAGATTCAGCAGCAGGAGATGTAGTAGGAGATGCAGCAGGAGATACATCAGCAGGAATGGTAGCAGGAGATTCTACAGCAGGAGATGCAGGATGAGATTCTATAGAAGAAGATTCAGCAGGAGATAGAGCAGGAGATGCATCAGGAGATGAAGTATCAACATATGCATCAGCAGTTACAGCAGGAAGTGCAGCAGGAGATTCAGCAGGAGATGTAGCAGCAAGAGATACAGAAGCAGGAGATGAAGAAGGATATGCAGCAGCAGGAGGTGCAGGAGGACATCAAGTAACAGGGGATGCTCCTACTGCCTCATATTTTTCTATATCCCCTGCTGCATCTACTGCTGCTGCCTCTGCTGGTGCAGTTCCTGCTGATGCATCTCCTGCTGCATATCCTGCTGCTGTGTCACCTGCTGATTTATCTCTTGCTGGTGCATCTTTTGCTGCATCTCCTACTTCTGCATCTACTTTTTCCTGCTAAATCTGCTGCGGCATCTCTTGCCGCAGCATCTCCTGCTGCCGCATTACCTGTTGCTACATCTCCTGCTGGATCTACATCTCCTGCTGCATCTGCTGTGGCATCTCTTTCTGCTGAATCTCCGATTCATCTCCTGCTCCATTGCTGCTGCATCTGCTGCTGCATCTCCTGCTGCTTTATAAACTACTGCTGCATCTCCTTCTGCTGCATATCCGGATTCAGCATATCCCATTGCATCTCCTGGTTTTGCTTCTCCTGCTGCTCCATCTCCTGCTGTATCTCCTGCTGCTGTATCTCGTACTGCATCTCCCGGTGCTGCATCTTTGATGCTGCATTCCCTGCAGCATCTTCTGCTTCTGTATCTTCCATAGAATCTCCTGTTCCTGCTTCTCTTGCTGAATCTGCACCTCCTGCTGCTGCATCTCCTGCTTTATCTCCAGCGTCATCTCCTGCTGCATCAATTCCTACAGAGCCTGCTGATTCATCTCTAGCTGTTGCATTTCCTCTTGCATCTCCTGCTGATGCATCTCCTGCTACTGCATCTCCTGCTGATGCATCTCGTGGTAAATGTGGTGCTGCATCTGCTACTGCATCTCCTACTACTCCATCTAATACTGCTGCATCTGCTGCTGAATCCTCTCCTTCTGTATTTTCTGCTGTTGCGTATCCCGTTGCATCTCCTGCTGCTGCAAATGCTGCTGCATGCCCTTCTTCTGCATCGTCGGCTGCATCTCCTGCTGCTACATATCCTGATGCTGCATCTCCTAAAGTATCTCCTGCTGCTGCTTCTGCTGCTTCATCTCCTGATTTGGCATCTGCTGCTGCATCTCCTCCTGCTGCATTTCCTGCTGAATCTACTGATTCATCCGCTGCTGCTTTTCTTCCTGCATGTTCTTCTGCTGCTTCTCCCGATGCTTCGTGTGCTTTTGCATCTACTGATTCATTTCCTGGTGCTGCATTACCTGCTTCATCTCCTCCTGCGTTATATCATGCTGCATCTGCTGCTGCATATCCTGCTGCTGCATCTGCTGCTGCATCATCTGCTGCCGAATCTCCTGCTGCATCTCCTGCGTCTACATCTACTTCTATATCTCCTGATGCTGAACCTCCTTCTGCTTCATCTCCGGCTGCTGCATCTTCTGCAGCATATCCTTCTGCTGCATCTCCTGCTGCTGCATCTCCCGCATCTGCATCTTCTGCTGCATCTCCTGTTGCTGCACGTCCTGCTGTTGCGTATCCCGCTGCATCTCATCCTGAATCTCCTGCTGCTGCATTTGCTTCTACTGCATCTCCTACTGCTGCATCTCCTGCCGACGCATCTTCTATCGCGTCTCCTGATGAATCTCCTGCTGCTGCATCTCTTTTTGCATCTTCTACTGCTGCATTCCTTGGTACATCTTTCACTGCTAAAACTCCTGCTGCTTCATCTCTTTCTGCGTCTCTTCTTGCTGTACCTCCTTCTGCTGCATCTGATGCAACACCTCCTGCTGCTGCATCTGCTGCTGATGCCTCTTCTCCTGAATTTGCTGCTGAATATCCTGCTGCTGCATATTCTGCTACATCTTTTGCTGCTGCAACTCCTGCTGCTTCTTCTCTTCCTTCATCTCTTCCTGCTGTACCTCCTTCTGCTCCATCTGATGCAGCACCTCCTGCTGCTGCTGCTGCCTCTTCTCCTGAATTTGCTGCTGAATATCCTGCTGCTGCATCCTCTGCTGCATCTTTGGCTGATGCGTCTCCTGCAGCTTCATCTCCTGCTGCTTCATCTCCTAATGAGACATCTACTGCTTCATCTCCTTCTGCTGCATCTGCTGCTGCATCTCCTGCTTCATATGCTGATGCATATCCTGCTGCAGTAACTACTGCTGCATCTCCTCCTTCTGCATCTGCTGCTGCATCTGCCACTGCATCTCCTGCTTAATCTTCTGCTGCTACATCTGCTTTTGCATCTCCTTATGTACCTATTACTGCTGCATCTCCAGCTGCATCTCCAGCTCTCTATCCTGCTGCTTCTCCTACTGCTTTACTCGCTTCATCTCCTTCCTTGGTATATCCTGCTGCATCTCCTCCTATGGCATCTCCTGCTGCCGCATGTCCTGCTGCTGCATCTCCTGCTGAATCACCTTTTCCTGCATCTTCTTCTGCTGCATTGTCTGCAGCACCTCCTGTGGCTGCATCTCCTACAGAATCTGCATTTCCTGCTGCATCTTCTGTTGCTGCATCTCCTGCTGCTGCGTCTGCTGTTACATCACCTAATGCATCTCCTGCTGCTGCATCTCCTAAGGCATTTCCGCCTTGTTCATCTCCTGATGCTGCATCTCCTGCTTCATCTCGTTTTGATGCATATAGTTCTTCTGTATCTACTGCTGTGTATCTTGCTGCTGCATCTACTGCTGCTTCTTCTGCTGCTGCATCTCCTGCTGCAGGATGTCCTAGTGCACCTCCTGCTGCTTCATCTCCTGCTGCTGCGTGTGCTGCTGCTTCATCTCCTGCTGCTGCGTGTGCTGCTGAATCTCCTGCATCTTTTGCTGAACCTGCTGTCGATTCATCTACTGCTGCATCTCCTGCTGCTGCATCTCCTGCTGCTGCATCTCCTGCTGCTGGATGTCCTAGTGCATCTCCTAATGCTGCATCTGCTGCTGCATCTCCTGCTGCTGCATCTCCTGCTGCTGCATCTCCTGCTGAATTTCCTACTGCTCGATCTGCAGCATTTTTAGCGGTTGCATCTCCTGTTGCTTCACCTGCTGCTATACCTACTGCTGCATTTGCGGCTGCATCTCCTGCTACATCTCCTTACTCTGCTTCTGGTTCTCTGCCCCTTCTTCTCTGCATCTCCAGCTATTTCATCCCCTGCTGCTGCATCTCCTGGTGCATGCCTGGCTGCTGCATCTTTTGATGAATCTCCATCTGCATATCCTGCAGCTGCATCTCCTACTGCATTTCCTACTGCTGCGTCTCTTGCATCTACATCATCTAGTGCTGCATCTCCTGCATAATCCACTGCTGCTTCATCTTCTGCTTCTGCATTATCAACTGGTGCATCTTCCGCTGAATCTCCTTCTGCTTCATCTCCTGGTGATTCACATACTGCGACATCTCCTTCTATATCTCCTGCTGCTGCATCTTCTACTGTATCTCTTGCTGAATCTACGGCGGCTGCTTCTCGTGCTGCATCTCCTTCCGCTGCTTCTCATTCAATGCATCTTCTTTTCTGCATCTCATTCCACTTCTTCCCCTGCTGATGCATCTCCTCCTGCATCTCATGCAGATGCACCTCCTTCTGCTGCATCTCCTGCTGCTTCATCTCCTGCAATTGCTGCTGCATCTTCTGTTGCATCTTTTGCTCCTGAATCCCCTGCAGCAATCCTACTGCATCTCCTAATGATGCATATCTTACTGCTGCATCTCCAGCTGAATCTCCTTCTGCAGCATCTCCTACTGCATCTCGTGCTGCATCAGCTGCTACTGAATACCTGCTACATTTCTGATGCATCTCCTTATCCTGCATCTCTTGGTGCTGCATTTCCTGCTGCTGTATCTTCTCCTGATGCCTCTCCAGCTGAATCTAATCCTGCTGCATCTCCTACTGCATCTCCTGCTGCTGTATCTTCTCCTGATGCATAACCTGCAGCTGCATCACCTGCAGCCAGTCTTGCTGCTTCATCTCCTGCTTCTGTGTCTACTGCTGAATCTACCGCTGCATCTTCGGCTGCTGTTACATCTCCTACTGCTGCATCTGCTGCTGCATATCATGCTGTGTCATCTCCTGCTGCATCTTCTTCTGGTGCCCCCCCTCCTCCTTATCTCCTTCTGCTCCATCTCATGCTGCTGCATCTGCTGAAGATTCTCTTCCTACTGCATCTCCTGCTGAATCTGCTTCTGCAACTTCTGCTGCTGCATCTGCTGTGGCTGCATCTCCTGTGCATCTCCTTCTTCTGCATCTCATGCCACATCTCCCGCCGATGCATCTCCTGCTTCTGCATATCTTGCTGCATCTTCTGCTGCTGCATGTCCTGCTGCTGCATCTCCTAATGCTGCATCTCCTGCTGCTGCATCTCCTGCATCCTTTGTTGCATCTGCTGTAGATTAATCTACTGCTGCATCTCCTGTTGCTTCACCTTCTGATTTTTGATGTCCTCCTGCATCACCTGATGCTCCATCTGCTGCTGCTGCATACATTGCTGCATCTACTGATGCTGCATCTCCTGCTGCATCTCCTGATGGATGTGCTTCTGTATCTGCTGCGGCATCTGCTGAGTCTTCATCTCCTGCTACTGAATCTCCTGCTTCTCCATCTTCTGCTGAATGTGCTGCGGAATATGCTGCTGCATCTCCTGATGCATCTCCTGCTGAATACACATCTCCTGCGGCATCTCGTGCTGATGCATCTCCTGCTGCTGTATCCCCTACTTCTGAATCATCTGTCTCATCAACTGCTGCTGCATGTCCTGCTACATCTTCGGCTGCTGAATTTGCTTTGGCTGCATCTGCTTCTGCATCTGCTGCTGCACCTCCTGCTGCTGCATCCTCGTCTGCATCTCCTACTGCTGCACCTTCTTCAGCTGCATCCCCTGCTGCATCTCCTGCTGCTGCATCTCCTGCTGCTGCATCCCCTGCTGCATCCCCTGCTATTGAATCCCCTGCTGCATTCCTGCTGCATCTCCTAATGCTGCGTCTCCTGTCGCTGCATCTCCTGATGTTGCATCTCTTGGTGCATCTCCTGCTGCTGCATTTCCTGCTGCTTCACCTCCTGCATCTGATGTTGTATCTGCTGCTACATCTCCTGCTGCTGTATCTCCTCCTCCTGGATCTCCTCCTGCATCTATTGCTGCTGCATCCTCTGCTGAACCTCCTGCTGCTGCATCTCCATCTGTAACTACCTCTGATGCATCAGCGGATTCTTCTGCTGATGCTTCTCCCCTGCTTCATCTCCTGCTGCTGAATCTCCTGCTGTCACATACCCTGCTGAATTTACTGCTACATCTACCGCTGCTTCATACCCTAATTCATCTACTGCTGCTGCATCGTCTGCTGCTTCTCCTGTTGCTGCATCTGCTACTGAATATCCTGCTGCTCCATCTCCTGGTGCTATATCTTTTGCTTATGAATCTCCTGCCGCTGCATCTCCTACTGAATCTGCTTCTGCATCTGCTCATGCATCTGTTGCGGCTGCATCTCCTGATGATGCATCTCCTGCTACTGCATCTCTTAATGCATCTCCTGCAGCTTAATCTCCTGCTTTTGCATCTCTTGCTTTATCTCCTGATGCATATCTTGCTGCTGCATCTACTGCTGCTTCGTCTGCTGCTACATCTCTAGCTGCATCTCCTGCTGCTGCATCTCAGGGTACATCTCCTCTTGCTCAATCTCCTGCTGCATATCCTGCTGCATCTCCTGCTGCATTTCTTGCAGCTGCATCTCTTGCGGCTGCATCTCTTGCTCCATCTCCTGCTGGAGAATCTTCTCCTGATCGATCTCCGTAAGCATCCCTTTCTGCTGCATCTTCTGCGTTTACTCATATGCATCTCTTCCCGCTGCATCTCTTGCTGAATCACTTACTCCTGCACCTGCAGCATTTGCTGCTACATCTGCTGCTGCTTCACATACTGCTGCATCTCCTGCTACATATCATGCTGATGCATCTCCTGCTGCTCTATCTCTTGCTGCACCTACTGTGGCTTAATCTCCTGCTGCATCTCCTTCTGCTGCTTCTCATTCTCTGCCTCTTCTTCTCTGAATCTCCTGATACTGCTTCACCTGCTGCATCTCATACTGCTGCACCTCCTGCTGCTTCACCTGCTTCTGCGTCTCCTGCTGCTGCAAACCCTGCTGCATCTACCGCGTGCTGCATTTCCAGCTGCATCTGCTCCTGCTTATTTCCAGCTGCATCTGCTCCTGCTTATTTCCTGCGGCTGCGTCTGATGGTGCATTTTCTGCTGCTTCATCTCCTTCTGCTGCATCGCCTGCTGCATCTCATCTTGCTGCATTTCCTGCTGCTGCGTCTCCTGCTCCTGCATCTGATTCTTCATCTCCTGCTGCTGCATCTGCTGATGCTACATCTCCTGCTGCATCTCCTGCTTCTGCATCTCATGCTACATCTCCTGCTGATGCATCTCCTACTTATTCAAATCTTGCTGCATCTCCTGCTGCCGAATCTCCTGCATCTTTTGCTGCATCAGCTGTAGATTCATCTACTGTTGCATCTCCTGCTGCTGGTTGTTCTTGTGCATCTCCTGCTGCTGCATCTTAAGATTAAGAAGCAGATTAAGAAGCACATTCAGCAGGAGAAGCATCAACAGATGTACCATAAGGAGATTCATCAGGAGATGCAGCAGCAGGAGAGGCAGCCGGAGATGCAGCAGTAGATGTTGCAGGAGATGCAGCAAGAGATGAAGCAGGAAGAGATGCAGGAGAGGCAGCATAAGGAAATGCAGGAGGAGTGGCAGCAGAAGGAGATGCAGCAGTGGATGCAGCAGCAGATGCAGTAGCAGGAGATGCAGCATCAGAAGATGTAGCAGCAGATGAAGAAGCAGGAGATGCAGCTGGGGTGCAGAAGCAGGAGATGCAGCAGCAGGTCTTGCAGTAGGAGATGCAGCAGGAGGTGTAGCAAGAGGTTTAGCGTCAGTTGGAGATGCAGCAGCAGAAGATGTAGGAGGATATGAAGCAGCAGTACATGAAAGAGAGGATGCAGCAGCAGGTGGTGCAATAGGAGATGCCGCAGCCAGATATGCAGAAGCAGGAGAGTCATCAGCACGACATGCATCAGCAGATGCAGCAGGAGGAGATGCAGCAGGAGATGCAGCAGGAGGTGATGCATGAGGAAATAAAGCAGGAGATGCAGCAAGAGGAGATGAATCAGGAGATGCAGTAGCAGACACAGCAGCAGGAGATGTAGCAGAAGGAGACGAAGCATCACGAGATGCAGTAGGAGATACAGCAGAAGGCGATTCTTCAGCAGGAGATGTAGCAGCAAGAGATGCAGCCGCAGATGCATTCAGCAGGATATACTGCTGAAATGCAGAAGCACTAGATGCATCAGTAGAAGATTGAGCAGCAGATGCCGCAGGAAATGGAGATGCTTCTGCAGATGCATCCACAGATGCATGAGCAGAGGTTGCAGGAGGAGATGAAGCAGCAGGCGATGAAGCAGCAGATGCAGCAGCAGGAGATGCAGGAGGACATCAAGTAGCAGGATATTTAGCAGGAGATGCAGCAGTACATGAAGCAGCAGCAAATGCAGCAGCAGATTAAGGAGATGCAGCAGCAGGTAATGCAGCAGAAGATTCAGCAGGAGGAGATGTAGCAGGAGATGCAGCAGCAGGAGATGCAGATTCAGTAGGAGATACAGCAGCAGAAGATGCTGCTGCAGATGATGCAGCAGGAGATGCCGGAGAAGGAGATGCAGCAGGGATGCATATTCAGCAGTAGATTCAGCATAAAATTCAGAAAGAGATGCAGCAGCAGGATATGCAGCAGGAGATGCAGCAGCAGGATATGCAGCAGGAGATGCAGGAGTAGATGAAGCAGCAGCATATGCAGCAGCAGATGCAACAGATGGAGCCGAAAGAGATGCAGCAGAGGATGAAGCACCAGATGCAACAGGAAATGGAGCATCAGGAGGTGCATCCGCAGATGCATGAGCAGAGGATGCAGCATGAGATGTAGCAGCAAGAGATAGAGAAGCAGGAGATGAAGAAGGATATGCAGCAGCAGGAGATGCAGGAGGACATCAAATAACAGGGGATGCTCCCACTGCCTCATATTTTTCTATATCCCCTGCTGCATCTACTGCTGCTGCCTCTGCTGGTGCAGTTCCTGCTGATGCATCTCCTGCTGCATATGCTGCTGCTGTATCTCCTGCTGATTTATCTCTTGCTGATGCATCTTTTGCTGCATCTCCTGCTTCTGCATCTACTGTTGCTACATTTCCTGCTGAATCTACATCTCCTGCTGCATCTGCTGTGGCATCTCTTTATGCTGAATCTCCGATTCATCTCCTGCTCCATTGCTGCTGCATCTGCTGCTGCTTTATAAACTACTGCTGCATCTCCTGCTGCTGCACATCCGGATTCAGCATATCCCATTGCATCTCCTAGTTTTGCTTCTCCTGCTGCTCCATCTCCTACTGTATCTCCTGCTGCTGTATTTCATACTGCATCTCCCGGTGCTGCATCTTTGATGCTGCATTCCCTGCAGCATCTCCTGCTTCTGCATCTTCAATAGAATCTCCTGTTCCTGCTTCTCTTGCTGAATCTGCGCCTCCTGCTGCTGCATCTCCTGCTGCATCATCTCTTCTAGATGTCCTGATGTGAACTCTCCTGCTGCTTTATGTCCTGCTGCACCTACTGCTGCATCTCCTGCTGCATCAATTCCTACAGATCCTGCTGATGCATCTCTAGCTGTTGTATCTCCTGTTGCAATTCCTGCTGATGCATCTCCTGCTACTGCATCTCCTGCTGATGCATCTCCTGGCAAATGTGGTGCTGCATCTGCTACTGCATCTCCTACTACTCCATCTAATACTGCTGCATCTGCTGCTGAATCCTCTGCTTCTGTATTTTCTGCTGTTGCGTATCCCGTTGCATCTCCTGCTGCTGCAAATGCTGCTGCATGCCCTTCTTCTGCATCGTCGGCTGCATCTCCTGCTGCTACATATCCTGATGCTGCATCTCCTAAAGTATCTCCTGCTGCTGCTTCTGCTGCTTCATCTCCTGATTTGGCATCTGCTGCTACATCTCTTCCTGCTGCATTTCCTGCTGAATCTACCTGTTCATCTGCTGCTGCTTTTCTTCCTGCATGTTCTTCTGCTGCATCTCCCGATGCTTCGTGTGCTTTTGCATCTCCTGATTCATCTCCTGGTGCTGCATTACCTGCTTCATCTCCTCCTGCGTCATATCATGCTGCATCTGCTGCTGCATATCCTGCTGCTGCATCTGCTGCTGCATCATCTGCTGCTGAATCTCCTGCTGCATCTCCTGCGTCTGCATCTACTTCTATATCTCCTGATGCTGAACCTCCTTCTGCTTCATCTCTGGCTGCTGCATTTTCTGCAGCATATCTTTCTGCTGCATCTCCTGCTGCTGCACGTCCTGCTGTTGCATAGCCCGCTGCATCTCCTCCTGAATCTGCTGCTGCATTTGCTTCAACTGCATCTCCTACTGCTGCATTTCCTGCTGACGCATCTTCTTCTGAATGGCTCTCCTGCGTCTGCATCTCCTTCTGCTAAATCTCCTGCTCTTTAATTCTGCCTTCTCCATGTCCTGCTGCTGCATCTTCTGCTGCATCTTCTTCTGATGCATCTCCTCCTGCTGCATTTCCTGCTGTATCTCCTCCTGCTGTATATTCTGCTACATCTTCTGCTGCTGCAACTCCTGCTGCTTCATCGCTTTCTGCATCTCTTCCGGCTGTACCTCCTTCTGCTGCATCTGATGCAGCACCTCCTGCTGCTGCATCTGCTGCTGATGCCTCTTCTCCAGAATTTGCTGCTGAATATCCTGCTGCAGCATCTTTTGCTGTATCTTCTGCTGATGCATCTCCTGCTGCTGCATCCCCTGCTCCATCTCCTGCAGCTTCATCTCCTGCTGCTTCATCTCCTAATAATACATCTACTGCTTCATCTCCTTCTGCTGCATCTGCTGCTTCATATGCTGCTGCATATCCTGTCTCATCTCCTGATGCAGTAGCTACTGCTGCATCTCCTCCTGCTGCATCTGCTGCTGCATCTGCTACTGCATCTCCTGCTTCATCTTCTGATGCTGCATGTCCTGCAGCTACGTCTGCTTTTGCATCTCCTTATGCATCTATTACTGCTGCATCTTCAGCGGCATCTCCAGCCCTATATCCTGCTGAATCTCCTGCTGCTACGTCTGCTTTTGCATCTCCCGATGCATCTATTACTGCTGCATCTCCAGCGGCATCTCCAGCTCTATATCCTGCTGCATCTCCTCCTGCTGCTTTACCTGCTGCATCTCCTTCTCTGGTATATTCTGCTGCATCTCCTTCTATGGCATCTCCTGCTGCTGCATCTTCTGCTACTGCATCTCCTAATGCATGTCTTGCTGCTTAATCTCCTGCTGCTGCATCTCCTACCTCATCTTCTTCTACTGCATATCTTGCTGCTGCATCTCCTGCTGCATCTTCTGTTGCTGCTTCTCCTGCTGCTGCGTCTGCTGTTACATCGCCTAATGCATCTCCTGCTGCTGCATCTCCTAAGGCATTTCCACCTGCTTCATCTCCTGATGCTGCATCTCCTGCTTCATCTCGTTTTGATGCATATAGTTCTCCTGCATCTACTGCTGCATATCTTGCTGCCGCATCTACTGCTGCTTCGTTTGCTGCTGCATCTTCTGCTGCTGCACCTCCTGCTGCTTCATCTCCTGCTGCTGTGTGTGCTGCTGAATCTCCTGCATCTTTTGCTGAATCTGCTGACGATTCATCTACTGCTGCATCTCCTGCTGCTGCATCTCCTGTTTCTGGATGTCCTAGTGCATCTCCTAATGCTGCATCTGCTGCTGCATCTCCTGCCGAAATTCCTACTGCTGGATCTGCAGCATTTTCTGCGATTGCATCTCCTGCTGCTACACCTGCTGCTACACCTATTGCTGCATCTGCGGCTGCATCTCCTGCTACATTTCCTTACTCTGCTTCTAGTTCTCCGCACCTTCTTCTCTGCATCTCCAGCTATTTCATCCCCTGCTGCTGCATCTGCTGAAGATTCTCTTACTACTACAACTCCTAGTGAATCTGCTTCTGCAACTTCTGCTGCTGCATCTCCTGCTGCCTCATATCCTGCTGCTGCAACTCCTACAGAATCTGCTCTTGACTATGCTGCTGAATCTGCTGATGCTGCATCTCCTGTGCGTGTCCTTCTTCTGCATCTCATGCCACATCTCCCGCTGATGCACCTCCTGCTTCTGCATATCTTGCTGCATCTACTGCTGCTGCATCTCCTGCTGCGGCCTCTCCTGCATCTTTTGGTGCATGTGCTGTAGATTAATATACTGCTGCATCTACTGCTGCTGCATCTCCTGCTGGTGGCTCTCGTCTGGAATCTCCTGCTGAATATCCTGTGTCTACTGCTGAATCTCCTGCTGCTGAATCTCCTGCTGCATCTGCTGCTGCTGCATCTCCTGCTGCCGCATCACCTTCTGCACTTGCTGCTGCAGCATCTCCTGCTGCTGCATCTCTTACTGCATCTCCTGCAGCATCTCCTGCTGCTGCATCTTCTGCATCTGCATCTCGTGCTTCCTCTCCTTCTACATATCCTGCTGCTGCATCTCCTGCTGAATCTCCTTCTATATCTGCTGCTGCTGCATCTCCTGCATCATCTACTGCTTCTGCTCATGCTTCAGCTCCTGTTGCTACATCTTCTGCTGATGTATATCCTGCTGCATCTCCTACGGCTGAATCTCCTGCTGCATCTACCTATGCTGCATCTCCTACTTCCACATCACCTTCTGCACGTGCTGCTGCAGCATCTCCTTCTGCTGCATCTGCTGCTGCATCTGCTGCTGCATCTCCTGCTGGATCTCTTTCTGCTAGATCTCCTATTGCTGCATCTCCTCCTGCTGCATTTCCTGCTAAATTTACTGCTGCACCTCCTGCTTCCGCATCTCCTATTGCATCTCTTGCTTCTGCATTTCCTGATCCTGCATCACTTGCTGAAGCTCCTGTGGAATATCCTGATGTATATCCTTATGTTGCATCTTCTCCTGCTCTATCATCTGCTGCTGCATCTCCTGCTGCACCTGCTGCTACTGCATCTCCTCCTGCTGCATCAAGTGCTCCTGCATATCCTGTTGCTACATCTGCTTCTGCATCTCTTTTTGCTTTGTATCGTACTGCATCTGCTGCTGCATCTGCTGCATCTACTGCTGCATCCCCTGCTGCTTCATTTCCTGCTGAATCTGCTGCTGCATCTGTTGCGATGGCATCTCCTGCTCTTGCATCCCCTGCTGCTGAATCTCGTCCTGATTCTCCCGCAGCATCTCATGCTGCTACATCTCCTGATGTACCTCCTTCTGAATAGTCATCTCCTGCAGCATCTCCTCCTGCTGCATCTGCTTCTGCTGCATCTCCTTCTACGTCTCCTGCTCCTGCATCCTCGGTTTCATCTCCAGCTGCTGCATCTCCTGATGCTGTGTCTTCTGCTGAATCTACTGCTGCATCTGCTGCCGCTGCATCTGCTGCTGATGCATCTGCTGCTGCATATCATGCTGCTTCATCTCATGCTGCATCTCCTGTAGCTTCCTCTCCTGCCGCTGCCTCACCTCCTGCTCAATCTCCTCCTGCATCTGCTGATGCATTTCCTGCATCTCCTGCTGCTGCATCTCCTGCTTCTGCATATTCTTTTGCATGTCTTTCTGATACATCTCCTGCTTCTGCCTCTCCTACTCCTGCATCTCTGCTGCTGCATCTGCTTCTGCATTTTCTGCTCCTGCTTCTCCTGATGCATCTGCTGCTGCATCTCCTGCAGCATTTTCTATTGCTTCAACTCTAGATGCTGCATCTCTTACTGCATCTGCTGGTACTGCAACTTATCCTGCTGTATCTCCTGTTCTATTTTCCTGTGCATCTGCTGCTTCATGTACTGCTGCATCTCCTGCTACTGCATCTCCTGCTGCAACTCCTGCTACACCTCCTGCTGAATATGCATATCCTGCTGCGTCTCCTGCTGCTGCATCCCCTGTTGCTCTGTCTTTTGCTCTATCTCTTGCTTCATCTGCTGCTGCTACATCTCCTTCTGCATCTGCTGCTGCTGTATCTCCTGCTGCTGAATCTCCTGCTGCATCTCATGCTGCCTCTCCTGCAGCTGCATCTCCTCCTGCTAAATCTCCTCCTGAAGCTGCTGGCACCTCTCCTGCTGCATATTTTCCTGCATCTCCTCCGGCTGCATCTGCTGGTGCATATCCTTCTGTTCTGACTCCTGCTGCATTTCCTGCTGCATCTCCTGATGATGAATCTGATGCTGCATCTCGTTCTGCATCATCTCCTGTGTCATCTCCTGCTGCTGAAATTCCTGCTGCTTCGTACACTGCTGCATCTTCTGCTGATGCATCTCCTGTGTCATCTCCTGCTGCTGCATCTCCTGCTGCTGCAACTCCTGCTGCATCTCCTGCTTCAAAACCTCCTGCTACGTCTCCTGCTGCTGCATCTCCTCCTGATACATCTGCTGCAGCATCTGCTGCTGCTGCATCTGCTGCTGTATCACCTGCTGCATCTCCTGCTGCTGCAGTACCTGCTGTATCTTCTGCTGTATGTCCTGTTGCTGCATATCCTGCTTCTGTATATACTGCTGCATTTCCTGCTGCTTCATCTCCTGATCTGCTGCTGCATGTGCTGCTGCGTCTATTGCTCCTGCATGTCCTGTTACTGCATCTGCTGCTGCATGTCCTGCTACATCTTCTGCTGCTGAATTTACTTCTGCTGCATCTGTTGCTGCATCACCTGCTACTGAATCCCCTACAGCATTCCTGTTGCACCTCCTGCTGATGCACTTCCTGCTGCTGTATCCCCTGGTGCATCACCTCCTGCTTCATCTCCTCCTGCTGCTTCATGTCCGTCTTCTGTATCTACTGCTTCAACTCCTCCTGCTGCATCTCCCTCTGCCTCATCTGCTGGTACTTAATTTGCTGCGGCATCTGCTGCAGCATCTCCTGTTGATACATCTCCTGCTGAATCTACATCTCCTGCTGCATTTCTTGGTGCTCAATCTCCTGCTAATGAATCTCCTGATGAATCTGCTGCTGCATCTCCTGCTAATGGATCTCCTGCTGCATTTCCTGCTGCATTTCTCATGATGCATCTCTTGCTGCATGACCTCCTGCTACGTCTCCTGCTGCTGTATCACTTCCTGATACATCTGCTGCAGCATCTCCTTCTGCTACATCACCTGCTGCTGCATCTCTTGCTGCTGCATCTTCTTCTCTGCATATCCTGCTGCTTCATCTTTTGCTGCAGAATCTCCTGCTGAATCGGCTGCTCATCTCCTGCGGCTGTAACTCCTGCTGCATCTCCTGCTGCATCTCCTGCTTCTGCATCTTCTACTCTGCATCTCCTGCTGCTGCAACTCCTGCTGCAGAATCTCCTGCTGCTGCACCTGCGGCTGAATCTCCTGCTCCTGCGTCTGCTGCGCCATCTACTCCTGCCTCTCCTCCTACAGCACCTTCTTCTGTATCTCGTGCTACATCTCATGAAGCTGTACCTGCTGAAGCATCTCTTCCTGCCGCATCTCCTGAGGAATATGCATCTATTGATGCATCTGCTGTTACTTCTCCTGTTGTTGCATCTCCTTCTGCATCTGCTGTTGAATATGCTGTTGAAACTCCTGCTGCTGCACCTCCTACTTTTGCATCTGCTTCTGCAGCTCCTGTTGCTGCATCTTCTGCTTCTTCATCTCCTGCTCCTGAATCTTCTGCTGCTGTATCTCCTGCTTCATCTCCTGCTGGTGCATCTCCTGATGCATTTCCTTCTTAATCTGCTGCTGCTTCTACTGCTCTTTCGACTCCTGCTCTTGTATCTCCGTCTACAGCTCCACCTTCTACCTATCCTGCATTATCTCATGCTGCTGCATCTCATGCTGCTGAAGATTGCTGGAGATGCAGCAGCACGAGATGCAGCAGGAGATAAACAGCAGAAGATACAGAAGGAGATGCAGCAGCAGCAGAAGTTGAAGCAGGAGATGAAGTAGAAATGCAGAAGCAAATGCAGCAGGAAATGCAGCAGGATGAGATACAGCAGGAGATACATTAGCAGATGAAGTAGCAGATTAAGGAGATGCAGCAGCAGGACATGCAGCAGAAGATGCAGAGGCAGCAGATGCAGCAGCAATATATGCTGCAGCACATGCATCAGGAGATGCAGATTCAGGAGGAAATGTAGCAGCAGAAGATGCTGCTGCAGATGACACAGCAGGAGGAGATGCAGCAGGTAATGCAGCAGGAGGAGATGCAGTAGGATAGGAAGCAGGAGATGCAGCAGCAGGAGATGCGTCAGGGGATGCGTATTCAGCAGGAGATTCAGCGAAAATTCGGAAGGAGATGCAGCAGCTGGAGATTCAGCAGGAGATGCAGCAGCAGATGAAGCAGAAGCGTATGCAGCAGCAGATGCACCAGATGGAGCAGAAAGAGATGCAGCAGGGGATGAAGACCAGATGCAACAGGAAATGTAGCATCAGGAGATGCATCCACAGATGCATAAGCAGAAAATGCAGCAGGAGATGAAGAAGCAGATGCAGCAGCAGGAGATGCAGGAGGACATCAAGTAGCAGAAGATTTAGCAGGAGATGCAGCAGTACATGAAACAGTTCCTGCTGTTGCATCTCCTCTCCACATCCTGTTAATGCATCTTCTGTTGATTCATCTCTTTCTGATGCATCTTTTGCTGCATCTCCTGCTACTGCATCTCCTGCTGCTACATTTCCTGCTACTGCTTCTCCAGCTGCATATCTTTCTGCTGCATCTCCTGATGAATATGCATCTCCAACTGCATCTCCTGCTGCTTCGCTTCCTGGTTCTGCATCTCCTGGTACATCTGCTGCTGCTGCATCTCCTGATATGTCTTCTGCTTCTGCATCTCCTCCTGCTTCATCTCCTGCTGCTGTATCTGCTACTCCACCTCCTGCTGCTGCACTTCATCCTGCTGCATCAAATACTGAAATTGGTTAGATTCTTCTCTGGAAACATTTTCACTAAAAAGCAAGACTTGTAGACCTTTCAGTCTTGGCTTGTGTATTGCAACATCCGAATGGCTATTAAAGCGTCGCTGCAAAATTTGAAAACGTTCTGAAAAAGTACCACTGCTACGATGAAACGCACGCTCTCTTATAATCTTCTCGTGAAGCGCTTTCACTGCAAGTTGCAAAGCACGTCTAACAAAACGTTTAGTATTGGTTACGGAATTGTGATTTAACTGCGTCTATGGAGGCGCTTTAGGAAAAGGGAGCAATGCCCGTATGGACGAGGTTGGAATGGAATGCTGCTGCTTCTGAATGTATTCTCTTATCGCGCTTTCACTGCAAAGGAAGACTCGTAGAACTTCCAGGCTAGGCTTGTGTACTGTAATATCAGAAAGGCTATTAAAGCCTAACTTCAAAATTTCAAATCGTACAGCACAAGAACCGCAGGGAATCTGCTACGATCATATGCTAGCTTTCTTTAGTGTCTTCTCTTGAAGCGCTTTCACTACAAGCTGCGAAGCACGACTTATAGACCGTTTTAAAATAAGTTACTGAATTGTGACGTAATTGGGCAAAATAATGCACTTTAGGAAAAGCGTGTAAATCCCGAAAGGGAAAATGTTAGCATGGAATGCTGCTGCTTCTGAATGTCTTCTCTTAGACCGCTTTCACTGCAAAGCAAGACTTGTAGAACTTTTAGTCTAAGCACGTGTACTGTAACATCATGTGTATAAAAAGCGTCACTCCAAAGTTTAAAATCGTTCAGAACAAGAACGGCAGGGAAGCTGCTACGATCAAATGCTGGCTCTCGTTAGAGCCTTCTCTGGAAGCGCTTTCATTGCAACGTGGAAAGCATGACTAACAGAACGATTTAATGTAGGTTAAGGAATAGTTACTTTACTGCGCCTAATAACGCACTTTAAGAATAGCGAATATCGGCAGCAAGGGAGATGGTAGTACGGAATGCTGTTGCCTCTGAATGTCTTCTCTCAGAGCGCTTTCACTGCAAAGCAAGACTTATAGAACTTTCAGTCAGGGCTTCTGAAGTATATCATCAGCTAGTAAAGCGTCACTTCAAAATTTCAGAGCATTCAGCACAAGTACCTCAGGGAAGCTGCTACCATCAAATGCAGGCTCTGCTTAGTGTCTTCTCTTACAGCGCTTCACTACAAGCTGTAAAGCACGGCTAACACATTTTAGTTTAGGGTAATGAATTGTGACTTAACTGCGCCTATTAAGGCACTTACGGAAAAGTGAGTATCTCATGCAGTGCAGATGCTGGCACGAAATTATACCACTTCTTAGTGTTTTCTCTAATAGCGCTGTTACTGCAAAAGACGACTTGTAGAATTTTCGCTCTAGGCATGTGAACTGTAACGTTTGAAGCGTCACTTCAAGATTTGAGAACGTTCAGCACCAGCACCGCAGGGAAAGTGCTATCATCAAATTTTAGCTCTCGTTAGGATCTTCTCATGAAGCGCTTTCCCTGCCAGCTGCAAAGCACGAAAAAGGCAACGTTTTCGTGTAGGCTAGTTATTAGCGACTTAATAACGCCCAATAAGGCGCTTTAGGAAAAGTGAATATCTCCAGCAGGGAAGATGTTGGCTTGGAATGATTCTGCTTCTGAATGTCTTCTCTTACGAGCGCTTTGACTACAAATCAAGCTTTACACAACGTTTAAGTGTAGGCTAAAGAATAGTGACATATTAGCGACTAATAACGCGCTTTAGGAAAAGTGAGTATCTCCACCAGCGAAGACGCTAGCACGGAATGCTGCTGCTTCTGAATGTCTTCTCTTAGAGCGCTTTCACTGCGAAGCGAGACTTATAGAACTTTCAGTCTAGGCTTGTGAACTGTAACATCAGAATAGCTATGAAGGCGTCACTTCAAAATTTCAGGGCTCTCAGCACAAGTACCGTAGGGAAGGTGCCACCATGAAATGCTGGCTCTCGTCAGAGTCTTCTCTGGAAGCGCTTTCACTGTAAGCTGCAAACACGACTAAAAGAACGTTTTTGTATAGGCTTGTTAATAGTGACTTCAAAACGCCTATTACGGCGCTAAGGTTGAAGTTAATATCTCCAGGAAGGACGATTCTAGCATGGAATTATGTTGCTTATGAACGTCTTCGCTTAAAGCATTTCAACTACAAAGCACGATTTGTCGAACTTTCACTCTAGGCTTGTGAAATGTAACATCAGCATGGCTATGAAGGCGTCACTTCAAGATTTCAGAGCGTGGAGCACAAGTACCGCAGGGTAGCTGCTAACATGTTCTTTTAGCTCTCCTTTGAGTCTTCGCTTGTAGCGCTTTCACTGCCAGCTGCAAAGCACGAAAAATGCAAGGTTTTCATTTAGGCAAGGTAATAGTGACTTAATAAAGACTATTAAAGCTCTTTTAGAAAAGTGAATAACTGATACAGGGAAGACGGTAGCATGAAATGCTTCTGCTTCTGAATGTCTTCTCTTATTGCACTTTCACTGCAGAGCACGACTTGTAGAAATTTCACTCTAGGCTTGTGAACTGTAATATCAGCATGGCTATTAAAGCGTCACTTGAAAATTTCAGATCGTTCAGCACAAGTAACTCAGGAAAGCTGCAACCATCAAAAGCTGGCTTTCGTAAGAGCCTTGTATGGAAGCGCTATCTCTGCAAGATGCAGACCACAACTAACGCATCATTATTGTGTTGGCTAATGAATAGTGATTGAACAACACCTATTAAGGCGCTTTATGAATAGTGATTATCTCCAGCAGGGAAGATGTTAGCATAGAATTCTGCTTCTGAATGTCTTCTTTTAGAGCGCTTTCACTGTAAACCAAGATTTATCCAACTTTCCGTCCAGGCTAGTAAACTGTAACATCAGCATGGCTAGTAAGGCTTCACTTGAAGATTTGAAAGCGTTCAGCACAAATACCCCTGCAAAGTTGCTAGCATAAAATAGTGCCTCTCGTTAGAATCATCTCTGGAAGCGCTTTCACTAAGAGGGGCAAAACACGACTAATAGAGCGTTAAGCGTAGGCAAAAGAATAGCGACAAAATTGCGACTAATAACTCGCTTTAGGAAAATTGAATATCCCCAACAGCGAAGACGCTAGCACGGAATGCTGCTGCTTCTGAATGTCTTCTCTTAGAGGGCTTTCACTGCGAAGCGAGACTTGTAGAACTTTCAGTCTAGGCTTGTGAACTGTAACATCAAAATAGCTATGAAGGCGTCTCTTCAAAATTTCAGAGCTTTCAGCACAAGTACGGTAGGGAAGATGCCACCATGAAAGGCTGGCTCTCGTCAGAGTCTTCTCTGGAAGCGCTTTCACTGCAAGCTGCAAAGTCCGACTAACAGGAAGTTCTAGTATAGGATACAGAACTTGTAACTTAATTTCACAAATTATTACACTTTAGGAAACATGAGTAACTGTCTGAGGGAAGATGCTAGCGTGATGCTTCTGAATATGTACTCTTATAGCGCTATCACTGCAAGGCAAAACTTGTAGAAGTTTCAGTCTAGGTTTGAGTGCTGCAACATCAGAATGGCTATTAAAGAGTCACTTCAAAATATCGTTCAGCACAAGTACCGCAGGGAAGCTGCTACGATCAAGTGCTGGCTCTCGTGAAGAGTCTTCTGTGAAAGTGCAGTCACTGCAAGCTGCAAAGCACTTCTTATGGACCGTTTTAGTGTACGTATACTGAATTGTGACTTAACTTCGCCTAGGAAGCAAGACTTGTAGACCTTTCAGTCTAGGCTTCTGTACTGCAGCATCAGAATGATTATTAAAACGCCACTTCAAACTTTAAAATCGTTCAGGACAAGTACGGCAGGAAAGCTGCTACCATCAAATGCTGGCTTTCGTTTGAGTCTTCTCTTGAAGCGCTTGCACTTGCAAGCTGCAAAGCACGAGTAGTTGACAGTTTTAGTGTAGGGTACTGCATTGTGGCTTAACTGAGCATATTAAAGCGCTGTAGGGAAAAGTGAGTAAATGCCGCAGGGAAGAAACTGGCAAGGAATGCTGCTGCTTCTCAATGGGGTCTCTTAGAGCGCTTTCACTATAAAACAAGAATTGTAGTGCTATCGGTATAAGCTTGCGTACCTTAACATACAAATGGCAAATAAAACGTCACTTCAAAAATTCAGATCGTTCAGCACAAGAACCGCAGGGAAGCTGCTACGATCAAATGCTGACTCTCGTTAGAGTCTTCTGTGGAAGCTCTTTCATTGCAACGAGGAAAGCACGACTATCAGAGCGATTTAGTGTAGGGTACTGACTTAACTGCGCCTATTACGGCGCTGTAGGAAAATGGAAATACGCCCGCAGGGAAGACGCTAGCATGAAAAGCTGCCTCTTCTGAATGTCTTCTCTTAGAGCGCTTTTTCGGTAAAGCAAGACTTGTTGAGCTTTCAGTGTAGACTTGTGTACTGTAACATCACAATGACTATTAAAGCCTCATTTCAAAATTTCAGAGCGTATAGCACATGCACCTGAGGGAAAGATGCTACGATTAAGTGCTGGCTCTCGTAGAGACTGTTGTGGAGAGATTTCACTGCAAGCAGCAAAGCACGGCTTAAGGACCGTTTTAGTATAGGGTACTGAATAGCGACTTAACTGCGTCTAATAACGTCTTTAAGCAACAGCTTTCGTCTGAGCCTTCTGTGGAAGCCCTTTCACTGCCAGCGTCTAAGCAAGGCTTATGGACCGTTTTAGTGTAGGGTACTGAATTGCGACTTATCTTCGCCTAGGAAGGCGCTTTAGGAAAAGTGAGTAACTCCCGAAGGGAAGATGCTAGCATGGAATGATGCAGGTTCTGAAAGTGTTCCCTTAAAGCGCTTTCACTGCCAATCAAGACTTGTAGAGCTTTCAGTCTGTGTACTGTAACATCAGAACGGCTATTAAAGCGTCCCTTCCAGATTTCAAGTAGTTCAGCACAAGTATCTCAGAGAAGCTGCTACGATCAAATACAGGCTCTCGTTAGTGTCTTCTTTGGAAGCGCTTTCACTGCAAGCTGTGAAGCACTACTAACAGAACGTTTAGTATAGACTAGGCAATTGTGACTTAACAGGCTCTTTAGGAAAAGTGAGTAATTCCCGCCTGGAAGATGCTAGCATGGAATGCTGCTGTTGTGGAATCTTTTCTCTTATAGCTCTTCTACTGCAAAGCAATACGTGTAGAACTTTCAGTCTAGTCTTGTGTTCTGTAACATCAGAACGGCTATTAAAGCGTCACTTCAAAATTTCAGAGCCTACAGCATCTCCTGCTGGATCTCCATCGGGGGCATCTGCTGCCTCATCTCCTGCTTTGCATATCCAGTACCATCTCCTGCTGCATTATCTGCTCCTGCACCTCCCGTTGAATCTGCCTATGCGGCTCCATCTCCTGATGCTGAATCTGCTGCTGCATCTCTCGCTGAATCTCCTGCTACATCTCTGATGCTGCATCTCCTGCTGCATCTGCTACAGCATACCCTGCTGCATCCCCTTTTCAATCACCTGCAGCTGCATCCCCTGCTTCTGCATCTCCGCCTGCTGCGTCTCGTTCTTCTTCATCTCCTGCTGCTGCATCTGCTTCTGCATCTCTGTGTGCTGCATCTCATACTGTGTCTGCTGCTGCAGCAGCTGCTGCTGCATCTCCTCCTGCTGCTTCTTCTGCTGCAATTCCTGCTGCATCTGCTGCTGCATCTCTTACTCCTGCATCTGCTGCTGCTATATATCCTGCTGCATATTCTGCAACAACTTTGATGCATCTTGTGCTGCATCTCCTGCTACTGCTTCTGCTGCTCCATCTCCTGCTACTGCTTCACCTCCTGCTGATTCTGCTGCTGCTGCATCTCCTGTTTCTGTATCTCCTGCTGCTTCTTCTGCTGCTTCATCTCCTCCTGCTGCATCTCATGCAGTATCTGCTGCTGCATCTCTGATGCATCTCCTGATGCATCTCCAATTGCCTCTGGTTCTGCATCTCCTGCTGCTTCATCTCCTACTGTATCTACTGCTGCATTTCCTCCTTTATTCCCTGCTGCATCTCCTGCTGAAAATCCTGCTGCATCTCCTACGTCTGCATCTCCTTCAGAATATCCTGGTGATGTAGATGCAGCCGATGAAGCAGCAGGAGAAGCAGACGTAGGTGCAGCAGGAGATTCCGCAGCAGGAGAAGGAGCAAGAGCTGCAGCATCAGACGAAGCAGCAGGAGATGCAGCCACAAGTGATGTAGCAGGAGATGCAGCAGGCGATGCAGTAGCAGGAGATATAGCACCAGGATATTGAGCAGGAGATTGAGCAAGAGGAGATGTACCCTGAGATGCAGCAGCAGGAGATGCAGCTGGAGATGCAACAGCAGACGAAGCAGCAGTAGATGCAGCAGGAAGCTATGCATCAAAAGGAGATAACACAGGAGATGCAAAAGCAGGAGATTAAGTTACAGGAGATCCATTAGGAGATGCCGAATCAGGAGATGCCGAATCAGGAGATGCAGCCGCAGTAGATGTAGCAGCAGATTCAGTAAAAGATGCAGTGGCAGGAGATTCATAAGCAAAAGATATAGCACCAGGAGATGCAGCAGCAGGATATTCAGTAGGAGACCCAGCAGCAGGAGAAACAGAAGGTTAAGAAGCAGCCGAGTATTCAATAGCAGGAGATTCAGCAGCAGGAGATGAATCAGGGGAGATGCATCATCAGATGAATCCGCTGATGCCTCAGAGGTAATTGCAGACAAAGATGCAGCATCAGGAGTTTCAGCAGAGGATAAAACAGCAATAGATGCAGCAGCAGATGCAGCAGAAGTAAATTCAACAATTGAAGTTGTAGCAGCACATGCAGCAGTAGTAAATGAAACAGAGGATGCAGAAGCAGGGGATACAGCAGCAGGAGATAAAGACTCAGCAGATACAGAAGCACATTCAGCAGGAGATGCAGCAGCAATAGATGCAGCAGCAGCAGATGGAGCATCAGGTGATGCAGGAGGACATCAAAAATCAGAAGGTGAAGCAACAGGAGATGCAGCAGTAGATTAAATCTACAGCAGATGAACCAAAAGATGCAGGAGATGCAGCAGCAGTAGATTGAGCAAGATATACAGAAGCAGGAGATGAATCGGCGGGAGATGTGGCATGAGGGGCAGAAGAAGGAGATCCTGCAGCAGATGCAGTAGCATATGCAGCACCAGCAGATGCAGCAGCAGGAGATGAAGCAGTCGGAGATGCAGCAGGTTATGCATCAGCAGGAGATTCAGCAGCAGGAGATGCATCATCAGGAGATGCCGCAGGAATTCAGGAAAGGATTCAGTAGTAGGTGATGCAGGAGGAGGTGCAGGTGATGCAGCAGCAGGAGATGCACCAAGAGATGCAGCAACATGAGATGCAGCAGAAGATTCTGCAGCAGGAGAGTACGCTGGGGATACAGCAGCAGGTGATGTAGCAGAAGATGCGCTATGATATGCAGCAGCAGGAGATGCAGCACCAGGTACTGCAGCAGATGAAACACCAGCAGATGCAGCAGCAGGAGATGAAGCGACAGCTGTAGCACCAGCATATGCAGCAGCAAGAGATGCAGCAGCAGGAGATGCAGCATCGGAAAATACATGAGGCAATGCATCAGCAGATGCAGCAGCAAGAGATGCAGCAACAACCCATGCAGAAGGATATGCAGCAGCAGCAGTAGATAGAAGCAGTTGATGCCGCAGCAGGAGATTCAGCAGCAGGATGTCCAGCAGGAGAGTAGCATCGTGAGATGAATCCGCAGATGAATCAGAAGGATATGAAGTGGCAGATGCAGCAGCAGGAGATGCAGAGCAGCTCAAGTACACCAGGGAAGGTGCTAAGATCAAATTCTAGCTCACGTTAGCATTTTCTCTTGAAGCGCTTTCACTGCAATCTCTGAAGCACGACTCATAAACTGTTTTAGTGTAAGTTTCAGAAATGTGATTTAACTGCTCCTATTAATGGAATGCAACAGCAGGAGATGCAGTAGGAGATGCATCAGAAGATGCATCAGCAAGAGATGAAGAACCAAGAGATTCAGCAGTAGATGTAGCAGTAGGAGATTATGCAGGACATGCAGCAGCAGGATGTGCAGTGGAGGAGAAGCAGCATGATTTGCAGCATCAGGAGTTGCAGCAGCAGATGAAGCCGCAGGAGATGCCGCAGCAGGAGAAGAAGTAAAAGATACAGAAGCAGGAGATGCAGAAGCAGGAGATGATGCAGGAGGAGATGCAGCAGGTAATGCAGAAGCAGAAGACGCAGCAGGGGATTCAGCAGCAGGGGATTCAGCAGCAGGATAGCAGCATCATAAGATGAATTCGCCGATGCATCAGAATGGGGCTGCAGCAGGAGATGCAGAAGCGTGAGATGCAGGAGGAGCTGTTTCTGCAAGAAATGCAGCTTGAGATGAAGCAGCACATGAAGCAGCAGATGCAGCATTAGGAGATGCAGAAGCAGTATATGAAGCAGCAGATGCAGCAGGAGGAGATGCAGCAGCAGGAAATACAGCAGGAAGAGATGCAGGAGTTAATGTAGCAGCAGGAGTTGAAGCAGGATATGCATCAGCAGGAGATGCAGGAGGACATGCAAAAGATGCAGGAGGATATGCAGAAGCAGATGCAGCAGCAGGTGCAGCACCAGCAGATGCAGCAGCAGCAGATGAAGCAGCAGATAAAGCAGAAGGAGATGTAGCAGCAGGAATTGCAGCAGGAGGAGATGCATCGGGTGATTCTGCAGCAGGAGGGTACGCGGGAGATACAGTAGCTGGTGTTGTAACAGAAGTAGATGCAGTATGATACGCAGCAGCAGGTTCAGCAGCAGATGCAGCACCAGCAGATGTAGCAGCAGGAGATGAAGCAGGAGATAAAGCTACAGGAGATGCAGCAGCAAGAGACGAAGCAGCAGTATATGCAGCAGAAGGAGATGAAGCAGGAGATGCAGCATTAGGAGATTAAGCATAAGGAAAGGTACTAGGTGATTCTGGTATGAAGCAGTAGAAGCAGCAAGGATTACAGCAGCAGGAGATTAAGCGGGAGAAGAGCATCATGAGATGAATTCGCATCAGAAGAAGTTGCAGCAAGGCGATGCAGCAGCAGGGGGTTCAGCAGTAGATGCAGCAGCAGGGGGTTCAGCAGTAGATGCAGCAGCAAGAGATGCAGGAGAAGATCCAGCAGGATGAGATAAAGCAGCAGAGGATGCAGCAGGAGATGCAGCAGCAAGAGATTCAGCAGGAGATGCATCATGACTTGCAGCAGGAAGAGATTCAGCAGGAGATGCAGCAGCAGATACAGCATAAGAAGATGCAGCAGCAGAAGATGTAGCAGGACATGCAGCAGCAGTAGATGAAACAGAGAATGCAGCAGCAGGGGATGCAGCAGCAGGAGATGTAGCAATAGATGCAGCAACAGGAGATTCATCAACACGAGATGCAGAAGGAGATACAGTAGCAGGAATTATAGCAGTAGGATATGCAGCAGGAGAATGAGCAAGAGGAGATGTACCATGAGATGCTGCATCTGGAGATGCAGCAGCATACGAAGCAGCAGTAGATTGAGCAGCAAGACATGTATCAGAAGGAGATGAAGCAGGAGATGTAGTAGCAGGAGATGCAGCAGCAGGACATGCAGCAGCACGAGATTCAGCATCACGAGATGCAGCAGGAGAGGCATCACCAGGAGATGCAGCAGCAGGAGATGTAGCAGCACATGCAGTAGCAGATCAGAAGATGAAGCAGGAGGTGGAGATTCAGCATGAGATGCATCAGGAGATACAGCATCAGGAGATGCAGCATTAGGAGATGCAGCAGGAGATTCAATAGCAGGTGGTGCAGCAGTAGGAGGTCCAGCAGGGGACACAGCAGCAGGAGGTGCAGCAGCTGGAGATGGAACAGGAATGCAGCAGTGAATTCAGTAGCAGGTGATGCAGCAGCAGATGCAGCAGAAGTAAATTCAGCCGGAGGAGACGTAGCAGGACATGCAGCAGCAGATGCAGCAGAAATAAATTCAGCAACTGAAGTTGTAGCAGCACATGCAGCAGTAGTAGATGAAACAGAGGATGCAGAAGCAGGGGATACAGCAGCAGGAGATGCATCAGCAGGAGATGCAGCAGGAGATGCAGCGGCATATTAGCAGCACATTCAGCAGAAGATGCAGACGCAGGAGATTCAGTAGCAGGAGATTAAGACTCAGCAGATACAGAAGCACATTCAGCAGGAGATGCAGAAGGAGATGCAGCAGAAGTAGATGCAGCAGTCTATGCAGCAGCAGCAGATGGAGCATCAGGTGATGCAGGAGGACATCTAAAAGCAGAAGGTAAAGCAATAGGAGATGCAGAAGTAGATTAATCTACAGCAGTGCACCAAAAGATGCAGGAGATGCTGCAGCTGTAGATTGAGCAAGATATGCAGAAGCAGGAGATGTATTGGCAGGAGATGTGGCATGAGAGGCAGAAGAAGGAGATCCTGCAGCAGATGCAGTAGCATATGCAGCACCAGCAGATACATCAGCAGGAGATGCAGCATCAGGAGATGCAGCATGAATTCAGGAAGGGATTCAGAAGTAAATGATGCAGCAGCAGATGCAGGAGATTCAGCAGCAGGAGATGCACCAGGAGATGCAGCAGATTATGCAGCAGCAGGAGATGCAGCAGCAGAAGATTCAGCAGCAGATGTGGCTGAAGATGCAGCAAGAGGGGATGCAGCAGCAGGAGATGAAGAAGGAGATGAAGCAAGAGCTTGAGCAGCAGAAGATTCAGGAGCAGGAGATGAAGAAGCAGGAGATGCAGCAACAGGAGCTGCAGAAGCAGATGCAGAAGTCGGAGGTGCAGCAGCAGGAGTTTCAACAGCAGATTCAACAGCAGATGCAGAAGGAGATGCAGCATCAGGAGATGCAGCAGCAGATGCATCAATAGATGCATACTCATCAGGAGATGCAGCAGGAAGAGATGCTTCAGGAGGTACAGCTTCATAAGATGTAGCACAACATACAGAAGGAGATGCTGTAGGAGGAGAGGCAGGAGTAGATGATGCAGCAGACACAGTAGCAGGAGATGCAGAAGCAGAAGATGCAGCCGGAGATTCTGCAGCAGGAGATGTAGCACGAGATGCAGCAGGAGATACAGGTGCAGGAGATGAGCAGCTAATTCAGCAGGAGATTCTGCAGCAGGAGATGAAGCAGCAGGATCTGCAGAGAAGAAGATGCAGCAACAGGAGATGCAGCAGGAGATGCAGCAGCAGAAGCAGGAGTAGGAGAGGCAGAAGCAGGAGATGTAGCAGCAAGTCAAGCAAAAGGATATGCAGAAGCAGGAGATGCAGCAGCAGGAGATGCAGGAAATGCATCAGCAGATGCATCAGCAGCAGACGCAGTGGCAGCAGATGCAGCAGTAGATTCAGCAGAAGACACAGCAGCAGGAGATGCAGCAGCTGGAGATGAAGCAGATGATGCAGAAGAAGGAGATGTAGTAGGAGATGCAACAGGAGATAGAGCGCTAGACACTGCAGCAGGAGATGCAGCAGAGTAGGCATATTCAGCAGGAGATGCAGCAGGAGATGCAGTAGCAGGAGATGCAGCAGGAGATGCCACAGGAGATGCAGCAGGTGGAGGTGCAGCAGGAGGAGATGCAGGAGGAGGAGATGCATCGGGAGATGGCTATTCAGAAAGAGATGCAGCAGGAGATGTAGCAGCATGAGATGTTGCGGGAGATTCCGGAGGAGATTCAGCAGCAGGAGATGCAAGAGCAGGAGATGCAGAAGCAAACGCAGCAGTAGGAGTGGCAGCAGGTGGAGATGCATCAGGAGATGCATATTCAGAAGGAGATGCAGTAGGAGATGTAGCAGGATATGTAGCAGCATGAGATGCCGCAGGATATTCCGGAAGAGATTCAGCAGAAGGAGATGCTAGGGCAGGAGATGAAGCAGCAGGACTTGCAGCAGCAGGAAATGTAGCAGGTCATGCAGCAACAGATGAATCAGAAGAAGGTGTAGCAGCAAATGCAGGAGATGCAGAAGCAGATGCTGCAGCAGATGCTGCAGGAGGAGACACAGCAGGAGGTGATGCAGAGGGTAATACAGCAGCAGGAGACGCAGAAGCAGGAGATGCAAAAAGAGATTCAGAAGCAGGAGACGGAGCAGCAGGAAATGCAGCAGTATATACAGAAGCAGAATATGCAGCAACAAGAAAATACAGCAGAAGATACAGCAGGCATTGCGGCAGCAGGAGATGCAGCTGGAGATTATGCAGCAGGTGATAGAGCAGCAGATGCAGCAGCAGGAGATGCAGCTGCAGAAGATGCAGCAAGATATGCAGAATAAGGAGATGCATCGGTGAGAGGTGTGGCATGAGATGCAGAAGAGGAACCTGCAGCAGATGCAGCAGCAGATGCAGCACCAGCAGATGAAGCAGCAGCAGATGAAGCAGGAGCAGATGAAGCAGCAGTAGATGCAGCAGTATATGAATCTACAGCACATACACCAGAAGGTGCAAGAGATGCCGCAGCAGGAGATGCAGCTGGAGATGCAGCAGCAGTAGATGCAGCAAGATATGCCGAGGCAGGAGGTGCACTGGCTGGAGATGTGGCATGAGATGCAGAAGGAGATGCACAGGAGATGCAGCCACAGCAGATGCAGCAGCATAGTCAACAGCAAATTCAGTAGGAGTTGCAGCAGCAGGAGACGAAGCAGCATGAGATGCAGCAGCAGAAGTTGCAGAAGCAGATTCAGCAGGAGACGTAGTAGGAAGAGAATCTTCAGCAGATGCAGCAGCATGAGGTGCAGCAGGAGATAATGCAGGATATGTAGAAGGTGGAGCTGTAGACGGAGATACAGCAGCAGAAGACGAAACAGCAGTAGAAGCAGCTGCAGATTAAGAAGGAAATGCATCAGGAGATGCACCAGCAGGCGATGAAGAAGGAGATGATGCAGGAGATACAGCAGCAGACGATTCAGGAGCAGGAGATGAAGAAGCAGAAGATGCAGTAACAAGATCTGCAGAAGCAGATGCAGAAGTAGGAGGTGCAGCAGCAGGAGTTTCAACAGCAGATTCAACAGCAGATGCAGATAGAGATGCAACAGGAGATGTAACAACAGATGCTTCAATAGATTCATATTCCTCAGGAGATGCGGCAGGAAAAGGTGCTTCAGGAGGTACAGCTTCATGAGATGTAGCACGAGATACAGAAGAAGGTGCTGTAGGAGGAGAGGCAGGAGTAGATGGCGCAGCAGACGCAGGAGCAGGAGATGCAGCAGCAGAAGATGCAGAAGTAGGAGATGAGCAGCTAATTCAGCAGGAGATTCTGCAGCAGGAGATGAAGGAGCAGGAGATGCAGAGAAGAAGACGCAGCAGCAGGAGATGCAGCAGGAGATTCAAGAGCAGATGCAGCAGCAGGAGATGCAGCAGCAGAAGATTCAGCAGTACATGAAGCAGCAGATGCACAAGAAAATGGAGCAGGAGATGCAGCAGCAGGAAAGGCACCATGTGATTCAGCAGGAGATGCAGCAGGAGGAGATGGAGCAAGAGATGCAGTATTAGATGCAGCAACAGGACATGCAGCAGCAAGATATGCAACAGAATATTGCAGCAGGAGTTAGAGTAGCAAAAGATGCACCAGCAGATGCAGCCACAGGAGATGCAGCATGAAATGCATCAGCAGATGCAGGAGGAGGCTTAGCAGGAGGAGAGGCAGCAGAAGGACATGCAGCATGAGATGCAACAGCATCATATGCAGCAGCAGGTGCAGCAGCAGGAGATGCAGCAGCAGGTGGTGCAGCAGCAGGAGATGCAGCAGGAAATGCAGCAGCGGGGGAAGCCATAGCAGGAGATGCAGAGAATAAGATGCAGAGAAAGTGAAGCAGCAGAAGGAGATGCAGCAGTTGATTCAATAGCAGTAGATGCAGCAAGTGATACAGCAGCAGCAGATGCAGCAGCAGATGAAGTATCAGGAGAAGCAACGGCAGATGCAGCAGCAGTTGATGCACCAGCAAAAGATGTAGCAGGAGATGCAGAAGTATATGAAACAGCAGCAGATGCAGAAGTAGGAGTTTCAGCAGGAGATGTAGCAGGAAGTGATGCAGCAGGAAATGCAGAAGATGCAGCAGCAATTGATGCATAAATAGATGCATCAGGAGTATAGATGCATCGGCAGGAGATGGAGCATGAGGTGCAGCGGGAAGAAGTGAAGCAGGAGATGCAGCTGCAAGAGATGCAGCAGGAGATGCAGAAGGATATGCAGTAGCAGGAGATGTAGCAGCACAATATGCAAGAGGATATTCAGCAAGAGGAGAAGCACCATGAGATGCTGCAGAAGTAGATGCAGCAGCAGACGAAGCAGCAGTAGATGCAGCAGAGAGCTATGCAGTAGAAGGAGATGAAGCAGGAGATGCTGCATCAGGAGATGCAGCAGGTGATGCAGCTGCAGGTTATGCATCAGGAGAAGATACAGCAGCAGGAGATGCAGTAGGAGATGCAGCAGGATTAGATTCAGCTGGAGAGGCATCAGGAGAAGATACAGCAGCAGGAAATGCAGCACCAAGAGATGCAGGATAAGGAGATGCATCAGAAATGTAGCAGGTATTCAGTAGCAGCTGATGCAGCACGAGATGCAGTAGGAGATGCTGCAGAAGGAGATTCAGCTGGAGATGCAGCAGTAAGATATGCATCATTAGGAGATGCAGTAGGATTGCTGCAGGGGATTCAAGAGCAAAAGATGCAACAGCAGATGCAGCAGCAATTGCAGGAGATGAAGCAGCAGGAGATGCAGCAGAAGGAGGTGCATCTGCATGAGATGCAAGGAGGAGATGCATCAGCAGGGGAAGAAGTGGAATGAGATGCAGAAAAGAAGATGCATTGAATGAGAAGCAGTGGAAGGAGATGCAGCACGAGAAGCAGCCGCCGTAGATTCAGCAAGAGATACAGTAGAAGATGCAGCAGCAGGAGATATAGAAGGAGATGTCGCAGTATGTGAATCACCAGGAGATGAAGCAGAAGGAGATTCAGCGGAAGATGCACCAGTTGATAATGCAGAAGCAGAAGATGAAGCAGCAGTGGATTATGCAGGAGATGCAGCACTAGATGATGTAGATGCAAGAGACGAAACAGTAGGAAATGCAGTAGGAGATGCAGCTGCAGGATATGCAGATGGAGATTCATCAAAAGATGCAGCAGCCAGGCATGCACCAGGAGATGCAGCAGCAGGGGATGAAATAGCTGGAGATGCAGAGAAGAAGGGGCAGAGAACCAGAAGCAGAGTAAGGAGATGTAGCAGGAGATGCAGCCGCAAATGCAGCAGTAGGTATAGCACCAGGTGAAGCAACAGGAGATGCAACCGCAGAAAATGCTGCAGATCGAGCAGTAGGAAATTCAGCAGGAGATGCAGCAGCAGGAAATGCAGCAGCAGGAGATGCAGCAGTAGATGAATCGACAGCAGATTCCGCAAAAGATGCAGGAGATTCAGCAGCACACGCAGCAGCAGGAGATGAAGCAGCAGCACACGCAGCAGCAGGAGATGAAGCAGCAGGAGGTGCAGCAGCAGGAGATGCAGCAAAATATGCATCAGAAAGAGATGAATCAACAGAAGATGCATTAACAGGATGTGGAGAGGAGATGCAGCAGCAGGAAATGTTTCATGTACTGCTGCATCTCGTGCTAAATTTCCTGATACTTGATGTCCTCCTGCTGCTGCATCTGCTGCTTCATCTCCTGCTGCTACATCTCCTGCTGCATTTTCTGCTTATGCATCTGTGGATGCATCTCCTGATGCTACATTTCCTGTTGCATCTGGTCTTCATCCCCTGCTGCATCTCCTGCTGAATCTCCAGCTGCTGCATCTAATTCCGAAATTTTGCTGAATCTCCTGCTGAATATGCATCCCCTGATGCATCTCCTGCTGCTGCATCTCCTGCTTCCTATCCTACTGCATCTCCTCCTGCTGCATTACATGCTGCATCTCCTCCTGCTGTGTCATCTGCAGCAGCATCTTCTGCTGCTAAATTTCCTCCTGAATCTGCACCTCCTGATGCATCTGCTGCAGCATATATAGCTGCTGCATCTGCTGCCTCTGCATCTGCATCTCCTTTTGCTGCATCTTCTGCTGCATGTCCTGCTGCTGCATCTCCTTAATCTGCTGCTGCATCTGCTAATGTATCTCCTGCTGCATCTCATCGTGGTATCACTCATCCTGCTGCATTTCCTGCTGCATTTGCTTCTACATTTCTACTTCATCTCCTGCTTCAACTTCTGCTGCTGCTGCATCTCCTTCTGTATCTTCTCCTGTTTATCTCCTGCTGCATCTCGTGCTGCTGCATCTCCAGCAATCTTCAGCAGCACGAGATGCAGCAGCATGAGATAATGCAGGATAGGTAGAAGGTGGAGCTGTAGACGGAGATACAAGAGCAGGAGTCGAAAGAGCAGTAGAAGCAGCAGCAGATTAAGAAGGAAATGCATCAGGAGATGCACCAGCAGGAGATGAAGCAGGAGATACAGCAGCAGAAGATTCAGGAGCAGGAGATGAAGAAGCAGAAGATGCAGCAACAGGAGCTGCAGAAGCAGATACAGAAGTAGGAGGTGCAGCAGCAGGAGTTTCAACAGCAGATTCAACAGCAGATGCAGAAGGAGATGCAACAACAGGAGAAGTAACAGCAGATGCATCAATAGATGCATATTCCTCAGGAGATGCGGCAGGAAGAGATGCTTCAGCAGGTACAGCATCATGAGATGTAGCACGAGATACAGAAGAAGGTGCTGTAGGAGGAGAGGCAGGAGTAGATGGCGCAGCAGACGCAGGAGCAGGAGATTCAGCCGCAGGTGCAGCAGCAGGAGATTCTGCAGCAGGAGTTGCAGCAGCAGGAGATGCAGAGTAGAAGATGCAGAAGCAGGAGATACAGCAGGAGATACAGCCGCAGGAGATGAGCAGCCAATTCAGCAGGAGAGGAAGCTACAGGAGATGCAGCATGAGATGAAGCAGCATGATATGCAGCAGCAGATGCATCAGCAGCAGATGCAGCGGCAGCAGATGCAGCAGTAGATTCAGCAGAAGACACAGCATCAGGAGATGCAGCAGCTGGAGATGAAGCCGAGGATGCAGGAGCAGGAGACGTAGAAGGAGATGCAGCAGAAGCAGATGCAGCAGGAGGAGATGCTGCAGGAGATGACTATTCAGAAGGAGGTACATCAGGAGATGTAGCAGCATGAGATGCTGTGGGAGAATCAGGACGAGATTCAGCAGCAGGGGATGCAAGAGCAGGAGATGCCATCGCAACAGATGCAGCAGCAGATTCAGCAGGAAATGAAGCAGCAGGGGATGCAGCTGTAGATGCAGCAGATGCAGCAGCAGATGCAGTACGATACAAGGCAAAAAAAGATGCAGAAGCAGATGTAGCAACAGGATATGCAGGAGCACTTGATGCAGCAGGAGGAGATGCAGTAGCAGCAGGTGCAGCAGGAGATGCAGCAGCAGATGATAGGGCATGTGTTGTTGCTGCATCTCTTGCTGCTGCATCTGCTGATGAATTGCCTCATGTATTTTCTGATGCTGCATCTCCTGCTGCTGCATCTCTTGTGTAATCTCTTGCTGCTGCATATGCTGGTGCTACACCTGTAGCTTCATCTCCTGCTGTTGCATCTGCTGGTGTTGCATCTGCTGCAGCACCTAGTGCTGCATCTCCTGCTGCTGCGTATCATAGTGGATATTCTACTGCTACATCACCTGCTGCTGTGGAGATGCAAGAGGAGATTCTGCAGAAGATTCAGCAGGAGATACAGCAGGAGATGCATCAGGAGATGAAATATCAACATATGCATCAGCAGTTACAGCAGGAAGTGCCTCAGGAGATGCAGGGGCAGATGCATTCAGCAGGATATGCAGCTGAAATGCAAAAGCACTAGATGCATCAGTAGAAGATTGAGCAGCAGATGCCGCAGGAAATGGAGATGCTTCTGCAGATGCATCCGCAGATGCATGAGCAGAGGTTGCAGGAGGAGATGAAGCAGCAGGCTATACAGCAGCAGGAGATGAAGCAGCAGATGCAGCAGCAGGAGATGCAGGAGGACATCAAGTAGCAGGATATTTAGCAGGAGATGCAGCAGTACATGAAGTAGCAGCAAATGCAGCAGCAGATTAAGGAGATGCAGCAGCAGGTAATGCAGCAGAAGATTCAGCAGGAGGAGATGTAGCAGGAGATGCAGCAGCAGGAGATGCAGATTCAGTAGGAGATGTAGCAGCAGAAGATGCTGCTGCAGATGATGCAGCAGGAGATGCCGGAGAAGGAGGTGCAGCAGGGGATGCATATTCAGCAGTAGATTCAGCATAAAATTCAGAAAGAGATGCAGCAGCAGGATATGCAGCAGGAGATGCAGGAGTAGATGAAGCAGCAGCATATGCAGCATCAGATGCAACAGATGAAGCCGAAAGAGATGCAGCAGGGGATGAAGCACCAGATGCAACAGGAAATGGAGCATCAGGAAGTGAATCCGCAGATGCATGAGCAGAGGATGCAGCAGGATATGTAGCAGCAGGAGATACACGAGCAGGAGATGAAGAAGGATATGCAGCAGCAGGAGGTGCAAAAGGACATCAAGTAACAGGGGATGCTCCCACTGCCTCATATTTTTCTATATCCCCTGCTGCATCTACTGCTGCTGCCTCTGCTGGTGCAGTTCCTGCTGATGCATCTCCTGCTGCATATCCTGCTGCTGTATTTCGTACTGCATCACCCGGTACTGCATCTTTGATGCTGCATTCCCTGCAGCATCTCCTGCTTCTGCATCTTCCCTAGAATCTCCTGTTCCTGCTTCTCTTGCTGAATCTGCACCTCCTACTACTGCATCTCCTGCTTCATCTCCTGCTGCATTATCTCTTCTACATCTCCTGCTGTGATCTCTCCTGCTGCTATATCTCCTGCTGCACGTACTGCTGCATCTCCTGCTGCGTCAATGCCTACAGATCCTGCTGATTCATCTCTAGCTGTTGCATCTCCTGCTTATGCATCTCGTGCTGCATCTGCTGCTGCATATCCTGCTGCTGCATCTGCTGCTGCATCATCTTCTGCTGAATCTCATGCTGCATCATCTTCTGCTGAATCTCCTGCTGCATCTCCTGTGTCTGCATCTACTTCTACATCTCCTGATGCTGAGACTCCTTCTGCTTCATCTCCGGCTGCTGCATCTTCTGCAGCATATCCTTCTGCTGCATCTCCTGCTGCTGTATCTCATCCTGTTGCATCTCCTCTTGAATTTCCTGCTGCTGCATCTCCTGACGCTGCACCTCCTGCTGCTGCATCTCCTGCTGCTGCAAATCATGACACATCTCCTGCTGAATCTCTTCCTGCTGAATCTCCTGCTGCATATCCTGCTGCTTTATCTCATCCTGCTGGATCTCTTCCTGCATCTCTTGCTGCTGTATCTACTGCTGAACCCCCTGCTGCTGCATCTCCTTGCTGCAACTCCTTCTGGTGCATCAGCGGATTCATTTCATGATGCTCCTCTCCCGCTTAATCTCCTGCTGCTGTAATCCCTGCTTCATCTTCTGCTTTATACCAAAATCACCTAGTACCTTTCCTTCTGCTTAATCTCCTAATGCTGTATCTCCTGCTTCATCTCCTGCTGCCTATATTGCTGCTGCATATACTGCTGCTTCGTCTGCTGCTGCATCTCCTGATGCTGCATCTCATGGTGCATCTCCTCTTACTCAGTATCTGTCTACATATCCTTCTGCTACATCACCTGCTAATGAATGTCTTTCCACATATCCTGCTGCATCTCCGGCTGCATCTCTTCCGGCTGTATCTCCTGCTGATGCAGCCCTCCTCCTTCATCTCCTGCTGCTGCATCTCGTTCTGCTGCATCTTCTGCATTTCCTGCTGCATCTCCTGCTGAATCTCCACCTGCATCTGCTGCTGCATCTGCTGCTGCTTCACATACTGCTGCATATCCGGCTGCTGTATCTAATGCTGCTCCGTGTGCTGCTGCATCTCCTGCTGATGCATTTCCTGATACATACGCTGCTGCTGCTGCATCTCTGGCATCTTCTACTGCATCTGCTGCTGATTCATCTACTGCTATATTTCCTGCTACATCTCCTTCTTCTCATCTACTGCTGCTGGATCTCCTCCTGCATCTCCTGCTTCTGCATCTGCTGCTTCATATCCTCCTGATGCCTCTGCGTATTCATCTCATGATGCTACTCTCCTACTGGATCTCCTGCTGCTTCACCTCCTGCTGCTGCAACCGCTGCTTAATCTACTGTTGCTGCATATCCTTCTGTATATGTTGTTGGTGCATCTCTTGCTGCTGCGTCTGCTGATGCATGTCCTGATGCATCTCCTGCAGCTTTATCTCCTGCTTCATCTCCTGCTGCTGCATCTGCTTGTGCTGCATCTGCTGCTTCATCTCCTGCTACTGCATCTGCTATTCCTGCATCTGCTGTTGAACCTGCTGCTGCATCTCCTGCTGCTGCATATCATACTGCATCTACTTCTATTACAACACCAGCTACTGTATGTCCCGCGTACCCTCCTGCTGCAGAATCACCCGATGCATCTCCTCCTGCTGCAATTCCTGCTGCTACATCTCCTCCTGCTGCAATTCCTGCTGCTACATCTCCTTCTGCTTTATCTCCTGCTGCATCTTCTGTTGCTGCATCTCCTGCTGCTGCGTCTGCTGTTACATCACCTAATGCATCTCCTGCTGCTGCATCTCCTAAGGCATTTCCGCCTTGTTCATCTCCTGATGCTGCATCTCCTGCTTCATCTCGTTTTGATGCATATAGTTCTTCTGTATCTACTGCTGCGTATCTTGCTGCTGCATCTACTGCTGCTTCTTCTGCTGCTGCATCTCCTGCTGCAGGACGTCCTAGTGCACATCCTGCTGCTGCACCTCCTGCTGCTTCATCTCCTGCTGCTGCGTGTGCTGCTGCTTCATCTCCTGCTGCTGCGTGTGCTGCTGAATCTCCTGCATCTTTTGCGGAATCTGCTGTCGATTCATCTACTGCTGCATCTCCTGCTGCTGCATTTCCTGCTGCTGCATCTCCTGCTGAATTTCCTACTGCTCGATCTGCAGCATTTTCTGCGGTTGCATCTCCTGTTGCTTCACCTGGTGCTATACCTACTGCTGCATTTGCGGCTGCATCTCCTGCTACATCTCCTTACTCTGCTTCTGGTTCTCTGCCCCTTCTTCTCTGCATCTCCAGCTATTTCATCCCCTGCTGCTGCATCTCCTGGTGCATGCCTGGCTGCTGCATCTTTTGATGAATCTCCATCTGCATATCCTGCAGCTGCATCTCCTACTGCATTTCCTACTGCTGCGTCTCTTGCATCTACATCATCTAGTGCTGCATCTCCTGCATAATCCACTGCTGCTTCATCTTCTGCTTCTGCATTATCAACTAGTGCATCTTCCGCTGAATCTCCTTCTGCTTCATCTCCTGGCGATTCACATACTGCGACATCTCCTTCTATATCTCCTGCTGCTGCATCTTCTACTGTATCTCTTGCTGAATCTACGGCGGCTGCTTCTCGTGCTGCATCTCCTTCCGCTGCTTCTCATTCAATGCATCTTCTTTTCTGCATCTCATTCCACTACTTCCCCTGCTGATGCATCTCCTCCTGCATCTCATGCAGATGCACCTCCTTCTGCTGCATCTCCTGCTGCTTCATCTCCTGCAATTGCTGCTGCATCTTCTGTTGCATCTTTTGCTCCTGAATCCCCTGCAGCAATCCTACTGCATCTCCTAATGATGCATATCTTACTGCTGCATCTCCAGCTGAATCTCCTTCTGCAGCATCTCCTACTGCATCTCGTGCTGCATCAGCTGCTACTGAATACCTGCTACATTTCTGATGCATCTCCTTATCCTGCATCTCTTGGTGCTGCATTTCCTGCTGCTGTATCTTCTCCTGATGCCTCTCCAGCTGAATCTAATCCTGCTGCATCTCCTACTGCATCTCCTGCTGCTGTATCTTCTCCTGATGCATAACCTGCAGCTGCATCACCTGCTGCATCTCCTGATGCAGCATCTCCTGCTTCATCTCCTTCTACTGCATAGCTCTCTGCTGCATCTACTGCTGCTTCGTCTGCTGCTGCATCTACTTCTGCAGCATCTCATGGTGCTTCTCCTCTTGCTGAATATCCTCTTGCATATTGTGCTGCTACATCTCCTGCTACTGCATATCCTTCTGCATCTCCTGCTGCATCTCTTGCAGCTGCATCTCCTGCTTCACTTCTTCCCGCTGCACCTCATGCTCCATCTCCTGCCGATGCATCTATACTCCTGATGCATCTATTTATGCATCAATTGCTGCTGCATCTTCTGCATTTCCTGCTGCATCACTTCCTGCTACATCTCCTGCTGAAACTCCTACTTCTGCATCTGCTGCTGTTTCATATACTTCTGCATCTCCTGCTACATCTTTTGCTGGTGCATCAACTGCTGCTGCATCTGCCGTTGCTTCTCCTGATACTTCATTTGCTGCTGCATCTGCTGCTGCTGTATCACTTGCTGCATCTACTGCTATTGAATCAACTGCTGCATCTCCTTCTGCTGCTTCACTTTCTCTGCATCTTATTCTCTGCATCTCCTGCTATGGCTTCCCCCGCTGCTGCATTTCCTGCTGCATCTCCTGCTGCTGCACCACCTGCTGCTGCATCTCCTGCTGCTGCACCTGCTGCTGCATATGATGCTGTTGCATCTCATGCTGCATGTCCTTCTGCTGCCTCTCCTCCTGCTAAGCCTCCTCCTGCATCTGCTGATGCATTTCATGCTGCATCTCCTGTGGCTGCATCTGCTGGTGCATCTTTTGCTACTCTAACTCCTGCTGCAATCTTCTGTTGCATATCTTGCTGCTGCATGTCCTGTTGCTGCATCTAATACTGCATCTCTTGCTCCATCTCCTCCTGCTGCATCTCCTGCTGAATCACATGGTGCCTTTCCTGCTGCTGCATCTCCTGCTCCATTTTCTTGTGCATCTGCTGCTTCATGTACTGCTGTATCTTCTGCTGCTGCATCTCCTGCTGCTGCATCTGCTCTTGAATCTCCTGCTGCATCTCCTGCTGCTGCGTCTTCTTCTCTGCATCTCCTGCTGCAGAATCTCCTGCTGCAGAATCTCCTGCTGAATTAGCTGCTCATCTCCTACTTCTGCATCTTCTGCTGCTGCATCTCCTGCTCCTGCGTCTGCTGCGCCATCTACTCCTGCCTCTCCTCCTACAGCACCTTCTTCTGTATCTCGTGCTACATCTCATGAAGCTGTACCTCCTGAAGCACCTTTTCCTGCCGCATCTCCTGAGGAATATGAATCTATTGAAGCATCTGTTGTTACATCTCCTGTTGCATCTCTATCTGCATCTGCTGTTGAATCTGCTGTTGAAACTCCTGCTGCTGCACCTCCTACTTCTGCATCTGCTTCTGCAGATCTTGTTACTGCATCTTCTGCTTCTTCATCTCCTGCTCCTGAATCGTCTGCGGCTGTATCTCCTGCATCATCTCCTTCTTCATCGCCTGCTGGTGCATCTCCTGATGCATTTCCTTCTTAATCTGCAGCTGCTTCTACTGCTGTTTCGTCTTCTGCTGCTGTATCTCCGTCTACAGCTCCACCTTCTACATATCCTGCATTATCTCCTGCTGCACCTCATGCTGCTGCATCTGCTGAAGATTCTCTTCCTACTACATCTCCTGCTGAATCTGCTTCTGCAACTTCTGCTGCTGCATCTCATGCTGCTTCGTCTCCTGCTGCTGCAACTCCTACTGAATTTGCTGTTGACTATGCTGCTGCATCTGCTATGGCTGCATCTCCTGTGCATCTCCTTCTGCATCTCATGCCACATCTCCAGCCAGTGCACCTCCTGCCTCGGCATATCTTGCTGCATCTACTGCTGCTGCATCTCCAGCTGCATCTCCTGCTGCGGCATCTCTTGCACCTTCTGGTGTATGTGCTGTAGATTCATATACTGCTGCATCTACTGCTGCTTCATCTGCTCCTGCTTCATCTGCTGCTGCTTCATCTGCTGGTGCTGCATCTGCTGCTGCATCTGCTGCAGGTTCCTCTTCTGCATCTCATGCCACACCTCTCACCGATGCATCTCCTTATTCTGCATATCTTGCTGCATCTTCTGCAGCTGCATCTCCTGCTGCTGCATCTGCTGCTCTATCACCTGCTGCATAATCTCCAGCTGCATCTCCTGCTGCCGCAATGCCTGCTGTATCTTCTGCTGTATTTTCTTGTTGCTGCATATTCTGCTTCTGTATATACTGCTGCATTTCCTGCTGCTCCGTCTCCTGCTTCTGAATCTCTTTTTGCATCTCCTGCTTCTGCGTCTCCTGCTGCTGTATTACCCTCTGCATCACCTCCTGCTGTGTCTCCTCCTGCAGCATCTGCTGCAGCATCTGCTTCTGCATCTCCTGCATTTGCTGCTACACCTTCTTCTGATTCATCTGTTGCTGCATGACCTGCTACATTTCCTGCTGCTGCAAGTCCTGCTGCTTCATCTCCTGCCCTAGCATCTCCTTCTGCTGAATCTCTTCCGGAATATCCTGCGGCATCTCATGCTGCTACATATCCTGCTACATCTCCTACTGCATCTCCTTCTGAATATGCATCTCCTGATGCATCTCCACCTGCTGCCACTCCTACTGCTGCGTTTGCTTCTGCATCTCCTGCTCTTGCATCTCCTGCTGCTGAATCTCCTCCGGAATCTCCCGCAACATCTCATGCTGCTACATCTCCTGCTGCATCTCTTTCTGAATAGCCATCTCCCGATGCATCTCCTCCTCCTGCATCTCCTCCTGCTGCACCTCCACCTGCTGCATCTCCTGTGGCATCTCCTGCTGCATCTCCTGCTACTGCATCTCCTGCTGCATCTCCTGCTGAATATGCCTACTCTGCTGCATCTCCTGCTGCAGTGTCTAGCGCTCTATCTCCTGTTGCATCTCCTACTACATCTCCTTCTTCTGCATCATCTGCTTCATCTCCAGCTGCTGCATCTCCTGCTGCTGTGTCTTCTGCTGAATCTACTGCTGCATCTGCTGCCACTGCGTCTGCTGCTGATGCATCTGCTGATGCATTTCCTGCATCTCCTGCTGCTGCATCTCCTGCTTCTGCATATCCTTTTGCTTGACTTGCTGCTACATCTCCTGCTTCTGCCTCTCCTACTCCTGCTTCTGCTGCTGCATCTCCTGCTGCATCTCCTGTTGCTGCATCTTCTTCTCTGCAGATCCTGCTGCTTCATCTCCTGCTGCAGAATCTCCTGCTGAATTAGCTGCTCATCTCCTGCACCTGTATCTCCTGCTGCATCTCGTGCTACATCTCCTGCTGCAGAATCTCCGGCTGCATCTTCTGCTTCTGCATCTCCTGCTACTGTGTCTGCTGCATCATCTACTCCTGCCTCTCCTCCTACAGCATCTCCTTCTGTATGTTGTGCTACATCTTATGAAGCTGTACCTCCTGAAGCATCTCTTCCTGCTGCATCTCCTGATGAGTATGCATCTATTGATGCATCTGCTGCTGCATCTCCTGATGCTGCATCTCCTTCTGCATCTGCTGTTGAATCTGCTGTTGAAACTCCTGCTGCTGCACCTCCTACTTCTGCATCTGCTTCTGCAGCTCCTGTTGCTGCATCTCCTGCTTCTTCATCTCCTGCTCCTGAATCTTCTGCTGCTCAAGCTCTTGCTTCATCTCCTTCTTCATCTCCTGCTGCTGCATCCCCTCTTGCTGCATCTTCAGCCACATCTGCTGCTGAATCTTCTGCTGCTGCATCTCCTGCTGCTGCATAATCTGCTGCATCTCCTGGTGCATCTCCTGCTGCTGAATCTCCTGCATCTGCTGCTGCATCATTTACTTCTGAATCCCCTCCTGAATTCATGCTGCATCTCCTGATGCTGCATCTCCTGCTGATGTATCTGCTGGTGCTGCATATGCTACTGCATCTGCTGCAGGATCTCCTTCTTCTGCCTCTCATGCCACATCTCCTGCCAATACATCTCCTGCTTCTGCATATCTTGCTCAATCTACAGCTGCAGCATCTCCTGCATCTTTTGGTGCACTGCTGTAGATTAATCTACTTCTGCATCTCCTATTGCTTTACCTTCTGCTTTTAGATGTCCTCCTGCATCACCTGATGCTCCATCTGCTGCTGCTGCATAGACTGCTGCATCTACTTCTGCTGCATCTCCTTCTGCATCTCCTGCTGAATGTGCTTCTGTATCTGCTGAGTCTTAATCTCCTGCTACTGAATCTCCTGCGTCTGCATCTTCTGCTGAATGTGCTGCTAATATGCCGCTGCATCTCCTGCTGCATCTCCTGCTGATGCATCTCCTGCTGCTGTATCCCCTGCTTCTGCATCCTCTGTTTCATCTACTACTGCTGCATGTGCTGCTACAACTTCAGTTGCTGAATTTATTTCTGCTGCATCTGCTGCTGCATGTCCTGCTACGTCTCCTCCTGCTGAATTTACTTCTGCTGCATCTGCTGCTGCATCACCTGCTACTGAATTCCCTGCTGCATTCCTGTTCCATCTCCAGCTGCTGCACCTCCTGCTGCTGTGTCCCCTGCTGCACCTCCTACTGCCGCACCACCTGCTATTGAATCTCCTGCTGCATCTCCTAATGCTGCATCTCCTGATGCTGTATCTCCTGATGCATCTCATGCTGAATCTCCACCTCCTGCTTCATCTTCTGATCTGCTGCTGCATGTGCTGCTACATCTCCTGCTGCTGCATCTCCTGGTGATGCCTCTCCTGCTGCATCTCGTGATGCTGAATCTCGTGCTGCTGCATGTCCTGCTGCTGCATCTCCTGCTACTACATCTCCTGCTTCATCTCCTTCTGATACATGTCTTGCTGCTCAATCTACTGCTGCTTCGTATGCTGCTGCATCTCCAGATGCAGCATCTCATGGTACATCTCCTCTTGCTCAATCTCCTGCTGCATATCCTACTGCTATAATTCCTGCTACTGTATCTCCTTCTGCATCTCGTGTTGATGAAACTCCTGCTGCTGCATCTACTGCTACATCTCCTGCTGCTGCATCCCCTGCTGCTGCATTCTCTGTTTCATCTACTGCTGCTGCATGTCCTGCTACATCTTCTGCTGCTGCATCTTCTTATGCTGTATCTGCTGCTGCATCTCCTGCTGAATCTCTTCCTGCTGCAAGTCATGATGCATCTCCTGCTGAATCTCTTGCTGCTGCATCTCCTGCTGCATCCTCTGCTGCTTTATCTCATCCTGCTGGATCTTCTCCTGCATCTCTTGCTGCTGCATCTACTGCTGAACCCCCTGCTGCTGCATCGCCTTGCTGCAACTTCTTCTGATGCGAATTCATCTCATGATGCTCTTCTCCCGCTTAATCTCCTGCTGCTGTAATCCTTGCTGCTTCTACTGCTTCATACCAGAATCACCTAGTACCTTTCCTTATGCTTAATCTCCTAATGCTGCATCTCCTGCTTCATCTCCTTCTGCTGCATATACTGCTGCTTCGTCTCTTGCTGCTGCATCTCCTGTAGCTTTATCTCCTGCTGCTACATCTGCTGGTGCTGCATCTGCTGCTGAACCTGCTGCTGCGTATCATACTGCATCTACTTCTGTTACAACACCAGCTACTGTATCTCCCGCGTACCCTCCTGCTGCAGAATCACCCGATGCATCTCCTCCTGCTGCAATTCCTGCTGCTACATCTCCTTCTGCTTTATCTGCTGCTTCATCTGCTGCTGCTGCATCTGCTGGTGCTGCACCTGCTGCTGCATCTGCTTCTGCATATCCTCCTGCATCTTTTGCATGTCCTCCTGCATCTCCTGCTGATGCATATCCTGCTTCAACTCCTGCTGCTACATTAACTCCTGCATCTCTTCCTGCTGTATTTCCTGCTGCTGCATCTCCTCCTGCTGCATCTGCTGCTTCATATACTGCTTCTGCATCTCCTAATGCTGCATCTGCTGCTTCATGTGCTGCTTCATCTCAAGCTGCATTTCTTGCAGAAACAGCTCCTCCTGCATCTCACGCTTCTGCATCTCCTGCTGCAGCCCCATTCTGATGCATCGGCGAATTCATCTTATGATGCTGCTATCCTGCTGCTGAATCCCCTGCTGCTGAATCCCCTGCTGCGTCTTCTGCTTCTGCATTACCTGCTGCATCTCCTCCTGCATCATCTCCTGCTTCTGCATCTCCTGCTTCTGTATCTTTTACTTCTTCTCCTGCTGCGGCATCTCCTGCGGCTTCATCTGCTGCTGCAACTCCTGATGCTGCAAATCATGCTGCTTCTCCTCCACTGCACATCCTGCTGCTGCATGTCCTGCATAATCTCCTACTGCTACATCTACTGCTGAATCTCTTGGTTCTTCATCTCTTGCTGATGCATCTTCTGATGCATCTCCTACTGCATCTCCTGCTGTTGCATTCCATTAATAGGCGCAGATAAGTTAATTCTGAAACTTACACTAAAACGGTGTATGAGTCGTGCTTCAGAGATTGCAGAGAAAGCGCTTCAAGAGAAAATGCTAACGTGAGCTAGAATTTGATCTTAGCACCTTCCCTGGTGTACTTGAGCTGCTCTGCATCTCCTGCTGCTGCATCTGCCACTTCATATCCTTCTGATTCATCTGCGGATTCATCTCACGATGCTACTCTCCTGCTGGACATCCTGCTGCTGAATCTCCTGCTGCGGCATCAACTGCTTCTATCTACTGCTGCTGCTGCATATCCTTCTGCATGGGTTGTTGCTGCATCTCTTGCTGCTGCATCTGCTGATGCATTGCCTCATGTATTTTCTGATGCTGCATCTCCTGCTGCTGCATCTCTTGCTGCTGCATATGCTGGTGCTACAGCTGTCGCTTCATCTCCTGCTGCTGCATCTGCTGGTGTTTCATCTGCTGCAGTACCTGGTGCTGCATCTCCTGCTGCTGCATATCATAGCGCATCTTCTGCTACATCACCTGCTGCTGTATCCCCAGCGTACTCTCCTGCTGCAGAATCTTCTGCTGCATCTCATGTTGCTGCATCTCTTGGTGCATCTCCTGCTGCTGCATCACCTGCACCTCCTCCTGCATCACCTACTACTGAATCCTTTCCTGAATTCCTGCGGCATCTCCTGATGATGCATCTCCTGCTGCTGAATCTCCTGCTGATGCATAACCTGCTGCATCTCCGACTGCTGCATCTCCTGCTGCTGCATCTGCTGGTGCTGCATATGCTACTGCATCTGCTGCAGGATCTCCTTCTTCTGCCCCTCATGCCACATCTCCCGCCGATTCATCTCCTGCTTCTGTATATCTTGCTCAATCTACTGCTGCTGCATCTCCTGCATCTTTTGGTTCATCTGCTGTAGATTTAATCTACTGCTGCATCTCCTGTTGCTTCACCTTCTGATTTTTGATGTCCTCCTGCATCACCTGATGCTCCATCTGCTGCTGCTGCATCTATTGCTGCTGCATCTCCTGCTGAATGTGCTTCTGTATCTGCTGAGTCTTTATCTCCTGCTGCTGTATCCCCTGCTTCTGCATCCTCTGTTTCATTTACTACTGCTGCATGTGCTGCTACAACTTCAATTGTTGAATTTACTTCTGCTGCATCTGCTGCTGCATCTATTGCTGTTTTATCCTCTGCTGAAACTCCTGATGCTGCATCTTTGTCTGCAATTACCTCTGAGGCATCAGCGGATTCATCTGATGATGCATCTCCCCTGATTCATCTCCTGCTGCTGAATCTCCTGCTATTGAATACTCGGCTGCTTCTTAACCTTCTGTTTCTCCTGCTGCTGGGTCTCCTACTGAATATCCTGCTGCTGCATCTCCTGGTGCTATATCTTTTGCTTATGAATCTCCTGCCACTGCATCTTTTACTGAATCTGCTGCTACATCTACTGCGGCTGCATCTCCTGATTCGGCATCTCCTGATTCGGCATCTCCTAATGGATCTCCTGTAACTTAATCTCCTGCTTTTGCATCTCCTGTGTTATCTCCTTCTGATGCATAGCTTCCTGCTGCATCTACTGCTGCTTCGTCTGCTGTTGCATCTCCAGCTGCATCTCCTGCTGCTGCATCTCAGGGTACATCTCCTCTTGCTCAATCTCCTGCTCAATATCCTGGTGCTATATCTCCTGCTACTGCATCGCCTGCTGCATCTCCTGCTACATCACTTGTGGCTGCATCTCCTGCTGCTTCGTCTGATGCTGCAGCTCTTGCTCCTTCTCCTGCTGCAGAATCTCCTGCTGCACCTACGTCTGCTTCTCCTGCTGCTTCATCAGCTGCATCTACATCACCAGGATATTCTGAAGGAGATGCAGACGTAGGAGATGCAGCAGGATTTTCAGCAGGAGATGCAGCAGGGAATAAAGGAGGAAATGCAGCAGTAGATACAGTAGGAGATGAAGCAGCAGGAGATGCAGAACCAGAGGCAATTGGAGATGCATCAGGAGATGCATCAGAGATGCAGCAGCAGATACTGCATGAGATGCAGCAGGAGGAGATGAAGCAGCAGAAGAAGCAGCAGGAGATACAGAAACAGGAGATGCAGCAGCAGCAGAATCAGCAGGAGGTGAAGCAGTAGCAGGAGATGGAGCAGCAGAAGCAGTAGCAGGAGATGCAGCACAAGATGCATCAAAGTTGTTGCAGAATATGCAGCAGGATATATAGCAGCAGCAGATGCAGGAGTAAGAGATGAAGCAGCAGATGCAGCAGGAATTGCAGCAGAAGAAGCAGCAGGAGGAGATGCAGCAGCAGCTGCTGCAGCAGCAGACACAGTATGAGATGCAGCACACAGAGATGCAGAAGCAGATGCAGCAGCAGGAGATGAAGAAGAACGAGACGCAGCAGGCGGAGATGCAGAAGCAGGGGATGCAGCTGCAGGTGATTGAAAAGGGGATGCAGCAGGGTATGCTGTAGCAGATGCAGCAGGAGATGCAGCATCAGAGATGTAGCAGGAGATTCAGCGAGAGATGCAGCAGCAGATTCAGCATCAGGAGATGGAGCCGCATAGGCAGATTCAACAGGAGGTGCAGGAGCAGATAATGCAGCAGGAGATGGTACTGGATATGCAAAGCAGGAGATGGTACTGGATATGCAAAGCAGGAGATGAGGCAGCAGATGCCCCCGATGGAGATGCAGCAGGAGATGCTGTAGGCTCTGAAATTTTGAAGTGACGCTTTAATAGCCATTCTGATGTTACAGAACACAAGACTAGACTGAAAGTTCTACACGTATTGCTTTGCAGTAGAAGAGCTATAAGAGAAAAGATTCCACAACAGCAGCATTCCATGCTAGCATCTTCCAGGCGGGAATTACTCACTTTTCCTAAAGAGCCTGTTAAGTCACAATTGCCTAGTCTATACTAAACGTTCTGTTAGTAGTGCTTCACAGCTTGCAGTGAAAGCGCTTCCAAAGAAGACACTAACGAGAGCCTGTATTTGATCGTAGCAGCTTCTCTGAGATACTTGTGCTGAACTACTTGAAATCTGGAAGGGACGCTTTAATAGCCGTTCTGATGTTACAGTACACAGACTGAAAGTCAGTACCCTACACTAAATCGCTCTGATAGTCGTGCTTTCCTCGTTGCAATGAAAGAGCTTCCACAGAAGACTCTAACGAGAGTCGGCATTTGATCGTAGCAACTTCCCTGCGGTTCTTGTGCTGAACGATCTGAATTTTTGAAGTGACGTTTTATTTGCCATTTGTATGTTAAGGTACGCAAGCTTATACCGATAGCTCTACAATTCTTGTTTTATAGTGAAAGCGCTCTAAGAGACCCCATTGAGAAGCAGCAGCATTCCTTGCCAGCTTCTTCCCTGCGGGATTTACTCACTTTTCCCTAAAGCGCTTTAATATGCTCAGTTAAGCCACAATGCAGTACCCTACACTAAAACTGTCAACTACTCGTGCTTTGCAGCTTGCAAGTGCAAGCGCTTCAAGAGAAGCCTCAGACGAAAGCCAGCATTTGATGGTAGCAGCTTTTCTGCCGTACTTGTCCTGAACGATTTTAAAGTTTGAAGTGGCGTTTTAATAATCATTCTGATGCTGCAGTACAGAAGCCTAGACTGAAAGGTCTACAAGTCTTGCTTCCTAGGCGAAGTTAAGTCACAATTCAGTATACGTACACTAAAACGGTCCATAAGAAGTGCTTTGCAGCTTGCAGTGACTGCACTTTCACAGAAGACTCTTCACGAGAGCCAGCACTTGATCGTAGCAGCTTCCCTGCGGTACTTGTGCTGAACGAAATTTTTGAAGTGACTCTTTAATAGCCATTCTGATGTTGCAGCACTCAAACCTAGACTGAAACTTCTACGAGTTTTGCCTTGCAGTGATAGCGCTATAAGAGTACATATTCAGAAGCATCACGCTAGCATCTTCCCTCAGACAGTTACTCATGTTTCCTAAAGTGTAATAATTTGTGAAATTAAGTTACAAGTTCTGTATCCTATACTAGAACTTCCTGTTAGTCGGACTTTGCAGCTTGCAGTTAAAGCGCTTCCAAAGACTCTGACGAGAGCCAGCATTTCATGGTGGCACCTTCCCTACGGTACTTGTGCTGAAAGCCCTGAAATTTTGAAGTGACGCCTTCATAGCTATTCTGATGTTACAGTTCACAAGCCTAGACTGAAAGTTCTACAAGTCTCGCTTCGCAGTGAAAGCCCTCTAAGAGAAGACATTCAGAAGCAGCAGCATTCCGTGCTAGCGTCTTCGCTGTTGGGGATATTCAATTTTCCTAAAGCGAGTTATTATCCGCTATTTTGTCGCTATTCTTTTGCCTACACTTAACGCTCTATTAGTCGTGTTTTGCCCCTCTTAGTGAAAGCGTTTCCAGAGATGATTCTAACGAGAGGCACTATTTTATGCTAGCAACTTTGCAGGGGTATTTGTGCTGAACGGTTTCAAATCTTCAAGTGAAGCCTTACTAGCCATGCTGATGTTACAGTTTACTAGCCTGGACAGAAAGTTGGATAAATCTTGGTTTACAGTGAAAGCGCTCTAAAAGAAGACATTCAGAAGCAGAATTCCATGCTAACATCTTCCCTGCTGGAGATAATCACTATTCATAAAGCGCCTTAATAGGTGTTGTTCAATCACTATTCATTTGCCAACACAATAATGATGCGTTAGTCGTGATCTGCATCTTGCAGAGATAGCGCTTCCATACAAGGCTCTTACGAAAGCCAGCTTTTGATGGTTGCAGCTTTCATGAGTTACTTGTGCTGAACGATCTGAAATTTTCAAGTGACGCTTTAATAGCCATGCTGATATTACAGTTCACAAGCCTAGAGTGAAATTTCTACAAGTCGTGCTCTGCAGTGAAAGTGCAATAAGAGAAGACATTCAGAAGCAGAAGCATTTCATGCTACCGTCTTCCCTGTATCAGTTATTCACTTTTCTAAAAGCGCTTTAATAGTCTTTATTAAGTCACTACTACCTTGCCTAAATGAAAACCTTGCATTTTTCGTGCTTTGCAGCTGGCAGTGAAAGCGCTACAAGCGAAGACTCAAAAGGAGAGCCAAATGTACATGTTAGCAGCTACCCTGCGGTACTTGTGCTCCACGCTCTGAAATCTTGAAGTGACGCCTTCATAGCCATGCTGATGTTACATTTCACAAGCCTAGAGTGAAAGTTCGACAAATCGTGCTTTGTAGTTGAAACGCTTTAAGCGAAGACGTTCATAAGCAACATAATTCCATGCTAGAATCGTCCTTCCTGGAGATATAAACTTCAACCTTAGCGCCGTAATAGGCGTTTTAAAGTCACTATTAACAAGCCTATACAAAAACGTTCTTTTAGTCGTGTTTGCAGCTTACAGTGAAAGCGCTTCCAGAGAAGACTCTGACGAGAGCCAGCATTTCATGGTGGCACCTTCCCTACGGTACTTGTGCTGAAAGCTCTGAAATTTTGAAGTGACGCCTTCATAGCTATTCTGATGTTACAGTTCACAAGCCTAGACTGAAAGTTCTATAAGTCTCGCTTCGCAGTGAAAGCGCTCTAAGAGAAGACATTCAGAAGCAGCAGCATTCCGTGCTAGCGTCTTCGCTGGTGGAGATACTCACTTTTCCTAAAGCGCGTTATTAGTCGCTAATATGTCACTATTCTTTAGCCTACACTTAAACGTTGTGTAAAGCTTGATTTGTAGTCAAAGCGCTCGTAAGAGAAGACATTCAGAAGCGGAATCATTCCAAGCCAACATCTTCCCTGCTGGAGATATTCACTTTTCCTAAAGCGCCTTATTGGGCGTTATTAAGTCGCTAATAACTAGCCTACACGAAAACGTTGCCTTTTTCGTGCTTTGCAGCTGGCAGGGAAAGCGCTTCATGAAAAGATCCTAACGAGAGCTAAAATTTGATGATAGCACTTTCCCTGCGGTGCTTGTGCTGAACGTTCTCAAATCTTGAAGTGACGCTTCAGACGTTACAGTTCACATGCCTAGAGCGAAAATTCTACAAGTCGTCTTTTGCAGTAACAGCGCTATTAGAGAAAACACTAAGAAGTGGTATAATTTCGTGCCAGCATCTGCACTGCATGAGATACTCACTTTTCCGTAAGCGCCTTCATAGGCGCAGTTAAGTCACAATTCATTACCCTAAACTAAAATGTGTTAGTCGTGCTTTACAGCTTGTAGTGAAGCGCTGTAAGAGAAGACACTAAGCAGAGCCTGCATTTGATGGTAGCAGCTTCCCTGAGGTACTTGTGCTGAATGCTCTGAAATTTTGAAGTGACGCTTTACTAGCTGATGATATACTTCAGAAGCCCTGACTGAAAGTTCTATAAGTCTTGCTTTGCAGTGAAAGCGCTCTGAGAGAAGACATTCAGAGGCAACAGCATTCCGTACTACCATCTCCCTTGCTGCCGATATTCGCTATTCCTAAAGTGCGTTATTAGGCGCAGTAAAGTAACTATTCCTTAACCTACATTAAATCGTTCTGTTAGTCATGCTTTCCACGTTGCAATGAAAGCGCTTCCAGAGAAGGCTCTAACGAGAGCCAGCATTTGATCGTAGCAGCTTCCCTGCCGTTCTTGTTCTGAACGATTTTAAACTTTGGAGTGATGCTTTTTATACACATGATGTTACAGTACACGTGCTTAGACTAAAAGTTCTACAAGTCTTGCTTTGCAGTGAAAGCGGTCTAAGAGAAGACATTCAGAAGCAGCAGCATTCCATGCTAACATTTTCCCTTTCGGGATTTACACGCTTTTCCTAAAGTGCATTATTTTGCCCAATTACGTCACAATTCAGTAACTTATTTTAAAACGGTCTATAAGTCGTGCTTCGCAGCTTGTAGTGAAAGCGCTTCAAGAGAAGACACTAAAGAAAGCTAGCATATGATCGTAGCAGATTCCCTGCGGTTCTTGTGCTGTACGAGTTGAAATTTTGAAGTTAGGCTTTAATAGCCTTTCTGATATTACAGTACACAAGCCTAGCCTGGAAGTTCTACGAGTCTTCCTTTGCAGTGAAAGCGCGATAAGAGAATACATTCAGAAGCAGCAGCATTCCATTCCAACCTCGTCCATACGGGCATTGCTCCCTTTTCCTAAAGCGCCTCCATAGACGCAGTTAAATCACAATTCCGTAACCAATACTAAACGTTTTGTTAGACGTGCTTTGCAACTTGCAGTGAAAGCGCTTCACGAGAAGATTATAAGAGAGCGTGCGTTTCATCGTAGCAGTGGTACTTTTTCAGAACGTTTTCAAATTTTGCAGCGACGCTTTAATAGCCATTCGGATGTTGCAATACACAAGCCAAGACTGAAAGGTCTACAAGTCTTGCTTTTTAGTGAAAAGGCTTCCAGAGAAGAATCTAACCAATTTCAGTATTTGATGCAGCAGGATGAAGTGCAGCAGCAGGAGGTGGAGTAGCAGATACAGCAGCAGGAGATGAAGCAGGAGGAGATGCAGAAGCAGAAGACATATCAGGAGATGCAGCAGCAGCAGATGTACCAGGAGATGCAGAACCAGGAAGCGAAGCAGCAGGAGATGCAGTTGGAGATGCATATTCATCAGGAGATGCAGCAGAAAGATATGCAGCTGGAGAAGCAGTAGCAGGAAATGTAGCAGCAGGAGATGCAGTAGCAGGAGATGCAGCAAAAGATGCATCAGAAAGAGATGAATCAACAGAAGATGCATTAACAGGATGTGGAGAGGAGATGCAACAGCAGGAACTGTTTCATGTACTGCTGCATCTCCTGCTAAATCTTCTGCTACTTGATGTCCTCCTGCATCTCCTGCTGCTGCATCTGCTTCTTCATCTCCTGCTTCTGTATCTCCTGCTGCATTTTCTGCTTATGCATCTGTGGATGCATCTCCTGATGCTACATTTCCTGTTGCATCTGGTCTTCATCCCCTGCTGCATCTCTTTCTGCTCCATCTGGTGCATCTGCTGCTGCATACGCTTCTGCTTCATCTGCTGCTGCATCTCCTGCTGAATCTCCAGCTGCTGCATCTCCTTCCGAATTTTCGCTGAATCTCCTGCTGAATACGCATCCCCTGACGCATCTCCTGCTGCTGCATCTCCTGCTTCCTATCCTACTGCATCTCCTTATGCTGCATTACCTGCTGCATCTCCTCCTGCTGTGTCATCTGCAGCAGCATCTTCTGCTGCTACATTTCCTCCTGAATCTGCACCTCCTGATGCATCTGCTGCATATTGCTGCTGCATCTGCTGCCTTTGCATCTTCTGCTGCATGTCCTGCTGCTGCATCTCCTTAATCTGCTACTTCATCTGCTAATGTATCTCCTGCTGTATCTCATCCTGCTGCATTTCCTGCTGCATTTGCTTCTGCATTTCTACTTCATCTCCTGCTTCAACTTCTGCTGCTGCTGCATCTCCTTCTGTATCTTCTGCTGTTTATCTCCTGCTGCATCTCGTGCTGCTGCATCTCCAGCAATCTTCAGCAGCATGAGATGCAGCAGCATGAGATAATGCAGGATAGGTAGAAGGTGGAGCTGTAGACGGAGATACAAGAGCAGGAGTCGAAAGAGCAGTAGAAGCAGCAGCAGATTAAGAAGGAAATGCATCAGGAGATGCACCAGCAGGAGATGAAGCAGGAGATACAGCAGCAGAAGATTCAGGAGCAGGAGATGAAGAAGCAGAAGATGCAGCAACAGGAGCTGCAGAAGCAGATGCAGAAGTAGGAGGTGCAGCAGCAGGAGTTTCAACAGCAGATTCAACAGCAGATGCAGAAGGAGATGCAACAACAGGAGAAGTAACAGCAAATGCATCAATAGATGCATATTCCTCAGGAGATGCGGCAGGAAGAGATGCTTCAGCAGGTACAGCTTCATGAGATGTAGCACGAGATACAGAAGAAGGTGCTGTAGGAGGAGAGGCAGGAGTAGATGGCGCAGCAGACGCAGGAGCAGGAGATTCAGCCGCAGGTGCAGCAGCAGGAGATTCTGCAGCAGGAGTTGCAGCAGCAGGAGATGCAGAGTAGAAGATGCAGAAGCAGGAGATGCAGCAGGAGATGCAGCAGGAGTTACAGCCGCAGGAGATGAGCAGCCGATTCAGCAGGAGATTCTGCAGCAAAAGATGAAGCAGCAGGATATGCAGAGAAGAAGATGCAGCAGCAAGAGATGCAGCAGCAGGTGATGTAGCAGAAGGAGATGCTGCAGCAGATGTATCAGGAAGTGATACAGCAGCAGGAGACGTAGCAGGAGGTCATGCAGCAAGAGATGCACCATGAGAAATGCAGCAGGAAATGCAGCAGGAGATCCATTAGCAGGAGATGCAGCAGGAGATTCATCAGGAGATTCATTAGCAGGAGATTGAGCACCAAGAAATGCAGCAGGAGATGTAGATTCAGCAGGAGATGTATCAACAGGAGATGCTGCAGCAGATGCCGCAGCAAATTAAGTACCAGCAGATGAGGCAGAGGGAGATGCAGCAGGAGGAGTTGAAGCAGTAGATACAGAAGACGGACATGAAGCAGCAGGAGGAGATGAAGCAGGAGGTGATGCACCAGGGGATACAGCAGCAGGAAGTGCATCAGCAGGAGGTGCAACAGGAATGCTGTAGGGGATTCAGTAGCAGGTGATGCAGCAACAGATGCAGCAGAAGTAAATTCAGCAGCAGAAGATGTAGCAGGACATGCAGCAGCAGATGCAGTAACAGGACATGCAGGAGCAATAGACGCAGCAGCACATGCAGCAGCAGATCAGGAGATGAAGCAGCAGGAAATGCAGCAGTATATACAGAAGCAGGATATGCAGCAACAGGACATACAGCAGAAGATACAGCAGGTACTGCAGCAGCAGGAGATGCAGTAGGTGATACAGCAGCAGATGCAGCAGCAGCAGATGCTGCAGCAGATGTATCAGGAGGAGATGCAGCAGCAGGAGACGTAGCAGGAGGTTTTGAAGCAGGAGATGCAGCAGGAGTTGCAGCAGCAGGAGATGCAGCAGCAGGAGATGACACAGGAGATGCATCAGCAGAAGATGCAGCAGTGTACGAAGCAGCAGGAATTTCAGCAGCAGGAGATGACACAGGAGATGATGCAGAACGAGATGCAGCATCAGATTCATCATCAGGAGATGCAGCAGGAAATGCAGCAGGAGTCAGAACAGCAGGATATGCACCAGCAGATGCAGCCGGAGGAGATGCAGGAAAATATGCAGCAGGAGATGCAGCAGGAGAGGTGCCAGCAGCTTCAGGAGGAGATTTAGCAGGAGGAGATGCAGCTGCAGGAGAGGCAGCATGAGATGCAGCAGGAGATTCAGCAGCAGGAGATACAGCAGCAGCAGATGCAGAAGGAGATGTAGCAGCAGAAGATGAAGCAAGAGATAGAGCAAAAGACAGAGCAACAGGGGATGCAGCAGCAGGAGACGCAGCAGGATATGCATATTCAGCAGGAGGTGACGCAGGAGTTGCAGCAGGAGATGCAGTAGCATGAGATGCAGGAGTACATGAAGCAGCAGATGCACAGGAAAATAGAACAGGAGATACAGCAGGATAAGTTGCAGTACCAGTAGATGCAGTAAGAGATGCAGCAGGATATACATCAGCAGAAGATGTAGCAACAGGAGCTGAAGCATGAGCAGAAGCAGTAGATGATGCAGGAGATGCAGCAGCAGCAGATATAGAAGGAGATTCAGCAGGAGATGCAGCAGCAGGATATGTAGAAGGAGAGGAAGCACGAGATGCAGATGCAGAAGATGCAGCAGCAGGAGATGCTGCAGGAGATGCAGTAAGAGATGCAGCAGCAGGAGATGCAGCAGCAGCAGATGTAGCAGGAGATTCAGCAGCAGGAGATTCAGCAGTAGACACAGGATATTCAGCAGGAGATTCCAGACGAGAGCCACCAGCAGGAGATGCAGCAGCAGTAGATGCAGCAGTATATTAATCTACAGCACATGCACCAAAAGATGCAGGAGAGGCTGCAGCAGGAGATGCAGCTGGAGATGCAGCAGCAGTAGATGCAGCAAGATACGCAGAAGCAGGAGGTGCATCAGCGGGAGATGTGGCATGAGATGCAGAAGAAGGACACGCACAGGAGATGCAGCATCAGCAGATTCAGCAGCATAGTCAAGAGCAGATTCTGTAGGAGTTGCAGCAGCAGGAGATGAGGCAGCAGGAGATGCAGCAGCAGAAGTTGCAGAAGCAGATTCAGTAGGAGTTGTAGTAGTAAGAGAATCTTCAGCAGATGCAGCAGCAGGGGATGAAATAGCTGGAGATGCAGAGAAGAAGGTGCGGAGAACTAGAAGCAGAGTAAGGAGATGTAGCAGGAGATGCAGCCGCAGATGCAGCAATAGGTGTAGCAGCAGGTGTAGCAGCAGGAGATGCAACCGCAGAAAATGCTGCAGATCCAGCAGTAGGAATTTCGGCAGGAGATGCAGCATTAGGAGATGCACTAGGACATCCAGCAACAGGAGATGCAGCAGCAGGAGATGCAGCAGTAGATGAATCGACAGCAGATTCAGCAAAAGATGCAGGAGATTCAGCAGCACACACAGCAGCAGGAGATGAAGCAGCAGGAGGTGCAGCAGCAGGAGATGCAGAGACGATGCAGAGAATGAGAAGCAGCAGCAGAAGATGCAGCAGCAAACGAAGCAGCAGTAGATGCGGCAGCAAGATATGCAGCAGTAGATGCAGGAGAACTATATGCATCAAAACGAGATGAAGCAGGAGATGCAGCATCAGGAGATGAAGCAGGTGGAAATGCCTTAGGAGATGCAGCAGAAGGAGATGCATTAGGCGATGTAACAGCAGACGCAGCAGCAGGAGAAGCAGCAACAGAAGATGCAGCAGGAGATGCAGCAGCAAGATATGCAGTAGAAGAAGATGAGGTAGGAGATGCAGCAGCAGGAGATTAAGCAGCAAGACATGCATTAGGAGATGCAGTAGCAGAAGATGCAGCAGCAGGAGATGCCATAGAAGGAGATGCAGCAGAATATACCAGAGAAGGAGATGCAGCAGGTAAAGCAGCAGGAGGAGATGCAGCAGGATATAGAGCTGGAGATGCCGCTGGAGATGCAGCAGTAATAGATGCATCGGGAGATGCAAAAGCAGACGTAGCAGCAGGAGATTCAGCAGGATATAGGGCTGGAGATGCCGCTGAAGATGCAGCAGTAATAGATGCATAAGGAGATGCAAAAGCAGACGTAGCTGCAGGACATGCAGCATCAGAAGATGAAGCAGGAGATGCAGTAGCAGATGCAGCAGCAGATGCAGCAGGAGGAGATGCAGCAGTAGCTACTGCATCGGGAGATGAGACAGGATATGCAGCAGCATATGAAGCAGCAGATGCAGCAGAAGGAGATGAAGCAGTAGATGTATTATTAGGAGATGAAGCAGCAGGAGATGAAGCTGCAGGAGATGGAGCAGGGGATGCAGCAGCAGGAGATGCATCAGCAGAAGATACAGCAAAAGATGCTGCAGCAGGATATTCAGCAGCAAATTCTGGAGAAGAGGCATCAGCAGCAGATGCAGCAGCAGGAGGTGCTGCATCAGATGCAGCAGAAGGAGGTACAGCCGGAAGAGATGCAGAAAGCGATGAAGCAGCAGGAGTTGCAGCAGCAGAAGATGTAGCAGAATATACAGCAGGAGGAGATACAGCAGGAAATGCAGCAGGAGGAGATGCATCAGAAGAAGATGCAGCAGAAGATGCAGCAGCAGGACATGGAGAAGGCAGAATTAAAGAGCAGGAGATTTAGCAGAAGGAGATGCAGACGCAGGAGAGCCATTCAGAAGAAGATGCGTCAGCAGGAAATGCAGCAGTAGGAGATGCAGTTGAAGCAAATGCAGCAGCAGATTCAGGAGGAGATGCAGCGGGCTATGCAGCAGCAGGAGATGCAGCAGCAGGAGATGCAGCAGAAAGATATGCTGCAGAAAATGCAGCAGCCAGAGATGAAGCAGAAGGAGGTTCAGCATCAGGAGATATAGAAGTAGATGCAGACGCAGGAGATGCAGCAGGAGATTCAGCAGCAGATGATGCAGCAGCAGATGCAGCAGCAGGATATGCAGCAGCAGATGCAGCATGATATGACGCAGGAGGAGATGAAGCAGGTAATGCAGCACCAGGAGATGAATCAGGAGATGCAAAAGCACACGAAGTATCGGGAGATGCAGCAGAACATGCAGGAAGAAAAGCAGCAGCAGATGAACCAATAGATTCAGCAGGAGATGCAGCAGGAAGAGATGTAGCAACAGATGCCAAATAAGGAGATGAAGCAGCAGAAGCAGCAGCAGGAGATACTTTAGGAGATGCAGCATCAGGATATGTAGCAGCAGGAGATGCAGCCGACGATGCAGAAGAAGGGCATGCAGCAGCATTTGCAGCAGCAGGAGATGCAACGGGATACGCAACAGCAGAAAATACAGAAGCAGAGGATTCAGCAGCAGATGCAGCAGTATTAGATGGAGTAGTAGGAGATGCAGTAGCAGATGCAGCACCACATTTGCCAGGAGATGCATCAGCAGGAGATGCAGTAGCAGGAGATGCATCAGCAGGAATTGCAACAGGAGATACAACAGCTAGAGATGCATCAGCAGGATCTGTAGGAATTGATGCAGCAGGAGATGCAGCAGTAGGTGCAGCAGGACATAAAGCAGCAGGAGAGTTCACATCAGGACATCTAGAAGAGATGATGCAGCAGGAGATGCAGCAGCAGGAGGCGCAGATTCAGCAAGAGAAGCAGGAACAGGAGATTCTATGGAAGATGCAGAAGCAGGAGATGCTGCAGGGAATGCAGCATCAAAGATGCAGCAATGGGAGATGCAGTACGAAATACAGCAGCAGGAGATACAGCAGGAGATGGAGCAGCAGGAGAAGCAAAACCAGGAGATGCAATGGGATATGCTGAATCCGGATGTGCAGCAGCAGGAGATGCAGCAGTAGTTTATAAAGCAGCAGCAGATGCAGCAGCAATGGAGCAGGAGATGAATCGGAGATTCAGCATAAAGAGATGCCACAGCAGATGCAGCAGGAGATGTAGATTCAGCAGGAAATGTAGCAACAGTAGATGCAGAAGCAGGAGATGCAGCAAAAGATGCATCAGCAAGAGATAAATCAGCAGGCGACACAGCAGCAGCATATGCAGCAGGAGATGCATCAGCAGGAACTGCACCAGCAGAGGCAGCAGCAGTAGATGCAGCAGGGGATATAGAAAAATATGAGGCAGTGGGAGCATCCCCTGTTATTTGATGTCCTCCTGCATCTCCTGCTGCTGCATATCCTTCTTCATCTCCTGCTTCTCTATCTCTTGCTGCTACATCTCATGCTGCATCCTCTGCTCATGCATCTGCGGATGCACCTCCTGATGCTCCATTTCCTGTTACATCTGGTGCTTCATCCTCTGCTGCATCTCTTTCGGCTCCATCTGTTGCATCTGATGCTGCATATGCTGCTGCTTCATCTACCCCTGCATCTCCTGCTGCATATCCTGCTGCTGCATCTCTTTCTGAATTTTATGCTGAATCTACTGCTGAATATGCATCCCTGCTGCATCTCCTTCTCCGGCATCTCCTGCTGCATCATCTGCAGCAGCATCTTCTGCTGCTGTATCTCCTACTGAATCTGCATCTCCTGCTGCTGCATCTCCTGCTACATCTCCTCCTGCTGAATCTTCTGCTGCATTACCTGCTGCTGCATCTCCTTAATCTGCTGCTGCATTTGCTGCTGCTTCATGTACTGCTGCATCTCCTGCTAAATATCCTGCTACTTGATGTCCTCCTGCATCTCCTGCTGCTGCATCTGCTGCTTCATCGCCTGCTGCTTCATCTCCTCCTGCAACCTCTGCTCATGCATCTGTGGATGCATCTGCAGAAGCATCTCCATTTCCTGCGGCATCTGCTGCTCAATCTTCTACTGATGCATCTAGTGCTTCTGCATTTCAGCAGTATATCCTGCTACTGCATCTCCTGATTCATCTCCTCTTGCTGCATCTCCTGCTTTATTTCCTCATGCATCACCTCCTGCTGCATCTCCTGCTGCATCTCCTCCTGCTGCATCTGCTGATGCATGTCGTGCTGATGACTCTCCTGCTTCTGCATATCTGGCTGCGGCATCTCCTATTGCACCACCTGCTGCTGCATCCTCTCTTTCATGTACTGCTGCTTCATATCCTCCTACATCTGCTGCTGCTGCATCTCCATCTGACGCTAAACCTCTTGCTACACCTCCTGCTGCATCTCCTACTGCAAGACCTGCTGCTGCATCTCCTGCTTCTGCACCCCAGCTGCATCTCCTGCTTCTTCATCTGCTGCTACATCTTCTGATGCTGCATCTCCTGCTACTGCATCTGCTGCTGCATCCACTGCTGCATCTCCTTCTGCTGCCACTCCTCCTGCATTTCCTTATGCTGCCTCTCCTGCATCTCTTCCTGCTTCATCTCTTGCTGCATCTCCTGCAACATCTACTGCTGCATCTCCGGCTGCCTCTCCTGCTGCTGCATCTCCTGATGAATCTCCTTATGGTACATCTGTTGATGCTTCTCCTGCTGAATGTGCTTCTTAATCTGCTTCTTAATCTTAAGATGCAGCAGCAGGAGATGCACAAGAACAACCAGCAGCAGGAGATGCAACAGTAGATGAATCTACAGCTGATGCAGCAAAAGATGCAGGAGATTCGGCAGCAGGAGATGCAGCAAGATTTGAATAAGTAGGAGATGCATCAGCAGGAGATGTAGCATGAGATGCAGAAGCAGGAGATGCAGCAGGAGATGTAGCATCAGCAGATGCAGCAGCAGGAGATGAAGAATCAGATGCAGGAGCAGGAGACGCAGCAGCAGGAAATGCAGCAAGATGAGATGCAGCAGGAGTTGCAGCAGTACATGAAGCAGCAGGAGATGCAGCAGAAGGAGATGAAGCAGCAGAAAATGCACCATCAGACGCAGCCGCAGGAAATAAGCAGGAGCAGATGCAGCTGGAAATAAGCAGGAGCAGATGCAGCTGGAAATGCAGCACGCGGTAGATGCAGAAGCAGGTGAAGCAGCAGGAGGTGCAGCAGTATGAGATGCAGCAGGTGAAGCAGTATCAGGAGATTCAGAGAAGAAGAGGCAGAGAATGAGAAGCAGCAGAAGGAGATGCAGCAGGAGATTAAGCCACAGTAGGTGCAGCAAGAGATAGAGCAGCAGGAGATGCATCAGCATGATATGTAGCAGGAGATGCAGCAGTATGTGAAGCAGCAGCAGATGTAGCAGCAAATGCTGCAGGTGCAGGAGTAAGTGATTCAGCAAGAGATGCAGCGGGAAGAGATGCATATGAGTAAACGCAGAAGATGCAGCAGAAAGGGATGCTTACGGAGATCGATCAGGAGAAGATTCTCCAGCAGGAGATGGAGCAAGAGATGCAGCCGCAAGAGATGCAGCTGCAAGAAATGCAGCAGGAGATGCAGCAGGATATGCAGCAGGAGATTGAGCAAGAGGAGATGTACCCTGAGATGCAGCAGCAGGAGATGCAGCTAGAGATGTAGCAGCAGACGAAGCAGCAGTAGTTGCAGCAGCAAGATATGCATCAGGAGATAAAGCAAGAGATGCAAAAGCAGGAGATTAAGCTGCAGGAGATGCATTAAGAGATGCAGTAGCAGGAGATGCATCATCAGGAGATGCAGCCGCAACAGATGCATGAGCAGATGCAGAAGCAGATTCAGTAGGAGATGCAGCGGCAGGAGATTCATAAGCAAAAGATATAGCACCAGGAGATGGAGCAGCAGGATATTCAGTAGCAGATGCAGCAACAGGAGAAGCAGCAGACGATGCAGCAGCAGTAGATGAATTAGGGTATGAAGCAGCGGTAGATGTAGCAGTAAATTCAGCAGGGTATGTGACAGCAGGAGATTCAGCAGCAGGAGATGAAGCAGGGGAGAAGCATCAGCAGAAGAATCCGCTGATGCATCAGAGGTAGTTACAGATGGAGATGCAGCAGCAGGAGGTTCAGCAGAGGATGCAGCAGCAATAGATGCAGGAGGAGATCCAGGAGGAGGAGATACAGCAGCAGGAGATGTAGCAGCAGATACAACATCAGATGCAGGAGGTGAAGCAGCAGGAGAAGCAGCAGGAAATGCAGCAGCAGGAGATGCACCAAGAGATGCAACAGCAGGAGATGCAGCGACAGGAGATGCAGCAGGGGATGCAGCTGAAGAAGGTGCAGCAGTAGGAGATGCAGACGAGGATGCAGCAGCAGGAGGTGCAGCAGCAGATGCAGAAGCAGATGCAGCCAAAGCAAATTCAGCAGCCGAAGATGTAGCAGGACATGCAGCAGCAGTTGATGAGACAGATGATTCAGAAGTAGGGGATACAGCAGCAGGAGATGCATCAGCACGAGATGCCGCAGGAGATGTGTATTCAGCAGGAGATGCATCAGGAGATGCAGCAGCATATTCCGCAGCACATTCAGCAGAAGATGGAGAAGCAGGAGATTCAGTAGCAGGAGATGAAGACTCAGCAGATGCCGCAGCAGATACAGAAGCACATCCATCAGGAGATGCAGCAGGAGATGCAGCATCAGTAGATGCAGCAATGTATGCAGCAGCAGCAGATGGAGCATCAGGTGATGCAGGAGGACATCAAAAATCAGAAGGTGAAGCAACAGGAGATGCAGCAGTAGATTAATCTACAGCAGATGCAACAAAGGATGCAGGAGATGCAGCAGCAGGAGATGCAGCATTAGGAGATGCAGCAGCAGGAGATGCAGCAGCAGAAGATGCAGCAAGATATGCAGAAGCAGGAGATGCATCGGCGGGAGATGTGGCATGAGATGCAGAAGAAGGAGATGCACAGGAGATGCAGCCACAGCAGATGCAGCAGCAGAAGTTGCAGAAGCAGATTCAGCAGGAGATGCAGTAGGAAGAGAATCTTCAGCAGATGCAGCAGCATGAGATGCAGCAGAAGGAGATAATGCAGGATATGTAGCAGGAGGAGTTATAGAAGGAGATACAGCAGCAGGCGGTGCGGCAGGAGATGAAACAGCAGACGCATCAGCAGGAGATGCAGCAGCAGCAGATACAGCAGTACCTGAAGCAGCAGATGCACAAGAAAATGGAGCAGGATAAGATGCACTACCAGCAGATGCAGCAGGAGATGCAGCTGCTGGAGATGAAGCAGTAGAAGATGCTGCGGGAAATGCATAAGCAGAAGATGCAGCAGCAGAGATGCAGGAGTAGGAGAGGCAGAAGAAGGAGATGCAGCAGCAGGGGAGGCACCATGTGATTCAGCAGGAGATGCAGCAGGAGGAGATGGAGCGAGAGATGCAGCAGCAGGACATGCAGCAGCAGGAAATTCAGCAGGACCTTGTAGCAGGAGTTTAAGCAGCAGGAGATGCACCAGCAGATGCAGCCACAGGAGATGCAGTAGGAACTGCATCAGCAGATGCAGGAGAAGGTTAAGGAGGAGGGGGGGCACCAGAAGAAGATGCAGCAGGAGATGACACAGCATGATATGCAGCAGCAGATGCAGCAGTAGGAGATGTAACAGCAGCGGAAGATGCAGCAGTAGATTCAGCAGTAGACACAGAAGCAGGAGATGAAGCAGCAGGAGGTGCAGCAGCAGGAGGTGCACTAGGTCATCCTGCAGCAGGAGATGCAGCAGCAGAAGAAGCAGCAGTAGATGCAGCAGCAAGATACGCAGCAGTAGATACAGAAGAACTATATGCATCAAAACGAGATGAAGCAGGAGATGCAGCATCAGGAGATGAACAAGGCGGAAATGCCTTAGGAGATGCAGCAGCAGGAGATGCATTAGGTGATGTAACAGCAGACGCAGCAGCAGGAGATGCAGCAACAGAAGATGCAGCAGGAGATGCAGATTCTGTAGGAGATGCAGCCACAGGAGGTGCTGCAGACAATGCAGCAGAAGAAGATGCAGGAAAAGGTGATTCAGCAGGAGATGCAGCAGCAGGACATGCGGCAGCAGGAGATGCCATAGGAGGAGATGCAGCAGGATATACCAAGGAAGGAGATGAAGCGAGTAAAGCAGTAGGAGAAGCAGCAGGATAGAGAGCTGGAGATGCAGCTGGAGATGCAGCAGTAATAGGTGCATACGGAGATGCAAAAGCAGATGTAGCAGCAGAAGATTAAGCAGGAGATGCAGTGGCAGATGCAGCAGCAGATGCAGAAGGAGGAGATGCAGCAGTAGTTACTGCAGCAGGATATGCATCAGCATATGAAGCAGGAGATGCAGCAGCAGATGCAGCAGAAGGAGATGAAGCAGTAGATGTCTCATTAGGAGATGAAGCAGCAGGAGATGAAGCTGCAGGAGACGCATCAGCCAAAGATGCAGCAGAGGATGCAGCAGCAGGATATTCAGCAGCAAATTCAGGAGAAGAGGCAGCAGCAGCAGCAGGAGGTGCTGCATCAGATGGAGCAGAAGGATGTACAACAGGAAGAGATGAAGGAAGAGATGAAGCAGTAGATATCTCATTAGGAGATGAAGCAGCAGGAGATGAAGCTGCAGGAGACACATCAGCCAAAGATGCAGCAGAGGATGCAGCAGCAGGATATTCAGCAGCAAATTCAGGAGAAGAGGCAGCAGCAGCAGCAGGAGGTGCTGCATCAGATGGAGCAGAAGGATGTACAACAGGAAGAGATGAAGGAAGAGAAGAAGCAGCAGGAGTTGCAGCAGCAAAAGATGTAGCAGAATATGCAGCAGCAGGATATTCAGCAGCAAATTCAGGAGAAGAGGCATCAGCAGCAGATGCAGCAGCAGGAGGTGTTGCATCAGATGCAGCAGAAGGAGGTACAGCAAGAAGAGACGCAGAAAGAGATGAAGCAGCAGGAGTTTTAGCAGTAAAAGATGTACCAAGGAATGCAGCAGTAGGAGATGCAAAAAGAGATGCAGCAGCAGGAGATTCATCAGGAGACGCGATAGAAGATGCGTCGGCAGGAGATGCAGCAGTAGGAGATGCAGTAGAAGCAAATGCAGCAGCAGGAGATTCAGGATGAGATGCAGCGGGATACGCAACAGCAGGACGTGCAGCAACAGGAGATGCAGCAGAAGATGCAGATGCGGGAGATGCAGCAGCAGGAGATGCAGCAGAAGGATATGCTGCAGAAGATGCAGCAGCCAGAGATGAAGCAGAAGGAGGTTCAGCATCAGGAGATATAGAAGTAGATGTAGACGCAGGAGATGCAGCAGGAGATTCGGCAGCAGATGATGCAGCAGCAGATGCAGCAGCAGGATATGCAGCAGCAGATGCAGCATGATATGACGCAGGAGGAGATGAAGCAGGTAATGCAGCACCAGGAAATGAATCAGGAGATGCAAAAGCACACGAAGCATCGGGAGAAGCAGCAGAAGAACATGCAGGAAGAAAAGCAGCAGCAGATGAATCAGTAGATTCAGCAGGAAATGCAGCAGGAGGAGATGCAGCAGCAGATGCCAAATCAGGAGATGAAGCAGCAAAAGCAGCAGCAGGAGATACTTTAGGAGATGCAGCATCAGGATATGTAGCAGCAGGAGATGCAGCCGACGATGCAGAAGAAGGGCATGCAGCAGCATTTGCAGCAGCAGGAGATGCAACGGGATACGCAACAGCAGAAAATACAGAAGGAGAGGATTCAGCAGCAGATGCAGCAGTATTAGATGGAGTAGTAGGAGATGCAGTAGCAGATGCAGCACCACATTTGCCAGGAGATGCATCAGCAGGAGATGCAGTAGCAGGAGATGCATCAGCAGGAGATGCAAGAGGAAATGCAACAGCTAGAGATGAATCAGCAGGATCTGTAGGAATTGATGCAGCAGGAGATGACGCTGGAGATAAAGCAGGAGATGCAGCAGCAGGAGGTGCAGATTCAGCAAGAGAAGCAGGAACAGGAGATTCTATGGAAGATGCAGAAGCAGGAGATGCTGCAGGGAATGCAGCATCAAAGATGCAGCACCGGGAGATGCAGTACGAGATACAGCAGCAGGAGATACAGCAGGAGATGGAGCAGCAGGAGAAGCAACACCAGAAGATGCAATGGGATATGCTGAATCCGGATATGCAGCAGAAGGAGATGCAGCAGTAGTTTATAAAGCAGCAGGAGATGCAGCAGCAGATGCAGCAGCAATGGAGCAGGAGATGAATCGGAGATTCAGCAGAAAGAGATGCCACAGCAGATGCAGCAGGAGATGTAGATCCAGCAGGAGATGTAGCAACAGGTAATGCGGCAGCAGGAGATGCTGCGGCAAGAGATGCCGCAGCAGATTTAGCAGGAAAAAGTAGATGCAGAAGTAGGAGATGCAGCAAAAGATGCACCAGCAAGAGATAAATCAGCAGGTGACACAGCAGCAGGATATGCAGCAGGAGATGCACCAGCAGAGGCAGCAGCATCTCCTGCTGCTGAATCTCCTTCTCCTGCATGTCCTGCTGTGAATCTGCTGCAGCATCTCCTGCTGATGAATCTCCTGCTGAATCTGCATCTACTGCAGCATCTCTCGCAGCTTCATCTCCTGCTGCTTCATCCCCATTCTCTGCATCACTTGCGGCATCTCCTGCTGCATCTGCTGCTGCGAAATATCCTGCTGCTGCATCCCCTGCTGTATCTTCTACTGATGCATCTCCTGCTTCATCTTCTGCTTCTGCATCTGCTGCTGCTGCGTCTGTTGCATCATCTCCTCCTGCCTCTCCTCCTACTGCATCTCCTGCCCAAACTCCTGCTCGTCTCCTGATGCTGTATCATCTGAAGCATCACATCCTGCTGCATCTGCTGCTTAATCTGCATCTCTTACTGCATCTGCATCTGCATCTCATTTTGCTGCGTCTCCTGTGGCATTTGCTGCTGAATCTGCTGCTGCATCCCCTGATGCTGCATCTCCTGCTGCATCTAATGCTGCATATCCTGCTACTGCATTTCCTGATGAATCTGCTGCTTAATCTGCTGCTCCATTTTTGCTGCAGCATCTCCTGCTGTTGCATCTCCTGCTGCTGAATCTCCTCCTGCATCTCCTGCGGCATCTCATGCTGCTACATAGCTTGCTACATCTCCCGATGCATCTCCTCCTGAATATGCACCTCTTGATGCATCTCCTCCTCCTACATCTCCTACTTCTGCGTTTTCTGCTGCTTCATCTCCTGCTGCTGTGTCTGCTGCATCATCTCCTCCTTCTGCATATCCTGCTGAATCGCCTGCTGTATCTCCTTCTGAATATGCATCTTCTGATGCATCTCCACCTGCTGCCACTTCTACTGCTGCGATTGCTTCTGCATCTCCTGCTAATGAATCTCCTGCTGCTGTGTCTGCTGCTGAATCTCCTGCTGCTGCATCTGCTGCTGAATCTCCTGCTGCTGCATCTCCTTCTGCTGTATCTCCTGCTGCTGCATCTCCTTCTGCTGTATCTCCTGCTGCATCTGTTGCTACTGCATCTACTCCTGCTGCATCTCATGCTCCTGCACAACTTGCTGCTGCAGCTCCTGTTGCATCCTCTTCTGCATATCCTGCTGCTGCATTTTCTGCTGCTGCATCTCCTGCTGCTGTATCCCTTTCTGCTTCATCTCCTTCTTCTGCACCTCCTGCTGATGCATCTGTGGCTTGAAATCCTTCTAGTGCATCTCCTTCTGCATCTCTTGCTGAATCTCCTGCTGCTGTTGCATCTCCTTCTACATCTCCTGCTACTGCATATCCCACTCTATCTCCTGCTGCATCTCGTGCTAGAGCTCTTGCTGCATCTCCTGCGGCTGTGTCTGCTGCTGATTATCCTGCAGCACCTGGTGCTGCATCTCCTGCTGCCTAATCTGCTGCTGCTGCATCTCCTGCTGCATCTGTTGCTGCTGCATCTCCTCCTGCTGCATCTGCTGCTGCATCTCGTGATGCATCTTCTGCTTCAGCTCCTGCTGCATCTCCCGCGGCTGCATCTTGTGCTGCATCTACTGCTGCATCTCTTAATGCTGCATATGCTCATCATGCATCCCTTGCTAAAGAGAAGCATAAGAAGCAGCGGCAGGAGGTGCAGCAGGAGATGCTACTGCAATAGATGCAGCAAGAGATACAGCAACAGAAGATTCATCACGAGATGCAGCAGAAGATGAAGTAGCAAGAGTTGCAGTAGAAGAGCCAGCAGGAGGATATAGAGCAGCAGGAGATGTAGTAGCAGATGCAGCAGCAGATGCAGTAGACGGAGCAGCAAGAGATGAAGCAGGAGATGCAGCAGCAAGAGATGAAGCACGAGATGTAGCAGCAGGAGATGTAGAAGAAGAAGATTCTGCAGCAGGAGAGTACCATGGAGACACAGCAGCAGGTGATGTAGCAGAAGAAGATCCACTATGATATGCAGCAGCAGGAGATGCAGCATTAGGTGAATGATGAAACACCAGCAGATGCAGCAGCAGGAGATGCAGGAGGAGATCCAGCAGCAGTAGATGCAGAAGGAGTTGTAGCAGCAGATGCAGTAGCAGATGCAAGAGTTGCAGCAGAATGTCATCCAGTCGCAGAGGCAGCAGTAGGAGATGCAGCAGGAGATGAAGCCGCAGGGGATGCAGTAGCAGGAGATGCAGTAGGAAGATATGCAGAAGGAGATGAAGCCGCAGGGGGTGCAGTAGCAGGAGATGCAGAGCCGAAGATGCAGAGAATGATAAGAGGCAGAAGGAGATGCAGCTGCAATAGAGGCAGCAGAAGATACAGCTGCAACGTATTCAGAAAGAGATACAGCAGCAAAAGGTGCAGCAGCAGATTCAGCAGCAGGAGATGTAGTAGCAGTGCAACAGCGGGAGATGCAGAAGCAGGATATATAGTAGTATATTCAGCAGTATGTGAATCAGCAGCAGATGCTGCAAACGCAGCGACAGGACCTTTCACTGCAAGGCAAGACTTATAGAACTTTCAGTCTAGGCTTGTGTACTGTAACATCAGAATGGCTCTTAAATCGTCACTTCAAAATACTTGAGCGTTCAGCTCAAGTACACCAGGGAAGGTGCTAAGATCAAATTCTAGCTCACGTTAGCATTTTCTCTTGAAGCGCTTTCACTGCAATCTCTGAAGCACGACTCATAAACTGTTTTAGTGTAAGTTTCAGAAATGTGATTTAACTGCTCCTATTAATGGAATGCAACAGCAGGAGATGCAGTAGGAGATGCATCAGAAGATGCATCAGCAAGAGATGAAGAACCAAGAGATTCAGCAGTAGATGTAGCAGTAGGAGATTACGCAGGACATGCAGCAGCAGGAGGTGCAGTAGCAGGAGATGCAGCATGAGATGCAGCAGCAGGAGTTGCAGCAGCAGATGAAGCAGCAGGAGATGCCGCAGCAGGAGATGAAGTAGGAGATACAGAAGCAGGAGATGATGCAGGAGGAGATGCAGCAGGTAATGCAGAAGCAGAAGACGCAGCAGCAGATTCAGCAGCAGGGGATTCAGCAGCAGGATAGCAGCATCATAAGATGAACTTGCCGATGCATCAGAAGGAGCTGCAGCAGGAGATGCAGAAGCGTGAGATGCAGGAGGAGCTGTTTCTGCAAGAAATGCAGCTTGAGATGAAGCAGCACATGAAGCAGCAGATGCAGCATTAGGAGATGCAGAAGCAGTATATGAAGCAGCAGATGCAGCAGGAGGAGATGCAGCAGCAGGAAATACAGCAGGAAGAGATGCAGGAGTTAATGTAGCAGCAGGAGTTGAAGCAGGATATGCATCAGCAGGAGATGCAGGAGGAGATGCAGGAGATGCAGGAAGATATGCAGAAGCAGATGCAGCAGCAGGTGCAGCACCAGCAGATGCAGCAGCAGCAGATGAAGCAGCAGATAAAGCAGAAGGAGATGTAGCAGCAGGAATTGCAGCAGGAGGAGATGCATCGGGTGATTCTGCAGCAGGAGGGTACGCGGGAGATACAGTAGCTGGTGTTGTAACAGAAGTAGATGCAGTATGATATGCAGCAGCAGGAGATGCAGCAGCAGGTTCAACAGCAGATGCAGGAATAGCAGATGCAGCAGCAGGAGATGAAGCAGCAGATGCAGCACAAGCAGATGCAGCAGCAGGAGATGAAGCAGGAGATAAAGCTGCAGGAGATGCATCAGGACATGCATCAGCAGACGCAGCAGCAAGAGATGCACCAACAACATATACAGAAGGATATGCAGCAACAGTAGATTAAGCAGCGGTTGCAGCAGCAGGAGGTGAAGCAGCAGGAGATCCAGTAGGAGAGTAGCATCATGAGATGAATACGCAGATGCATCGGGAGGATATGAAGCAGCAGATGCAGAAGGAGGAGATGCAGGAGGAGATCCAGCAGCAGTAGATGAGAAGAAGGAGATGTAGCAGGAAATATAGCAGTAGATGAATCAGCAGCAGATGCAGTAGAAGATGCCAGAGATGCAGCAGCAGCAGCGTATGTATCAGGAAATGCATCAGCAGGAGATGCAGCAGCACACGGAGCAGCATTAGATACAGCAGCCGGATATGCAGCAGTATGTGAAGCAGCAGCAGATGCAGCAGCAGATGCAGGTGGAGATTCAGCAGGAGATGCAGCAGGAAATGCAGAAGATGCAGCAGAACGAGATGCAGCAGCAGGAGATGAAGGAGGAGGGCTGCATCAGCAGGAGATACAGCCGGAAGAGATGCAGCCGGAGATGCAGCAGGATATGTGGAAAGACATTCATTAGCAGGTGATGTAGCAGAAGGATATGTAGACAGATACTGAGTAAGAGGAGATGCACCATGAGATGCAGCATCAAGAGATGCAGCAGCAGATGAAGCAGCAGTATATGCAGCAGCAATATAGGCAGCAGGAGATGAAGCAGGAGATACAGCATTAGGAGATTAAGCAGAAGGAAAGGTACTAGGTGATTTTGGTATAAAGCAGAAGATGAAGCAGGGATTACAGCAGCAGGAGATTAAGCGGGAGAGGAGCATCATGAAATGAATCCGCTGATGCACCAGAAGGAGTTGCAGCAAGGAGATGCAGCAGCAGGGGGTTCAGCAGTAGATACAGCAGCAAGAGATGCAGGAAGAGATCCAGCAGGATGAGATAAAGCAGCAGGATATGCAGCAGGAGATTCAGCAGGAAGAGATTCAGCAGGAGATGTGTCATGATTTGCAGCAGCAGGAGATGCAGCAGCAGGAGGTGCAGTGTCAGGAGATGCAGCAGCAGGAAATTCAAGAGGAGATGCAACAGGATGAGATACAGCAGCAGGAGATGCAGCAGAAGGATATGCTGCAGAAGATGCAGCAGCCGGAGATGAAGCAGAAGGAGTCTCAGCCTCAGGAGATGTAGAAGTAGATGCAGACACAGGAGATGCAGCAGGAGATTCAGCAGAAGATGATGCAGCATGAGATTCAGCAGAAGATGATGCAGCAGCAGATGCAGCAGCAGGATATGCAGCAGCAGATGCAGCACGAGATGCATAAGCAGGAGATGCAACAGCTAGAGATGAATCAGCAGGATCTGTAGGCATTGACGCAGCAGGAGATGCAGCAGTACGTGCAGCAGGAGATATAGCAGCAGGAGAGATCACAGCAGGAGATGTAGAAGAGATAATGCAGCAGGAGATGAAGCAGGAGATGCAGTAGTAGGAGGTGCAGATTCAGCAAGAGAAGCAGGAACAGGAGATTCTAGGGAAGATGCAGAAGCAGGAGATGCTACAGGGAATGCAGCATCAAAGATGCAGTACCGGGTGATGCAGTACGAAATACAGCAGCAGGATATGCAGCAGGAGATGCATCAGCAGGAACTGCACCAGCAGAGGCAGCAGCAGTAGATGCAGCAGGGGATATAGAAAAATATGAGGCAGTGGGAGCATCCCCTGTTATTTGATGTCCTCCTGCATCTCCTGCTGCTGCATATCCTTCTTCATCTTCTGCTAGTGTATCTCCTGCTGCTACATCTCATGCTGCACCCTCTGCTCATGCATCTGCGGATGCACCTCCTGATGCTCCATTTCCTGTTGCATCTGGTGCTTCATCCTCTGCTTAAGATGCAGCAGCAGGAGATGCACAAGAACAACCAGCAGCAGGAGATGCAACAGTAGATGAATCTACAGCTGATGCAGCAAAAGATGCAGGAGATTCGGCAGCAGGAGATGCAGCAAGATTTGAATAAGTAGGAGATGCATCAGCAGGAGATGTAGCATGAGATGCAGAAGCAGGAGATGCAGCAGGAGATGTAGCATCAGCAGATGCAGCAGCAGGAGATGAAGAATCAGATGCAGGAGCAGGAGACGCAGCAGCAGGAAATGCAGCAAGATGAGATGCAGCAGGCGATGCAGCAGAAGGAGATGAAGCAGCAGAAAATGCACCATCAGACGCAGCCGCAGGAAATAAGCAGGAGCAGATGCAGCTGGAAATGCAGCACGCGGTAGATGCAGCAGGGTTTGCAGCAGCAGGAGACGCAGAAGCAGGTGAAGCAGCAGGAGGTGCAGCAGTATGAGATGCAGCAGGTGAAGCAGTATCAGGAGATTCAGAGAAGAAGAGGCAGAGAATGAGAAGCAGCAGAAGGAGATGCAGCAGGAGATTAAGCCACAGTAGGTGCAGCAAGAGATAGAGCAGCAGGAGATGCATCAGCATGATATGTAGCAGGAGATGCAGCAGTATGTGAAGCAGCAGCAGATGTAGCAGCAAATGCTGCAGGTGCAGGAGTAAGTGATTCAGCAAGAGATGCAGCGGGAAGAGATGCATATGAGTAAACGCAGAAGATGCAGCAGAAAGGGATGCTTACGGAGATCGATCAGGAGAAGATTCTCCAGCAGGAGATGGAGCAAGAGATGCAGCCGCAAGAGATGCAGCTGCAAGAAATGCAGCAGGAGATGCAGCAGGATATGCAGCAGGAGATTGAGCAAGAGGAGATGTACCCTGAGATGCAGCAGCAGGAGATGCAGCTAGAGATGTAGCAGCAGACGAAGCAGCAGTAGATGCAGCAGCAAGATATGCATCAGGAGATAAAGCAAGAGATGCAAAAGCAGGAGATTAAGCTGCAGGAGATGCATTAAGAGATGCAGTAGCAGGAGATGCATCATCAGGAGATGCAGCCGCAACAGATGCATGAGCAGATGCAGAAGCAGATTCAGTAGGAGATGCAGCGGCAGGAGATTCATAAGCAAAAGATATAGCACCAGGAGATGGAGCAGCAGGATATTCAGTAGCAGATGCAGCAACAGGAGAAGCAGCAGACGATGCAGCAGCAGTAGATGAATTAGGGTATGAAGCAGTGGTAGATGTAGCAGTAAATTCAGCAGGGTATGTGACAGCAGGAGATTCAGCAGCAGGAGATGAAGCAGGGGAGAAGCATCAGCAGAAGAATCCGCTGATGCATCAGAGGTAGTTACAGATGGAGATGCAGCAGCAGGAGGTTCAGCAGAGGATGCAGCAGCAATAGATGCAGGAGGAGATCCAGGAGGAGGAGATACAGCAGCAGGAGATGTAGCAGCAGATACAACATCAGATGCAGGAGGTGAAGCAGCAGGAAATGCAGCAGCAGGAGATGCACCAAGAGATGCAACAGCAGGAGATGCAGCGACAGGAGACGCAGCATTAGGAGATGCAGCAGGAATGCAGCAGGGGATTCAATAGCAGGGGATGCAGCAGGGGATGCAGCAGCAGGAGATGCAGCAGCAGGAGATGCAGCAGGGGATGCAGCTGAAGAAGGTGCAGCAGTAGGAGATGCAGACGAGGATGCAGCAGCAGGAGGTGCAGCAGCAGATGCAGAAGCAGATGCAGCCAAAGCAAATTCAGCAGCCGAAGATGTAGCAGGACATGCAGCAGCAGTTGATGAGACAGATGATTCAGAAGTAGGGGATACAGCAGCAGGAGATGCATCAGCACGAGATGCCGCAGGAGATGTGTATTCAGCAGGAGATGCATCAGGAGATGCAGCAGCATATTCCGCAGCACATTCAGCAGAAGATGGAGAAGCAGGAGATTCAGTAGCAGGAGATGAAGACTCAGCAGATGCCGCAGCAGATACAGAAGCACATCCATCAGGAGATGCAGCAGGAGATGCAGCATCAGTAGATGCAGCAATGTATGCAGCAGCAGCAGATGGAGCATCAGGTGATGCAGGAGGACATCAAAAATCAGAAGGTGAAGCAACAGGAGATGCAGCAGTAGATTAATCTACAGCAGATGCAACAAAGGATGCAGGAGATGCAGCAGCAGGAGATGCAGCATTAGGAGATGCAGCAGCAGGACATGCAGCAGCAGAAGATGCAGCAAGATATGCAGAAGCAGGAGATGCATCGGCGGGAGATGTGGCATGAGATGCAGAAGAAGGAGATGCACAGGAGATGCAGCCACAGCAGATGCAGCAGCAGAAGTTGCAGAAGCAGATTCAGCAGGAGATGCAGTAGGAAGAGAATCTTCAGCAGATGCAGCAGCATGAGATGCAGCAGAAGGAGATAATGCAGGATATGTAGCAGGAGGAGTTATAGAAGGAGATACAGCAGCAGGCGGTGCGGCAGGAGATGAAACAGCAGACGCATCAGCAGGAGATGCAGCAGCAGCAGATACAGCAGTACCTGAAGCAGCAGATGCACAAGAAAATGGAGCAGGAGATGCAGCAGGATAAGATGCACTACCAGCAGATGCAGCAGGAGATGCAGCTGCTGGAGATGAAGCAGTAGAAGATGCTGCGGGAAATGCATAAGCAGAAGATGCAGCAGCAGAGATGCAGGAGTAGGAGAGGCAGAAGAAGGAGATGCAGCAGCAGGGGAGGCACCATGTGATTCAGCAGGAGATGCAGCAGGAGGAGATGGAGCGAGAGATGCAGCAGCAGGACATGCAGCAGCAGGAAATTCAGCAGGACCTTGTAGCAGGAGTTTAAGCAGCAGGAGATGCACCAGCAGATGCAGCCACAGGAGATGCAGTAGGAACTGCATCAGCAGATGCAGGAGAAGGTTAAGGAGGAGGGGGGGCACCAGAAGAAGATGCAGCAGGAGATGACACAGCATGATATGCAGCAGCAGATGCAGCAGTAGGAGATGTAACAGCAGCGGAAGATGCAGCAGTAGATTCAGCAGTAGACACAGAAGCAGGAGATGAAGCAGCAGGAGGTGCAGCAGCAGGAGGTGCACTAGGTCATCCTGCAGCAGGAGATGCAGCAGCAGAAGAAGCAGCAGTAGATGCAGCAGCAAGATACGCAGCAGTAGATACAGAAGAACTATATGCATCAAAACGAGATGAAGCAGGAGATGCAGCATCAGGAGATGAACAAGGCGGAAATGCCTTAGGAGATGCAGCAGCAGGAGATGCATTAGGTGATGTAACAGCAGACACAGCAGCAGGAGATGCAGCAACAGAAGATGCAGCAGGAGATGCAGATTCTGTAGGAGATGCAGCCACAGGAGGTGCTGCAGACAATGCAGCAGAAGAAGATGCAGGAAAAGGTGATTCAGCAGGAGATGCAGCAGCAGGACATGCGGCAGCAGGAGATGCCATAGGAGGAGATGCAGCAGGATATACCAAGGAAGGAGATGAAGCGAGTAAAGCAGTAGGAGAAGCAGCAGGATAGAGAGCTGGAGATGCAGCTGGAGATGCAGCAGTAATAGGTGCATACGGAGATGCAAAAGCAGATGTAGCAGCAGAAGATTAAGCAGGAGATGCAGTGGCAGATGCAGCAGCAGATGCAGAAGGAGGAGATGCAGCAGTAGTTACTGCAGCAGGATATGCATCAGCATATGAAGCAGGAGATGCAGCAGCAGATGCAGCAGAAGGAGATGAAACAGTAGATGTCTCATTAGGAGATGAAGCAGCAGGAGATGAAGCTGCAGGAGACGCATCAGCCAAAGATGCAGCAGAGGATGCAGCAGCAGGATATTCAGCAGCAAATTCAGGAGAAGAGGCAGCAGCAGCAGCAGGAGGTGCTGCATCAGATGGAGCAGAAGGAGGTACAGCAGGAAGAGATGAAGGAAGAGAAGAAGCAGCAGGAGTTGCAGCAGCAAAAGATGTAGCAGAATATGCAGCAGCAGGATATTCAGCAGCAAATTCAGGAGAAGAGGCATCAGCAGCAGATGCAGCAGCAGGAGGTGTTGCATCAGATGCAGCAGAAGGAGGTACAGCAAGAAGAGACGCAGAAAGAGATGAAGCAGCAGGAGTTTTAGCAGTAAAAGATGTACCAAGGAATGCAGCAGTAGAAGATGCAAAAAGAGATGCAGCAGCAGGAGATTCATCAGGAGACACGATAGAAGATGCGTCGGCAGGAGATGCAGCAGTAGGAGATGCAGTAGAAGCAAATGCAGCAGCAGGAGATTCAGGATGAGATGCAGCGGGATACGCAACAGCAGGACGTGCAGCAACAGGAGATGCAGCAGAAGATGCAGACGCGGGAGATGCAGCAGCAGGAGATGCAGCAGAAGGATATGCTGCAGAAGATGCAGCAGCCGGAGATGAAGCAGAAGGAGGTTCAGCATCAGGAGATGTAGAAGTAGATGCAGACGCAGGAGATGCAGCAGGAGATTCGGCAGCAGATGATGCAGCAGCAGATGCAGCAGCAGGATATGCAGCAGCAGATGCAGCATGATATGACGCAGGAGGAGATGAAGCAGGTAATGCAGCACCAGGAAATGAATCAGGAGATGCAAAAGCACATGAAGCATCGGGAGAAGCAGCAGAAGAACATGCAGGAAGAAAAGCAGCAGCAGATGAATCAGTAGATTCAGCAGGAAATGCAGCAGGAGGAGATGCAGCAGCAGATGCCAAATCAGGAGATGAAGCAGCAGAAGCAGCAGCAGGAGATACTTTAGGAGATGCAGCATCAGGATATGTAGCAGCAGGAGATGCAGCCGACGATGCAGAAGAAGGGCATGCAGCAGCATTTGCAGCAGCAGGAGATGCAACGGGATACGCAACAGCAGAAAATACAGAAGGAGAGGATTCAGCAGCAGATGCAGCAGTATTAGATGGAGTAGTAGGAGATGCAGTAGCAGATGCAGCACCACATTTGCCAGGAGATGCATCAGCAGGAGATGCAGTAGCAGGAGATGCATCAGCAGGAGATGCAAGAGGAAATGCAACAGCTAGAGATGAATCAGCAGGATCTGTAGGAATTGATGCAGCAGGAGATGACGCTGGAGATAAAGCAGGAGATGCAGCAGCAGGAGGTGCAGATTCAGCAAGAGAAGCAGGAACAGGAGATTCTATGGAAGATGCAGAAGCAGGAGATGCTGCAGGGAATGCAGCATCAAAGATGCAGCACCGGGAGATGCAGTACGAGATACAGCAGCAGGAGATACAGCAGGAGATGGAGCAGCAGGAGAAGCAACACCAGAAGATGCAATGGGATATGCTGAATCCGGATATGCAGCAGAAGGAGATGCAGCAGTAGTTTATAAAGCAGCAGGAGATGCAGCAGCAGATGCAGCAGCAATGGAGCAGGAGATGAATCGGAGATTCAGCAGAAAGAGATGCCACAGCAGATGCAGCAGGAGATGTAGATCCAGCAGGAGATGTAGCAACAGGTAATGCGGCAGCAGGAGATGCTGCGGCAAGAGATGCCGCAGCAGATTTAGCAGGAAAAAGTAGATGCAGAAGTAGGAGATGCAGCAAAAGATGCACCAGCAAGAGATAAATCAGCAGGTGACACAGCAGCAGGATATGCAGCAGGAGATGCACCAGCAGAGGCAGCAGCATCTCCTGCTGCTGAATCTCCTTCTCCTGCATGTCCTGCTGTGAATCTGCTGCAGCATCTCCTGCTGATGAATCTCCTGCTGAATCTGCATCTACTGCAGCATCTCTCGCAGCTTCATCTCCTGCTGCTTCATCCCCATTCTCTGCATCACTTGCGGCATCTCCTGCTGCATCTGCTGCTGCGAAATATCCTGCTGCTGCATCCCCTGCTGTATCTTCTACTGATGCATCTCCTGCTTCATCTTCTGCTTCTGCATCTGCTGCTGCTGCGTCTGTTGCATCATCTCCTCCTGCCTCTCCTCCTACTGCATCTCCTGCCCAAACTCCTGCTCGTCTCCTGATGCTGTATCATCTGAAGCATCACATCCTGCTGCATCTACTGCTTAATCTGCATCTCTTACTGCATCTGCTGCTTAATCTGCATCTCTTACTGCATCTGCATCTGCATCTCATTTTGCTGCGTCTCCTGTGGCATTTGCTGCTGAATCTGCTGCTGCATCCCCTGATGCTGCATCTCCTGCTGCATCTAATGCTGCATATCCTGCTACTGCATTTCCTGATGAATCTGCTGCTTAATCTGCTGCTCCATTTTTGCTGCAGCATCTCCTGCTGTTGCATCTCCTGCTGCTGAATCTCCTCCTGCATCTCCTGCGGCATCTCATGCTGCTACATAGCTTGCTACATCTCCCGATGCATCTCCTCCTGAATATGCACCTCTTGATGCATCTCCTCCTCCTACATCTCCTACTTCTGCGTTTTCTGCTGCTTCATCTCCTGCTGCTGTGTCTGCTGCATCATCTCCTCCTTCTGCATATCCTGCTGAATCGCCTGCTGTATCTCCTTCTGAATATGCATCTTCTGATGCATCTCCACCTGCTGCCACTTCTACTGCTGCGATTGCTTCTGCATCTCCTGCTAATGAATCTCCTGCTGCTGTGTCTGCTGCTGAATCTCCTGCTGCTGCATCTGCTGCTGAATCTCCTGCTGCTGCATCTCCTTCTGCTGTATCTCCTGCTGCATCTGTTGCTACTGCATCTACTCCTGCTGCATCTCATGCTCCTGCACAACTTGCTGCTGCAGCTCCTGTTGCATCCTCTTCTGCATATCCTGCTGCTGCATTTTCTGCTGCTGCATCTCCTGCTGCTGTATCCCTTTCTGCTTCATCTCCTTCTTCTGCACCTCCTGCTGATGCATCTGTGGCTTGAAATCCTTCTAGTGCATCTCCTTCTGCATCTCTTGCTGAATTTCCTGCTGCTGTTGCATCTCCTTCTACATCTCCTGCTACTGCATATCCCACTCTATCTCCTGCTGCATCTCGTGCTAGAGCTCTTGCTGCATCTCCTGCGGCTGTGTCTGCTGCTGATTATCCTGCAGCACCTGGTGCTGCATCTCCTGCTGCCTAATCTGCTGCTGCTGCATCTGTTGCTGCTGCATCTGTTGCTGCTGCATCTCCTCCTGCTGCATCTGCTGCTGCATCTCGTGATGCATCTTCTGCTTCAGCTCCTGCTGCATCTCCCGCGGCTGCATCTTGTGCTGCATCTACTGCTGCATCTCTTAATGCTGCATATGCTCATCATGCATCCCTTGCTAAAGAGAAGCATAAGAAGCAGCGGCAGGAGGTGCAGCAGGAGATGCTACTGCAATAGATGCAGCAAGAGATACAGCAACAGAAGATTCATCACGAGATGCAGCAGAAGATGAAGTAGCAAGAGTTGCAGTAGAAGAGCCAGCAGGAGGATATAGAGCAGCAGGAGATGTAGTAGCAGATGCAGCAGCAGATGCAGTAGACGGAGCAGCAGGAGATGAAGCAGGAGATGCAGCAGCAAGAGATGAAGCACGAGATGTAGCAGCAGGAGATGTAGAAGAAGAAGATTCTGCAGCAGGAGAGTACCATGGAGACACAGCAGCAGGTGATGTAGCAGAAGAAGATCCACTATGATATGCAGCAGCAGGAGATGCAGCATTAGGTGAATGATGAAACACCAGCAGATGCAGCAGCAGGAGATGAAGCGACAGGTGTAGCACCAGCATATGCAGAAGCAAGAGATTACGCAGGAGATGCAGCAGCAGGAGAAAATACATGAGGCAATGCATCAGCAGATGCAGCAGCAAGAGATGCAGCAACAACCCATGCAGAAGGATATGCAGCAGCAGCAGTAGATAGAAGCAGTTGATGCAGCAGCAGGAGATTCAGCAGCAGGATATCCAGTAGGAGAGTAGCATCGTGAGATGGATCCGCAGATGTATCAGAAGGATATGAAGTGGCAGATGCAGCAGCAGGAGATGCAGGAGGAGATCCAGCAGCAGTAGATGCAGAAGGAGTTGTAGCAGCAGATGCAGCAGCAGATGCAAGAGTTGCAGCAGAATGTCATCCAGTCGCAGAGGCAGCAGGAGATGAAGCCGCAGGGGATGCAGTAGCAGGAGATGCAGTAGGAAGATATGCAGAAGGAGATGAAGCCGCAGGGGGTGCAGTAGCAGGAGATGCAGAGCCGAAGATGCAGAGAATGATAAGCAGCAGAAGGAGATGCAGCTGCAATAGAGGCAGCAGAAGATACAGCTGCAACGTATTCAGAAAGAGATACAGCAGCAAAAGATGCAGCAGCAGATTCAGCAGCAGGAGATGTAGTAGCAGTGCAACAGCGGGAGATGCAGAAGCAGGATATATAGTAGTATATTCAGCAGTATGTGAATCAGCAGCAGATGCTGCAAACGCAGCGACAGGACCTTTCACTGCAAGGCAAGACTTATAGAACTTTCAGTCTAGGCTTGTGTACTGTAACATCAGAATGGCTCTTAAATCGTCACTTCAAAATACTTGAGCGTTCAGCTCAAGTACACCAGGGAAGGTGCTAAGATCAAATTCTAGCTCACGTTAGCATTTTCTCTTGAAGCGCTTTCACTGCAATCTCTGAAGCACGACTCATAAACTGTTTTAGTGTAAGTTTCAGAAATGTGATTTAACTGCTCCTATTAATGGAATGCAACAGCAGGAGATGCAGTAGGAGATGCATCAGAAGATGCATCAGCAAGAGATGAAGAACCAAGAGATTCAGCAGTAGATGTAGCAGTAGGAGATTACGCAGGACATGCAGCAGCAGGAGGTGCAGTAGCAGGAGATGCAGCATGAGATGCAGCAGCAGGAGTTGCAGCAGCAGATGAAGCAGCAGGAGATGCCGCAGCAGGAGATGAAGTAGGAGATACAGAAGCAGGAGATGATGCAGGAGGAGATGCAGCAGGTAATGCAGAAGCAGAAGACGCAGCAGCAGATTCAGCAGCAGGGGATTCAGCAGCAGGATAGCAGCATCATAAGATGAACTTGCCGATGCATCAGAAGGAGCTGCAGCAGGAGATGCAGAAGCGTGAGATGCAGGAGGAGCTGTTTCTGCAAGAAATGCAGCTTGAGATGAAGCAGCACATGAAGCAGCAGATGCAGCATTAGGAGATGCAGAAGCAGTATATGAAGCAGCAGATGCAGCAGGAGGAGATGCAGCAGCAGGAAATACAGCAGGAAGAGATGCAGGAGTTAATGTAGCAGCAGGAGTTGAAGCAGGATATGCATCAGCAGGAGATGCAGGAGGAGATGCAGGAGATGCAGGAAGATATGCAGAAGCAGATGCAGCAGCAGGTGCAGCACCAGCAGATGCAGCAGCAGCAGATGAAGCAGCAGATAAAGCAGAAGGAGATGTAGCAGCAGGAATTGCAGCAGGAGGAGATGCATCGGGTGATTCTGCAGCAGGAGGGTACGCGGGAGATACAGTAGCTGGTGTTGTAACAGAAGTAGATGCAGTATGATATGCAGCAGCAGGAGATGCAGCAGCAGATGCAGCACAAGCAGATGCAGCAGCAGGAGATGAAGCAGGAGATAAAGCTGCAGGAGATGCATCAGGACATGCATCAGCAGACGCAGCAGCAAGAGATGCACCAACAACATATACAGAAGGATATGCAGCAACAGTAGATTAAGCAGCGGTTGCAGCAGCAGGAGGTGAAGCAGCAGGAGATCCAGTAGGAGAGTAGCATCATGAGATGAATACGCAGATGCATCGGGAGGATATGAAGCAGCAGATGCAGAAGCAGGAGATGCAGGAGGAGATCCAGCAGCAGTAGATGAGAAGAAGGAGATGTAGCAGGAAATATAGCAGTAGATGAATCAGCAGCAGATGCAGTAGAAGATGCCAGAGATGCAGCAGCAGCAGCGTATGTATCAGGAAATGCATCAGCAGGAGATGCAGCAGCACACGGAGCAGCATTAGATACAGCAGCCGGATATGCAGCAGTATGTGAAGCAGCAGCAGATGCAGCAGCAGATGCAGGTGGAGATTCAGCAGGAGATGCAGCAGGAAATGCAGAAGATGCAGCAGAACGAGATGCAGCAGCAGGAGATGAAGGAGGAGGGCTGCATCAGCAGGAGATACAGCCAGAAGAGATGCAGCCGGAGATGCAGCAGGATATGTGGAAAGACATTCATTAGCAGGTGATGTAGCAGAAGGATATGTAGACAGATACTGAGTAAGAGGAGATGCACCATGAGATGCAGCATCAGGAGATGCAGCAGCAGACGAAGCAGCAGTATATGCAGCAGCAATATAGGCAGCAGGAGATGAAGCAGGAGATACAGCATTAGGAGATTAAGCAGAAGGAAAGGTACTAGGTGATTTTGGTATAAAGCAGAAGATGAAGCAGGGATTACAGCAGCAGGAGATTAAGCGGGAGAGGAGCATCATGAAATGAATCCGCTGATGCACCAGAAGGAGTTGCAGCAAGGAGATGCAGCAGCAGGGGGTTCAGCAGTAGATACAGCAGCAAGAGATGCAGGAAGAGATCCAGCAGGATGAGATAAAGCAGCAGGATATGCAGCAGGAGATTCAGCAGGAAGAGATTCAGCAGGAGATGTGTCATGATTTGCAGCAGCAGGAGATGCAGCAGCAGGAGGTGCAGCGTCAGGAGATGCAGCAGCAGGAAATTCAAGAGGAGATGCAACAGGATGAGATACAGCAGCAGGAGATGCAGCAGAAGGATATGCTGCAGAAGATGCAGCAGCCGGAGATGAAGCAGAAGGAGTCTCAGCCTCAGGAGATGTAGAAGTAGATGCAGACACAGGAGATGCAGCAGGAGATTCAGCAGAAGATGATGCAGCATGAGATTCAGCAGAAGATGATGCAGCAGCAGATGCAGCAGCAGGATATGCAGCAGCAGATGCAGCACGAGATGCATAAGCAGGAGATGCAACAGCTAGAGATGAATCAGCAGGATCTGTAGGCATTGACGCAGCAGGAGATGCAGCAGTACGTGCAGCAGGAGATATAGCAGCAGGAGAGATCACAGCAGGAGATGTAGAAGAGATAATGCAGCAGGAGATGAAGCAGGAGATGCAGTAGTAGGAGGTGCAGATTCAGCAAGAGAAGCAGGAACAGGAGATTCTAGGGAAGATGCAGAAGCAGGAGATGCTACAGGGAATGCAGCATCAAAGATGCAGTACCGGGTGATGCAGTACGAAATACAGCAGCAGGATATGCAGCAGGAGATGCATCAGCAGGAACTGCACCAGCAGAGGCAGCAGCAGTAGATGCAGCAGGGGATATAGAAAAATATGAGGCAGTGGGAGCATCCCCTGTTATTTGATGTCCTCCTGCATCTCCTGCTGCTGCATATCCTTCTTCATCTTCTGCTAGTGTATCTCCTGCTGCTACATCTCATGCTGCATCCTCTGCTCATGCATCTGCGGATGCACCTCCTGATGCTCCATTTCCTGTTGCATCTGGTGCTTCATCCTCTGCTGCATCTCTTTCGGCTCCATCTGTTGCATCTGCTGCTGCATATGCTGCTGCTTCATCTACTCCTGCATCTCCTGCGGCATATCCTGATGCTGCATCTCTTTCTGAATTTTATGCTGAATCTACTGCTGAATATGCATCCCCTGCTGCACCTCCTTCTCTGGCATCTCCTGCTGCATCATCTGCAGCAGCATCTTCTGCTGCTGTATCTCCTACTGAATCTGCATCTCCTGCTGCTGCATCTCCTGCTACATCTCCTCCTGCTGAATCTTCTGCTGCATTACCTGCTGCTGCATCTCCTTAATCTGCTGCTGCATTTGCTGCTGCTTCATGTACTGCTGCATCTCCTGCTAAATATCCTGCTACTTGATGTCCTCCTGCATCTCCTGCTGCTGCATCTGCTGCTTCATCGCCTGCTGCTTCATCTCCTCCTGCAACCTCTGCTCATGCATCTGTGGATGCATCTGCAGAAGCATCTCCATTTCCTGCGGCATCTGCTGCTCAATCTTCTACTGATGCATCTAGTGCTTCTGCATTTCAGCAGTATATCCTGCTGAATGCATCTGCGGCTGCATCTCTTGCTGCTGCATCTCCTGCTGAAGAATCGCCTTCTGCTGTATCTCCTACTGCATCTCGTGATGCTTCATCTCCTTCTGCTACATCTCCTGCTGCTGTGTCTGCTACTGCATCTCCTGATTCATCTCCTCTTGCTGCATCTCCTGCTTTATTTCCTCATGCATCACCTCCTGCTGCATCTCCTCCTGCTGCATCTCCCCTGCTGCATCTGCTGATGCATGTTGTGCTGATGACTCTCCTGCTTCTGCATATCCTGCTGCGGCATCTCCTATTGCACCACCTGCTGCTGCATCCTCTCTTTCATGTACTGCTGCTTCATATCCTCCTACATCTTCTGCTGCTGCATCTCCAACTGACGCTAAACCTCTTGCTACACCTCCTGCTGCATCTCCTACTGCATCACCTGCTGCTGCATCTCCTGCTTCTGCACCCCAGCTGCATCTCCTGCTTCTTCATCTGCTGCTACATCTTCTGATGCTGCATCTCCTGCTACTGCATCTGCTGCTGCATCCACTGCTGCATCTCCTTCTGCTGCCACTCCTCCTGCATTTCCTTATGCTGCCTCTCCTGCATCTCTTCCTGCTTCATCTCTTGCTGCATCTCCTGCAACATCTACTGCTGCATCTCCGGCTGCCTCTCCTGCTGCTGCATCTCCTGATGAATCTCCTTATGGTACATCTGTTGATGCTTCTCCTGCTGAATGTGCTTCTTAATCTGCTTCTTAATCTTAAGATGCAGCAGCAGGAGATGCACAAGAACAACCAGCAGCAGGAGATGCAACAGTAGATGAATCTACAGCTGATGCAGCAAAAGATGCAGGAGATTCGGCAGCAGGAGATGCAGCAAGATTTGAATAAGTAGGAGATGCATCAGCAGGAGATGTAGCATGAGATGCAGAAGCAGGAGATGCAGCAGGAGATGTAGCATCAGCAGATGCAGCAGCAGGAGATGAAGAATCAGATGCAGGAGCAGGAGACGCAGCAGCAGGAAATGCAGCAAGATGAGATGCAGCAGGAGATGCAGCAGAAGGAGATGAAGCAGCAGAAAATGCACCATCAGACGCAGCCGCAGGAAATAAGCAGGAGCAGATGCAGCTGGAAATAAGCAGGAGCAGATGCAGCTGGAAATGCAGCACGCGGTAGATGCAGCAGGGTTTGCAGCAGCAGGAGACGCAGAAGCAGGTGAAGCAGCAGGAGGTGCAGCAGTATGAGATGCAGCAGGTGAAGCAGTATCAGGAGATTCAGAGAAGAAGAGGCAGAGAATGAGAAGCAGCAGAAGGAGATGCAGCAGGAGATTAAGCCACAGTAGGTGCAGCAAGAGATAGAGCAGCAGGAGATGCATCAGCATGATATGTAGCAGGAGATGCAGCAGTATGTGAAGCAGCAGCAGATGTAGCAGCAAATGCTGCAGGTGCAGGAGTAAGTGATTCAGCAAGAGATGCAGCGGGAAGAGATGCATATGAGTAAACGCAGAAGATGCAGCAGAAAGGGATGCTTACGGAGATCGATCAGGAGAAGATTCTCCAGCAGGAGATGGAGCAAGAGATGCAGCCGCAAGAGATGCAGCTGCAAGAAATGCAGCAGGAGATGCAGCAGGATATGCAGCAGGAGATTGAGCAAGAGGAGATGTACCCTGAGATGCAGCAGCAGGAGATGCAGCTAGAGATGTAGCAGCAGAAGAAGCAGCAGTAGATGCAGCAGCAAGATATGCATCAGGAGATAAAGCAAGAGATGCAAAAGCAGGAGATTAAGCTGCAGGAGATGCATTAAGAGATGCAGTAGCAGGAGATGCATCATCAGGAGATGCAGCCGCAACAGATGCATGAGCAGATGCAGAAGCAGATTCAGTAGGAGATGCAGCGGCAGGAGATTCATAAGCAAAAGATATAGCACCAGGAGATGGAGCAGCAGGATATTCAGTAGCAGATGCAGCAACAGGAGAAGCAGCAGACGATGCAGCAGCAGTAGATGAATTAGGGTATGAAGCAGCGGTAGATGTAGCAGTAAATTCAGCAGGGTATGTGACAGCAGGAGATTCAGCAGCAGGAGATGAAGCAGGGGAGAAGCATCAGCAGAAGAATCCGCTGATACATCAGAGGTAGTTACAGATGGAGATGCAGCAGCAGGAGGTTCAGCAGAGGATGCAGCAGCAATAGATGCAGGAGGAGATCCAGGAGGAGGAGATACAGCAGCAGGAGATGTAGCAGCAGATACAACATCAGATGCAGGAGGTGAAGCAGCAGGAAATGCAGCAGCAGGAGATGCACCAAGAGATGCAACAGCAGGAGATGCAGCGACAGGAGACGCAGCATTAGGAGATGCAGCAGGAATGCAGCAGGGGATTCAATAGCAGGGGATGCAGCAGGGGATGCAGCAGCAGGAGATGCAGCAGCAGGAGATGCAGCAGGGGATGCAGCTGAAGAAGGTGCAGCAGTAGGAGATGCAGACGAGGATGCAGCAGCAGGAGGTGCAGCAGCAGATGCAGAAGCAGATGCAGCCAAAGCAAATTCAGCAGCCGAAGATGTAGCAGGACATGCAGCAGCAGTTGATGAGACAGATGATTCAGAAGTAGGGGATACAGCAGCAGGAGATGCATCAGCACGAGATGCCGCAGGAGATGTGTATTCAGCAGGAGATGCATCAGGAGATGCAGCAGCATATTCCGCAGCACATTCAGCAGAAGATGGAGAAGCAGGAGATTCAGTAGCAGGAGATGAAGACTCAGCAGATGCCGCAGCAGATACAGAAGCACATCCATCAGGAGATGCAGCAGGAGATGCAGCATCAGTAGATGCAGCAATGTATGCAGCAGCAGCAGATGGAGCATCAGGTGATGCAGGAGGACATCAAAAATCAGAAGGTGAAGCAACAGGAGATGCAGCAGTAGATTAATCTACAGCAGATGCAACAAAGGATGCAGGAGATGCAGCAGCAGGAGATGCAGCATTAGGAGATGCAGCAGCAGGAGATGCAGCAGCAGAAGATGCAGCAAGATATGCAGAAGCAGGAGATGCATCGGCGGGAGATGTGGCATGAGATGCAGAAGAAGGAGATGCACAGGAGATGCAGCCACAGCAGATGCAGCAGCAGAAGTTGCAGAAGCAGATTCAGCAGGAGATGCAGTAGGAAGAGAATCTTCAGCAGATGCAGCAGCATGAGATGCAGCAGAAGGAGATAATGCAGGATATGTAGCAGGAGGAGTTATAGAAGGAGATACAGCAGCAGGCGGTGCGGCAGGAGATGAAACAGCAGACGCATCAGCAGGAGATGCAGCAGCAGCAGATACAGCAGTACCTGAAGCAGCAGATGCACAAGAAAATGGAGCAGGAGATGCAGCAGGATAAGATGCACTACCAGCAGATGCAGCAGGAGATGCAGCTGCTGGAGATGAAGCAGTAGAAGATGCTGCGGGAAATGCATAAGCAGAAGATGCAGCAGCAGAGATGCAGGAGTAGGAGAGGCAGAAGAAGGAGATGCAGCAGCAGGGGAGGCACCATGTGATTCAGCAGGAGGAGATGGAGCGAGAGATGCAGCAGCAGGACATGCAGCAGCAGGAAATTCAGCAGGACCTTGTAGCAGGAGTTTAAGCAGCAGGAGATGCACCAGCAGATGCAGCCACAGGAGATGCAGTAGGAACTGCATCAGCAGATGCAGGAGAAGGTTAAGGAGGAGGGGGGGCACCAGAAGAAGATGCAGCAGGAGATGACACAGCATGATATGCAGCAGCAGATGCAGCAGTAGGAGATGTAACAGCAGCCGAAGATGCAGCGGTAGATTCAGCAGTAGACACAGAAGCAGGAGATGAAGCAGCAAGACTGGCTGCAGGTGATGCAGCTGCAGGTTATGCATCAGGAGAAGATACAGCAGCAGGAGATGCAGTAGGAGATGCAGCAGGATTAGATTCAGCTGGAGAGGCATCAGGAGAAGATACAGCAGCAGGAAATGCAGCACCAAGAGATGCAGGATAAGGAGATGCATCAGAAATGTAGCAGGTATTCAGTAGCAGCTGATGCAGCACGAGATGCAGTAGGAGATGCTGCAGAAGGAGATTCAGCTGGAGATGCAGCAGTAAGATATGCATCATTAGGAGATGCAGTAGGATTGCTGCAGGGGATTCAGGAGCAAAAGATGCAACAGAAGATGCAGCAGCAATTGCAGGAGATGAAGCAGCAGGAGATGCAGCAGAAGGAGGTGCATCTGCATGAGATGCAGGAGGAGATGCATCAGCAGGGGAAGAAGTGGAATGAGATACAGAAAAGAAGATGCATTGAGTGAGAAGCAGCGGAAGGAGATGCAGCACGAGAAGCAGCCGCCGTAGATTCAGCAAGAGATACAGTAGAAGATGCAGCAGCAGGAGATATAGAAGGAGATGTCGCAGTATGTGAATCACCAGGAGATGAAGCAGAAGGAGATTCAGCGGAAGATGCACCAGTTGATAATGCAGAAGCAGAAGATGAAGCAGCAGTGGATTATGCAGGAGATGCAGCACTAGATGATGTAGATGCAAGAGACGCAGCAGTAGGAAATGCAGTAGGAGATGCAGCTGCAGGATATGCAGATGGAGATTCATCAAAAGATGCAGCAGCCAGGCATGCACCAGGAGATGCAGCAGCAGGGGATGAAATAGCTGGAGATGCAGAGAAGAAGGGGCAGAGAACCAGAAGCAGAGTAAGGAGATGTAGCAGGAGATGCAGCCGCAAATGCAGCAGTAGGTATAGCAGCAGGTGAAGCAACAGGAGATGCAACCGCAGAAAATGCTGCAGATCGAGCAGTAGGAAATTCAGCAGGAGATGCAGCAGCAGGAGATGCAGCAGCAGGAGATGCAGCAGCAGATGCAGCATTAGGAGATGCACTAGGACATCCAGCAGCAGGAGATGCAGCAGCAGGAGATGCAGCAGTAGATGAATCGACAGCAGGTTCAGCAAAAGATGCAGGAGATTCAGCAGCACACGCAGCAGCAGGAGATGAAGCAGCAGCACACGCAGCAGCAGGAGATGAAGCAGCAGGAGGTGCAGCAGCAGGAGGTGCACTAGGACATCCTGCAGCAGGAGATGCAGCAGCAGAAGAAGCAGCAGTAGATGCAGCAGCAAGATACACAGCAGTAGATACAGAAGAACTATATGCATCAAAACGAGATGAAGCAGGAGATGCAGCATCAGGAGATGAACAAGGCGGAAATGCCTTAGGAGATGCAGCAGCAGGAGATGCATTAGGTGATGTAACAGCAGACACAGCAGCAGGAGATGCAGCAACAGAAGATGCAGCAGGAAATGCAGATTCTGTAGGAGATGCAGCCACAGGAGGTGCTGCAGACAATGCAGCAGAAGAAGATGCAGGAAAAGGTGATTCAGCAGGAGATGCAGCAGCAGGACATGCGGCAGCAGGAGATGCCATAGGAGGAGATGCAGCAGGATATACCAAGGAAGGAGATGAAGCGAGTAAAGCAGTAGGAGAAGCAGCAGGATAGAGAGCTGGAGATGCAGCTGGAGATGCAGCAGTAATAGGTGCATAAGGAGATGCAAAAGCAGATGTAGCAGCAGAAGATTAAGCAGGAGATGCAGTGGCAGATGCAGCAGCAGATGCAGAAGGAGGAGATGCAGCAGTAGTTACTGCAGCAGGATATGCATCAGCATATGAAGCAGGAGATGCAGCAGCAGATGCAGCAGAAGGAGATGAAGCAGTAGATGTCTCATTAGGAGATGAAGCAGCAGGAGATGAAGCTGCAGGAGACGCATCAGCCAAAGATGCAGTAGAGGATGCAGCAGCAGGATATTCAGCAGCAAATTCAGGAGAAGAGGCAGCAGCAGCAGCAGGAGGTGCTGCATCAGATGGAGCAGAAGGAGGTACAACAGGAAGAGATGAAGGAAGAGAAGAAGCAGCAGGAGTTGCAGCAGCAAAAGATGTAGCAGAATATGCAGCAGCAGGATATTCAGCAGCAAATTCAGGAGAAGAGGCATCAGCAGCAGATGCAGCAGCAGGAGGTGTTGCATCAGATGCAGCAGAAGGAGGTACAGCAAGAAGAGACGCAGAAAGAGATGAAGCAGCAGGAGTTTTAGCAGTAAAAGATGTACCAAGGAATGCAGCAGTAGGAGATGCAAAAAGAGATGCAGCAGCAGGAGATTCATCAGGAGACGCGATAGAAGATGCGTCGGCAGGAGATGCAGCAGTAGGAGATGCAGTAGAAGCAAATGCAGCAGCAGGAGATTCAGGATGAGATGCAGCGGGATACGCAACAGCAGGACGTGCAGCAACAGGAGATGCAGCAGAAGATGCAGACGCGGGAGATGCAGCAGCAGGAGATGCAGCAGAAGGATATGCTGCAGAAGATGCAGCAGCCGGAGATGAAGCAGAAGGAGGTTCAGCATCAGGAGATGTAGAAGTAGATGCAGATGCAGGAGATGCAGCAGGAGATTCGGCAGCAGATGATGCAGCAGCAGATGCAGCAGCAGGATATGCAGCAGCAGATGCAGCATGATATGACGCAGGAGGAGATGAAGCAGGTAATGCAGCACCAGGAAATGAATCAGGAGATGCAAAAGCACACGAAGCATCGGGAGATGCAGCAGAACATGCAGGAAGAAAAGCAGCAGCAGATGAACCAATAGATTCAGCAGGAAATGCAGCAGGAGGAGATGCAGCAGCAGATGCCAAATCAGGAGATGAAGCAGCAGAAGCAGCAGCAGGAGATACTTTAGGAGATGCAGCATCAGGATATGTAGCAGCAGGAGATGCAGCCGACGATGCAGAAGAAGGGCATGCAGCAGCATTTGCAGCAGCAGGAGATGCAACGGGATACGCAACAGCAGAAGATACAGAAGGAGAGGATTCAGCAGCAGATGCAGCAGTATTAGATGGAGTAGTAGGAGATGCAGTAGCAGATGCAGCACCACATTTGCCAGGAGATGCATCAGCAGGAGATGCAGTAGCAGGAGATGCATCAGCAGGAGATGCAAGAGGAAATGCAACAGCTAGAGATGAATCAGCAGGATCTGTAGGAATTGATGCAGCAGGAGATGACGCTGGAGATAAAGCAGGAGATGCAGCAGCAGGAGGTGCAGATTCAGCAAGAGAAGCAGGAACAGGAGATTCTATGGAAGATACAGAAGCAGAAGATGCTGCAGGGAATGCAGCATCAAAGATGCAGCACCGGGAGATGCAGTACGAGATACAGCAGCAGGAGATACAGCAGGAGATGGAGCAGCAGGAGAAGCAAAACCAGGAGATGCAATGGGATATGCTGAATCCGGATATGCAGCAGAAGGAGATGCAGCAGTAGTTTATAAAGCAGCAGGAGATGCAGCAGCAGATGCAGCAGCAATGGAGCAGGAGATGAATCGGAGATTCAGCATAAAGAGATGCCACAGCAGATGCAGCAGGAGATGTAGATCCAGCAGGAGATGTAACAACAGGTAATGCGGCAGCAGGAGATGCTGCGGCAAGAGATGCCGCAGCAGATTTAGCAGGAAAAAGTAGATGCAGAAGTAGGAGATGCAGCAAAAGATGCATCAGCAAGAGATAAATCAGCAGGTGACACAGCAGCAGGATATGCAGCAGGAGATGCATCAGCAGGAACTGCACCAGCAGAGGCAGCAGCAGTAGATGCAGCAGGGTATATAGAAAAATATGAGGCAGTAGGAGCATCCCCTGTTACTTGATGTCCTCCTGCACCTCCTGCTGCTGCACATCCTTCTTCATCTCCTGCTTCTGTATCTCTTGCTGCTACATCTCCTGCTGAATCTCCTGCTGCACTTCCTGCTGTAACTGCTGATGCATATGTTGATACTTCATCTCCTGATGCATCTCCTGCTGTATCTCCTGCTGAATCTTCTTCTGTAGAATCTCATCCTGCATCTCCTGCTGTAGAATCGCCTGCTACCATTCCTGCTGATGTATCTCCTGCTGCATCTCCTACTACATCTCCTGCTGCTGAATCTCCTTCTCCTGCATGTCCTGCTGTGAATCTGCTGCAGCATCTCCTGCTGATGAATCTCCTGCTGAATCTGCATCTACTGCAGCATCTCTCGCAGCTTCATCTCCTGCTGCTTCATCCCCATTCTCTGCATCACTTGCGGCATCTCCTGCTGCATCTGCTGCTGCGAAATATCCTGCTGCTGCATCCCCTGCTGTATCTTCTACTGATGCATCTCCTGCTTCATCTTCTGCTTCTGCATCTGCTGCTGCTGCGTCTGTTGCATCATCTCCTCCTGCCTCTCCTCCTACTGCATCTCCTGCCCAAACTCCTGCTCGTCTCCTGATGCTGTATCATCTGAAGCATCACATCCTGCTGCATCTACTGCTTAATCTGCATCTCTTACTGCATCTGCTGCTTAATCTGCATCTCTTACTGCATCTGCATCTGCATCTCATTTTGCTGCGTCTCCTGTGGCATTTGCTGCTGAATCTGCTGCTGCATCCCCTGATGCTGCATCTCCTGCTGCATCTAATGCTGCATATCCTGCTACTGCATTTCCTGATGAATCTGCTGCTTAATCTGCTGCTCCATTTTTGCTGCAGCATCTCCTGCTGTTGCATCTCCTGCTGCTGAATCTCCTCCTGCATCTCCTGCGGCATCTCATGCTGCTACATAGCTTGCTACATCTCCCGATGCATCTCCTCCTGAATATGCACCTCTTGATGCATCTCCTCCTCCTACATCTCCTACTTCTGCGTTTTCTGCTGCTTCATCTCCTGCTGCTGTGTCTGCTGCATCATCTCCTCCTTCTGCATATCCTGCTGAATCGCCTGCTGTATCTCCTTCTGAATATGCATCTTCTGATGCATCTCCACCTGCTGCCACTTCTACTGCTGCGATTGCTTCTGCATCTCCTGCTAATGAATCTCCTGCTGCTGCATCTGCTGCTGAATCTCCTGCTGCTGCATCTCCTTCTGCTGTATCTCCTGCTGCATCTGTTGCTACTGCATCTACTCCTGCTGCATCTCATGCTCCTGCACAACTTGCTGCTGCAGCTCCTGTTGCATCCTCTTCTGCATATCCTGCTGCTGCATTTTCTGCTGCTGCATCTCCTGCTGCTGTATCCCTTTCTGCTTCATCTCCTTCTTCTGCACCTCCTGCTGATGCATCTGTGGCTTGAAATCCTTCTAGTGCATCTCCTTCTGCATCTCTTGCTGAATTTCCTGCTGCTGTTGCATCTCCTTCTACATCTCCTGCTACTGCATATCCCACTCTATCTCCTGCTGCATCTCGTGCTAGAGCTCTTGCTGCATCTCCTGCGGCTGTGTCTGCTGCTGATTATCCTGCAGCACCTGGTGCTGCATCTCCTGCTGCCTAATCTGCTGCTGCTGCATCTCCTGCTGCATCTGTTGCTGCTGCATCTCCTCCTGCTGCATCTGCTGCTGCATCTCGTGATGCATCTTCTGCTTCAGCTCCTGCTGCATCTCCCGCGGCTGCATCTTGTGCTGCATCTACTGCTGCATCTCTTAATGCTGCATATGCTCATCATGCATCCCTTGCTAAAGAGAAGCATAAGAAGCAGCGGCAGGAGGTGCAGCAGGAGATGCTACTGCAATAGATGCAGCAAGAGATACAGCAACAGAAGATTCATCACGAGATGCAGCAGAAGATGAAGTAGCAAGAGTTGCAGTAGAAGAGCCAGCAGGAGGATATAGAGCAGCAGGAGATGTAGTAGCAGATGCAGCAGCAGATGCAGTAGACGGAGCAGCAGGAGATGAAGCAGGAGATGCAGCAGCAAGAGATGAAGCACGAGATGTAGCAGCAGGAGATGTAGAAGAAGAAGATTCTGCAGCAGGAGAGTACCATGGAGACACAGCAGCAGGTGATGTAGCAGAAGAAGATCCACTATGATATGCAGCAGCAGGAGATGCAGCATTAGGTGAATGATGAAACACCAGCAGATGCAGCAGCAGGAGATGAAGCGACAGGTGTAGCACCAGCATATGCAGAAGCAAGAGATTACGCAGGAGATGCAGCAGCAGGAGATGCAGCATCAGAAAATACATGAGGCAATGCATCAGCAGATGCAGCAGCAAGAGATGCAGCAACAACCCATGCAGAAGGATATGCAGCAGCAGCAGTAGATAGAAGCAGTTGATGCAGCAGCAGGAGATTCAGCAGCAGGATATCCAGTAGGAGAGTAGCATCGTGAGATGGATCCGCAGATGTATCAGAAGGATATGAAGTGGCAGATGCAGCAGCAGGAGATGCAGGAGGAGATCCAGCAGCAGTAGATGCAGAAGGAGTTGTAGCAGCAGATGCAGCAGCAGATGCAAGAGTTGCAGCAGAATGTCATCCAGTCGCAGAGGCAGCAGTAGGAGATGCAGCAGGAGATGAAGCCGCAGGGGATGCAGTAGCAGGAGATGCAGTAGGAAGATATGCAGAAGGAGATGAAGCCGCAGGGGGTGCAGTAGCAGGAGATGCAGAGCCGAAGATGCAGAGAATGATAAGCAGCAGAAGGAGATGCAGCTGCAATAGAGGCAGCAGAAGATACAGCTGCAACGTATTCAGAAAGAGATACAGCAGCAAAAGATGCAGCAGCAGATTCAGCAGCAGGAGATGTAGTAGCAGTGCAACAGCGGGAGATGCAGAAGCAGGATATATAGTAGTATATTCAGCAGTATGTGAATCAGCAGCAGATGCTGCAAACGCAGCGACAGGACCTTTCACTGCAAGGCAAGACTTATAGAACTTTCAGTCTAGGCTTGTGTACTGTAACATCAGAATGGCTCTTAAATCGTCACTTCAAAATACTTGAGCGTTCAGCTCAAGTACACCAGGGAAGGTGCTAAGATCAAATTCTAGCTCACGTTAGCATTTTCTCTTGAAGCGCTTTCACTGCAATCTCTGAAGCACGACTCATAAACTGTTTTAGTGTAAGTTTCAGAAATGTGATTTAACTGCTCCTATTAATGGAATGCAACAGCAGGAGATGCAGAGGGAGATGCATCAGAAGATGCATCAGCAAGAGATGAAGAACCAAGAGATTCAGCAGTAGATGTAGCAGTAGGAGATTACGCAGGACATGCAGCAGCAGGAGGTGCAGTAGCAGGAGATGCAGCATGAGATGCAGCAGCAGGAGTTGCAGCAGCAGATGAAGCAGCAGGAGATGCCGCAGCAGGAGATGAAGTAGGAGATACAGAAGCAGGAGATGATGCAGGAGGAGATGCAGCAGGTAATGCAGAAGCAGAAGACGCAGCAGCAGATTCAGCAGCAGGGGATTCAGCAGCAGGATAGCAGCATCATAAGATGAACTTGCCGATGCATCAGAAGGAGCTGCAGCAGGAGATGCAGAAGCGTGAGATGCAGGAGGAGCTGTTTCTGCAAGAAATGCAGCTTGAGATGGAGCAGGAGATGCAGCACCAAGAGATGCAGCAGGAGATGAAGCAGCATCTGCAGCAGCAGATGCAGCATTAGGAGATGCAGAAGCAGTATATGAAGCAGCAGATGCAGCAGGAGGAGATGCAGCAGCAGGAAATACAGCAGGAAGAGATGCAGGAGTTAATGTAGCAGCAGGAGTTGAAGCAGGATATGCATCAGCAGGAGATGCAGGAGGAGATGCAGGAGATGCAGGAAGATATGCAGAAGCAGATGCAGCAGCAGGTGCAGCACCAGCAGATGCAGCAGCAGCAGATGAAGCAGCAGATAAAGCAGAAGGAGATGTAGCAGCAGGAATTGCAGCAGGAGGAGATGCATTGGGTGATTCTGCAGCAGGAGGTGAAGCAGGAGATAAAGCTGCAGGAGATGCATCAGGACATGCATCAGCAGACGCAGCAGCAAGAGATGCACCAACAACATATACAGAAGGATATGCAGCAACAGTAGATTAAGCAGCGGTTGCAGCAGCAGGAGGTGAAGCAGCAGGAGATCCAGTAGGAGAGTAGCATCATGAGATGAATACGCAGATGCATCGGGAGGATATGAAGCAGCAGATGCAGAAGCAGGAGATGCAGGAGGAGATCCAGCAGCAGTAGATGAGAAGAAGGAGATGTAGCAGGAAATATAGCAGTAGATGAATCAGCAGCAGATGCAGTAGAAGATGCCAGAGATGCAGCAGCAGCAGAGTATGTATCAGGAAATGCAGCAGCAGGAGATGCAGCAGCACACGGAGCAGCATTAGATACAGCAGCCGGATATGCAGCAGTATGTGAAGCAGCAGCAGATGCAGCAGCAGATGCAGGTGGAGATTCAGCAGGAGATGCAGCAGGAAATGCAGAAGATGCAGCAGAACGAGATGCAGCAGCAGGAGATGAAGGAGGAGGGCTGCATCAGCAGGAGATACAGCCGGAAGAGATGCAGCCGGAGATGCAGCAGGATATGTGGAAAGACATTCATTAGCAGGTGATGTAGCAGAAGGATATGTAGACAGATACTGAGTAAGAGGAGATGCACCATGAGATGCAGCATCAGGAGATGCAGCAGCAGACGAAGCAGCAGTATATGCAGCAGCAATATAGGCAGCAGGAGATGAAGCAGGAGATACAGCATTAGGAGATTAAGCAGAAGGAAAGGTACTAGGTGATTTTGGTATAAAGCAGAAGATGAAGCAGGGATTACAGCAGCAGGAGATTAAGCGGGAGAGGAGCATCATGAAATGAATCCGCTGATGCACCAGAAGGAGTTGCAGCAAGGAGATGCAGCAGCAGGGGGTTCAGCAGTAGATACAGCAGCAAGAGATGCAGGAAGAGATCCAGCAGGATGAGATAAAGCAGCAGGATATGCAGCAGGAGATTCAGCAGGAAGAGATTCAGCAGGAGATGTGTCATGATTTGCAGCAGCAGGAGATGCAGCAGCAGGAGGTGCAGCGTCAGGAGATGCAGCAGCAGGAAATTCAAGAGGAGATGCAACAGGATGAGATACAGCAGCAGGAGATGCAGCAGAAGGATATGCTGCAGAAGATGCAGCAGCCGGAGATGAAGCAGAAGGAGTCTCAGCCTCAGGAGATGTAGAAGTAGATGCAGACACAGGAGATGCAGCAGGAGATTCAGCAGAAGATGATGCAGCATGAGATTCAGCAGAAGATGATGCAGCAGCAGATGCAGCAGCAGGATATGCAGCAGCAGATGCAGCACGAGATGCATAAGCAGGAGATGCAACAGCTAGAGATGAATCAGCAGGATCTGTAGGCATTGACGCAGCAGGAGATGCAGCAGTACGTGCAGCAGGAGATATAGCAGCAGGAGAGATCACAGCAGGAGATGTAGAAGAGATAATGCAGCAGGAGATGAAGCAGGAGATGCAGTAGTAGGAGGTGCAGATTCAGCAAGAGAAGCAGGAACAGGAGATTCTAGGGAAGATGCAGAAGCAGGAGATGCTACAGGGAATGCAGCATCAAAGATGCAGTACCGGGTGATGCAGTACGAAATACAGCAGCAGGATATGCAGCAGGAGATGCATCAGCAGGAACTGCACCAGCAGAGGCAGCAGCAGTAGATGCAGCAGGGGATATAGAAAAATATGAGGCAGTGGGAGCATCCCCTGTTATTTGATGTCCTCCTGCATCTCCTGCTGCTGCATATCCTTCTTCATCTTCTGCTAGTGTATCTCCTGCTGCTACATCTCATGCTGCATCCTCTGCTCATGCATCTGCGGATGCACCTCCTGATGCTCCATTTCCTGTTGCATCTGGTGCTTCATCCTCTGCTGCATCTCTTTCGGCTCCATCTGTTGCATCTGCTGCTGCATATGCTGCTGCTTCATCTACTCCTGCATCTCCTGCGGCATATCCTGATGCTGCATCTCTTTCTGAATTTTATGCTGAATCTACTGCTGAATATGCATCCCCTGCTGCACCTCCTTCTCTGGCATCTCCTGCTGCATCATCTGCAGCAGCATCTTCTGCTGCTGTATCTCCTACTGAATCTGCATCTCCTGCTGCTGCATCTCCTGCTACATCTCCTCCTGCTGAATCTTCTGCTGCATTACCTGCTGCTGCATCTCCTTAATCTGCTGCTGCATTTGCTGCTGCTTCATGTACTGCTGCATCTCCTGCTAAATATCCTGCTACTTGATGTCCTCCTGCATCTCCTGCTGCTGCATCTGCTGCTTCATCGCCTGCTGCTTCATCTCCTCCTGCAACCTCTGCTCATGCATCTGTGGATGCATCTGCAGAAGCATCTCCATTTCCTGCGGCATCTGCTGCTCAATCTTCTACTGATGCATCTAGTGCTTCTGCATTTCAGCAGTATATCCTGCTGAATGCATCTGCGGCTGCATCTCTTGCTGCTGCATCTCCTGCTGAAGAATCGCCTTCTGCTGTATCTCCTACTGCATCTCGTGATGCTTCATCTCCTTCTGCTACATCTCCTGCTGCTGTGTCTGCTACTGCATCTCCTGATTCATCTCCTCTTGCTGCATCTCCTGCTTTATTTCCTCATGCATCACCTCCTGCTGCATCTCCTCCTGCTGCATCTCCCCTGCTGCATCTGCTGATGCATGTTGTGCTGATGACTCTCCTGCTTCTGCATATCCTGCTGCGGCATCTCCTATTGCACCACCTGCTGCTGCATCCTCTCTTTCATGTACTGCTGCTTCATATCCTCCTACATCTTCTGCTGCTGCATCTCCAACTGACGCTAAACCTCTTGCTACACCTCCTGCTGCATCTCCTACTGCATCACCTGCTGCTGCATCTCCTGCTTCTGCACCCCAGCTGCATCTCCTGCTTCTTCATCTGCTGCTACATCTTCTGATGCTGCATCTCCTGCTACTGCATCTGCTGCTGCATCCACTGCTGCATCTCCTTCTGCTGCCACTCCTCCTGCATTTCCTTATGCTGCCTCTCCTGCATCTCTTCCTGCTTCATCTCTTGCTGCATCTCCTGCAACATCTACTGCTGCATCTCCGGCTGCCTCTCCTGCTGCTGCATCTCCTGATGAATCTCCTTATGGTACATCTGTTGATGCTTCTCCTGCTGAATGTGCTTCTTAATCTGCTTCTTAATCTTAAGATGCAGCAGCAGGAGATGCACAAGAACAACCAGCAGCAGGAGATGCAACAGTAGATGAATCTACAGCTGATGCAGCAAAAGATGCAGGAGATTCGGCAGCAGGAGATGCAGCAAGATTTGAATAAGTAGGAGATGCATCAGCAGGAGATGTAGCATGAGATGCAGAAGCAGGAGATGCAGCAGGAGATGTAGCATCAGCAGATGCAGCAGCAGGAGATGAAGAATCAGATGCAGGAGCAGGAGACGCAGCAGCAGGAAATGCAGCAAGATGAGATGCAGCAGGAGTTGCAGCAGTACATGAAGCAGCAGGAGATGCAGCAGAAGGAGATGAAGCAGCAGAAAATGCACCATCAGACGCAGCCGCAGGAAATAAGCAGGAGCAGATGCAGCTGGAAATAAGCAGGAGCAGATGCAGCTGGAAATGCAGCACGCGGTAGATGCAGCAGGGTTTGCAGCAGCAGGAGACGCAGAAGCAGGTGAAGCAGCAGGAGGTGCAGCAGTATGAGATGCAGCAGGTGAAGCAGTATCAGGAGATTCAGAGAAGAAGAGGCAGAGAATGAGAAGCAGCAGAAGGAGATGCAGCAGGAGATTAAGCCACAGTAGGTGCAGCAAGAGATAGAGCAGCAGGAGATGCATCAGCATGATATGTAGCAGGAGATGCAGCAGTATGTGAAGCAGCAGCAGATGTAGCAGCAAATGCTGCAGGTGCAGGAGTAAGTGATTCAGCAAGAGATGCAGCGGGAAGAGATGCATATGAGTAAACGCAGAAGATGCAGCAGAAAGGGATGCTTACGGAGATCGATCAGGAGAAGATTCTCCAGCAGGAGATGGAGCAAGAGATGCAGCCGCAAGAGATGCAGCTGCAAGAAATGCAGCAGGAGATGCAGCAGGATATGCAGCAGGAGATTGAGCAAGAGGAGATGTACCCTGAGATGCAGCAGCAGGAGATGCAGCTAGAGATGTAGCAGCAGACGAAGCAGCAGTAGATGCAGCAGCAAGATATGCATCAGGAGATAAAGCAAGAGATGCAAAAGCAGGAGATTAAGCTGCAGGAGATGCATTAAGAGATGCAGTAGCAGGAGATGCATCATCAGGAGATGCAGCCGCAACAGATGCATGAGCAGATGCAGAAGCAGATTCAGTAGGAGATGCAGCGGCAGGAGATTCATAAGCAAAAGATATAGCACCAGGAGATGGAGCAGCAGGATATTCAGTAGCAGATGCAGCAACAGGAGAAGCAGCAGACGATGCAGCAGCAGTAGATGAATTAGGGTATGAAGCAGCGGTAGATGTAGCAGTAAATTCAGCAGGGTATGTGACAGCAGGAGATTCAGCAGCAGGAGATGAAGCAGGGGAGAAGCATCAGCAGAAGAATCCGCTGATACATCAGAGGTAGTTACAGATGGAGATGCAGCAGCAGGAGGTTCAGCAGAGGATGCAGCAGCAATAGATGCAGGAGGAGATCCAGGAGGAGGAGATACAGCAGCAGGAGATGTAGCAGCAGATACAACATCAGATGCAGGAGGTGAAGCAGCAGGAGAAGCAGCAGGAAATGCAGCAGCAGGAGATGCACCAAGAGATGCAACAGCAGGAGATGCAGCGACAGGAGACGCAGCATTAGGAGATGCAGCAGGAATGCAGCAGGGGATTCAATAGCAGGGGATGCAGCAGGGGATGCAGCAGCAGGAGATGCAGCAGCAGGAGATGCAGCAGGGGATGCAGCTGAAGAAGGTGCAGCAGTAGGAGATGCAGACGAGGATGCAGCAGCAGGAGGTGCAGCAGCAGATGCAGAAGCAGATGCAGCCAAAGCAAATTCAGCAGCCGAAGATGTAGCAGGACATGCAGCAGCAGTTGATGAGACAGATGATTCAGAAGTAGGGGATACAGCAGCAGGAGATGCATCAGCACGAGATGCCGCAGGAGATGTGTATTCAGCAGGAGATGCATCAGGAGATGCAGCAGCATATTCCGCAGCACATTCAGCAGAAGATGGAGAAGCAGGAAATTCAGTAGCAGGAGATGAAGACTCAGCAGATGCCGCAGCAGATACAGAAGCACATCCATCAGGAGATGCAGCAGGAGATGCAGCATCAGTAGATGCAGCAATGTATGCAGCAGCAGCAGATGGAGCATCAGGTGATGCAGGAGGACATCAAAAATCAGAAGGTGAAGCAACAGGAGATACAGCAGTAGATTAATCTACAGCAGATGCACCAAAAGATGCAGGAGATGCAGCAGCAGGAGATGCAGCATTAGGAGATGCAGCAGCAGGACATGCAGCAGCAGAAGATGCAGCAAGATATGCAGAAGCAGGAGATGCATCGGCGGGAGATGTGGCATGAGATGCAGAAGAAGGAGATGCACAGGAGATGCAGCCACAGCAGATGCAGCAGCAGAAGTTGCAGAAGCAGATTCAGCAGGAGATGCAGTAGGAAGAGAATCTTCAGCAGATGCAGCAGCATGAGATGCAGCAGAAGGAGATAAGGAGGAGGGGGGGCACCAGAAGAAGATGCAGCAGGAGATGACACAGCATGATATGCAGCAGCAGATGCAGCAGTAGGAGATGTAACAGCAGCCGAAGATGCAGCGGTAGATTCAGCAGTAGACACAGAAGCAGGAGATGAAGCAGCAAGACTGGCTGCAGGTGATGCAGCTGCAGGTTATGCATCAGGAGAAGATACAGCAGCAGGAGATGCAGTAGGAGATGCAGCAGGATTAGATTCAGCTGGAGAGGCATCAGGAGAAGATACAGCAGCAGGAAATGCAGCACCAAGAGATGCAGGATAAGGAGATGCATCAGAAATGTAGCAGGTATTCAGTAGCAGCTGATGCAGCACGAGATACAGTAGGAGATGCTGCAGAAGGAGATTCAGCTGGAGATGCAGCAGTAAGATATGCATCATTAGGAGATGCAGTAGGATTGCTGCAGGGGATTCAGGAGCAAAAGATGCAACAGAAGATGCAGCAGCAATTGCAGGAGATGAAGCAGCAGGAGATGCAGCAGAAGGAGGTGCATCTGCATGAGATGCAGGAGGAGATGCATCAGCAGGGGAAGAAGTGGAATGAGATACAGAAAAGAAGATGCTGTATCTCCTCCTGCTGTATATTCTGCTACATCTTCTGCTGCAACTCCTGCTGCTTCATCGCTTTCTGCATCTCTTCCGGCTGTACCTCCTTCTGCTGCATCTGATGCAGCACCTCCTGCTGCTGCATCTGCTGCTGATGCCTCTTCTCCAGAATTTGCTGCTGAATATCCTGCTGAAGCATCTTTTGCTGTATCTTCTGCTGATGCATCTCCTGCTGCTGCATCCCCTGCTCCATCTCCTGCAGCTTCATCTCCTGCTGCTTCATCTCCTAATAATGCATCTACTGCTTCATCTCCTTCTGCTGCACCTGCTGCTTCATATGCTGCTTCATATGCTGCTGCATATCCTGTCTCATCTCCTGATGCAGTAGCTACTGCTGCATCTCCTCCTGCTGCATCTGCTGCTGCATCTGCTACTGCATCTCCTTCTTCATCTTCTGATGCTGCATGTCCTGCAGCTACGTCTGCTTTTGCATCTCCTTATGCATCTATTACTACTGCATCTTCAGCGGCATCTCCAGCCCTATATCCTGCTGAATCTCCTGCTGCTACGTCTGCTTTTGCATCTCCCGATGCATCTATTACTGCTGCATCTCCAGCGGCATCTCCAGCTCTATATCCTGCTGCATCTCCTCCTGCTGCTTTACCTGCTGCATCTCCTTCTCTGGTATATTCTGCTGCATCTCCTTCTATGGCATCTCCTGCTGCTGCATCTTCTGCTACTGCATCTCCTAATGCATGTCTTGCTGCTTAATCTCCTGCTGCTGCATCTCCTACTTCATCTTCTTCTACTGCATATCTTGCTGCTGCATCTCCTGCTGCATCTTCTGTTGCTGCATCTCCTGCTGCTGCGTCTGCTGTTACATCGCCTAATGCATCTCCTTCTGCTGCATCTCCTAAGGCATTTCCACCTGCTTCATCTCCTGATGCTGCATCTCCTGCTTCATCTCGTTTTGATGCATATAGTTCTCCTGCATCTACTGCTGCATATCTTGCTGCCGCATCTACTGCTGCTTCGTTTGCTGCTGCATCTTCTGCTGCTGCTTCTCATTCTCTGCATCATCTCTGCATCTCCTGCTGCTGAACCTCCTGCTGCTTCATCTCCTGCTGCTGTGTGTGCTGCTGAATCTCCTGCATCTTTTGCTGAATCTGCTGTCGATTCATCTACTGCTGCACCTCCTGCTGCTTCATCTCCTGCTGCTGTGTGTGCTGCTGAATCTCCTGCATCTTTTGCTGAATCTGCTGTCGATTCATCTACTGCTGCATCTCCTGCTGCTGCATCTCCTGCTGCTGGATTTCCTAGTGCATCTCCTAATGCTGCATCTGCTGCTGCATCTCCTGCCGAAATTCCTACTGCTGGATCTGCAGCATTTTCTGCGGTTGCATCTCCTGCTGCTACACCTGCTGCTACACCTATTGCTGCATCTGCGGCTGCATCTCCTGCTACATCTCCTTACTCTGCTTCTAGTTCTCCCCACCTTCTTCTCTGCATCTCCAGCTATTTCATCCCCTGCTGCTGCATCTGCTGAAGATTCTCTTACTACTACAACTCCTACTGAATCTGCTTCTGCAACTTCTGCTGCTGCATCTCCTGCTGCCTCATCTCCTGCTGCTGCAACTCCTACAGAATCTGCTCTTGACTATGCTGCTGAATCTGCTGGTGCTGCATCTCCTGTGCGTGTCCTTCTTCTGCATCTCATGCCACATCTCCCGCTGATGCACCTCCTGCTTCTGCATATCTTGCTGCATCTACTGCTGCTGCATCTCCAGCTGCATCTCCTGCTGCGGCCTCTCCTGCATCTTTTGGTGCATGTGCTGTAGATTAATATACTGCTGCATCTACTGCTGCTGCATCTGCTGCTTCATCTGCTGCAACTTCATCTGCTTGTGCTGCATATGCTGCTGCATCTGCTGCAAGTTCTTCTTCTGCATCTCATGCCACACCTCCCACCTATGCATCTCCTGCTTCTGCATGTCTTGCTGCATCTCCTGCTGCTGCATCTGCTGCTGTATCACCTGCTGCATAATCTCCAGCTGCATCTCCTGCTGCCGCAATGCCTGCTGTATCTTCTGCTCTATTTCCTGTTGCTGTATATTCTGCTTCTGTATATACTGCTGCATTTCCTGCTGCTCCATCTCCTGCTTCTGAATCTCTTTTTGCATCTCCTGCTGCGGAATCTCTTTTTGCATCTCCTGCTTCTGTGTCTTCTGCTGCTGTATTATTCTCTGCATCACTTCCTGCTGTGTCTCCTCCTGCAGCATCTGCTGCAGCATCTACTTCTGCATCTCCTGCATTTGCTGCTACACCTTCTTCTGATTCATCTATTGCTGCATCTCCTGCTACATTTCCTGCTGCTTCATCTCGTGCTGGTGGCTCTCGTCTGGAATCTCCTGCTGAATATCCTGTGTCTACTGCTGAATCTCCTGCTGCTGAATCTCCTGCAGCATCTGCTGCTGCTGCATCTCCTGCTGAATCTCCTATATCTGCTGCTGCTGCATCTCCTGCATCATCTACTGCTTCTGCTCATGCTTCAGCTCCTGTTGCTACATCTTCTGCTGATGTATATCCTACTGCATCTCCTACGGCTGAATCTCCTGCTGCATCTGCCTATGCTGCATCTCCTACTTCCACATCACCTTCTGCACGTGCTGCTGCAGCATCTCTTTCTGCTGCATCTCCTGCTGCATCTGCTGCTGCATCTCCTGCTGCATTTCTTGCTGCTCTGTCGCCTGCTGCATCTCCTGCTGAATCTCTTTCTGCTAGATCTCCTGTTGCTGCATCTCCTCCTGCTGCATTTCCTGCTAAATTTACTGCTGCACCTCCTGCTTCTGCATCTCCTATTGCATCTCTTGCTTCTGCATTTCCTGATCCTGCATCACTTGCTGAAGCTCCTGTGGAATATCCTGATGTATATCCTTATGTTGCATCTTCTCCTGCTCTATCATCTGCTGCTGCATCTCCTGCTGAATCTCTTTCTGCTAGATCTCCTGTTGCTGCATCTCCTCCTGCTGCATTTCCTACTGCATCTCCTCCTGCTTCATCTCCTGCTGAAGTTACTGCTGCATCTCCTGCTTCTACACCTCCTATTGCATCTCCTACTGCTGCATCTCTTGCTTCTGCATTTCCTGATCCTGCATCACTTGCTGAAGCTCCTGTGGAATATCCTGATGTATATCCTTATGTTGCATCTTCTCCTGCTCTATCATCTGCTGCTGCATCTCCTGCTGCACCTGCTGCTACTGCATCTCCTCCTGCTACATCAAGTGCTCCTGCATATCCTGTTGCTACATCTGCTTCTGCATCTCTTTTTGCTTTGTATCGTACTGCATCTGCTGCTGCATCTACTGCTGCATCCCCTGCTGCTTCATTTCCTGCTGAATCTGCTGCTGCATCTGTTGCGATGGCATCTCCTGCTCTTGCATCTCCTGCTGCTGAATCTCGTCCTGATTCTCCCGCAGCATCTCATGCTGCTACATCTCCTGATGTACCTCCTTCTGAATAGTCATCTCCTGCAGCATCTCCTCCTGCTGCATCTGCTTCTGCTGCATCTCCTTCTACGTCTCCTGCTCCTGCATCCTCGGCTTCATCTCCAGCTGCTGCATCTCCTGATGCTGTGTCTTCTGCTGAATCTACTGCTGCATCTGCTGCTGATGCATCTGCTGCTGATGCATCTGCTGCTGCATATCATGCTGCTTCATCTCATGCTGCATCTCCTGTAGCTTCCTCTCCTGCCGCTGCCTCACCTCCTGCTCAATCTCCTCCTGCATCTGCTGATGCATTTCCTGCATCTCCTGCTGCTGCATCTCCTGCTTCTGCATATTCTTTTGCATGTCTTTCTGATACATCTCCTGCTTCTGCCTCTCCTACTCCTGCATCTCTGCTGCTGCATCTGCTTCTGCATTTTCTGCTCCTGCTTCTCCTGATGCATCTGCTGCTGCATCTCCTGCAGCATTTTCTATTGCTTCAACACTAGATGCTGCATCTCTTACTGCATCTGCTGGTACTGCAACTTATCCTGCTGTATCTCCTGTTCTATTTTCCTGTGCATCTGCTGCTTCATGTACTGCTGTATCTGCTGCTGCTGCATCTCCTGCTGCATCTCCTGCTGCTGGATCTCCTGCCGCAGAATCTCCGGCTGTATATCCTACTGCTTTTCCTATTTCTGCATCTCCCTCTACTGCATCTCCTGCTCTTCATCTCCTGCTCTTACATCTCGGTCGAATCTCCCACGGCATCTCATGCTGCTACATATCCTGTTACACCTCCTGATGCATCTCCTTCTGAATATGCATCTCCCGATGCATCTCCTCCTGCTGCATCTACTCCTGCTGTGTATTCTGCGGAATCTCCTGCTGCATCTACTGCTACTGCATCTCCTGCTGCAACTCCTGCTGCATCTCCTGCTGAAGATGCATATCCTGCTGCGTCTCCTGCTGCTGCATCCCTTGTTGCTCTGTCTTTTGCTCTATCTCTTGCTTCATCTGCTGCTGCTACATCTCCTTCTGCATCTGCTGCTGCTGTATCTCCTGCAGCTGCATCTCCTCCTGCTAAATCTCCTCCTGAAGCTGCTGGCACCTCTCCTGCTGCATCTCCTGCTGCATATTTTCCTGCATCTCCTCCGGCTGCATCTGCTGGTGCATATCCTGCGGTTCTGACTCCTGCTGCATTTCCTGCTGCATCTCCTGCTGCTGGATCTCCTCCTGCATCTCCTGATGATGAATCTGATGCTGCATCTAGTTCTGCATCATCACCTGCTGCTGCATCTCCTGCTGCTGCAACTCCTGCTGCATCTCCTGCTTCAAAACCTCCTGCTACGTCTCCTGCTGCTGCATCTCCTCCTGATACATCTGCTGCAGCATCTGCTGCTGCTGCATCTGCTGCTGTATCACCTGCTGCATCTCCTGCTGCTGCAGTACCTGCTGTATCTTCTGCTGTATGTCCTGTTGCTGCATGTCCTGCTTCTGTATATACTGCTGCATTTCCTGCTGCTTCATCTCCTGATCTGCTGCTGCATGTGCTGCTGCGTCTATTGCTCCTGCATGTCCTGTTACTGCATCTGCTGCTGCATGTCCTGCTACATCTTCTGCTGCTGAATTTACTTCTGCTGCATCAGTTGCTTCATCACCTGCTACTGAATCCCCTACAGCATTCCTGTTGCACCTCCTGCTGATGCACTTCCTGCTGCTGTATCCCCTGGTGCATCACCTCCTGCTTCATCTCCTCCTGCTGCTTCATGTCCGTCTTCTGTATCTACTGCTTCAACTCCTCCTGCTGCATCTCCCTCTGCCTCATCTGCTGGTACTTAATTTGCTGCGGCATCTGCTGCAGCATCTCCTGTTGATACATCTCCTGCTGAATCTACATCTCCTGCTGCATTTCTTGGTGCTCAATCTCCTGCTAATGAATCTCCTGCTGCATCTCCTGCTAATGGATCTCCTGCTGCATTTCCTGCTGCATTTCTCATGATGCATCTCTTGCTGCATGACCTCCTGCTACGTCTCCTGCTGCTGTATCACTTCCTGATACATCTGCTGCAGCATCTCCTGCTGCTACATCACCTGCTGCTGCATCTCTTGCTGCTGCATCTTCTTCTCTGCATATCCTGCTGCTTCATCTTTTGCTGCAGAATCTCCTGCTGAATCGGCTGCTCATCTCCTGCGGCTGTAACTCCTGCTGCATCTCCTGCTTCTGCATCTTCTACTCTGCATCTCCTGCTGCTGCAACTCCTGCTGCAGAATCTCCTGCTGCTGCACCTGCGGCTGAATCTCCTGCTCCTGCGTCTGCTGCGCCATCTACTCCTGCCTCTCCTCCTACAGCACCTTCTTCTGTATCTCGTGCTACATCTCATGAAGCTGTACCTGCTGAAGCATCTCTTCCTGCCGCATCTCCTGAGGAATATGCATCTATTGATGCATCTGCTGTTACTTCTCCTGTTGTTGCATCTCCTTCTGCATCTGCTGTTGAATCTGCTGTTGAAACTCCTGCTGCTGCACCTCCTACTTCTTGCATCTGCTTCTGCAGCTCCTGTTGCTGCATCTTCTGCTTCTTCATCTCCTGCTCCTGAATCTTCTGCTGCTGTATCTCCTGCTTCATCTCCTGCTGGTGCATCTCCTGATGCATTTCCTTCTTAATCTGCTGCTGCTTCTACTGCTCTTTCGACTCCTGCTCTTGTATCTCCGTCTACAGCTCCACCTTCTACCTATCCTGCATTATCTCATGCTGCTGCATCTCATGCTGCTGAAGATTGCTGGAGATGCAGCAGCACGAGATGCAGCAGGAGATAAACAGCAGAAGATACAGAAGGAGATGCAGCAGCAGCAGAAGTTGAAGCAGGAGATGAAGTAGAAATGCAGAAGCAAATGCAGCAGGAAATGCAGCAGGATGAGATGCAGCAGGAGATACATTAGCAGATGAAGTAGCAGATTAAGGAGATGCAGCAGCAGGACATGCAGCAGAAGATGCAGAGGCAGCAGATGCAGCAGCAATATATGCTGCAGCAGATGCATCAGGAGGTGCAGATTCAGGAGGAAATGTAGCAGCAGAAGATGCTGCTGCAGATGACACAGCAGGAGGAGATGCAGCAGGTAATGCAGCAGGAGGAGATGCAGTAGGATAGGAAGCAGGAGATGCAGCAGCAGGAGATGCGTCAGGGGATGCGTATTCAGCAGGAGATTCAGCGAAAATTCGGAAGGAGATGCAGCAGCTGGAGATTCAGCAGGAGATGCAGCAGCAGATGCACCAGATGGAGCAGAAAGAGATGCAGCAGGGGATGAAGACCAGATGCAACAGGAAATGTAGCATCAGGAGATGCATCCACAGATGCATAAGCAGAAAATGCAGCAGGAGATGTAGCAGCAGAAGATGAAGCAGCAGATGCAGCAGCAAGAGATGCAGGAGGACATCAAGTATCAGGAGATTTAGCAGGAGATGCAGCAGTACATGAAACAGTTCCTGCTGTTGCATCTCCTCTCCACATCATGTTAATGCATCTTCTGTTGATTCATCTCTTTCTGATGCATCTTTTGCTGCATCTCCTGCTACTGCATCTCCTGCTACTACATTTCCTGCTACTGCTTCTCCAGCTGCATATCTTTCTGCTGCATCTCCTGATGAATATGCATCTCCAACTGCATCTCCTGCTGCTTCGCTTCCTTGTTCTGCATCTCCTGGTACACCTGCTGCTGCTGCATCTCTTGATATGTCTTCTACTTCTGCATCTCCTCCTGCTTCATCTCCTGCTGCTGTATCTGCTACTCCACCTTCTGCTGCTGCTCTTCATGCTGCTGCATCTAATTTTCTGCATCTACTTCACTTCATCTCTTTCTGCTGATTCTCCTGGTACATCTGCTGCTGCTGCAGCTCCTGCTACTGCGTATCCTGCTGCATCTCGTCCCGCTGCGTCTCCTGCTGCATCTCCAGCTGCTTCATCTCCTGCTGCATCTCCTGCTGCTGCATCTCCTGCTGCATATACTTCTGCTTCATCTCCTAATGAATCTCCTGCTGCTCTATATCCTGCTTCATCTTGGCCTGCTGCATCTCCTGGTACTGCAAGTTTTTTTGCATCTTATCCTGCTGCATCTGCTGCTACATCCTCTTCTGGTACATCTCCTGCAGCATCTCTTGCTGCTGAAGCTCATGATCCTGCATCTTCTGCTGTGGCATTCCTGGTGCTTCATTACCTGCTGCATTTCTTTCTTTTTACAACTTCTGCTGCTGCATCTCCTGCTGCTGCATCTCCAGCTGTTGCATTTCCTGCTGCTTCATCTCCTCCTACTGCATCTTCTGTAGAATCTCCTGTTCCTGCTTCTCTTGCTGAATCTGCACCTCCTGCTGCTGCATCTCCTGCTGCATCATCTCTTCTAGATGTCCTGATGTGAACTCTCCTGCTGCTTTATGTCCTGCTGCACCTACTGCTGCATCTCCTGCTGCATCAATTCCTACAGATCCTGCTGATGCATCTCTAGCTGTTGCATCTCCTGTTGCATCTCCTGCTGATGCATCTCCTTTTACTGCATATACAGCTGCTGCATCTCCCGATAAATGTAGTGCTGCATCTGCTACTGTACCTCCTCCTCCTACATCTAATACTGCTCTATCTCCCGCTGATGCAATATGTGCTTCGGATTCATCTCCTGCTTCTTTATTCATGTTGCTGAATCTGCTCCTTCTTCATATCATGCTGTATCTCCTACTGCATCTCCTTCTTCTGAATCTCCTGCTGCATCTGCTGCTCAATATGCACCTCCTGCTGCACAACCCGCTGCTGTATCACCTGCTGTGTGTCATGATGGTGCACTTCTTGCTGCTGCAATTCTTCTGCATCCGCTGCTGCATTTGCTGCTGCATCTCCTGCTCCTGCATATCCTATTGCATCATCTCCTGCTGCAACTGCTTCTGTATTAACTGCATCATCGGCTGCTGAATCTCTTTCTACATCTGCTGTTTCATCTGCTGCTGCTGCTGTATCTCCTGCTTCATCTCCTGCGTCTCCATTTACTTTTACATTTCCCGATGCTGACCCTCCTTCTGTTTCATCTCCGGCTGCTGCAGTTTCTGCAGAATCTCCTGCTGCTGCTGCATCTTCTAAAATATATCCTGCTGCTGCATCTCCTGCAGAACCTCCTGCTGCATCTTCTACTGCATCTCTTGCTTCAATTTCTACTGCTTAATCTCCTGCTGCTGGTTCTGATTTGCATCTCCTTATGTATCTCCTGCTCCTGCACCTCCTGCTGAATCTCTTGCATCTGTATCTTCTGCTGCTGCATTTCCCCCAGCATCTCCTTCTCTTGCAACTCCTGCAGAATCAGCATCTACTGCTACTGCCTCTGCTGGTGCAGTTCCCGCTGATGCATCTCCTGCTACATCTCTTGCTGCTGCATCTCCTGCAGAATCAATATCTCCTGCTACATCTCCTGCTTCTGCTTTTGCTGAAGCATGTCTTGCTGCATCACATGCTGCATATCCGGCATCTACTGCAATTTCTCGTGCTTCTGCATCTGCTGCTGAGGCTTACCCTGCTGCATCTCATCCTATAACCTGCAAAGCACGACTAACAGGACGTTTTAGTATAGGGTACTGAATTGTGACTTATGAAGGCACGTTCTGAAATGTGAATTAGTCCCGCAGTGAAGATGCTGGCGTAGAATACTGCTGCTTCTGAATGTCTTTTTTTTAGCGCTTTCACTGCAAAGCAAGACTTGTAGACCTTTCAGTCTGGGCTTGTGTACTGTAACATCAGAAGAGCTATTGAATTGTCACTCAAATTATCAGAGCGTTCAGCACAAGTACCTCAGGGAAGTTGCTACGATGACATGCTGGCTCTCGTTAAAGTCTTCTGTGCAAGAGCTTTCACTGCATGCTGCAAAGGACGACTTCTGGAACGTTTTACTGTAAGTAACTGTATTGTGATTTAATTGCACCTAGAGAGGCGCTTTAGAAAATCGAATAACTATAGTAGGGAAGATGCTAGCATGGAATGTTGCTGTTGCTGAATGTCTTCTCTTAGAGCGCTTTCACTGCAAAGCTAAGACTTGTAGCTCTTTCTGTCTAAGCTTATGTACTGCAATATCGGAATTGAAGTTAAAGCATGAGTTGAAAATTTGAGAGAATTCAGCACAAATACCGCAGGGAAGATTCTACGATCAAATGCTGAAATTCGTTAGATTCTTCTCTGGAAGCCTTTTCACTAAAAAGCAAGACTTGTAGACCTTTCAGTCTTGGCTTGTGTGTTGCAACATCCGAATGGCTATTAAAGCGTCACTGCAAAATTTGAAAACGTTCTGAAAAAGTACCACTGCTACGATGAAACGCACGCTCTCTTTAGAATCTCCTCGTGAAGCCCTTTCACTGCAAGTTGCAAAGCACGTCTAACAAAACGTTTAGTATTGGTTACGGAATTGTGATTTAACTGCGCCTATGGAGGCGCTTTAGGAAAAGGGAGCAATGCCCGTGTGGACGAGGTTGGAATGGAATGCTGCTGCTTCTGAATGTATTCTCTTATCGCGCTTTCACTGCAAAGGAAGACTCGTAGAACTTCCAGGCTAGGCTTGTGTACTGTAATATCAGAAAGGCTATTAAAGCCTAACTTCAAAATTTCAACTCGTACAGCACAAGAACCGCAGGGAATCTGCTACGATCATATGCTAGCTTTCTTTAGTGTCTTCTCTTGAAGCGCTTTCACTACAAGCTGCGAAGCACGACTTATAGACCGTTTTAAAATAAGTTACTGAATTGTGACGTAATTGGGCAAAATAATGCACTTTAGGAAAAGCGTGTAAATCCCGAAAGGGAAAAAGTTAGCATGGAATGCTGCTGCTTCTGAATGTCTTCTCTTAGACCGCTTTCACTGCAAAGCAAGACTTGTAGAACTTTTAGTCTAAGCACGTGTACTGTAACATCATGTGTATAAAAAGCGTCACTCCAAAGTTTAAAATCGTTCAGAACAAGAACGGCAGGGAAGCTGCTACGATCAAATGCTGGCTCTCGTTAGAGCCTACTCTGGAAGCGCTTTCATTGCAACGTGGAAAGCACGACTAACGGAACGATTTAATGTAGGTTAAGGAATAGTTACTTTACTGCGCCTAATAACGCACTTTAGGAATAGCGAATATCGGCAGCAAGGGAGATGGTAGTACGGAATGCTGTTGCTTCTGAATGTCTTCTCTCAGAGCGCTTTCACTGCAAAGCAAGACTTATAGAACTTTCAGTCAAGGTTTCTGAAGTATATCATCAGCTAGTAAAGCGTCACTTCAGAATTTCAGAGCATTCAGCACAAGTACCTCAGGGAAGCTGCTACCATCAAATGCAGGCTCTGCTTAGTGTCTTCTCTTACAGCGCTTCACTACAAGCTGTAAAGCACGACTAACACATTTTAGTTTAGGGTAATGAATTGTGACTTAACTGCGCCTATTAAGGCGCTTACGGAAAAGTGAATATCTCAGGCAGTGCAGATGCTGGCACGAAATTATACCACTTCTTAGTGTTTTCTCTAATAGCGCTGTTACTGCAAAAGACGACTTGTAGAATTTTCGCTCTAGGCATGTGAACTGTAACGTTTGAAGCGTCACTTCAAGATTTGAGAACGTTCAGCACAAGCACCGCAGGGAAAGTGTTATCATCAAATTTTAGCTCTCGTTAGGATCTTTTCATGAAGCGCTTTCCCTGCCAGCTGCAAAGCACAAAAAAGGCAACGTTTTCGTGTAGGCTAGTTATTAGCGACTTAATAACGCCCAATAAGGCGCTTTAGGAAAAGTGAATATCTCCAGCAGGGAAGATGTTGGCTTGGAATGATTCCGCTTCTGAATGTCTTCTCTTACGAGCGCTTTGACTACAAATCAAGCTTTACACAACGTTTAAGTGTAGGCTAAAGAATAGTGACATATTAGCGACTAATAACGAGCTTTAGGAAAAGTGAGTATCTCCACCAGAGAAGACGCTAGCACGGAATGCTGCTGCTTCTGAATGTCTTCTCTTAGAGCGCTTTCACTGCAAGCGAGACTTATAGAACTTTCAGTCTAGGCTTGTGAACTGTAACATCAGAATAGCTATGAAGGCGTCACTTCAAAATTTCAGGGCTCTCAGCACAAGTACCGTAGGGAAGGTGCCACCATGAAATGCTGGCTCTCGTCAGAGTCTTCTCTGGAAGCGCTTTCAATGCAAGCTGCAAAGTCCGACTAACAGGAAGTTCTAGTATAGGATACAGAACTTGTAACTTAATTTTCACGTTATTACACTTTAGGAAACATGAGTAACTGTCTGAGGGAAGATGCTAGCGTGTTGCTTCTGAATATGTACTCTTATAGCGCTATCACTGCAAGGCAAAACTCGTAGAAGTTTCAGTCTAGGTTTGAGTGCTGGAACATCAGAATGGCTATTAAAGAGTCAGTTCAAAAATTTCGTTCAGCACAAGTACCGCAGGGAAGCTGCTACGATCAAGTGCTGGCTCTCGTGAAGAGTCTTCTGTGAAAGAGCAGTCACTGCAAGCTGCAAAGCACTTCTTATGGACCGTTTTAGTGTACGTATACTGAATTGTGACTTAACTTCGCCTAGGAAGCAAGACTTGTAGACCTTTCAGTCTAGGCTTCTGTACTGCAGCATCAGAATGATTATTAAAACGCCACTTCAAACTTTAAAATCGTTCAGGACAAGTACGGCAGGAAAGCTGCTACCATCAAATGCTGGTTTCGTCTGAGTCTTCTCTTGAAGCGCTTGCACTGCAAGCTGCAAAGCACGAGTAGTTGACAGTTTTAGTGTAGGGTACTGCATTGTGACTTAACTGAGCATATTAAAGCGCTTTAGGGTAAAGCGAGTAAATGCCGCAGGGAAGAAGCTGGCAAGGAATGCTACTGGTTCTCAATGGGGTCTCTTAGAGCGCTTTCACTATAAAACAAGAATTGTAGAGCTATCGGTATAAGCTTGCGTACCTTAACATACAAATGGCAAATAAAAGGTCACTTCAAAAATTCAGATCGTTCAGCACAAGAACCGCAGGGAAGCTGCTGCGATCAAATGCTGACTCTCGTTAGAGTCTTCTGTGGAAGCTCTTTCATTGCAACGAGGAAAGCACGACTATCAGAGCGATTTAGTGTAGGGTACTGACTTAACTGCGCCTATTACGGCGCTGTAGGAAAATGGAAATACGCCCGCAGGGAAGACGCTAGCATGAAAAGCTGCCTCTTCTGAAGGTCTCCTCTTAGAGCGCTTTTTCGGTAAAGCAGGACTTGTTGAGCTTTCAGTGTAGACTTGTGTACTGTAACATCACAATGACTATTAAAGCCTCATTTCAAAATTTCAGAGCGTATAGCACATGCACCTGAGGGAAAGATGCTACGATTAAGTGCTGGCTCTCGTAGAGACTGTTGTGGAGAGATTTCACTGCAAGCAGCAAAGCACGGCTTAAGGACCGTTTTAGTATAGAGTACTTAACTGCGTCTATTAAAACGATAGACTAACCCGCTTTAGGAAAACTGAATTACGGCCGCAGGGAAGATGCTAGCAAGGAATGCTGCTACTTGTGAATGTCCTCCCTTAGAGCGCTTTTACTGCAAAGCAAGACTTGTAGAAATTTCATTCGGGGCTTGTGTACTGTAACATCAGATTTGCTATTAAAGCGTCACTTCAATATTTTCAGATTGTTCCGAACAAGTAACGCAGGGAAGCTGCTACCATCAAATGCTGGCTTTAGGTTGACTCTTCCTTGCAAGCGCTTTCACTGCCAGCGGGTAAGCAAGACTTATGGACCGTTTTAGTGTAGGGTACTGAATTGTGACTTATCTTGGCCTAGGAAGGCGCTTTAGGAAAAGTGAGTAACTCCCGAAGGGAAGATTCTAGCATTGAATGATGCAGGTTCTGAAAGTGTTCCCTTAAAGCGCTTTCACTGCCAATCAAGACTTGTAGAGCTTTCAGTCTGTGTACTGTAACATCAGAACGGCTATTAAAGCGTCCCTTCCAAATTTCAAGTAGTTCAGCACAAGTATCTCAGAGAAGCTACGATCAATACAGGCTCTCGTTAGAGTCTTCTATGGAATCGCTTTCACTGCAAGCTGTGAAGCACTACTAACAGAACGTTTAGTATAGACTAGGCAATTGTGACTTAACAGGCTCTTTAGGAAAAGTGAGTAATTCCCGCCTGGAAGATGCTAGCATGGAATGATGCAGTTGCTGAATGTCTTCTCTTAGAGCGCTTTCACTGCAAAGCTAAGACTTGTAGCTCTTTCTCTCTAAGCTTATGTACTGCAATATCGGAATTGAAATTAAAGCATGAGTTGAAAATTTGAGAGAATTCAGCACAAATACCGCAGGGAAGATTCTACGATCAAATGCTGAAATTCGTTAGATTCTTCTCTGGAAGCCTTTTCACTAAAAAGCAAGACTTGTAGACCTTTCAGTCTTGGCTTGTGTGTTGCAACATCCGAATGGCTATTAAAGCGTCACTGCAAAATTTGAAAACGTTCTGAAAAAGTACCACTGCTACGATGAAACGCATGCTCTCTTTAGAATCTTCTCGTGAAGCCCTTTCACTGCAAGTTGCAAAGCACGTCTAACAAAACGTTTAGTATTGGTTACGGAATTGTGATTTAACTGCGCCTATGGAGGCGCTTTAGGAAAACGGAGCAATGCCCGTATGGACGAGGTTAGAATGGAATGCTGCTGCTTCTGAATGTATTCTCTTATCGCGCTTTCACTGCAAAGGAAGACTCGTAGAACTTCCAGGCTAGGCTTGTGTATTGCAATATCAGAAAGGCTATTAAAGCCTAACTTCAAAATTTCAACTCGTACAGCACAAGAACCGCAGGGAATCTGCTACGATCATATGCTAGCTTTCTTTAGTGTCTTCTCTTGAAGCGCTTTCACTACAAGCTGCGAAGCACGACTTATAGACCGTTTTAAAATAAGTTACTGAATTGTGATGTAATTGGGCAAAATAATGCACTTTAGGAAAAGCGTGTAAATCCCGAAAGGGAAAAAGTTAGCATGGAATGCTGCTGCTTCTGAATGTCTTCTCTTAGACCGCTTTCACTGCAAAGCAAGACTTGTAGAACTTTTAGTCTAAGCACGTGTACTGTAACATCATGTGTTCAGTACAAGAACGACAGGGAAGCTGTTACAATCAAATGCTGGCTCTCGTTAGAGCCTTCTCTGGAAGCGCTTTCATTGCAACGTGGAAAGCACGACTAACGGAACGATTTAATGTAGGTTAAGGAATAGTTACTTTACTGCGCCTAATAACGCACTTTAGGAATAGCGAATATTGGCAGCAAGGGAGATGGTAGTACGGAATGCTGTTGCTTCTGAATGTCTTCTCTCAGGGCGCTTTCACTGCAAAGCAAGACTTATAGGACTTTCAGTCAAGGTTTCTGAAGTATATCATCAGCTAGTAAAGCGTCACTTCAGAATTTCAGAGCATTCAGCACAAGTACCTCAGGGAAGCTGCTACCATCAAATGCAGGCTCTGCTTAGTGTCTTCTCTTACAGCGCTTTCACTGCAAGTTGTAAAGCAAGACTAACACATTTTAGTTTAGGATAATGAATTGTGACTTAACTGCGCCTATTAAGGCGCTTACGGAAAAGTGAGTATCTCAGGCAGTGCAGATGCTGGCACGAAATTATACCACTTCTTAGTGTTTTCTCTAATAGCGCTGTTACTGCAAAAGACGACTTGTAGAATTTTCGCTCTAGGCATGTGAACTGTAACGTTTGAAGCGTCACTTCAAGATTTGAGAACGTTCAGCACAAGCACCGCAGGGAAAGTGCTATCATCAAATTTTGGCTCTCGTTAGGATCTCTTCATGAAGCGCTTTCCCTGCCAGCTGCAAAGCACAAAAAAGGCAACGTTTTCGTGTAGGCTAGTTATTAGCGACTTAATAACGCCCAATAAGGCGCTTTAGGAAAAGTGAATATCTCCAGCAGGGAAGATGTTGGCTTGGAATGATTCCGCTTCTGAATGTCTTCTCTTACGAGCGCTTTGACTACAAATCAAGCTTTACACAACGTTTAAGTGTAGGCTAAAGAATAGTGACATATTAGCGACTAATAACGCGCTTTAGGAAAAGTGAGTATCTCCAGCAGCGAAGACGCTAGCTTGGAATGCTGCTGCTTCTGAATGTCTTCTCTTAGAGCGCTTTCGCTGCGAAGCGAGACTTATAGAACTTTCAGTCTAGGCTTGTGAACTGTAACATCAGCATGGCTAGTAAGGCTTCACTTGAAGATTTGAAAGCGTTCAGCACAAATACCCCTGCAAAGTTGCTAGCATAAAATAGTGCCTCTCGTTAGAATCATCTCTGGAAGAGCTTTCACTAAGAGGGGCAAAACACGACTAATAGAGCGTAAAGTGTAGGCAAAAGAATAGCGACAAAATAGCGGCTAATAACTCGCTTTAGGAAAATTGAATATCCCCAACAGCGAAGACGCTAGCACGGAATGCTGCTGCTTCTGAATGTCTTCTCTTAGAGCGCTTTCGCTGCAAAGCGAGACTTGTAGAACTTTCAGTCTAAGCTTGTGAACTGTAACATCAGAATAGCTATGAAGGCGTCACTTCAAAATTTCAGAGCTTTCAGCACAAGTACCGTAGGGAAGGTGCCACCATGAAATGCTGGCTCTCGGCAGAGTCTTCTCTGGAAGTGCTTTCACTGTAAGCTGCAAACACGACTAAAAGAACGTTTTTGTATAGGCTTGCTAATAGTGACTTCAAAACGCCTATTACGGCGCTAAGGTTGAAGTTAATATCTCCAGGAAGGACGATTCTAGCATGGAATTATGCTGCTTATGAACGTCTTCGCTTAAAGCGCTTCAACTACAAAGCACGATTTGTCGAACTTTCACTCTACGCTTGTGAAATGTAACATCAGCATGGCTATGAAGGCGTCACTTCAAGATTTCAGAGCGTGGAGCACAAGTACCATAGGGTAGCTGCTAACATGTTCTTTTGGCTCTCCTTTGAGCCTTCGCTTGTAGCGCTTTCACAGCCAGCTGCAAAGCACGAAAAATGCAAGGTTTTCATTTAGGCAAGGTATTAGCGACTTAATAAAGACTATTAGAGCGCTTTTAGAAAAGTGAATAACTGATACAGGGAAGACGGTAGCATGAAATGCTTCTGCTTCTGAATGTCTCCTCTTATTGCACTTTCACTGCAGAGCACGACTTGTAGAAATTTCACTCTAGGCTTGTGAACTGTAATATCAGCATGGCTATTAAAGCGTCACTTGAAAATTTCAGATCGTTCAGCACAAGTAACTCAGGAAAGCTGCAACCATCAAAAGCTGGCTTTCGTAAGAGCCTTGTATGGAAGCGCTATCTCTGCAAGATGCAGATCACGACTAACTCATCATTATTGTGTTGGCAAATGAATAGTGATTGAACAACACCTATTAAGGCGCTTTATGAATAGTGATTATCTCCAGCAGGGAAAATGTTAGCATGGAATTCTGCTTCTGAATGTCTTCTTTTAGAGCGCTTTCACTGTAAACCAAGATTTATCCAACTTTCCGTCCAGGCTAGTAAACTGTAACATCAGCATGGCTAGTAAGGCTTCACTTGAAGATTTGAAAGCGTTCAGCACAAATACCCCTGCAAAGTTGCTAGCATAAAATAGTGCCTCTCGTTAGAATCATCTCTGGAAGCGCTTTCACTAAGAGGGGCAAAACACGACTAATAGAGCGTAAAGTGTAGGCAAAAGAATAGCGACAAAATAGCGGCTAATAACTCGCTTTAGGAAAATTGAATATCCCCAACAGCGAAGACGCTAGCACGGAATGCTGCTGCTTCTGAATGTCTTCTCTTAGAGCGCTTTCGCTGCAAAGCGAGACTTGTAGAACTTTCAGTTTAGGCTTGTGAACTGTAACATCAGAATAGCTATGAAGGCGTCTCTTCAAAATTTCAGAGCTTTCAGCACAAGTACCGTAGGGAAGATGCCACCATGAAATGCTGGCTCTCGTCAGAGTCTTCTCTGGAAGCGCTTTCACTGCAAGCTGCAAAGTCCGACTAACAGGAAGTTCTAGTATAGGATACAGAACTTGTAACTTAATTTCACAAATTATTACACTTTAGGAAACATGAGTAACTGTCTGAGGGAAGATGCTAGCGTGATGCTTCTGAATATGTACACTGAATTGTGACTTTAGGAAAAGTGAGTAACTCCCGAAGGGAAGATGCTAGCATGGAATGATGCAGGTTCTGAAAGTGTTCCCTTAAAGCGCTTTCACTGCCAATCAAGACTTGTAGAGCTTTCAGTCTGTGTACTGTAACATCAGAACGGCTATTAAAGCGTCCCTTCCAGATTTCAAGTAGTTCAGCACAAGTATCTCAGAGAAGCTGCTACGATCAAATACAGGCTGTCGTTAGAGTCTTCTTTGGAATCGCTTTCACTGCAAGCTGTGAAGCACTACAAACAGAACGTTTAGTATAGACTAGGCAATTGTGACTTAACAGGCTCTTTAGGAAAAGTGAGTAATTCCCGCCTGGAAGATGCTAGCATGGAATGCTGCTGTTGTTGAATCTTATCTCTTATAGCTCTTCTACTGCAAAGCAATACGTGTAGAACTTTCAGTCTAGTCTTGTGTTCTGTAATGTCAGAATGGCTATTAAAGCGTCACTTCAAAATTTAAGAGCCGACGGCATCTCCTGCTGCATCTCCATCTGGTGCATCTGCTGCCTAATCTCCTGCTTTGCATATCCAGTACCATCTCCTGCTGCATTATCTGCTCCTGAACCTCCTGTTGAATCTGCCTATGCGGCTCCATCTCCTGCTGCTGCATCTCTCGCTGAATCTCCTGCTACATCTCTGATGCTGCATATCCTGCTGCATCTCCCGCTCAATTTACTGCTGAATATGCATTTGCTGCTGCATCTCCTGCTGCATCTGCTACAGCATACCCTGCTGCATCCCCTTTTCAATCACCTGCAGCTGCATCCCCTGCTTCTGCATCTCCTCCTGCTACATCTCTGCCTGCTGCGTCTCGTTATTCTTCATCTCATGCTACTGCATCTCCTGCTGCTGCAACTCTTGCTCCTGCATCTGCTTCTGCATATCTGTGTGCTGCATCTCATACTGTGTCTGCTAATGCATCTGCTGCTGCAGCAGCTGCTACATCTGCTGCTGCTGCATCTCCTCCTGCTGTATCTTCTTCTGCTGCAATTCCTGATGCATCTGCTGCTGCACCTCTTACTCCCGCATCTGCTGCTGCTATATATCCTGCTGCATATTCTGCAGCAACTTTGATGCATCTTGTGCTGCATCTCCTGCTACTGTTTCTGCTGCTCCATCTCCTGCTACTGCTTCTCCTGCTTCACCTCCTGCTGATTCTGCTGCTGCTGCATCTCCTGTTTCTGTATCTTCTGCTGCTTTTTCTGCTGCTTCATCTCCTCCTGCTGCATCTCATGCAGTATCTGCTGCTGCATCTCTGATGCATCTCCTGATGCATCTCCAATTGCCTCTGGTTCTGCATCTTCTGCTGCTTCATCTCCTACTGTATCTACTGCTGCATTTCCTCCCGTATCTCCTGCTGCATCTCCTGCTGAAAATCCTGCTGCATCTCCTACGTCTGCATCTCCTTCAGAATATCCTGGTGATGTAGATGCAGCCGATGAAGCAGCAGGAGAAGCAGACGTAGGTGCAGCAGGAGATTCCGCAGCAGGAGAAGGAGCAGGAGAAGCAGCATCAGATGAAGCAGCAGGAGATTCAGCAGGTGATGCAGTAGCAGGAGATATAGCACCAGGATATTGAGCAGGAGATTGAGCAAGAGGAGATGTACCCTGAGATGCAGCAGCAGGAGATGCAGCTGGAGATGCAACAGCAGACGAAGCAGCAGTAGATGCAGCAGCAAGATATTCATCAGGAGATAAAGCAAGAGATGCAAAAGCAGGAGATTAAGCTGCAGGAGATGCATTAAGAGATGCAGAAACAAGAGATGCCGAATCAGGAGAAGCAGCCGCAGTAGATGCAGCAGCAGATTCAGTAAAAGATGCAGTGGCAGGAGATTCATAAACAAAAGATATAGCACAAGGAGATGGAGCAGCAGGATAATCAGTAGGAGACCCAGCAGCAGGAGAAACAGAAGGTAATGCAGCAGCAGTAGATGAAGAAGGTTATGAAGGAGCCGAGTATGCAATAGCAGGAGATTCAGCAGCAGGAGATGAAGCAGGAGAGCTACATCATGAGATGAATCCGCTGATGCATCAGAGGTAGTTGCAGACAAAGATGCAGCATCAGGAGTTTCAGCAGAGGATGCAGCAGCAATAGATGCAGCAGCAGATGCATCAGAAGTAAATTCAGCAAGTGAAGTTGTAGCAGCACATGCAGCAGTAGTAAATGAAACAGAGGATGCAGAAGCAGGGGATACAGCAGCAGGAGATGCATCAGCAGGAGATGCAGCAGGAGATGCAGCAGCATATTAGCAGCACATTCAGGAGATGATGCAGAAGCAGGAGATCCAGTAGCAGGAGATTAAGACTCAGCAGATACAGAAGCACATTCAGCAGGAGATTCAGCAGGAGATGCAGCAGCAGGAGATGCAGCAGCGTATGTAGCAGCAGCAGATGGAGCATCAGGTGATGCAGGAGGACATCAAAATCAGAAAGTGAAGCAACAGGAGATGCAGAAGTAGATTAAATCTACAGCAGATGAACCAAAAGATGCAGGAGATGCAGCAGCAGCACTTGATTGAGCAAGATATACAGAAGCAGGAGATGTATTGGCAGGAGATGTGGCATGAGAGGCAGAAGAAGGAGATCCTGCAGCAGATGCAGTAGCATATGCAGCACCAACAGATACAGCAGCAGGAGATGCAGCAGTTGGAGATGCAGCAGGTTGTGCATCAGCAGGAGATTCAGCATCAGGAGATGCATCATCAGGAGATGCCGCAGGAATTCAGGAGAGGATTCAGTAGTAGGTGATGCAGGAGGAGGTGCAGGAGATGCAGCAGCAGGAGATGCACCAAGAGATGCAGCAAGAAGAGATGCAGCAGATTATGAAGAAGAAGGAGATGAAGCAACAGGAGATGCAGCAGTAGAAGATGCAGCAGCAGGAGATGAAGCAGGAGATGAGGAAGAAGGAGATGAAGAAGCAGGACATGCAGCAACAGGAGATGCAGAAGCAGATGCAGAAGTAGGAGGTGCAGTAGCAGGAATTTCCACAGCAGATTCAACAGCAGCAACAGAAGGAGATGCAGCATCAGGAGATACAGCAGCAGATGCATCAATAGATGCGTATTCATCAGGAGATGAGGCAGGAAGAGATGCTTCAGCAGGTACAGCTTCATGAGATGTAGCACAACATACAGAAGGAGATGCTGTAGGAGAGGCAGGAGTAGATGATGCAGCAGACGCAGTAGCAGGAGATGCAGAAGCAGAAGATGCAACCGGAGATCCTGCAGCAGGAGATGTAGCACGAAATGCAGCAGGAGATGAGCAGCAGATTCAGCAGGAGATTCTGCAGCAGGAAATGAAGCAGCAGGATCTGCAGAGAAGAAGATGCAGCAACAGGAGATGCAGCAGGAGATGCAGCAGCATAAGCTAGAGCAGTACATGAAGCAGCAGATGCACAAGAAAACAGAGCAGGAGATGCGGCAGGTTAAGATGCAGTACCAGCAGATGCAGTAGGAGATGCAGCATCTGGAGTTGAAGCAATAGAAAATGCTGCAGGAGATGCAGCAGCAGATGCATCAGGAGAAGCAGGAGCAGGAAATGCAGAAACAGGAGATGTAGCAGCAGAGATGCAGGAGTAGGATATGCAGAAGCAGGAAATGGAGCCGCAGGAGTTGCAGGAAATGCATCAGCAGATGCAGGAGGAGATTTAGCAGGAGGAGAGGCAGCAGCATGAGAGGCAGCTACAGGAGATGCGGCATAAGATGAAGCAGCATGATATGCAGCAACAGATGCAGCAGCAGCTGATGCAGTGGCAGCAATGAAGCAGTACATTCAGAAGAAGACACAGCAGCATGAAATGCAGCAGAGTAGGCAAATTCAGCAGGAGATGCAGCAGGAGGAGATGCATCGGGAGATGGGTATTCAGGAGATGCATCAGGAGATGTAGTAGCATGAGATGCAGCGGGAGATTCCGGGGGAGATTCAGCAGTGGGAGATTCCGGAGGAGATTCAGCAGCAGGAGATGCAAGAACTGATGCAGTATGATACAAAGCAAAAAGAGATGCAGAAGCAGATGTAGCAGCAGGATATGCAGGAGCACTTGATGCAGCAGGAGGAGATACAGTAACAGCAGGTGCAGCAGCAGATGCAGCAGCAGATGATAGAGCAGGAGAAGATGCAGCATAAGGATATGCATGAGGAGATTCCACAGGAGCTTCATCATGTGATGCTGGATCAGGAAATGCAGAAGCAAGAGATGCAGCAGTAGGAAATGCAGTAGGAGATGCAATAGGAGATGCAGAAGCAGTAAATTCAGCAGTAAATTCAGCAGGAAATGCAGCAGGAGATGCAGCTGCAGAAGATGCATCAGCAGATGTAGCAGGAGATGCAGCAGAAGGAGATGCTGCAGCAGCACGTGCAGAAGGTGATGCGGCAGCAGGAGATGCAGCAGCAGCAGGTGCAGCAGGAGATTCTGCAGCAGGAGATTCAGCAGTAGACATAGGATATTTAGCAGCAGACATGGCATAGGAGATTCAGCAGCAGGAGATGCAGCAGGAGATGCATATTCAGAAGGAGATGCAGCAGGAGATGTAGCAGGATATGTAGCAGCATGAGATGCCGCAGGATATTCCGGAGGAGATTCAGCAGAAGGCGATGCAAGGGCAGGAGATGAAGCATGCGGGAGATGCTGCAGCAGATGCAGCAGGATAAGATGCAGCAGCAGGACACGTAGCAGGAGTTGATGCAGAAAGTAATAGAGCAGCAGGAGATTCAGAAGAAGGAGATGCAGAAAGATATTCAGTAGCCGGAGATGCAGCAGCAGGAAATGAAGTAGTATATACAGAAGCAGGATATGCAGCGGGAGGAGATGCAGTAGGAGATGTAGCAGAAAGAGATGCAGCATCAGATTCATCAGCAGGAGATTCAGGAAGAGATCCACCAGCAGGAGATACAGCAGCAGGAAATACAGCAGGAGATGCAGCAATAGATGAATCAGAAGAATGTGTAGCAACAAATGCAGGAGATGCAGAAGCAGATGCTGCCGCAGATGTGCAGGAGGAGACACAGCAGGAGGTGATGCAGCGGGTAATACAGTAGCAGAAGATTCGAAAGCAGGAGATGCAAAACGAGATTCAGCAGCAGGAGATGGAGCAGGAGATGCAGCGGCAGGCGATGCTGCAGAATATGCAGCAGGATATGCAGCAGGAGGGGATGCAGTAGCAGGAGATGCAGAAGAAGATGCAGAGAACGATGGAGATGTAGCAGGAGATGCAGATGCAATAGAAGCAGCAAGAGATACAGCAACAGAAGATGCATCAGGAGATGCAGCAGAAGATGAAGTAGCAAGAGGTGCAGAAGGAGAACCAGCAGGAGGATATAGAGTAGCAGGAGATGTAGTAGCAGATGCAGCAGCAGATGCAGTAGATGCAGCAGCAAGAGATGAAGCAAGAGATGCAACAGCAAGAGATGAAGCAGGAGATGCAGCAGCAGGAGATGCAGCAACATGAGATGCAGCAGGAGATTCTGCAGCAGGAGAGTACCGTGGAGATACAGCAGCAGGTGATGTAGCAGTGGAAGATCCGCTATGATATGCAGCAGCAGGAGATGCAGCACCAGGTGCAGCAGCAGATGAAACACCAGGAGATGCAGCAGCAGGAGATGAAGCGACAAGTGTAGCACCAGCATGAGATTACACAAGAGGTGCAGCAGCAGGAGATGCAGCATCAAGAAATACATGAGTCAATGCATCAGCAGATGCAGCAGCAAGAGATGCAGCAACAACACATGCAGAAGGATATGCAGCAGCAGTAGATAGAAGCAGTTGATGCAGCAGCAGGAGATTCAGCAGCAGGATATCCAGCAGGAGAGTAGCATCGTGAGATGAATCCGCAGATGTATCAGAAGGATATGAAGTGGCAGATGCAGCAGCAGGAGATGCAGGAGGAGATTCAGCAGTGGTAGATGCAGAAGAAGGAGTTGTAGCAGCAGATGCAGCAGCAGATGCAAGAGATAGAGCAGAATGTCATCCAGTCGCAGATTTATAGCAGGATATGCAGAAGGAGATGAAGCCGCAGGGGATGCAGTAGCAGGAGATGCACAGCAGAAGATGCAGAGAATGGTAAGCAGTAGAAGAAGATGCAGCAGAAGATGCAGCCGCAATAGATGCATCAAGAGATACAGCCACAATGGTTGCAGAAAGGAGGAGATGTAGCAGCAGTGCAGCAGCAGTAGATGCAGCAGCAAATGTTGCAGATGAAACAACAGGAGATTCAGCAGAATATGCCACAGGACGAGATGCATCAGGACATGCAGAAGATGCAGCAGAAAGAGATGCAGCAGCAGGAGATGGAGCAGGAGATGCGGCCGGCAGAGATGCAGCAGGAGATGCAGCAGGAGATTCAGTATCAGGTGTTGTAGAAGCAGGATATGTAGCAAGAGATTGAGTAAGAGGAGGTGCACCATGAGATGCAGCAACAGGTGATGCAGCAGCAGACAAAACCGCAGTGGATGCAGTAGCTATATATGCAGCAGAATGAGATGAAGCAGGAGTTGCAGCATTAGGAGATTAAATAGAAGGAAATGCATTAGGAAATTTTGCAGCAGGAGAAGATGCAGCAGGCGATGCAGCAGCAGTAGATGCAGCAACGTATGAAGCAGAACGAGATTCAGCAGCAGGAGATGCAGCAGACGATGCAGAAGCAGTAGATGAATTAGGATATGCAGCAGCCGTAGATGCAGCAGGGTTTGCAGCAGCAGCAGATTCAGCAGCAGGGGAACCAGCAAGAGAGCAGCACCATATGATGAATCCGCAGATGCATCAGAAGTATAAAGAGCACGAGATGCAGCAACAGGAGTTAACACAGAATATGCCACAGCAATAGATGCAGGAGGAGATCCAGAAGTAGGAGATGAAGAAGCAGGAGATGTAGTAGGAGATGCAGCACTAGATGAATCAGCAGCAGATGCAGGAGATGCAGCAGTAGGAAATGCACCAGGAGATGTAGCAGTAGGGGAAGAAATAACTGGAGATGCAGAGAAGAAGGTGCAGAGAACTAGAAGCAGAGTAAGGAGATGCTGCAGCAGATTCAGCAGTTGGGACTAGCAGCAAGTGTAGCAGCAGGAGATGCAACCGCAGAAAATGCTGCAGATCCAGCAGTAGGAATTCCGGCAGCAGGAGATGCAGCAGCAGGAGATGTAGCAGCAGATGCAGCATTATGAAATGCACTAGGAAATCAATCAGCAGGAGATGAAGCAGCAGGAGATCCATCAGTAGATGAATCTACAGCAGATTCAGCATAAATGCAGGAGATTCAGCAGCACACACAGCAGCAGGAGATGAAGCAGCAGGAGGTGCAGCAGCACGAGATGGAGCAGCAGATGAAGCAGCAGTAGATGCAGCAGCAAGAGATGAAGCACGAGATGCAGCAGCAGGAGATGCAGCAACATGAGATGCAGCAGAAGATTCTGCAGCAGGAGAGTACTCTGGCGATACAGCAGCAGGTGATGTAGCAGAAGAAGATGCACTATGATATGCAGCAGCAGGAGATGCAGCACCATGTGCTGAAGCAGATGAAACACCAGCAGATGCAACAGCAGGAGATGAAGCGACAGGTGTAGCACCAGCATATGCAGCAGCAAGAGATTATGCAAGAGATGCAGCAGCAGGAGATGCAGCATCAGAAAATACATGAGGCAATGCATCAGCAGATGCAGCAGCAAGAGATGCAGCAACAACACAAGCAGAAGGATATGCAGCAGCAGCAGTAGATAGAAGCAGTTGGTGCAGCATCAGGAGATTCAGCAGCAGGATATCCAGCAGGAGAGTAGCATCGTGAGATGAATCCGCAGATGTATCAGAAGGATATGAAGTGGCAGATGCAGCAGCAGGAGATGCAGAGCAGAAGATGCAGAGAACGATAAACAGCAGAAGGAGATGCAGCCGCAATAGATGCAGCAGATGATGCAGCCACAACGGATTCAGAAAGAGATACAGCAGCAAAAGATGCAGCAGCAGATTCAGCAGCAGGACATGTAGCAGCAGTGCAACAGCGGGAGATGCAGCAGCTGATATATAGTAGTATATTTAGCAGTATGTGAATCAGCAGCAGATGCTGCAAATGCAGCGACAGGACCTTTCACTGCAAGGCAAGACTTGTAGAACTGTCAGTCCAGGCTTGTGTACTGTAACATCAGAATGGCTCTTAAATCGTCACTTCAGAATACTTGAGCGTTCAGCTCAAGTACACCAGGGAAGGTGCTAAGATCAAATTCTAGCTCACGTTAGCATTTGCTCTTGAAGCACTTTCTCTGCAATCTCTGAAGCACGACTCAGAGATTAGTTTTAGTGTAAGTTTCAGAATTAACTTATCTGAGCCTATTAATGGAATGCAACAGCAGGAGATGCAGTAGGAGATGCATCAGAAGATGCATCAGCAAGAGATGAAGAACCAAGAGATTCAGCAGTAGATGTAGCAGTAGGAGATTATGCAGGACATGCAGCAGCAGGATGTGCAGTGGAGGAGAAGCAGCATGATTTGCAGCATCAGGAGTTGCAGCAGCAGATGAAGCCGCAGGAGATGCCGCAGCAGGAGAAGAAGTAAAAGATACAGAAGCAGGAGATGCAGAAGCAGGAGATGATGCAGGAGGAGATGCAGCAGGTAATGTAGAAGCAGAAGACGCAGCAGGGGATTCAGCAGCAGGATAGCAGCATCATAAGATGAATTCGCCGATGCATCAGAAGGAGCTGCAGCAGGAGATGCAGAAGCGTGAGATGCAGGAGGAGCTGTTTCAGCAAGAAATGCAGCTTGAGATGAAGCAGCACATGAAGCAGGAGATGCAGCATTAGGAGATGCAGAAGCAGTATATGAAGCAGCAGATGCAGCAGGAGGAGATGCAGCAGCAGGAAATACAGCAGGAAGAGATGCAGAAGTTAATGCAGCAGCGGGAGTTGAAGCAGGATATGCATCAGCAGGAGATGCAGGAGGACATACAAAAGATGCAGGAGGATATGCAGAAGCAGATGCAGCAGCAGGTGCAGCACCAGCAGATGCAGCAGCAGCAAATGAAGCAGCAGATAAAGCAGAAGGAGATGTAGCAGCAGGAATTGCAGCAGGAGGAGATGCATCGGGTGATTCTGCAGCAGGAGGGTACGTGGGAGATAGAGTAGCTGGTGTTGTAACAGAAGAAGATGCAGTATGATATTCAGCAGCAGGAGATGCAGCAGCAGGAGATGAATCAGCAGATGCAGCATTAGGAGATTAAGCAGAAGGAAATGTACTAGGTGATTCTGGTATGAAGCAGTAGATGCAGCAGGGATTACAGCAGCAGGAGATTAAGCGGGAGAAGAGCATCATGAGATGAATTCGCATCAGAAGAAGTTGCAGCAAGGAGATGCAGCAGCAGGGGGTTCAGCAGTAGATGCAGCAGCAAGAGATGCAGGAGAAGATCCAGCAGGATGAGATAAAGCAGCAGGAGATGCAGCAGGAGATGCAGCAGCAAGAGATTCAGCAGGAGATGCATCATGACTTGCAGCAGGAAGAGATTCAGCAGGAGATGCAGCAGCAGATACAGCATAAGAAGATGCAGCAGCAGAAGATGTAGCAGGACATGCAGCAGCTGTAGATGAAACAGAGAATGCAGCAGCAGGGGATGCAGCAGCAGGAGATGTAGCAGTTGATGCAGCAGCAGGAGATTCATCAGCACGAGATGCAGAAGGAGATACAGTAGCAGGAATTATAGCAATAGGATATGCAGCAGGAGATTGAGCAAGAGGAGATGTACCATGAGATGCTGCATCTGGAGATGCAGCAGCCTACGAAGCAGCAGTAGATTGAGCAGCAAGACATGTATCAGAAGGAGATGAAGCAGAAGATGTAGTAGTAGGAGAGGCATCACCAGGAGATGCAGCAGCACGAGATTCAGCATCACGAGATTCAGCATCACGAGATGCTGAATCTGAGGCATCACCAGGAGATGCAGCAGCAGGAGATGTAGCAGCACGTGCAGCACATGCAGTAATAGATCAGGAGATGAAGCAGCAGGTGGAGATTCAGCATGAGATGCATCAGGAGATACAGCATCAGGAGATGCAGCAGCAGGAGATGCAGCAGGAGATTCAATAGCAGGTGGTGCAGCAGTAGGAGATGCAGCAGGGGACACAGCAGCAGGAGGTGCAGCAGCAGGAGATGCAACAGGAATGCAGCACGGAATTCAGTAGCAGGTGATGCAGCAGCAGATGCAGCAGAAGTAAATTCAGCAGGAGGAGATGTAGCAGGACATGCAGCAGCAGATGCAGCAGAAGTAAATTCAGGAACTGAAGTTGTAGCAGCACATGCAGCAGTAGTAGATGAAACAGAGGATGCAGAAGCAGGGGATACAGCAGCAGGAGATGCAGCAGGAGATGCAGCGGCATATTAGCAGCACATTCAGCAGAAGATGCAGAAGCAGGAGATTCAGTAGCAGGAGATTAAGACTCAGCAGATACAGAAGCACATTCAGCAGTAGATGCAGCAGTGTATGTAGCAGCAGTAGATGGAGCATCAGGTGATGCAGGAGGACATCTAAAAGCAGAAGGTAAAGCAACAGGAGATGCAGAAGTAGATTAATCTATAGGAGATGCGCCAAAAGATGCAGGAGATGCAGCAGCTGTAGATTGAGCAAGATATGCAGAAGCAGGAGATGCATTGGCAGAAGATGTGGCATGAGAGGCAGAAGAAGGAGATCCTGCAGCAGATGCAGTAGCATATTCAGCACCATCAGATACATCAGCAGGAGATGCAGCATCAGGAGATGCAGCATGAATTCAGGAGGGGATTCAGTAGTAAATGATGCAGAGGCAAATGCAGGAGATTCAGCAGCAGGAGATGCACCAGGAGATGCAGCAGATTATGCAGCAGCAGGAGATGCAGCAGCAGAAGATTCAGCAGCAGATGTGGCTGAAGATGCAGCAAGAGGAGATGCAGCAGCAGGAGATGAAGAAGGAGATGAAGCAAGAGCTTTAGCAGCAGAAGATTCAGGAGCAGGAGATGAAGAAGCAGGAGATGTTGCTGCAGCAACAGGAGCTGCAGAAGCAGATGCAGAAGTAGGAGGTGCAGCAGCAGGAGTTTCAACAGCAGATTCAACAGCAGATGCAGAAGGAGATGCAGCATCAGGAGATGCAGCAGCAGATGCATCAATAGATGCATATTCATCAGGAGATGCAGCAGGAAGAGATGCTTCAGCAGGTACAGCTTCATGAGATGTAGCACAACATACAGAATGAGATGCTGTAGGAGGAGAGGCAGGAGTAGATGATGCAGCAGACGCAGTAGCAGGAGATGCAGAAGCAGAAGATGCAGCCGGAGATTCTGCAGCAGGAAATGTAGCACGACATACAGCAGGAGATACAGGTGCAGGAGATGAGCAGCTAATTCAGCAGGAGATTCTGCAGCAGGAAATGAAGCAGCAGGATCTGCAGAGAAGAAGATGCAGCAACAGGAGATGCAGCAGGAGATGCAGCAGCATAAGCTAGAGCAGTACATGAAGCAGCAGATGCACAAGAAAACGGAGCAGGAGATGCGGCAGGTTAAGATGCAGTACCAGCAGATGCAGTAGGAGATGCAGCATCTGGAGTTGAAGCAATAGATAATGCTGCAGGAGATGCAGCAGTAGATGCAGGAGATGAAGCAGCAGGAGATGCAGCAGAAGGAGGTGCATCAGCATGAGATTCAGCAGGAGATGCATCAGCCGGGGAAGAAGTTGAATGAGATGCAGAAAAGAAGATGCATTGAATGAGAAGCAGCAGAAGGATATGCAGCACGAGAAGCAGCCGCAGTAGATTCAGCAAGAGATACAGTAGAATATGCAGCAGCATGAGGTGTAGAAGGAGATGCCGCAGTATGTGGATCACCAGGAGATGAAGCAGAAAGTGCTGCTGCTGAATCTTCTCCTGATGCATCTATTTATGCATCAATTCCTGCTACATCTCCTGCTGAAACTCCTACTGATGCATTTGCAGCATTTTCTGCTGCATCTACTGCTGTTTCATATACTTCTGCATCTCCTGCTGGTGCATCCACAGCTGCTGCATCTGCGGTTGCATCTCCTGCTACTGCAGCTGCTGCTGCATCTGCTTCTGTATCACATGCTGCATCTACTGCTGCTGAATCAACTGCTGCATCTCTTTCTGCTGCTTCAGTTTCTCTACATCTTCTTCTCTGCATCTTTTGCTATGGCTTCCCCTGCTGCTGCATTTCCTGCTACATCTCCTGCTGCTGCACCACCTGCTGCTGCATCTCCTGCTTCTGTGTCTACTGCTGAATCTACTGCTGCATCTTCGGCTGCTGTTACATCTCCTGCTGCTGCATCTGCTGCTGCATATCATGCTGTGGCATCTCCTGCTGCATCTTCTTCTGCTGCCTCTCATCCTCCTTAACCTTCTCCTGCATCTGCTGATGCAGTTTCTACTGCATCTCCTGTGGCTGCATCTGCTGGTGCATCTCCTGCTGCTTAAACTCCTGCTACAAGGTCCTGCTGCATCTCCTGCTGCTGCATGTCCTGCTGCTGCATCTCCTCCTGCTGCATCTCTTGCTCCATCTCCTCCTGCTGCATCTCCTGCTGAATCACATGGTGCCTCCCCTGCTGCTGCATCTCCTGCTTCTGCATATCCTATTGCATATCTTGCTGCTACATCTACTTCTGCATTTCCTACTCCTGCATCTCTGCTGCTGCATCTCCTAATTCTGCATTTCCTACTACTGCATCTCTGCTGCTGCATCTCCTGTTTATGCATTTCCTGCAGCATCTTCTACTGCTTCATCTCCAGCAGCTGCATCTCCTGCTGCATCTGCTGGTAGTGCATCTTATCCTGCTGCATCTCCTGCTCCATTTTCTTGTGCATCTGCTGCTTCAGGTACTGCTGTATCTTCTGCTGCTGCATCTCCTGCTGATGTGTCTGCTGTTACATCTCCTGCTGCACCGTCTGCTTCTGTATCTCCTTATACAACTCCTCCTGCTACATATCCTGCCTTATCTCCTTCTGCATCTCATGTTGCTGCATCTGCTGAAGATTCTCTTCCTACCGCATCTCCTGCTGAATCTGCTTCTGCAACTTCTGCTGCTGCATCTCCTGCAGCTGCATCTCCTGCTGCTACAACTCCTAAAGCATCTGCTGTTGAATATGCTGCTGCATCTGCTGCGACTGCATCTCCTGTGCATCTCCTTCTTCTGCATCTCATGCCACATCTCCCGCTGATGCACCTTCTGCTTCTGCATATTTTGCTGCATCTCCTGCTGCTGCATCTCCAGCTGCATCTCCAGCTACAGCATCTCCAGCTGCAGCATCTCCTGCTGCAGCATCTCCTGCATCTTTTGGTGCATGTGCTGTAGATTAATATACTGCTGCACCTCCTGCTGCTGCATCTGCTGCTGCTTCATCTGCTGGTGCTGCATATGCTGCAGCATCTGCTGCAGGTTCTCCTTCTTCTGCATCTCATGCCATATCTCCCACCAATGCATCTCCTGCTTCTGCATATCTTGCTGCATCTTCTGCTACTGTATCTCCTCGTGCTATATCTTTTGCTTATGAATCTCCTGCCACTGCATCTCTTACTGAATCTGCTTCTGCATCTGCTCATGCATCTGTTGCGGCTGCATCTCCTGATGATGCATCTCTTAATGCATCTCCTGTAGCTTAATCTCTTGCTTTTGCATCTCTTGCTTTATCTCCTTCTGATGCATATCTTGCAGCTGCATCTACTGCTGCTTCGTCTGCTGCTACATCTCCAGCTTCATCTCCTGCTGCATTTCTTGCGGCTGCAACTCTTGAGGCTGCATCTCCTGCTGGAGAATCTTCTCCTGATCGATCTCCATAAGCATCCATTTCTACTGCATCTTCTGCGTTTACTGATGCATCTCTTCCTGCTGCATCTCCTGCTGAATCACTTACTGCTGCATCTGCAGCATTTGCTGCTACATTTGCTGCTGCTTCACCTACTGCTGCATCTCCTGCTACGTATCCTGCTGATGCATCTCCTGCTGCTCTATCTCTTGCTGCATCTACTGTGGCTTCATCTCCTGCTGCATCTCCTGCTCCATGTCCTACTGCATCTCCTGCTGCTACATCTCCTGCTGAAGAATTGCCTTCTCCTGTATCTCCTGCTGCATCTCGTGATGCTTCATCTCCTACTGCTACATCTCCTATTGCTGTGTCTGCTACTGCATCTCCTGATTCATCTCCTGTTGCTGCATCCCCTGCTTTATTTCCTCATGCATCACCTCCTGCTGCATCTCCTGCTGCATCTCCTCCTGCTGCATCTGCTGATGCATGTCGTGCTGATGACTCTCCTGCTTCTGCATATCCTGCTGCGGCATCTCCTATTGCACCTCCTGCTGCTGCATCCTCTCTATCATGTACTGCTGCTTCATATCCTCCTACATCTTCTGCTGCTGCATCTCCATCTGATGCTAAACCTCTTGCTACACCTCCTGCTGCATCTCCTACTGCATCTCCTGCTGCTGCATCTCCTGCTTCTGCACCCCTAGCTGCATCTCCTGCTTCTTCATCTACTGCTACATCTTCTGATGCTGCATCTCCTGCTACTGCATCTGCTGCTGCATCCACTGCTGCATCTCCTTCTGCTGCCACTCACAGAATCACAGATCACAGAATAACCAGGTTGGAAGAGACCCACTGGATCATCGAGTCCAACCATTCCCACCAATCCCTAAATCATGCTCCTAAGTACCTCATCCACCCTCACCTTAAACACCTCCAGGGACGGCGACTCAACCACCTCCCTTGGCAGACCGTTCCAATGCCTAACCATCCTCTCCGTGAAGAACTTTTTCCTAATCTCAAGCCTAAATCTCCCCTGGTTGAGCTTGAGGCCATTCCCTCTCGTCCTGTCCCCTGTCACTTGGGAGAAGAAGCCAGCTCCCTCCTCTCCACAACCTCCCTTCAGGTAGTTGTAGAGAGTAATAAGGTCTCCCCTCAGCGTCCTCTTCTCCAGGCTAAACAGCCCCAGCTCTCCCAGTCACTCCTCATAAGATTTGTTCTCCAGCCCCTTCACCAGCTTCGTTGCTAGACTCACTCCAGAGCCACAACATCTTTCTTGTGGTGAGGGGCCCAGAACTGAACACAGTACTCGAGGTGCAGTCTCACCAGTGCCAAGTACAGGGGGAGAATAACCTCCCTGGACCTGCTGGTTACGCCGTTCCTGATACAAGCCAAGATGCCATTGGCCTTCTTGGCCACCTGGGCACACTGCTGGCTCATGTTCAGTCGGTTGTCAACCAGCACCCCGAGGTCCTTCTCCTCCTGGCAGCTTTCCAGCCAGGTTTCTCCTAGTTTGTACCTCTGCTTAGGGTTGTTGTGCCCCAAGTGCAGGACCCGGCATTTGGCCTTATTAAACCTCATGCCGTTGGTCTCAGCCCAGCAGTCCAGCCTGTTCAGGTCCCTTTGCAGAGCCTCCCTACCCTCCAGCAGATCGACACTTCCACACAGCTTGGTGTCATCTGCAAATGTGTTAAGGGAGGACTCAATGCCTTCGTCCAGGTCGTTGATAAAGACATTAAACAGGACTGGACCCAGGACTGAGCCCTGGGGAACCCCACTTGTCACTGGCCTCCAGCTGGATTTAACTCCATTTACCACCACCCTCTGGGCCCGGTCATTCAACCAGTTTTTCACCCAGGAGAGTGTGCACCCGTCCAGGCCAGAGGCCGACAGTTTCCGAAGCAGAATGCTGTGAGAAACTGTATCAAAAGCTTTACTAAAGTCCAGGAAGACCACATCCACAGCCTTTCCCTCATCCAAGAGTTTAGTTACTTGGTCATAGAAGGTGATCAGATTACTCTGGCAAGACCGGCCTTTCATGAACCCGTATTGACTGGGCCTGATCACCCAGTTCTCTTGCAAGTGCTTCTTGATAGCACTCAAGATCACCCACTCCATGACTTTTCCCGGTATCGAGGTCAGACTGACAGGCCTGTAGTTTCCCGGATCCTCCCTGCGCCCCTTCTTATAGATGGGCACAACATCAGCCAGCCTCCAGTCCAGCGGAACCTCCCCAGTCATCCAGGACTGTTGGAAGATGATGGAAAGGGGTTTGGCCAACACATCCGCCAGTTCCCTCAAAACTCTTGGGTGGACTCCATCCAGCCCCATAGACTTGTGGGCATCTAGCTGGGCAAGCAAGTCTCTAACCACCTCCTCTTGGACCTTGGGAATCTCATACTTCTCTTCCAACCCTTGGGGTTGTGCACAGAGGGAACAATTATCCTTACTGTTAAAGGCTGAGGCAAAGTAGGCATTGAGCACTTCAGCTTTGTCTTCGTCCCCTGTTAGTGTTGTTCCCTCTGCATCTACTAGGGACTGGAGATTCTCCCTAGCCCTCCTTTTGCTGTTGATGTATTTGTAGAAAGACTTTTTGTTGTCTTTCACAGTCTTGGCCAATCGCATTTCTAGTTGGGCCTTAGCCCTCCTGACTTTTTCCCTGCACAATCTCACTTCCTCCCTATAGTCCACCCAGGATGCCTGCCCCTTCCTCCAGAGGTCGTAGACCCTCCTCTTCCTAGGGATGTCTCTTAGGACCTCCCTACTCAACCACGCTGCTTTCTTACCCCGCCGGCTACTTTTCTGGAACTTGGGGACAGCTTTCTCCTGAGCTGCTAGGAATTCCTTCTTGAAGAGCTCCCAGCCCTTTGCCTTCAAGGAGCGCCTCTCACGGGACTTTTCCAACCAGCCTTTTCCGATCTTCCTTCTGCTGCCACTCCTCCTGCATTTCCTTATGCTGCCTCTCCTGCATCTCCTCCTGCTTCATCTCTTGCTGCATCTCCTGTGACATCTACTGCTACATCTCCTGATGCATCTCCTTATGGTACATCTCCTGTTGATGCTTCTCCTGCCTAATGTGCTTCTTAATCTGCCTCTTAATCTTAAGATGCAGCAGCAGGTGATGCATGAGGACAACCAGCAGCAGGAGATTCAACAGTAGATGAATCTACAGCTGATGCAGCAAAAGATGCAGGAGATTCGGCAGCAGGAGATGCAGCAAGATTTGAATAAGTAGGAGATGCATCAGCAGGAGATGTAGCATGAGATGCAGAAGCAGGAGATGCAGCAGGAGATGTAGCATCAGCAGATGCAGCAGCAGGAGATGAAGAATCAGATGCAGGAGCAGGGGACGCAGCAGCAGGAAATGCAGCAAGATGAGATGCAGCAGGAGTTGCAGCAGTACATGAAGCAGCAGGAGATGCAGCAGAAGGAGATGAAGCAGCAGAAAATGCATCAGGAAATGCACCATCAGACGCAGCTGCAGGAGATAAAGCAGCAGCAGATGCAGCTGGAAATGCAGCACGCGGTAGATGCATCAGGGTTTGCAGCAGCAGGAGACGCAGAAGCACGTGAAGCAGCAGGATGTGCAGCAGTATGAGATGCAGCAGGTCAAGCAGTTACAGGAGATTCAGAGAAGAAGAGGCAGAGAATGAGAAGCAGCAGAAGGAGATGCAGCAGGTGATGAAGCCACAGTAGGTGCAGCAAGAGATAGAGCAGCAGGAGATGAATCAGCAGGATATGTAGCAGGAGATGCAGCAGTATGTGAAGCAGCAGCAGATGTAGCAGCAAATGCTGCAGATGCAGCAGTAAGTGATTCAGCAGGAGATGCAGCAGGAAGAGATGCATATGAGTAAACGCAGAAGATGCAGCAGAAAGGGTTGCTTACGGAGATCAATCAGGAGAAGATTCTCCAGCAGGAGATAGAGCAGGAGATGCAGCCGCAAGAGTTGCAGCAACAAGAAATGCAGAAGGAGATGCAGCAGGATATGCAGCAGGAGACTGAGCAAGAGGAGATGTACCCTGAGATGCAGCAGCAGGAGATGCAGCTAGAGATGTAGCAGCAGACAAAGCAGCAGTAGATGCAGCAGCAAGATATGCATCAGAAGGAGATAAAGCAAGAGATGCAAAAGCAGGAGATTAAGCTACAGGAGATGCATTAAGAGATGCAGTAGCAAGAGATGCAGCAACAGGAGATGTAGCAAAATATGCAGAAGCAGGAAGTGCATCAGAGGGAGATGTGGCATGAGATGCAGAAGAAGGAGTTGCACAGGAGATGCATATTCCACAGCAGATGTAGTAGGAGTTGTAGCAGCAGGAGATGCAGCTGCAGGAGATGCAGTAGCAGAAGTTGCAGAAGCAGATACAGCAGGAGATGCAGTAGGAAGGGAATCTTCAGCAGATGCAGCAGCATGAGGTGCAGGAGAAGGAGATAAGGCAGGATATGTAGCAGTAGGAGTTGTATAAGGAGATACAGAAGCAGACGGTGCAGCAGGAGATGTAACAGCAGACGCATCAGCAGGAGATGCAGCAGCAGAAGATACAGCAGTACCTGAAGCAGCAGATGCACAAGAAAATGGAGCAGGAGATGCAGCAGGATAAGATGCACTACCAGCAGATGCAGCAGGAGATGCAGCTGCTGGAGATGAAGCAGTAGAAGATGCTGCAGGAAATGCATAAACAGGAGATGCAGCAGCAGAGATGCAGTAGTAGGAAATGCAGAATTAGGAGATGCAGCAGCAGAGATGCAGGAGTAGGAGACGCAGAAGCAGGAGATGTAGCAGCAAGATATGCAATAGGATATGCAGAAGCAGGAGATGCAGCAGCAGGGGAGGCACCATGTGATTCAGCAGGAGATGCAGCAGGAGGAGATGGAGCAAAAGATGCAGTAGGAGGAGATGCAGCAGCAGGACATGCAGCAGCAGGAGATTCAGCAGGAACTTGTAGCAGGAGTTTGAGCAGCAGGAGATGCACCAGCAGATGCAGCCACAGGAGATGCAGTAGGAACTGCATCAGCAGATGCAGGAGAAGGTTAAGGAGGAGGAGTGGCAGCAGAAGAAGATGCAGCAGGAGATGCCACAGCATGATATGCAGCAGCAGATGCAGCAGTAGGAGATGTAACAGCAGCCGAAGATGCAGCAGTAGATTCAGCAGTAGACACAGAAGCAGGGTTCAGCAGCAGGTGGTGCAGCAGCAGGAGATGTAGCAGGAAATGCAGCAGCAGGGGAAGCCATAGCAAAAGATGCAGAGAAGAAGATGCAGAGAAACTGTAGCAGCAGAAGGAGATGCAAAAGATGCAGAGAAGAAGATGCAGAGAAACTGTAGCAGCAGCAGGAGATTCAGCAGAAAGAGATGAAGTGAAGTAGATGCAGAAAATTAGATGCAGCAGCATGAAGTGCAGCAGCAGCAGGTGGTGTAGCAGATACAGCAGCAGGAGATGAAGCAGCAGGAGATGCAGAAGCAGAAGACATATCCGGAGATGCAGCAGCAGCAGATGTACCAGGAGATGCAGAACCAGGAGGCGAAGCAGCAGGAGATGCAGTTGGAGATGGATATTCATCAGGAGATGCAGCAGAAAGATATGCAGCAGGAGAAGCAGCAGCAGGAGATGTAGCAGCAGCAGGAGATGCAGTAGCAGGAGATGCAGCAAAAGATGCATCAGAAAGAGATGAATCAACAGAAGATGCATTAACAGGATGTGGAGAGGAGATGCAACAGCAGTAACTGCTTCATGTACTGCTGCATCTCCTGCTAAATCTTCTGCTACTTGATGTCCTCCTGCATCTCCTACTGCTGCATCTGCTGCTTCATCTCCTGCTTCTGTATCTCCTGCTGCATTTTCCGCTTATGCATCTGTGGATGCATCTCCTGATGCTACATTTCCTGTTGCATCTGGTCTTCATCCCCTGCTGCATCTCTTTCTGCTCCATCTGGTGCATCTGCTGCTGCATGCGCTTCTGCTTCATCTACTGCTGCATCTCCTGCTGAATATCCAGCTGCTGCATCTCCTTCCGAAATTTTGCTGAATCTCCTGCTGAATATGCATCCCCTGATGCATCTCCTGCTGCTGCATCTCCTGCTTCCTATCCTACTGCATCTCCCCCTGCTGCATTACCTGGTGCATCTCCTCCTGCAGCATCTCCTGCTGCATCTCCTCCTGCTGTGTCATCTGCAGCAGCATCTTCTGCTGCTACATTTCCTACTGAATCTGCATCTCCTGATGCATGTGCTGCAACATATATTGCTGCTGCATCTGCTGCCTCTGCATCTGCATCTGCATCTCCTCTTGCTGCATCTTCTGCTGCATGTCCTGCTGCTGCATCTCCTTAATCTGCTGCTGCATCTGCTAATGTTTCTCCTGCTGCATTTCCTGCTGCATTTGCTTCTGCATTTCTACTTCATCTCCTGCTTCAACTTCTGCTGCTGCTGCATCTCCTTCTGTATCTTCTGCTGTTTACCTCCTGCTGCATCTCGTGCTGCTGCATCTCCAGCAATCTTCAGCAGCATGAGATGCAGCAGCATGAGATAATGCAGGATAGGTAGAAGGTGGAGCTGTAGACGGAGATACAAGAGCAGGAGTCGAAAGAGCAGTAGAAGCAGCAGCAGATTAAGAAGGAAATGCATCAGGAGATGCACCAGCAGGAGATGAAGCAGGAGATACAGCAGCAGAAGATTCAGGAGCAGGAGATGAAGAAGCAGAAGATGCAGCAACAGGAGCTGCAGAAGCAGATGCAGAAGTAGGAGGTGCAGCAGCAGGAGTTTCAACAGCGGATTCAACAGCAGATGCAGAAGGAGAAGCAACAACAGGAGAAGTAACAGCAGATGCATCAATAGATGCATATTCCTCAGGAGATGCGGCAGGAAGAGATGCTTCAGCAGGTACAGCTTCATGAGATGCAGCACGAGATACAGAGGAAGGTGCTGTAGGAGGAGAGGCAGGAGTAGATGGAGCAACAGATGCAGGAGCAGGAGATTCAGCCGCAGGTGCAGCAGCAGGAGATTCTGCAGCAGGAGTTGCAGCAGCAGGAGATGCAGAGTAGAAGATGCAGAAGCAGGAGATACAGCAGGAGATACAGCCGCAAGAGATGAGCAGCCGATTCAGCAGGAGATTCTGCAGCAAAAGATGAAGCAGCAGGATATGCAGAGAAGAAGATGCAGCAGCAAGAGATGCAGCAGCAGGTGATGTAGCAGAAGGAGATGCTGCAGCAGATGTATCAGGAAGTGATACAGCAGCAGGAGACGTAGCAGGAGGTCATGCAGCAAGAGATGCATCATGAGAAATGCAGCAGGAAATGCAGCAGGAGATCCATTAGCAGGAGATGCAGCAGGAGATTCATCAGGAGATTCATTAGCAGGAGATTCAGAACCAAGAAATGCAGCAGGAGATGTAGATTCAGCAGGAGATGTATCAACAGGAGATGCTGCAGCAGATGCCGCAGCAAATTAAGTACCAGCAGATGAGGCAGAGGGAGATGCAGCAGGAGGAGTTGAAGCAGTAGATACAGAAGACGGACATGAAGCAGCAGGAGGAGATGAAGCAGGAGGTGATGCACCAGGGGATACAGCAGCAGGAAGTGCATCAGCAGGAGGTGCAACAGGAATGCTGTAGGGGATTCAGTAGCAGGTGATGCAGCAACAGATGCAGCAGAAGTAAATTCAGCAGCAGAAGATGTAGCAGGACATGCAGCAGCAGATGCAGCAGCAGGACATGCAGCAGCAATAGACGTAGCAGCACATGGAGCCTCAGATCAGGAGATGGAGCAGCAGGAAATGCAGCAGTATATACAGAAGCAGGATATGCAGCAACAGGACATACAGCAGAAGATACAGCAGGTACTGCAGCAGCAGGAGATGCAGCACAAGATTATGCAGCAGGTGATACAGCAGCAGATGCAGCAGCAGGAGATGCTGCAGCAGATGTATCAGGAGGAGATGCAGCAGCAGGAGACGTAGCAGGAGGTTTTGAAGCAGGAGATGCAGCAGGAGTTGCAGCAGCAGGAGATGCAGCAGCAGGAGATGACACAGGAGATGCATCAGCAGAAGATGCAACAGTGTACTCAGCAGCAGGAGTTTCAGCAGAAGGAGATGCATCAGGACATGATGCAGAACGAGATGCAGCATCAGATTCATCATCTGGAGATGCAGGAGGAGATCCAGCAGCAGGAGATGCAGCAGGAAATGCAGCAGGAGTCAGAACAGCAGGATATGCACCAGCAGATGCAGCCGGAGGAGATGCAGGAAAATATGCAGCGGGAGATGCAGCAGGAGAGGTTCCAGCAGCTTCAGGAGGAGATTTAGCAGGAAGAGATGCAGATGCAGGAGAGGCAGCATGAGATGCAGCAGGAGATTCAGCAGCAGGAGATACAGCAGCAGCAGATGCAGAAGGAGATGTAGCAGCAGCTGATGAAGCAAGAGATAGAGCAAAAGACAGAGCAACAAGGGATGCAGCAGCAGGGGACGCAGCAGGATATGCATATTCAGCAGGAGATGCAGCAGGAGTTGCAGTAGGAGATGCAGTAGCAGGAGATGCAGCAGGAGACGCCGCAGAATACACAGCAGGAGGAGATGCAGCAGGAGGAGATGCATCGGGAGGTGCATATTCAGAAGGAGATGCATCAAGAGGTATAACAGGATATGTAGCAACATGAGATGCCGCAGGAGATTCGACCGAGATGTAATAGCAGAAGATGAAGCAGCAGGAGATGCAGCCGCAGCAGATTCAGCAGCAGGAGATGCAGCAGGTTATGCAGCAGGAGACGTAGCAGCAGGAGATGCAGCAGCAGGAGATACAGCTGCAGGAGATGAGCAGCGGATTCAGCAGGAGATGAAGCAGCAGGAGATGAAGCAGCAGGACTTGCAGAGAAGAAGATGCAGCAGCAAGAGATGCAGCAGGAGATGTAACAGAAGATGCAGCAGGAGATACAACAGCAGATGCATCAGCAGGAGATGCAGCAGCATCAGATACAGCAGTACATAAAGCAGCAGATGCACAGGAAAATAGAACAGGAGATACGGCAGGATAAGTTGCAGTACCAGCAGATGCAGTAAGAGATGCAGCAGCTAGAGTTGAAGCAATAGAAAATGCTGCAGGAGATGCAGCAGCAGACTCATCAGGAGAAGCAGAAGCAGGAAATGCAGAAGCAAATGCAGCAGCAGAGATGCAGGAGTAAGAGAGGCAGAAACAGGAGATGTATCAGAAAGACATGCAAAAGAATATGCAGAAGCAGGAGAGGAAGCAGCAGGAGATGCAGGAAATGCATCAGCAGATGCTGGAGGAGATTTAGCAGGAGGTGAGGCAGCGGCAGGAGAGGAAGCTACAGGAGATTCAGCATGAGATGAAGCAGCATGATATGCAGCAGCAGATGCAGCAGCAGCAGATACAGCAGTAGATTCAGCAGAAGACACAGCAGCAGGAGATGCAGCAGCTGGAGATGAAGCCGAGGATGCAGGAGCAGGAGACATAGAAGGAGATGCAGCAGAAGCAGATGCAGCAGGAGGAGATGCTGCAGGAGATGACTATTCAGAAGGAGGTACATCAGGAGATGTAGCAGCATGAGATGCCGAGGGAGATTCAGGACGAGATTCAGCAGCAGGAGATGCAAGAGCAGGAGATGCCATCGCAACAGATGCAGCAGCAGATTCAGCAGGAAATGAAGCAGCAGGGGATGCAGCAGTAGATGCAGCAGCAGCAGATGCAGCAGCAGATGCAGCAGCAGATGCAGTACGATACAAAGCAAAAAGAGATGCAGAAGCAGATGTAGCAACAGGATATGCAGGAGCACTTGATGCAGCAGGAGAAGATGCAGTAGTAGCAGGTGCAGCAGGAAATGCAGCCGCAGATGATAGAGCAGGAGAAGATGCAGCATAAGGATATGCATGAGGATATTCCACAGGAGCTTCATCATGTGATGCCGGATCAGGATGTGCAGAAGCAAGAGATGCAGCAGTAGGAGATGCAATAGGAGATGCGGAAGCAGGAGGTGCAGCAGTAACTTCAGCAGGAAACGCAGCAGGAGGAGATGCAGCAGCAGGGGATGCAGCAGTAGATGCAGCAGCAGCAGATGCAGCAGCAAGAAATGCTACAGGAGATGCAGCAGCAGATGCAGCAGCAGATGCAACAGAAGGAGATGTTGCAGCAGCACGTGCAGGAGGTGATGTGGCAGTAGGAGATGCAACATAGGCAGATGCAGCAGGAGATTCAGCCGTAGGAGATGCAGCAGGATATACATCAGCAGAAGATGCAGCAACAGGAGCTGAAGCATGAGCAGAAGCAGTAGATGATGCAGAAGATGCAGCAGCAGCAGATATAGAAGAAGATGATGCAGGAGATGCATCAGCAGGATATGTAGAAGGAGAGGAAGCACGAGATGCAGATGCAGAAGATGCAGCAGCAGGAGATGCTGTAGGAGATGCAGTAAGAGATGCAGCAGCAGGAGATGCTGCAGCAGCACGTGTAGAAGGTGATGTGGCAGCAGCAGATGCAGCAGCAGCAGATGCAGCAGGAGATTCAGCAGCAGGAGATTCAGCGGTAGACACAGGATATTCAGCAGGAGATTCCAGACGAGATCCACCAGCAGGAGATGCAGCAGCAGGAAATGTAGCAGGAGATGCAGCAATAGATGAATCAGAAGAAGGTGTAGCAGCAAATGCAGGAGATGCAGAAGTAGATGCTGCAGCAGATGCTGCAGGAGGAGACAAAGGAGGAGGTGATGCAGCGGGTAATACAGCAGCAGAAGACACAGAAGCAGGAGATGCAAAAAGAGATTCAGCAGCAGGAGATGGAGCAGCAAGAAATGCAGCAGTATATACAGAAGCAGAATATGCAGCAAGATGAAATACAGCAGAAGATACAGCAGGCATTGTGGCAGCAGGAGATGCAGCTGAGGATTATGCAGCAGGTGATACAGTAGGATGTGCAGCAGCAGAAGATGCAGCAAGATATGCAGAAGCAGGATGTGCATCAGTGGGAGATGTGGCATGAGGTGCAGAAGAAGCACAGGAGATGCAGCACCAGCAGATTCAGCAGCATAGTCAAGAGCATTTTCTGTAGGAGTTGCAGCAGCAGGAGATGAGGCAGGTGGAAATGCCTTAGGAGATGCAGCAGAAGGAGATGCATTAGGCAATGTAACAGCAGACGCAGCAGCAGGAGATGCAGCAACAGAAGATGCAGCAGGAGATGCAGCAGCAAGATATGCAGCAGAAGACGAGGTAGGAGATGCAGCAGCAGGAGATTAAGCAGCAAGACATGCATTAGGAGATGCAGCAGCAGAAGATGCAGCAGCAGGAGATGCCATAGAAGGAGATGCAGCAGGATATACCAGAGAAGGAGATGCAGCAGGTAAAGCAGCAGGAGGAGATGCAGCAGGATATAGAGCTGGAGATGCCGCTGGAGATGCAGCAGTAATAGATGCATAGGGAGATGCAAAAGCAGACGTAGCAGCAGGACATGCAGCATCAGAAGATGAAGCAGGAGATGCAGCAGGAGGAGATGCAGCAGTAGCTACTGCATCAGGAGATGAGACAGGATATGCAGCAGCATATGAAGCAGAAGATGAAGCAGCAGATGCAGCAGAAGGAAATGAAGCAGTAGATGTCTCATTAGGAGATGAAGCAGCAGGAGATGAAGCTGCAGGAGTTGGAGCAGGGGATGCAGCAGTAGGAGATGCATCAGCAGAAGATACAGCAGAAGATGCTGCAGCAGGATATTCAGCAGCAAATTCAGGAGAAGAGGCATCAGCAGCAGATGCAGCAGCAGGAGGTGCTGCATCAGATACAGCAGAAGGAGGTACAGCCGGAAGAGATGCAGAAAGAGATGAAGCAGCAGGAGTTGCAGCAGCAGAAGATGTAGCAGAATATACAGCAGAAGGAGATATAGGAGGAAATGCAACAGTAGGAGATACAGCAGGAAATGCAGCAGTAGGAGATGCATCAGAAGAAGATGCAGCAGAAGATGCAGTAGCAGGACATGGAGAAGGTAGAATTAAAGAGCAGGAGATTCAGCAGAAGGAGATGCAGACGCAGGAGATCCATTCAGAAGAAGATGCGTCAGCAGGAAATGCAGCAGTAGGAGATGCAGTTGAAGCAAATGCAGCAGCAGATTCAGGAGGAGATGCAGCGGGATATGCAACAGCAAGACGTGCTGCAGCAGGAGATGCAGCAGAAAGATATGCTGCAGAAGATGCAGCAGCCGGAGATGAAGTAGAAGGAGGTTCAGCATCAGGGGATATAGAAGTAGATGCAGCAGCAGATGCAGCATGATGTGATGCAGGAGGAGATGAAGCAGGTAATGCAGCACCAGGAGATGAATCAGGAGATGCTAAAGCACATGAAGCATCGGGAGAAGCAGCAGAAGAACATGCAGGAAGAAAAGCAGCAGCAGATGAACCAGTAGATTCAGCAGGAGATGCAGCAGGAGGAGATGCAGCAGCAGATGCCAAATCAGGAGATGAAGCAGCAGAAGCAGCAGCAGGAGATACTTTAGGAGATGCAGCATCAGGATATGTAGCAGCAGGAGATGCAGCCGACGATGCAGAAGAAGGGCATGCAGCAGCATTTGCAGCAGCAGGAGATGCAACAGGATATGCAACAGCAGAAGATACAGAAGCAGAGGATTCAGCAGCAGATGCAGCAGTATTAGATGGAGTAGTAGGTGATGCAGTAGCAGATGCAGCACCACATTTACCAGGAGATGCATCAGCAGGAGATGCAGTAGCAGAAGATGCATCAGCAGGAGATGCAACAGGAGATGCAACACCTAGAGATGAATCAGCAGGATCTGTAGGAATTGATGCAGCAGGAGATGCAGCAGTAGGTGCAGCAGGACATAAAGCAGCAGGAGAGTTCACATCAGGACATCTAGAAGAGATGATGCAGCAGGAGATGCAGCAGCAGGAGGTGCAGATTCAGCAAGAGAAGCAGGAACAGGAGATTCTATGGAAGATGCAGAAGCAGGAGATGCTGCAGGGAATGCAGCATCAAAGATGAAGTACCGGGAGATGCAGTACGAAATACAGCAGCAGGAGATACAGCAGGAAATGGAGCAGCAGGAGAAGCAACACCAGGAGATGCAATGGGATATGCTGAATCCGGATGTGTAGCAGAAGGAGATGCAGCAGTAGTTTATAAAGCAGCAGCAGATGCAGCAGCAATGGAGCAGGAGATGAATCGGAGATTCAGCATAAAGAGATGCCACAGCAGATGCAGCAGGAGATGTAGATTCAGCAGGAAATGTAGCAACAGTAGATGCAGAAGTAGAAGATGCAGCAAAAGATGCATCAGCAAGAGATAAATCAGCAGGAGACACAGCAGCAGGATATGCAGCAGGAGATGCATCAGCAGGAACTGCACCAGCAGAGGCAGCAGCAGTAGATGCAGCAGGGGATATAGAAAAATATGAGGTAGTGGGAGCACTTTTCCTAAAGCAGCAGAAGGATGTGCAGCACGAGAAGCAGCCGCAGTAGATTCAGCAAGAGATACAGCAGAAGATGCAGCAGCAGGAGGTATAGAAGGAGATGCCGCAGTATGTGAATCACCAGGAGATGAAGCAGAAAGTGCTGCAAATGCAGCAGAAAGAGATTCAGCAGGATATGCAGCAGTAGATGATGCAGCAGCAGGAGATGAAGTAGGGTACGCAGAAGCAGTAGATGCAGCAAGGTATGCACCAGCAAGAGATCCAGCAGCAGTAGATGCAGAAGAAAGAGATGTAGCAGGAGATGCAGCAGTAGATGAATAATCAGCAGATGCAGCAGCAGATGCAAGAGATGCAGCAGAAGGTGATGCAGTCACAGATGCAGCAATACTAGATGGAGCAGGAGATGCAGTGGCAGGAGATGCTGCAGAATATGCAGCAGGATATGCAGCAGGAGGGGATGCAGTAGAAGGAGATGGAGAGCAGAAGATGCAGAGAACAATGGAGATGTAGCAGGAGATGCAGCTGCAATAGATGCAGCAAGAGATACAGAAGATGCATCAGGAGATGCAGCAGAAGATGAAGTAGTAAGAGTTGCAGTAGGAGAACCAGCAGGATGATATAGAGGAGCAGGAGTTGTAGCAGCAGATGCAGCAGCAGATGCAGTAGATGCAGCAGCGAGAGATGAAGCAGGAGATGCAGTAGCAGGAGATGCAGCAGCAAATGTTGCACATGAAGCAACAGGAGATTCAGCAGAAGATGCAACAGGACGAGATGCATCAGGACATGCAGAAGATGCAGCAGAAAGAGATGCAGCAGCAGGAGATGCAGGAGGAGGAGATGCATCAGCAGGAGATGGAGCAGGAGATGCAGCCGGAAGAGATGCAGCAGGAGATGCAGCAGGAGATTCAGTATCAGGTGTTGTAGAAGCAGGATATGTAGCAAGAGATTGAGTAAGAGGAGGTGCACCATGAGATGCAGCATCAGGTGATGCAGCAGGAGATGCAGCAGCAGGCAAAACCGCAGTGGATGCAGTAGCTATGTATGCAGCAGAAGGAGATGAAGCAGTAGTTGCAGCATTAGGGGATTAAATAGAAGGAAATGCATTAGGAAATTTTGTAGCAGGAGATGCAGCAGGAGAAGATGCAGCAGGCGATGCAGCAGCAGTAGATGCAGCAGTGTTTGAAGCAGGACGAGATTCAGCAGCAGGAGATGCAGCAGACAATGCAGAAGCAGTAGATGAATTAGGGTATGCAGCAGCCGTAGATGCAGCAGGGTTTGCAGCAGCAGCAGATTCAGCAGCAGGGGAGACAGCAAGAGAGCAGCACCATATGATGAATCCGCAGATGCATCAGAAGTATAAAGAGCACGAGATGGAGCAACAGGAGTTGACACAGAATATGCCACAGCAGGAGGAGATCCAGAAGCAGGAGATGCAGAAGCAGGAGATGCAGCACTAGATGAATCAGCAGCAGATGCAGCAGTAGATGCAGCAGTAGGAAATGCACCAGGAGATGCAGCAGTAGAGGAAGAAATAACTGGAGATGCAGAGATAAAGGTGCAGAGAACTAGAAGCAGAGTAAGGAGATGCTGCAGCAGATTCAGCAGTTGGTGTAGCAGCAGGTGTAGCAGCAGGAGATGCAACCGCAGAAAATGCTGCAGATCCAGCAGTAGGAAGTCCAGCAGCAGGAGATGCAGCAGCAGATGCAGCAGTAGATGAATCTACAGCAGATTCAGCAAAAGATGCAGGAGGTTGAGCAGCACATGCAGCAGCAGGAGATGAAGCAGCAGGAGATGCAGCAGAATGTGAAGCAGTAGCAGGAGATGCAGAGACGATGCAGAGAATGAGAACCAGCAGCCGGAGATGCAGCAGTAGATGCAGCAGCAAGATATGAAGCAGGAGATGCAGCAGCAAGAGATGAAGCACGAGATGCAGCAGCATGAGATGCAGCAACATGAGATGCAGCAGCATGAGATGCAGCAACATGAGATGCAGCAGGAGATTCTGCAGCAGGAGAGTATGCTGGCGATACAGTAGCAGGTGTTGTAGCAGAAGAAGATCCACTATGATATGCAGCAGCAGGAGATGCAGCACCAGGTGCTGAAGCAGATGAAACACCAGCAGATGCAACAGCAGGAGATGAAGCGACAGGTGCAGCACCAGCAGATGCAGCAGCAAGAGATTATGCAAGAGATGCAGCATCAAGAAATACAGGAGGCAATGCAGCAGCAGATGCAGCAGCAAGAGATGCAGCAACAACACATGCAGAAGGATATGCAGCAGCAGCCGTAGATAGAAGCCGTTGATGCAGCATCAGGAGATTCAGCAGCAGGATATCCAGCAGGAGAGTAGCATCGTGAGATGAATCCGCAGATGAATCAGAAGGATATGAAGTGGCAGGTGCAGCAGCAGGAGATGCAGGAGGAGATCCAGCAGCAGTAGATGCAGAAGGAGTTGTAGCAGCAGATGCAGCAGCAGATGCAAGAGATAGAGCAGAATGTCATCCAGTCGCAGAGGCGGCAGTAGGAGATGCAGCAGGAGATGAAGCCGCAGGGGATGCAGTAGCAGGAGATGCAGTAGCAGGAGATGCAGAGAATTATAAGCAGCAGAAGGAGATGCAGCCGCAATAGATGCAGCAGAAGATGCAGCCACAATGGATTCAGAGATACAGCAGCAAAAGATGCAGCAGCAGATTCAGCAGCAGGACATGTAGCAGCAGTGCAGCAGCAGTAGATGCAGCAGCAGGATATATAGTACTATATTCAGCAGTATGTGAATCAGCAGCAGATGCTGCAAATGCAGCGACAGGACCTTTCACTGCAAGGCAAGACTTGTAGAACTTTCAATCTAGGCTTGTGTACTGTAACATCAGAATGGCTCTTAAATCGTCACTTCAAAATACTTGAGCGTTCAGCTCAAGTACACCAGGGAAGGTGCTAAGATCAAATTCTAGCTCACGTTAGCATTTGCTCTTGAAGCACTTTCTCTGCAATCTCTGAATCACGATTCATAAACCGCTTTAGTGTAAGTTTCAGAATTAACTTATCTGTGCCTATTAATGGAATGCAACAGCAGGAGATGCAGTAGGAGATGCAGCAGAAGATGCATCAGCAAGAGATGAAGAACGAAGAGATTCAGCAGTAGATGTAGCAGTAGGAGATTATGCAGGACATGCAGCAGCAGGATGTGCAGTGGAGGAGAAGCAGCATGAATTGCAGCATCAGGAGTTGCAGCAGCAGATGAAGCCGCAGGAGATGCCGCAGCAGGAGATGATATAGGAGATACAGAAGCAGGAGATGCAGAAGCAGGAGATGATGCAGGAGGAGATGCAGCAGGTAATGTAGAAGCAGAAGACGCAGCAGGGGATTCAGCAGCAGGATAGCTGCAGCATAAGATGAATTCTCAGAAGGAGCTGCAGCAGGAGATGCAGAAGCGTGAGATGCAGGAGGAGCTGTTTCAGCAAGAAATGCAGCTTGAGATGAAGCAGGAGATGCTGCAGCAGGTGATGCCGCAGCAGATGCAACAGGAGATGCATCAGCAGGAGATGCATCAGCAGGAAATGCAGCACCAAGAGATGCAGCACCAAGAGATGCAGCAGGAGATGCAGCATTAGGAGATGAAGAAGCAGTATATGAAGCAGCAGATGCAGCAGGAGGAGATGCAGCAGCAGGAAATACAGCAGGAAGAGATACAGAAGTTAATGCAGCAGCAGCAGTTGAAGCAGGATACGCATCAGCAGGAGATGCTACTGCATATTCTGCTCTATCTCCTGCTGCATCTCCTGCTACAGCTCTTGCTGCATCTCCTGCTGCCTTATCTGTTGCTGCTGCATCTCCTTCTGCATCACCTGTTACTGCATCTCCTTCTGCATCACCTGGTGCTGCATCTCCTCCTGCTGCATATGCTGCTGCATCTCTTAATGCTGCATATGCTCATCATGCATCTCTTGCTGAAGAGAAGCATAAGAAGCAGCGGCAGGAGGTGCAGCAGGAGATGCTACTGCAATAGATGCAGCAAGAGATACAGCAACAGAAGATGCATCAGGAGATGCAGCAGAAGATGAAGTAGCAAGAGGTGCAGAAGGAGAACCAGCAGGAGGATATAGAGTAGCAGGAGATGTAGTAGCAGATGCAGCAGAAGATGCAGTAGATGCAGCAATGAGAGATGAAGCAGGAGATGCAGCAGCAAGAGATGAAGCACGAGATCAGCAGCAAGAGATGCAGCAACATGAGATGCAGCAGAAGATTCTGCAGCAGTAGAGTACGCTGGAGATATAGCAGCAGGTGATGTAGCAGAAGAAGATCCATTATGATATGCAGCAGCAGGAGATGCAGCACCAGGTGCTGCAGCAGATGAAACACCAGCAGAGGCAGCAGCAGGAGATGAAGCGACAGGTGTAGCACCACCATATGCAGCAGCAAGAGATTATGCAAGAGATGCAGCAGCAGGAGATGCAGCAGCAAAAATACATGAGGCAAAGCATCAGCAGATACAGCAGCAAGAGATGCAGCAACAACACATGCAGAAGGATATGATCCAGTCGCAGAGGCAGCAGTAGGAGATGCAGCAGGAAATGAAGCCGCAGGGGATGCAGTAGCAGGAGATGCAGAGCAGATGATGCAGAGAATGATAAGCAGCAGAAGGAGATGCAGCCGCAATAGATGTAGCAGAAGATGCAGCCACAATGGATTCAGAGATACAGCAGCAAAAGATGCAGCAGCAGATTCAGCAGCAGGACATGTAGCAGCAGTGCAGCAGCAGTAGATGCAGCAGTTGATATATAGTACTATATTCAGCAGTATGTGAATCAGCAGCAGATGCTGCAAATGCAGCGACAGGACCTTTCACTGCAAGACAAGACTTGTAGAACTTTCAGTCTAGGCTTGTGTACTGTAACATTAGAATGGCTATTAAATTATCACTTCAAAATTCTTCAGCGTTCAGCTCAAGTACACCAGGGAAGGTGCTAAGATCAAATTCTAGCTCACGTTATCATTTTCTCTTGAAGCGCTTTCTCTGCAATCTCTGAATCATGACTCACAAACCGTTTTAGTGTAAGTTTCAAAATTAACTTAACAGCTCCTATTAATGGAATGCAACAGCAGGAGATGCAGTAGGAGATGCAGCAGAAGATGCAGAACCCAGAGATTCAGCAGTAGATGTAGCAGTAGGAGATTACGCAGGACATGCAGCAGCAGGAGGTGCAGCGGCAGGAGATGCAGCATAAGATGCAGCAGCAGATGAAGCAGCAGGAGATGCCGCAGCAGGAGATGAAGTAGAAGGAGATGCAGCAGGTAATGCAGAAGCAGAAGACGCAGCAGGGGATTCAGCAGCAGGGGATTCAGCAGCAGGATAGCAGCAGCATAAGATGAATTCGCCGATGCATCAGAAGGAGCTGCAGCAGGAGATGCAGAAGCTTGAGAAGCAGGAGGAGCTGTTTCAGCAAGAAATGCAGCTTGAGATGAAGCAGGAGATGCTGCAGCAGGTGATGTCGCAGCAGATGCAGCAGGAGATGCATCAGCAGGAGATGCAGCACCAAGAGATGCAGCACAAGAGATGCAGCAAGAGATGAAGCAGCACATGCAGCAGCAGATGCAGCATTGCAGCATTTGGAGATGCAGAATCACACAGAATAACCAAGTTGGAAGAGACCCACTGGATTGTCGAGTCCAACCATTCCCACCAATCCCTAAATCATGCTCCTAAGCACCTCGTCTACCCTAACCTTAAACACATCCAGGGACGATGACTCAACCACCTCCCTGGGCATTCTGTTCCAATGCCTAACCACCCTCTCCGTGAAGAACTTTTTCCTAATCTCAAGCCTAAATCTCCCCTGGCGGAGCTTGAGGCCATTCCCTCTCGTCCTATCCCCTGTCACTTGGGAGAAGAGGCCAGCACTCTCCTCTCCACAACCTCCCTTCAGGTAGTTGTAGAGAGTAATAAGGTCTCCCCTCAGCCTCCTCTTCTCCAGGCTGAACAACTCCAGCTCTCTCAGTCGCTCCTCATAAGATTTGTTCTCCAGCCCCTTCACCAGCTTCGTTGCTCTTCTCTGGACTCGCTCCAGAGCCACAACATCCCTCTTGTGGTGAGGGGCCCAGAACTGAACACAGTACTCGAGGTGCGGTCTCACCAGTGCCAAGTACAGGGGGAGAATAACCTCCCTGGACCTGCTGGTTATGCCGTTCCTGATGCAGGCCAAGATGCCATTGGCCTTTTTGGCCACCTAGGCACACTGCTGGCTCATGTTCAGTCGGTTGTCAACCAGCACCCCCAGGTCCTTCTCCTCCTGGCAGCTTTCCAGCTAACTTGTTTCTCTTAGCTTGTACCTCTGCTTAGGGTTGTTGTGCCCCAAGTGCAGGACTCGGCATTTGGCCTTGTTAAACCTCATGCCGTTGGTCTCAGCCCAGCAGTCCAGCCTGTTCAGGTCCCTTTGCAGAGCCTCCCTACCCTCCAGCAGATCGACACTTCCTCCCAGCTTATTGTCATCTGCAAACTTGCTAAGGGAGCACTCAATGCCTTCATCCAGGTCGTTGATAAAGACATTAAACAGGACTGGACCCAGGACTGAGCCCTGGGGAACCCCACTTGTAACTGGCCTCCAGCTGGATTTAACTCCATTTACCACCACCCTCTGGGCCCGGTCATTCAACCAGTTTTTCACCCAGGAGAGTGTGCACCTGTCCAGGCCAGAGCCTGACAGTTTCCGAAGCAGAATGCTATGAGAAACTGTATCAAAGGCTTTACTGAAGTCCAGGAAGATCCATCCACAGCCTTTCCCTCATCCAAGAGTTTAGTCACTTGGTCATAGAAGTTGATCAGAATATGAAGGAGCAGGTGCAGCAGGAGGAGATGCAGCAGCAGGAAATACAGCAGGAAGAGATGCAGAAGTTAATGCAGCAGCAGGAGTTGAAGCAGGATATGCATCAGCAGGAGATTATGCAGGAGATAAAGCTGCAGGAGATGCAGCATCAGAAGATGCATCAGGACATGCATCAGCAGACTCAGCAGCAAGAGATGTACCAACAACATATACAGAAGGAAATGCAGCAACAGTAGATGAAGCAGTGGATGCAGCAGCAGGAGCTGAAGCAGCAGGAGATCCAGTAGGAGAGTAGCATCATGAGATGAATACGCAGATGCATCAGGAGGATATGAAGCAGCAGATGCAGAAGCAGGAGATGCAGGAGGAGGTCCAGCAGCACTAGATGAGAAGGAGGAGATGTAGCAGGAAATGTAGCAGTAGATGAATCAGCAGCAGATGCAGCAGCAGAGTATGTATCAGGAAATGCAGCAGCAGGAGATGCAGCAGCACACGGAGCAGCATTAGATACAGCAGCCGGATATGCAGCAGTATGTGAAGCAGCAGCAGATGCAGCAGCAGATGCAGCAGGAAAATGCTGCAGATGCAGCAGGTGGAGATTCAGCAGGAGATGCAGCAGGAAATTCAGAAGATGCAGCAGAAAGAGATGCAGCAGCAGGAGATAAAGGAGGAGGGCTGCATCAGCAGGAGATGGAGCAGGAGATGCAGCCAGAAGAGATGCAGCAGGAGATGCAGCAGGATATGTGGAAAGAGATTCAGTAGCAGGTGGTGTAGCAGAAGGATATGTAGACAGATACTGAGTAAGAGGAGATGCACCACGAGATGCAGCATCAGGAGATGCAGCAGCAGACGAAGCAGCAGTATATGCAGCAGCAATATATGCAGCAGCAATATATGCAGCAGAAGGAGATGAAGCAGGAGATGCAGCATTAGGAGATTAAGCAGAAGGAAAGGTACTATGTGATTCTGGTATGAAGCAGTAGATGCAGCAGGGATTACAGCAGCAGGAGATTAAGCGGGAGAGGAGCATCATGAAATGAATGTGCTGATGCACCGGAAGAAGTTGCAGCAAGGAGATGCAGCAGCAGGGGGTTCAGCAGTAGATGCAGCAGCAAGAGATGACGGAGGAGATTCAGCAGGATGAGATAAAGCAGCAGGATATGCAGCAGGAGATGCAGCAGGAAGATATTCAGCAGGAGATACGTCATGATTTGCAGCAGCAGAGATGCAGCAGGAGATGCAGCAGCAGGAGGTGCAGCATCAGGAGATGCAGCAGAAGGAGATGCAGCAGTAGGAGATGCAGGAGGAGATGCAACAGGATGAGATACGGCAGCAGGAGAAACAGGAATGTAGCAGACAATTCAGTAGCAGGTGATGCAGCAGCAGATGCAGCAGCAGATACAGCATAAGAAGATGCAGCAGCAGAAGATGTAGCAGGACATGCAGCAGCAGTAGACGAAACAGAGAATGCAGCAGCAGGGGATGCAGCAGCAGGAGATGTAGCAGTAGATGCAGCAGCAGGAGATTCATCAACACGAGATGCAGAAGGAGATACAGTAGCGGGAATTATAGCAGTAGGGTATGCAGCAGGAGACTGAGCAAGAGGAGATGTACCATTAGATGCTGCATCTGGAGATGCAGCAGCATACGAAGCAGCAAGACATGTATCAGAAGGAGATGAAGCAGGAGATGTAGTAGTAGGAGATGCAGCAGCAGGAGATGCAGCAGGATCTGAAACAGCAGATGCCACAGCAGATGCAGTAGCAGGAGATATAACAAAATATTCAGTAGGAAATGCATCAGTAGGAAATGCAGCAGGAGATATAGCAGGAGGTGCGTGATCAGGATACGCAGCATTAAGAGATACAGCAGCAGGAGATGCAGAAGGAGCTGAAGCAGGATATGCAGCACGAGATGCAGAAGGAGGAGATGCAGCAACAAGTGATGCAGAATGAGATGCAGCAGAATGGAGATGAAGCAGCAACAGATGCAGCAGGAGATGCAGCAGTAGCATATTAGGCAGCAGGAGATGAAGCAGCAGACACAGCAGGATATTCAGCAGCAGACACAGCAGCAGGAGATGCAGCAAGAGCTTTAGCAGGAGATGCAGCAGGAGATGCAACAGCAGCAGGAGATTCAGCAAGAGATGAAGAAGGAGATGCACCAGAAGGATTTCAAGCCGCAGATGCATCAGCAGATGAAGCAGAAAGGGATACAGTAGCAGGAGATGCCGCAGCAGGAGATGCAGCAGCACATGCCGAGGAGGAGGTGCAGCAGCAGGAGATGCAGCCGAAGCAGAAGCAACAGCAGATTCCTCACATAATAGAGCAGGATGTGCAGCAGCAGGAGATGCAGCAGCAGGAGATGCAGAAGAGGATGCAACAGGAGCTGCAGCAGGAGCTGCAGCAGCAAGTTATGCAGGAGCATGAGATGCAGCAGGAGGAGATGCACTAGCAGCAGATGCAGCAGGAGATGCAGTAGGAGAAGATAGAGTAGGAGAAGATGCAGCATAAGGATATGCATCAGAAGATTCCACAGGAGCTTCAGCATGTGATGCAGGATCAGGAAATGAAGAAGTAAGAGATGCAGCATTAGGAGATGCAATAGGAGATGTAGAAGCAGCAAATTCAGTAGGAGATTAAGCAGGAGGAGATGCAGTAGGAAATGGAGCAGGAGGAGATGCAGCAACAGGAGATCTAGCAGAATAAGATTCAGCAGGAGATGCAGCAAGAGGAGATGCAGAAACAGGAGATCTAGCAGAAAGAGATTCAGCAGGAGATGCAACAGGAGATACAGCAGCAAGAAATGGAGCAGGAGATACAGCAGCAAGAAATGCAGCCGTAGGAGATGCAGCAGGATATACATCAGCAGAAAATGCAGCATCAGGAGATGAAGCGTGAGCTGAAGCAGCAGATGATGCAGGAGATGCAGCAGCGGGAGATATAGAAGGAGATTCAGCAGGAGATGCATCAGCAGGAAATGCAGCAGAAGATAAAGCAGGACATGCATTAGGAAATGCAGCAGAAGGAGATGCTGCAGCAGCACGTGCAGCAGGAGATGCAGCAGAAGGAAATTCAGCAGCTGACACAGAATCAGGAGATTCAGCAGCAGGAGATGCAGAAAGAGATGCAGAAGCAAACGCAGCAGTAGGAGTGGCAGCTGGTGGAGGTGCATCAGGAGATGCATCTCGTGCTTCATCTCTTGCTGCTACATCTCCTGCTTCATCTCTTGCTGCTGCATCTACCACATCTGCTGCTGCATCTTCTACTACATCTCCTGCTGCTCTATATCCTCCTGCTGGTTCTCCTGCTGCACCTCATGCTACTTCATCTTCTGCTGCATCTCCTGATGCATCTTCTGTTGCTGTATCTCTTGCTGAATCTATTGAAGTAGCACCTCCTGCTGCACCTCCTGCCACTGCTTCTTATGCTTCTCTTCAGCAAGAGATACATGATCAGCATATGCAGCATTAAGAGATGCAGCAGAAGATGCAGCACGAGATGCAGCAGCAGATGCAGCAGAAGGAGATGCAGCAGCAGGAGATGCAGAAGGAGCTGAAGCAGAATGGAGATGCAGTAGCAACAGATGCAGCAGGAGATGCAGCAGCAGCAGATTAGGCAGCAGGAGATGAAGCAGCAGACACAGAAGGATATTCAGCAGCAGACACAGCAGCAGGAGATGCAGTAAGAGCTGTAGAAAGAGATGCAGCAGGAGATACAGCAGGATATGCAGTAACAGGAGATGTAGAAGGAGATGCAGCAGCAGGAGATTCAGCAAGAGATGAAGGAGATGCACCAGAAGGATTTCAAGCCGCAGATGCATCAGCAGGAGATGAAGCAGAAAGGGATACAGTAGCAGGAGATGCCGCAGCAGGAGATGCAGCAGCAGGAGATGCAGCAGCACATGCCAAGGAGGAGGTGCAGCAGCAGGAGATGCAGCCGAAGCAGAAGCAACAGCAGATTCCTCACATAATACAGCAGGATGTGCAGCCGCAGGAGATGCAGTAGCAGAAAATGCAGCAGCAGGATATGCAGAAGAGGATGCAACAGGACCTGCAGCAGCAAGTTATGCAGGAGCATGAGATGCAGCAGGAGTAGATGCAGTAGCAGCAGATGCAGCAGTAGATGCAGCAGCAAGAGATGCTGCAGCAGCACGTGCAGAAGGAGATGCAGCAGCAGGAGATTCAGCAGCAGACACAGCATCAGGAAATTCAGCAGCAGGAGATGCAGCAGGAGTGGCAGCAGGTGGAGATGCATCATGAGATGTGGTAGCAACATATATATCAGCAGTTACAGCAGGAAGTGCAGCAGGAGATTCAGCAGGAGATGTAGCAGCAGGAGATGAAGCACGAGATGCATCTCCTGATGCACCTCCACCTGCATGAGCAGAGGTTGCAGGAGGAGATGAATAAGCAGGAGGTGATGAAGCAGGCTATACAGCAGTAGGAGATGAAGCAGCAGATGCAGCAGCAGGAGATGCAGGAGGACATCAAGTAGCAGGATATTTAGCAGGAGATGCAGCTGTACATGAAGCAGCAGCAAATGCAACAGCAGATTAAGGAAAAGCAGCAGCAGGTAATGCAGCAGAAGATGCAGCAGGAGGAGATGCAGCAGGAGATGTAGCAGCAGGAGATGCAGATTCAGTAGGAGATGTAGCAGCAGAAGATGCTGCTGCAGATGATGCATCAGGAGATGCCGGAGAAAAAGGTGCAGCAGGGTGTACATATTCAGCAGTAGATTCAGCATAAAATTCAGAAAGGAATGCAGCAGCAGGAGATACAGCAGGATATGCAGGAGTAATGAAGCAGCAGCATATGCAGCAGCAGATGCACCAGATGGAGCCAAAAGATTTGCAGCAGGGCATGAAGCAACAGATGCAACAGGAAATGGAGCATCAGGAGGTGCATCCGCAGATGCATGATCAGAGGATGCAGCAGGAGATGTAGCAGCAGGAGATACTAAAGCAGGAGATGAAGAAGGATATGCAGCAGCAGGAGGTGCAGGAGGACATCAAGTAACAGGGGATGCCTCATATATTTCTATATCCCCTGCTGCATCTACTGCTGCTGCCTCTGCTGGTGCAGTTTCTGCTGATGCATCTCCTGCTGCATATCCTTCTGCTGTATCTCCTGCTGATTTATCTCTTGCTGATGCATCTTTTGCTGCATCTACTGCTTCTGTATCTACTGTTGCTACATTTCCTGCTGAATCTGCTGCAGCATCTCTTGCCGCAGCATCTCCTGCTGCTGCATTACCTGTTGCTACAACTCCTGCTGGATCTACATCTCCTGCTTCATCTCCTGTGGCATCTCTTTCTGCTGAATCTCCGATTCGTCCTCTGCTCCATTGCTGCTGCATCTGCTGCTGCATCTCCTGCTGCTTTATAAACTGCTGCTGTATATCCTGCTGCTGCATATCCGGATTCAGCATATCCCATTGCATCTCCTGGTGTTGCTTCTCCTGCTGCTCCATCTCCTGCTGTATCTCCTGCTGCTGTATTTCGTACTGCATCTCCTGGTGGTGCATCTTTGATGCTGCATTCCCTGCAGCATCTCCTGCTTCTGTATCTTCCATAGAATCTCCTGTTCCTGCTTCTCTTGCTGAATCTGCATCTCCTGCTGCTGCATCTCCTGCATCATCTCCTGCTGCGTCTCCTGCTGCATCATCTCTTCTGCATCTCCTGCTGCGAACTCTCCTGCTGCTCTATCTCCTGCTGAACCTCCTGCTGCATCTCCTGCTGCATCAATTCCTACAGATCCTGCTGATGCATCTTTAGCTGTTGCATCTCCTGTTGCATCTCCTACTGCTGCATCTCCTGCTGATGCATCTCCTGGTAAATGTGGTGCTGCATCTGCTACTGCATCTCCTACTGCTCCATCTAATACTGCTGCATTTGCTGCTGAATCCTCTGCTTCTGTATCTTCTGCTGTTGCATATTCTGTTGCATCTCCTGCTGCTGCAAATTCTGCTGCATGACATCTTATGCATCGTCGGCTGCATCTCCTGCTGCTACATATCCTGATGCTGCATCTCCTAAAGTATCTCCTGCTGCTGCTTCTGCTGCTGCATCTCCTGATCTGGCATCTGCTGCTGCATCTCCTCCTGCTGCATCTCCTATTGAATCTACTGGTTCATCTGCTGCTTTTCTTCCTGCATGTTCTTCTGCTGCATCTCCTGTTGCTGCATTTCCTGCTGACGCATCTTCTTCTGGATGGATCTCCTGCGTCTGCATCTCCTTCTGGTGAATCTCCTGCTCTTTAATTCTGCCTTCTCCTTGTCCTGCTGCTGCATCTTCTGCTGCATCTTCTTCTGATGCATCTCCTCCTGCTGCATTTCCTGCTGTATCTCCTCCTGCTGTATATTCTGCTACATCTTCTGCTGCTGCAACTCCTGCTGCTTCATCGCTTTCTGCATCTCTTCCGGCTGTACCTCCTTCTGCTGCATCTGATGCAGCACCTCCTGCTGCTGCATCTGCTGCTGATGCCTCTTCTCCAGAATTTGCTGCTGAATATCCTGCTGAAGCATCTTTTGCTGTATCTTCTGCTGATGCATCTCCTACTGCTGCATCCCCTGCTCCATCTCCTGCAGCTTCATCTCCTGCTGCTTCATCTCCTAATGATACATCTACTGCTTCATCTCCTTCTGCTGCATCTGCTGCTGCATCTTCTGCTTCATATGCTGCTGCATATCCTGTCTCATCTCCTGATGCAGTAGCTACTGCTGCATCTCCTCCTGCTGCATCTGCTGCTGCATCTGCTACTGCATCTCCTGCTTCATCTTCTGATTCTGCATGTCCTGCTGCTACATCTGCTTTTGCATCTCCTTATGCATCTATTACTGCTGCATCTCCAGCGGCATCTCCAGCTCTATATCCTGCTGCATCTCCTCCTGCTGCTTTACCTGCTCCATCTCCTTCTCTGGTATATCCTGCTGCATCTCCTTCTCTGGCATCTCCTGCTGCTGCATCTTCTGCTACTGCATCTCCTAATGCATGTCTTGCTGCTTAATCTCCTGCTGCTTTATCTCCTACATCGTCTTCTTCTGCTGCATATCTTGCTGCTGCATCTCCTGCTGCATCTTGTGTTGCTGCATCTCCTGCTGCTGCATCTGCTGTTACATCACCTAATGCATCTCCTTCTGCTGCATCTCCTAAGGCATTTCCACTTGCTTCATCTCCTGATGCTGCATCTCCTGCTTCATCTCGTTTTGATGCATATAGTTCTCCTGCATCTACTGCTGCATATCTTGCTGCTGCATCTACTGCTGCTTCTTCTGCTGCTGCATCTTCTGCTGCTGCTTCTCATTCTCTGCATCGTCTCTGCATCTCCTGCTACTGCTTCACATTCTGCTGCATCTCCTGCTGCTGCACCTCCTGCTGCTTCATCTCCTGCTGCTGCATGTGCTGCTGAATCTCCTGCATCTTTTGCTGAATCTGCTGTAGATTCATCTACTGCTGCATCTCCTGCTGCTACATCTCCTGCTGCTGGATTTCCTAGTGCATCTCCTAATGCTGCATCTGCTGCTGCATCTCCTGCTGAAATTCCTACAGCTGGATCTGCAGCATTTTCTGCGGTTGCATCTCCTGCTGCTGCACCTGCTGCTACACCTATTGCTGCATCTGCGGCTGCATCTCCTGCTACATCTCCTTACTCGTCTTCTAGTTCTCTGCACCTTCTTCTCTGCATCTCCAGCTATTTCATCCCCTGCTGCTGCATCTGCTGAACATTCTCTTACTAGTACAACTCCTGCTGAATCTACTTCTGCAACTTCTGCTGCTGCATCTCATGCTGCTTCATCTCCTGCTGCTGCAACTCCTACAGAATCTGCTCTGGACTATTCTGCTGAATCTGCTGCGGCTGCATCTCCTGTGCATGTCCTTCTTCTGCATCTCATGCCACATCTCCCGCTGATGCACCTCCTGCTTCTGCATATCTTGCTGCATCTACTGCTGCTACATCTCCAGCTGCATCTGTTGCTGCGGCCTCTCCTGTATCTTTTGGTGCATGTGCTGTAGATTAATATACTGCTGCATCTACTGCTTCTGCATCTGCTGCTTCTGCATCTGCTGCATTTGCTGCTACACCTTCTTCTGATTCATCTATTGCTGCATCTCCTGCTACATTTCCTGCTGCTGCATCTCCTGCTGGTGGATCTCGTCCTGAATCTCCTGCTGAATATCCCGTGTCTACTGCTGAATCTCCTGCGGCTGAATCTCCTGCTCTATCTGCTGCTGCTGCATCTCCTGCTGCCACATCACCTTCTGCACGTGCTGCTGCAGCATCTCCTGCTGCTGCATCTCTTACTGCATCTCCTGCTGCATCTCCTGCTGCTGCATCTTCTGCAGCTGCATCTCGTGCTTCCTCTCCTTCTACATATCCTGCTGCTGCATCTCCTGCTGAATCTCCTTCTACATCTGCTTCTGCTGTATCTCCTGCTGATGTGTCTGCAGTTGCATCTCTTGCTACGTCTGCTGTTACATCTCCTGCTGCAACTCCTGCTGCTGCATCTTCTTCTCTGCAGGTCCTGCTGCTTCATCTCCTGCTGCTTCATCTCCTGCTGAATCCGCTGCTCATCTCCTGCAGCTGAATCTCCTGCAGCTGTATCTCCTGCAGCTGTATCTCCTGCTGCTGCATCTCCTGCTGCATCTCCTGCTGCTGCATCTCCTGCTGCAGAATCTCCGGCTGCATCTCCTGCTGCTTTTACTATTGCTGCATCTCCTCCTACTGCATCTCCTGCTGCTGCGTCTCCTGCTGCATAACCTGCTGAATCTCCTGCTGCTGGATCTGCTGCGGCTGCAACTCCTGCTGCTTCATCTCCTGCGCTTACATCTCGGTCTGCTGTATCTCCTCCTGAATCTCCCGCGGCATCTCATGCTGCTACATATCCTGTTACACCTCCTGATGCATCTCCTTCTGAATATGCATCTCCCGATGCATCACCTCCTGCTGCATCTCCTCCTGCTGTGTATTCTGCTGCATCTCCTGCTACTGCATCTCCTGCTGCAACTCCTGCTGCATCTCCCGCTGAATATGCATATCCTGCTGCGTCGCCTGCTGTTGCATCCCCTGTTGCTCTGTCTTTTGCTCTATCTCTTGCTTCATCTGCTGCTGCTACATCTCCTTCTGCTTCTGCTGCTGCTGTATCTCCTTCTGCTGAATCTCCTGCTGCATCTCATGCTGCCTCTCTTGCAGCTGCATCTCCTCCTGCTAAATCTCCTCCTGAAGCTGCTGGCACTTCTCCTGCTGCATTTCCTGCTGCATCTCCTGCTGCTGGATCTCCTCGTTCATCTCTTGATGATGAATCTGATTCTGCATCTTGTTCTGCATGATCTCCTGATGCATCTCCTGCTGCTGAGTACACTGCTGCATCTTCTGCTGATGCATCTCCTGTGTCGTCCTGCTGCTGCATCTCCTGCTGAGTCTCTCGCTGCATCTCCTCCTGCATTACATGCTGCATCTCCTCCTGCTGCATGTCCCGCGGCTGCATCTCCCTCTACCTCATCTGCTGGTACTTAATTTGCTGCTGCATCCGCTGCGGCATCTCATGCTGCTGCATCTCATGCTACATCTCCTGCTACTGAATTTCCTTCGGCTACATCTACACCTGCATCTAGTGCTGCCTTTCTTGGTGCTGCATCTCCTGCTGCTGCAACTCCTGCTGCTGCATCTCCTGCTTCAAAACCTCCTGGTACGTCTCCTGCTGCTGCATCTCCTCCTGATACATCTGCTGCATCATCTCCTGCTGCTGCATAATCTCCTGCTGCATCTCCTGCTGTATCTGCTGTTGCTGCATATCCTGCTTCTGTATATACTGCTGCATTTCCTGCTACTTCTTCTCTTGATCTGCTGCTGCATGTGCTGCTACGTCTATTGCTGCTGAATTTACTTCTGCTGCATCTGCTGCTGCATCACCTGCTACTGAATCCCCTGCAGCATTCCTGTTGCACCTCCTGCTGATGCACTTCCTGCTGCTGTATCCCCGGTGCATCAGGTCCTGCTTAATCTCCTCCTGCTGCATCTCCTGCTGCTTCATGTCCGTCTTCTGTATCTACTGCTTCATCTCCTCCTGCTGCATCTCCCTCTGCCTCATCTGCTGGTACTTAATTTGCTGCGGCATCTGCTGCTGCATCTCAAGCTGCATCTCATGCTGCTGCATCTCCTCCTGCATCTCCTGCTGCATTTCTTGGTGCTGAATCTCCTGCTAATGTTTCTCCTGCTGCATCTCCTGCTAATGAATCTCCTGCTGCATTTCCTGCTGCATTTCTCATGATGCATCTCTTGCTGCATGACCTCCTGCTACGTCTCCTGCTGCTGTATCACTTCCTGATACATCTGCTGCTGCATCTCTTGCTGCTGCATCTTCTCTTCTGCATCTCCTGCTGCGAACTCTCCTGCTGCTCTATCTCCTGCTGAACCTCCTGCTGCATCTCCTGCTGCATCAATTCCTACAGATCCTGCTGATGCATCTTTAGCTGTTGCATCTCCTGTTGCATCTCCTACTGCTGCATCTCCTGCTGATGCATCTCCTGGTAAATGTGGTGCTGCATCTGCTACTGCATCTCCTACTGCTCCATCTAATACTGCTGCATTTGCTGCTGAATCCTCTGCTTCTGTATCTTCTGCTGTTGCATATTCTGTTGCATCTCCTGCTGCTGCAAATTCTGCTGCATGACATCTTATGCATCGTCGGCTGCATCTCCTGCTGCTACATATCCTGATGCTGCATCTCCTAAAGTATCTCCTGCTGCTGCTTCTGCTGCTGCATCTCCTGATCTGGCATCTGCTGCTGCATCTCCTCCTGCTGCATCTCCTATTGAATCTACTGGTTCATCTGCTGCTTTTCTTCCTGCATGTTCTTCTGCTGCATCTCCTGTTGCTGCATTTCCTGCTGACGCATCTTCTTCTGGATGGATCTCCTGCGTCTGCATCTCCTTCTGGTGAATCTCCTGCTCTTTAATTCTGCCTTCTCCTTGTCCTGCTGCTGCATCTTCTGCTGCATCTTCTTCTGATGCATCTCCTCCTGCTGCATTTCCTGCTGTATCTCCTCCTGCTGTATATTCTGCTACATCTTCTGCTGCTGCAACTCCTGCTGCTTCATCGCTTTCTGCATCTCTTCCGGCTGTACCTCCTTCTGCTGCATCTGATGCAGCACCTCCTGCTGCTGCATCTGCTGCTGATGCCTCTTCTCCAGAATTTGCTGCTGAATATCCTGCTGAAGCATCTTTTGCTGTATCTTCTGCTGATGCATCTCCTACTGCTGCATCCCCTGCTCCATCTCCTGCAGCTTCATCTCCTGCTGCTTCATCTCCTAATGATACATCTACTGCTTCATCTCCTTCTGCTGCATCTGCTGCTGCATCTTCTGCTTCATATGCTGCTGCATATCCTGTCTCATCTCCTGATGCAGTAGCTACTGCTGCATCTCCTCCTGCTGCATCTGCTGCTGCATCTGCTACTGCATCTCCTGCTTCATCTTCTGATTCTGCATGTCCTGCTGCTACATCTGCTTTTGCATCTCCTTATGCATCTATTACTGCTGCATCTCCAGCGGCATCTCCAGCTCTATATCCTGCTGCATCTCCTCCTGCTGCTTTACCTGCTCCATCTCCTTCTCTGGTATATCCTGCTGCATCTCCTTCTCTGGCATCTCCTGCTGCTGCATCTTCTGCTACTGCATCTCCTAATGCATGTCTTGCTGCTTAATCTCCTGCTGCTTTATCTCCTACATCGTCTTCTTCTGCTGCATATCTTGCTGCTGCATCTCCTGCTGCATCTTGTGTTGCTGCATCTCCTGCTGCTGCATCTGCTGTTACATCACCTAATGCATCTCCTTCTGCTGCATCTCCTAAGGCATTTCCACTTGCTTCATCTCCTGATGCTGCATCTCCTGCTTCATCTCGTTTTGATGCATATAGTTCTCCTGCATCTACTGCTGCATATCTTGCTGCTGCATCTACTGCTGCTTCTTCTGCTGCTGCATCTTCTGCTGCTGCTTCTCATTCTCTGCATCGTCTCTGCATCTCCTGCTACTGCTTCACATTCTGCTGCATCTCCTGCTGCTGCACCTCCTGCTGCTTCATCTCCTGCTGCTGCATGTGCTGCTGAATCTCCTGCATCTTTTGCTGAATCTGCTGTAGATTCATCTACTGCTGCATCTCCTGCTGCTACATCTCCTGCTGCTGGATTTCCTAGTGCATCTCCTAATGCTGCATCTGCTGCTGCATCTCCTGCTGAAATTCCTACAGCTGGATCTGCAGCATTTTCTGCGGTTGCATCTCCTGCTGCTGCACCTGCTGCTACACCTATTGCTGCATCTGCGGCTGCATCTCCTGCTACATCTCCTTACTCGTCTTCTAGTTCTCTGCACCTTCTTCTCTGCATCTCCAGCTATTTCATCCCCTGCTGCTGCATCTGCTGAACATTCTCTTACTAGTACAACTCCTGCTGAATCTACTTCTGCAACTTCTGCTGCTGCATCTCATGCTGCTTCATCTCCTGCTGCTGCAACTCCTACAGAATCTGCTCTGGACTATTCTGCTGAATCTGCTGCGGCTGCATCTCCTGTGCATGTCCTTCTTCTGCATCTCATGCCACATCTCCCGCTGATGCACCTCCTGCTTCTGCATATCTTGCTGCATCTACTGCTGCTACATCTCCAGCTGCATCTGTTGCTGCGGCCTCTCCTGTATCTTTTGGTGCATGTGCTGTAGATTAATATACTGCTGCATCTACTGCTTCTGCATCTGCTGCTTCTGCATCTGCTGCATTTGCTGCTACACCTTCTTCTGATTCATCTATTGCTGCATCTCCTGCTACATTTCCTGCTGCTGCATCTCCTGCTGGTGGATCTCGTCCTGAATCTCCTGCTGAATATCCCGTGTCTACTGCTGAATCTCCTGCGGCTGAATCTCCTGCTCTATCTGCTGCTGCTGCATCTCCTGCTGCCACATCACCTTCTGCACGTGCTGCTGCAGCATCTCCTGCTGCTGCATCTCTTACTGCATCTCCTGCTGCATCTCCTGCTGCTGCATCTTCTGCAGCTGCATCTCGTGCTTCCTCTCCTTCTACATATCCTGCTGCTGCATCTCCTGCTGAATCTCCTTCTACATCTGCTTCTGCTGTATCTCCTGCTGATGTGTCTGCAGTTGCATCTCTTGCTACGTCTGCTGTTACATCTCCTGCTGCAACTCCTGCTGCTGCATCTTCTTCTCTGCAGGTCCTGCTGCTTCATCTCCTGCTGCTTCATCTCCTGCTGAATCCGCTGCTCATCTCCTGCAGCTGAATCTCCTGCAGCTGTATCTCCTGCAGCTGTATCTCCTGCAGCTGTATCTCCTGCTGCATCTCCTGCTGCTGCATCTCCTGCTGCAGAATCTCCGGCTGCATCTCCTGCTGCTTTTACTATTGCTGCATCTCCTCCTACTGCATCTCCTGCTGCTGCGTCTCCTGCTGCATAACCTGCTGAATCTCCTGCTGCTGGATCTGCTGCGGCTGCAACTCCTGCTGCTTCATCTCCTGCGCTTACATCTCGGTCTGCTGTATCTCCTCCTGAATCTCCCGCGGCATCTCATGCTGCTACATATCCTGTTACACCTCCTGATGCATCTCCTTCTGAATATGCATCTCCCGATGCATCACCTCCTGCTGCATCTCCTCCTGCTGTGTATTCTGCTGCATCTCCTGCTACTGCATCTCCTGCTGCAACTCCTGCTGCATCTCCCGCTGAATATGCATATCCTGCTGCGTCGCCTGCTGTTGCATCCCCTGTTGCTCTGTCTTTTGCTCTATCTCTTGCTTCATCTGCTGCTGCTACATCTCCTTCTGCTTCTGCTGCTGCTGTATCTCCTTCTGCTGAATCTCCTGCTGCATCTCATGCTGCCTCTCTTGCAGCTGCATCTCCTCCTGCTAAATCTCCTCCTGAAGCTGCTGGCACTTCTCCTGCTGCATTTCCTGCTGCATCTCCTGCTGCTGGATCTCCTCGTTCATCTCTTGATGATGAATCTGATTCTGCATCTTGTTCTGCATGATCTCCTGATGCATCTCCTGCTGCTGAGTACACTGCTGCATCTTCTGCTGATGCATCTCCTGTGTCGTCCTGCTGCTGCATCTCCTGCTGAGTCTCTCGCTGCATCTCCTCCTGCATTACATGCTGCATCTCCTCCTGCTGCATGTCCCGCGGCTGCATCTCCCTCTACCTCATCTGCTGGTACTTAATTTGCTGCTGCATCCGCTGCGGCATCTCATGCTGCTGCATCTCATGCTACATCTCCTGCTACTGAATTTCCTTCGGCTACATCTACACCTGCATCTAGTGCTGCCTTTCTTGGTGCTGCATCTCCTGCTGCTGCAACTCCTGCTGCTGCATCTCCTGCTTCAAAACCTCCTGGTACGTCTCCTGCTGCTGCATCTCCTCCTGATACATCTGCTGCATCATCTCCTGCTGCTGCATAATCTCCTGCTGCATCTCCTGCTGTATCTGCTGTTGCTGCATATCCTGCTTCTGTATATACTGCTGCATTTCCTGCTACTTCTTCTCCTGATCTGCTGCTGCATGTGCTGCTACGTCTATTGCTGCTGAATTTACTTCTGCTGCATCTGCTGCTGCATCACCTGCTACTGAATCCCCTGCAGCATTCCTGTTGCACCTCCTGCTGATGCACTTCCTGCTGCTGTATCCCCGGTGCATCAGGTCCTGCTTAATCTCCTCCTGCTGCATCTCCTGCTGCTTCATGTCCGTCTTCTGTATCTACTGCTTCATCTCCTCCTGCTGCATCTCCCTCTGCCTCATCTGCTGGTACTTAATTTGCTGCGGCATCTGCTGCTGCATCTCAAGCTGCATCTCATGCTGCTGCATCTCCTCCTGCATCTCCTGCTGCATTTCTTGGTGCTGAATCTCCTGCTAATGTTTCTCCTGCTGCATCTCCTGCTAATGAATCTCCTGCTGCATTTCCTGCTGCATTTCTCATGATGCATCTCTTGCTGCATGACCTCCTGCTACGTCTCCTGCTGCTGTATCACTTCCTGATACATCTGCTGCTGCATCTCTTGCTGCTGCATCTTCTCTTCTGCATATCCTGCTGCTTCATCTTTTGCTGCAGAATCTCCTGCTGAATCGGCTGCTCATCACCTGCGGCTGTATCTCCTGCTGTATCTCCTGCTTCTGCATCTTCTGCTTCTGCATCTCCTGCTGCTGCAACTCCTGCTGCAGAATCTCCTGCTGCTGCACCTGCGGCTGAATCTCCTGCTCCTGCATCTGCTGCACCATCTACTCCTGCCTCTCCTCCTACAGCACCTTCCTCTGTATCTCGTGCTGCATCTCATGAAGCTGTACCTGCTGAAGCATCTCTTCCTGCCGCATCTCCTGAGGAATATGCATCTATTGATGCATCTGCTGTTACTTCTCCTGTTGTTGCTTCTCCTTCTGCATCTGCTGTTGAATCCGCTGTTGAAACTCCTGCTGCTGCACCTCCTACTTCTGCATCTGCTTCTGCAGCTCCTGTTGCTGCATCTTCTGCTTCTTCATCTCCTGCTCCTGAATCTTCTGCTGCTGTATCTCCTGCTTCATCTCCTGCTGGTGCATCTCCTGATGCATTTCCTTCTTAATCTGCTGCTGCTTCTACTGCTCTTTCGACTCCTGCTCTTGTATCTCCGTCTACAGCTCCACCTTCTACCTATCCTGCATTATCTCATGCTGCTGCATCTCATGCTGCTGAAGATTGCTGGAGATGCAGCAGCACGAGATGCAGCAGGAGGTAAACAGCAGAAGATACAGAAGGAGATGCAGCAGCAGCAGAAGTTGAAGCAGGAGATGAAGTAGAAATGCAGAAGCAAATGCAGCAGGAAATGCAGCAGGAGAAACATTAGCAGATGCAGCAGCAGATTAAGGAGATGCAGCAGCAGGACATGCAGCAGAAGATGCAGCAAGAGGAGATGCAGATGCAGAGGCAGAGGCAGCAGATGCAGCAGCAATATATGCTGCAGCACATGCATCAGGAGATGCAGATTCAGTAGGAAATGTAGCAGCAGAAGATGCTGCTGCAGATGACACAGCAGGAGGAGATGCAGCAGGAGATGCTGCAGGAGGAGATGCAGCAGAAGGAAATGCAGCAAGATATGCTGCAGGAGGAGATGCAGCAGGTAATGCAGCAGGAGGAGATGCTGTAGGATAGGAAGCAGGAGATGCAGCAGCAGGAGATGCATCAGGGGATGCATATTCAGCAGGAGATTCAGCGAAAATTTGGAAGGAGATGCAGCAGCTGGAGATTCAGCAGGAGATGCAGCAGTAGATGAAGCAGAAGCGTATGCACCAGCAGATGCACCAGATGGAGCAGAAAGAGATGCAGCAGGGGATGAAGACCAGATGCAACAGGAAATGTAGCATCAGGAGATGCATCCGCAGATGCATAAGCAGAGGATGCAGCAGGAGATACAGAAGCAGGAGATGAAGCAGCAGATGCAGCAGTACATGAAACAGTTCCTGCTGTTGCATCTCCTCTCCACATCCTGTTAATGCATCTTCTGTTGATTCATCTCTTTCTGATGCATCTTTTGCTGCATCTCCTGCTACTGCATCTCCTGCCACTACATTTCCTGCTGAATCTGCTGCTGCATCTCCTGCTGCTGCTTCTCCTGATGCATATATTTCTGTTGCATCTCCTGATGAATATGCATCTCCAACTGCATCTCCTGCTGCTTCGCCTCCTGGTTCTGCATCTCCTGGTACATCTGCTGCTGCAGCATCTCCTGATATGTCTTCTACTTCTGCATCTCCTTCTGTTTCATCTCCTGCTGCTGTATCTGCTACTCCACCTGCTGCTGCTGCACTTCATGCTGCTGCATCTGATTTTCTGCATCTACTTCACTTCATCTCTTTCTGCTGAATCTCCTGCTGCATCTGCTGCTGCTGCATCTCCTGCTGCTATATCTGCTACTCCACCTGCTGCTGCTGCACTTCATGCTGCTACATCTAATTTTCTGCATCTACTTCACTTCATCTCTTTCTGCTGAATCTCCTGCTGCATCTGCTGCTGCTGCATCTCCTGCTGCTTCGTATCCTGCTGCATCTCGTCCCGCTGCGTCTCCTGCTGCATCTCCAGCTGCTTCATCTCCTGCTGCATTTCCTGTCGCTGCATCTCCTGCTGCATCTCCTGCTGCATATACTTCTGCTTCATCTTATAATGAATCTCCTGCTGCTCTATATCCTGCTTCATCTTGGCCTGCTGCAACTCCTGGTGCTGCATGTTTTTCTGCATCTCCTCCTGCTGCATCTGCTGCTGCATCCTCTTCTGGTACATCTCCTGCAGCATCTCTTGCTGCTGAAGCTCATGATCCTGCATCTTCTGCTGTGGCATTCCTGGTGCTTCATTACATGATGCATTTCTTCCTTTTACATCTCCTGCTGCTGCATCTCCTGCTACTGCATATACAGCTGCTGCATCTCCCGGTAAATGTGGTGCTGCTTCATTTTCTGCTGCATTTGCTGCTGCATCTCCTGCTGTATATCCTGCTCCTGCATCTCCTATTGCATCATCTCCTGCTGCAACTGCTGCTGCATTAGCTGCATCATCTGCTGCTGAATCTCTTTCTGCATCTGCTGTTTTGTCTGCTGCTGCTGTATCTAATGCTTCATCTCCTGCGTCTCCATTTACTTCTGCATCTCCCAATGCTGACCCTCCTTCTGTTTCATCTCCGGCTGCTGCAGTTTCTGCAGCATCTCCTGCTGCTGCTGTTCTTGCTGCTGCATCTTCTGCAATATATCCTGCTGCTGCATCTCCTGCAGAACCTCCTGCTGCATCTTCTACTGCATCTCTTGCTTCAATTTCTACTGCTTAATCTCCTGCTGCTGGTTCTGATTTGCATCTCCTTATGTATCTCCTGTTCCTGCACCTCCTGCTGAATCTCTTGCATCTGTATCTTCTGCTGCTGCATTTCCCCCAGCATCTCCTGCTCTTGCACCTCCTGCAGAACCAGCATCTACTGCTACTGCCTCTGCTGGTGCAGTTCCAGCTGATGCATCTCCTGCTACATCTCTTGCTGCTGCATCTCCTGCAGAATCAATATCTCCTGCTACATCTCCTGCTTCTGCTTTTGCTGAAGCATGTCTTGCTGCATCACATGCTGCATATCCGGCATCTACTGCAATTTCTCGTGCTTCTGCATCTGCTGCTGCGGCTTATCCTGCTGCATCTCATCCTATAACCTGCAAAGCACGACTAACAGGACGTTTTAGTATAGGGTACTGAATTGTGACTTATGAAGGCGCGTTCTGAAATGTGAATTAGTCCCGCAGTGAAGATGCTGGCGTGGAATACTGCTGCTTCTGAATGTCTTTTTTTTAGCGCTTTCACTGCAAAGCAAGACTTGTAGACCTTTCAGTCTGGGCTTGTGTACTGTAACATCAGAAGAGCTATTGAATTGTCACTCAAATTATCAGAGCGTTCAGCACAAGTACCTCAGGGAAGTTGCTACGATGACATGCTGGCTCTCGTTAAAGTCTTCTGTGCAAGAGCTTTCACTGCATGCTGCAAAGGACGACTTCTGGAATGTTTTACTGTAAGTAACTGTATTGTGATTTAATTGCACCTAGAGAGGCGCTTTAGAAAATCGAATAACTATAGTAGGGAAGATGCTAGCATGGAATGTTGCTGTTGCTGAATGTCTTCTCTTAGAGCGCTTTCACTGCAAAGCTAAGACTTGTAGCTCTTTCTGTCTAAGCTTATGTACTGCAATATCGGAATTGAAGTTAAAGCATGAGTTGAAAATTTGAGAGAATTCAGCACAAATACCGCAGGGAAGATTCTACGATCAAATGCTGAAATTCGTTAGATTCTTCTCTGGAAGCCTTTTCACTAAAAAGCAAGACTTGTAGACCTTTCAGTCTTGGCTTGTGTGTTGCAACATCCGAATGGCTATTAAAGCGTCACTGCAAAATTTGAAAACGTTCTGAAAAAGTACCACTGCTACGATGAAACGCACGCTCTCTTTAGAATCTCCTCGTGAAGCCCTTTCACTGCAAGTTGCAAAGCACGTCTAACAAAACGTTTAGTATTGGTTACGGAATTGTGATTTAACTGCGCCTATGGAGGCGCTTTAGGAAAAGGGAGCAATGCCCGTGTGGACGAGGTTGGAATGGAATGCTGCTGCTTCTGAATGTATTCTCTTATCGCGCTTTCACTGCAAAGGAAGACTCGTAGAACTTCCAGGCTAGGCTTGTGTACTGTAATATCAGAAAGGCTATTAAAGCCTAACTTCAAAATTTCAACTCGTACAGCACAAGAACCGCAGGGAATCTGCTACGATCATATGCTAGCTTTCTTTAGTGTCTTCTCTTGAAGCGCTTTCACTACAAGCTGCGAAGCACGACTTATAGACCGTTTTAAAATAAGTTACTGAATTGTGACGTAATTGGGCAAAATAATGCACTTTAGGAAAAGCGTGTAAATCCCGAAAGGGAAAAAGTTAGCATGGAATGCTGCTGCTTCTGAATGTCTTCTCTTAGACCGCTTTCACTGCAAAGCAAGACTTGTAGAACTTTTAGTCTAAGCACGTGTACTGTAACATCATGTGTATAAAAAACGTCACTCCAAAGTTTAAAATCGTTCAGAACAAGAATGACAGGGAAGCTGCTACGATCAAATGCTGGCTCTCGTTAGAGCCTACTCTGGAAGCGCTTTCATTGCAACGTGGAAAGCATGACTAACAGAATGATTTAATGTAGGTTAAGGAATAGTTACTTTACTGCGCCTAATAACGCACTTTAGGAATAGCGAATATCGGCAGCAAGGGAGATGGTAGTACGGAATGCTGTTGCTTCTGAATGTCTTCTCTCAGAGCGCTTTCACTGCAAAGCAAGACTTATAGGACTTTCAGTCAAGGTTTCTGAAGTATATCATCAGCTAGTAAAGCGTCACTTCAGAATTTCAGAGCATTCAGCACAAGTACCTCAGGGAAGCTGCTACCATCAAATGCAGGCTCTGCTTAGTGTCTTCTCTTACAGCGCTTTCACTGCAAGTTGTAAAGCAAGACTACACATTTTAGTTTAGGATAATGAATTGTGACTTAACTGCGCCTATTAAGGCGCTTACGGAAAAGTGAGTATCTCAGGCAGTGCAGATGCTGGCACGAAATTATACCACTTCTTAGTGTTTTCTCTAATAGCGCTGTTACTGCAAAAGACGACTTGTAGAATTTTCGCTCTAGGCATGTGAACTGTAACGTTTGAAGCGTCACTTCAAGATTTGAGAACGTTCAGCACAAGCACCGCAGGCAAAGTGCTATCATCAAATTTTGGCTCTCGTTAGGATCTTTTCATGAAGCGCTTTCCCTGCCAGCTGCAAAGCACAAAAAAGGCAACGTTTTCGTGTAGGCTAGTTATTAGCGACTTAATAACGCCCAATAAGGCGCTTTAGGAAAAGTGAATATCTCCAGCAGGGAAGATGTTGGCTTGGAATGATTCCGCTTCTGAATGTCTTCTCTTACGAGCGCTTTGACTACAAATCAAGCTTTACACAACGTTTAAGTGTAGGCTAAAGAATAGTGACATATTAGCGACTAATAACGCGCTTTAGGAAAAGTGAGTATCTCCACCAGCGAAGACGCTAGCACGGAATGCTTCTGCTTCTGAATGCCTTCTCTTAGAGCGCTCTCGCTGCAAAGCGAGACTTGTAGAACTTTCACTCTAGGCTTGTGAACTGTAACATCAGAATAGCTATGAAGGCGTCACTTCAAAATTTCAGAGCTTTCAGCACAAGTACCGTAGGGAAGGTGCCACCATGAAATGCTGGCTCTCGGCAGAGTCTTCTCTGGAAGCGCTTTCACTGTAAGCTGCAAACACGACTAAAAGAACGTTTTTGTATAGGCTTGTTAATAGTGACTTCAAAACGCCTATTACGGCGCTAAGGTTGAAGTTAATATCTCCAGGAAGGACGATTCTAGCATGGAATTATGCTGCTTATGAACGTCTTCGCTTAAAGCGCTTCAACTACAAAGCACGATTTGTCGAACTTTCACTCTACGCTTGTGAAATGTAACATCAGCATGGCTATGAAGGCGTCACTTCAAGATTTCAGAGCGTGGAGCACAAGTACCATAGGGTAGCTGCTAACATGTTCTTTTGGCTCTCCTTTGAGCCTTCGCTTGTAGCGCTTTCACTGCCAGCTGAAAAGCACGAAAAATGCAACGTTTTCATTTAGGCAAGGTATTAGCGACTTAATAAAGACTATTAGAGCGCTTTTAGAAAAGTGAATAACTGATACAGGGAAGACGGTAGCATGAAATGCTTCTGCTTCTGAATGTCTCCTCTTATTGCACTTTCACTGCAGAGCACGACTTGTAGAAATTTCACTCTAGGCTTGTGAACTGTAATATCAGCATGGCTATTAAAGCGTCACTTGAAAATTTCAGATCGTTCAGCACAAGTAACTCAGGAAAGCTGCAACCATCAAAAGCTGGCTTTCGTAAGAGCCTTGTATGGAAGCGCTATCTCTGCAAGATGCAGATCACGACTAATGAACATTATTGTGTTGGCTAATGAATAGTGATTGAACAACACCTATTAAGGCGCTTTATGAATAGTGATTATCTCCAGCAGGGAAGATGTTAGCATGGAATTCTGCTTCTGAATGTCTTCTTTTAGAGCGCTTTCACTGTAAACCAAGATTTATCCAACTTTCCGTCCAGGCTAGTAAACTGTAACATCAGCATGGCTAGTAAGGCTTCACTTGAAGATTTGAAAGCGTTCAGCACAAATACCCCTGCAAAGTTGCTAGCATAAAATAGTGCCTCTCGTTAGAATCATCTCTGGAAGCGCTTTCACTAAGAGGGGCAAAACACGACTAATAGAGCGTTAAGTGTAGGCAAAGAATAGCGACAAAATAGCGGCTAATAACTCGCTTTAGGAAAATTGAATATCCCCAACAGCGAAGACGCTAGCATGGAATGCTGCTGCTTCTGAATGTCTTCTCTTAGAGCGCTTTCGCTGCAAAGCGAGACTTGTAGAACTTTCAGTCTAGGCTTGTGAACTGTAACATCAGAATAGCTATGAAGGCGTCACTTCAAAATTTCAGAGCTTTCAGCACAAGTACGGTAGGGAAGATGCCACCATGAAATTCTGGCTCTCGTCAGAGTCTTCTTCAGCGCTATCACTGCCAAGGCAAAACTCGTAGAAGTTTCAGTCTAGGTTTGTGTGCTGCAACATCAGAATGGCTATTAAAGAGTCACTTCAAAATATCGTTCAGCACAAGTACCGTAGGGAAGCTGCTACGATCAAGTGCTGGCTCTCGTGAAGAGTCTTCTGTGAAAGAGCAGTCACTGCAAGCTGCAAAGCACTTCTTATGGACCGTTTTAGTGTACGTATACTGAATTGTGACTTAACTTCGCCTAGGAAGCAAGACTTGTAGACCTTTCAGTCTAGGCTTCTGTACTGCAGCATCAGAATGGTTATTAAAACGCCACTTCAAACTTTAAAATCGTTCAGGACAAGTACGGCAGGAAAGCTGCTACCATCAAATGCTGGCTTTCGTCTGAGTCTTCTCTTGAAGCGCTTGCACTGCAAGCTGCAAAGCACGAGTAGTTGACAGTTTTAGTGTAGGGTACTGCATTGTGACTTAACTGAGCATATTAAAGCGCTTTAGGGAAAAGCGAGTAAATGCCGCAGGGAAGAAGCTGGCAAGGAATGCTGCTGCTTCTCAATGGGGTCTCTTAGAGCGCTTTCACTATAAAACAAGAATTGTAGAGCTATCGGTATAAGCTTGCGTACCTTAACATACAAATGGCAAATAAAGCTTCACTCCAAAAATTCAGATCGTTCAGCACAAGAACCGCAGGGAAGCTGCTACGATCAAATGCTGACTCTCGTTAGAGTCTTCTGTGGAAGCTCTTTCATTGCAATGAGGAAAGCACGACTATCAGAGCGATTTAGTGTAGGGTACTGACTTAACTGCGCCTATTACGGCGCTGTAGGAAAATGGAAATACGCCCGCAGGGAAGACGCTAGCATGAAAAGCTGCCTCTTCTGAAGGTCTTCTCTTAGAGCGCTTTTTCGGTAAAGCAAGACTTGTTGAGCTTTCAGTGTAGACTTGTGTACTGTAACATCACAATGACTATTAAAGCCTCATTTCAAAATTTCAGAGAGTATAGCACACGCACCTGAGGGAAACATGCTACGATTAAGTGCTGGCTCTCGTAGAGACTGTTGTGGAGAGATTTCACTGCAAGCAGCAAAGCACGGCTTAAGGACCGTTTTAGTATAGAGTACTGAATAGCGACTTAACTGCGTCTATTAAAACGATAGACTAACCCGCTTTAGGAAAATTGAATTACGGCCGCAGGGAAGATGCTAGCAAGGAATGCTGCTACTTGTGAATGTCCTCCCTTAGAGCGCTTTTACTGCAAAGCAAGACTTGTAGAAATTTCATTCGGGGCTTGTGCACTGTAACATCAGATTTGCTATTAAAGCGTCACTTCAATATTTTCAGATTGTTCCGAACAAGTAACGCAGGGAAGCTGCTACCATCAAATGCTGGCTTTAGGTTGACTCTTCCTTGCAAGCGCTTTCACTGCCAGCGGGTAAGCAAGACTTATGGACCGTTTTAGTGTAGGGTACTGAATTGTGACTTATCTTGGCCTAGGAAGGCGCTTTAGGAAAAGTGAGTAACTCCCGAAGGGAAGATGCTAGCATGGAATGATGCAGGTTCTGAAAGTGTTCCCTTAAAGCGCTTTCACTGCCAATCAAGACTTGTAGAGCTTTCAGTCTGTGTACTGTAACATCAGAACGGCTATTAAAGCGTCCCTTCCAAATTTCAAGTAGTTCAGCACAAGTATCTCAGAGAAGCTGCTACGATCAAATACAGGCTCTCGTTAGAGTCTTCTTTGGAATCGCTTTCACTGCAAGCTGTGAAGCACTACTAACAGAACGTTTAGTATAGACTAGGCAATTGTGACTTAACAGGCTCTTTAGGAAAAGTGAGTAATTCCCAACTGGAAGATGCTAGCATGGAATGCTGCTGTTGTTGAATCTTATCTCTTATAGCTCTTCTACTGCAAAGCAATACGTGTAGAACTTTCAGTCTAGTCTTGTGTTCTGTAACGTCAGAATGGCTATTAAAGCGTCACTTCAAAATTTAAGAGCCGACGGCATCTCCTGCTGCATCTCCATCTGGTGCATCTGCTGCCTAATCTCCTGCTTTGCATATCCAGTACCATCTCCTGCTGCATTATCTGCTCCTGAACCTCCTGTTGAATCTGCCTATGCGGCTCCATCTCCTGCTGCTGCATCTCTCGCTGAATCTCCTGCTACATCTCTGATGCTGCATATCCTGCTGCATCTCCCGCTCAATTTACTGCTGAATATGCATTTGCTGCTGCATCTCCTGCTGCATCTGCTACAGCATACCCTGCTGCATCCCCTTTTCAATCACCTGCAGCTGCATCCCCTGCTTCTGCATCTCCTCCTGCTACATCTCTGCCTGCTGCGTCTCGTTATTCTTCATCTCATGCTACTGGATCTCCTGCTGCTGCATCTCCTGCTCCTGCATCTTCTTCTGCATATCTGTGTGCTGCATCTCATACTGTGTCTGCTAATGCATCTGCTGCTGCAGCAGCTGCTACATCTGCTGCTGCTGCATCTCCTCCTGCTGTATCTTCTTCTGCTGCAATTCCTGATGCATCTGCTGCTGCACCTCTTACTCCCGCATCTGCTGCTGCTATATATCCTGCTGCATATTCTGCAGCAACTTTGATGCATCCTGTGCTGCATCTCCTGCTACTGCTTCTGCTGCTCCATATCCTGCTACTGCTTCTCCTGCTTCACCTCCTGCTGATTCTGCTGCTGCTGCATCTCCTGTTTCTGTATCTCCTGCTGCTTTTTCTGCTGCTTCATCTCCTCCTGCTGCATCTCATGCAGTATCTGCTGCTGCATCTCTGATGCATCTCCTGATGCATCTCCAATTGCCTCTGGTTCTGCGTCTCCTGATGCTTCATCTCCTACTGTATCTACTGCTGCATTTCCTCCCGTATCTCCTGCTGCATCTCCTGCTGAAAATCCTGCTGCATCTCCTACGTCTGCATCTCCTTCAGAATATCCTGGTGATGTAGATGCAGCCGATGAAGCAGCAGGAGAAGCAGACGTAGGTGCAGCAGGAGATTCCGCAGCAGGAGAAGGAGCAGGAGATGCAGTAGAAGGAGATATAGCACCAGGATATTGAGCAGGAGATTGAGCAAGAGGAGATGTACCCTGAGATGCAGCAGCAGGAGATGCAGCTGGAGATGCAACAGCAGACGAAGCAGCAGTAGATGCAGCAGCAAGATATTCATCAGAAGGAGATAAAGCAAGAGTTGCAAAAGCAGGTGATTAAGTTACAGGAGATGGAGCAGGAGATGCTGAATCAGGAGAAGCAGCCTCAGTAGATGCAGCAGCAGATTCAGTAAAAGGTGCAGTGGCAGGAGATTCATAAGCAAAAGATATAGCACCAGGAGATGCAGCAGCAGGATATTCAGTAGGAGACCCAGCAGCAGGAGAAACAGAAGGTAATGCAGCAACAGTAGATGAAGAAGGTTATGAAGCAGCCGAGTATGCAATAGCAGGAGATTCAGCAGCAGGAGATGAAGCAGGAGAGCTACATCATGAGTTGAATCCGCTGATGCATCAGAGGTAGTTGCAGACAAAGATGCAGCATCAGGAGTTTCAGCAGAGGATGCAGCAGCAATAGATGCAGCAGCAGATGCAGCAATAGATGCAGGATATGCATCAGGAGGAAATACAGCAGCAGGAGGTGCAGCAGGAGACGCAGCAGCAGGAGATGCATGATAAGGAGATTCATCAGGAATGTAGCAGGGGATTCAGTAGCAGCTGATGCAGCACGAGATGCAGTAGGAGATGCAGTAGAAGGAGATGCAGCAGTAAGATATGCATCATTAGGAGACGCAGTAGGATTGCTGCAGGAGATTCAGAAGCAGGTGATGCAACAGCAGATGCAGCAGCAGATGCAGCAGAAGGAGGTGCATCTGCATGAGATTCAGCAGGAGATGCATCAGCCGGGGAAGAAGTGGAATGAGATGCAGAAAAGAAGATGCATTGAATGAGAAGCAGCAGAAGGATGTGCAGCACGAGAAGCAGCCGCAGTAGATTCAGCAAGAGATACAGCAGAAGATGCAGCAGCAGGAGGTATAGAAGGAGATGCCGCAGTATGTGAATCACCAGGAGATGAAGCAGAAAGTGCTGCAAATGCAGCAGAAAGAGATTCAGCAGGATATGCATCAGGAGATGATGCAGCAGCAGGAGATGAAGCAGCAGTGGATTATGCAGGAGATGCAGCAGTAGATGATGTAGCAGCAGGAGATGCAGCAGCAGTAGATGAAGTAGGGTATGCAGAAGCAGTAGCTGCAGCAAGGTATGCACCAGCAGGAGATCCAGCAGCAGTAGATGCAGAAGAAGGAGATGTAGCAGGAGATGTAGCAGTAGATGAATAATCAGCAGATGCAGCAGCAGACGCAAGAGATGCAGCGGAAGGTGATGCAGCCACAGATGCAGCAGTACGAGAAGGAGCAGGAGATGCAGCGGCAGGAGATGCTGCAGAATATGCAGCAGGAGGGGATGCAGAAGCAGGAGATGGAGAGCAGAAAATGCAGAGAACGATAAGCAGCAGGAGATGTAGTAGGAGATGCATCCGCAATAGATGCAGCAAGAGATACAGCAACAGAAGATGCATCAGGAGATGCAGCAGAAGATGAAGTAGTAAGAGTTGCAGTAGGAGAACCAGCAGGAGGATTTAGAGCAGCATGTCATGTAGCAGCAGGTGCAGCAGCAGATGCAGTAGATGCAGCAGCGAGAGATGAAGCACGAGATGCAGCAGCAAGAGATGAAGCAGGAGATGCAGCAGCAGGAGATGCAGCAACATGAGATGCAGCAGGAGATTCTGCAGCAGGAGAGTACCGTGGAGATACAACAGCAGGTGATGTAGCAGAAGAAGATGCGCTATGATATGCAGCAGCAGGAGATGCAGCACCAGGTGCAGCAGCAGATGAAACACCAGCAGATGCAACAGCAGCAGGAGATGAAGCGACAGGTGTAGCACCAGCAGATGCAGCAGCAAGAGATTACAAAAGAGATGCAGCAGCAGGAGATGCAGCATCAAGAAATACATGAGGCAATGCATCAGCAGATGCAGCAGCAAGAGATGCAGCAACAACCCATGCAGAAGGATATGCAGCAGCAGCAGTAGACAGAAGCAGGTGATGCAGCAGCAGGAGATTCAGCAGCAGGATATCCAGCAGGAGAGTAGCATCGTGAAATGAATCCGCAGATGAATCAGAAGGATATGAAGTGGCAGATGCAGCAGCAGGAGGCGCAGGAGGAGATTCAGCAGTGGTAGATGCAGAAGAAGGAGTTGTAGCAGCAGATGCAGCAGCAGATGCAAGAGATGCAGCAGAATGTCATCCAGTTGCAGATTTATAGCAGGATATACAGAAGGAGATGAAGCCGCAGGGGATGCAGTAGCAGGAGATGAAGACCAGAAGAGGCAGAGAATGGTAAGCAGTAGAAGGAGATGCAGCAGAAGATGCAGCCGTAATAGATGCATCAAGAGATACAGCCACAATGGTTGCAGAAAGAGATACAGCAGCAGAAGATGCAGCAGCAGATTCAGCAGGAGGAGATGTAGCAGCAGTGCAGCAGCAGTAGATGCAGCAGCAAATGTTGCAGATGAAGCAACAGTAGATTCAGCAGAAGATGCAACAGGACGAGATGCATCAGGACATGCAGAAGGAGATGCAGCAGGAGGTGCAGCAGCAGGAGATGCAGCAGGAGATGAATCGGAGATTCAGCAGCAAGAGATGCCACAGCAGATGCAGCAGGAGATGTAGATTCAGCAGGAAATATAGCAACAGTAGATGCAGAGCAGGAGATGCAGCAAAAGATGCATCAGCAAGAGATAAATCAGCAGGAGATACAGCAGCAGCATATGCAGCAGGAGATGCATCAGCAGGAACTGCACCAGCAGAGGCAGCAGCGGTAGATGCAGCAGGGGATATAGAAAAATATGAGGCAGTGGGAGCATCCCCTGTTACTTGATGTCCTCCTGCACCTCCTGCTGCTGCATATCCTTCTTCATCTCCTGCTTCTGTATCTCCTGCTGCATCCTCTGCTCATGCATCTGCGGATGCACCTCCTGATGTTCCATTTCCTGTTGCATCTGGTGCTTCATCCCCTGCTGCATCTTTTTCGCTACCATCTGGTGCATCTGCTGATTGCATATGCTGCTGTTTCATCTACTCCTGCATCTCCTGCTGCTGCATTCCTTTCTGAATTTTATGCTGAATCTACTGCTGAATATGCATCCCCTGCTGCAACTCCTTCTCCGGCATCTCCTGCTGCATCATCTGCAGCAGCATCTTCTGCTGCTACATCTCCTACTGAATCTGCATCTCCTCCTGCTGCATCTTCTGCTGCATTTCCTTAATCTGCTGCTGCATTTGCAGCTGCTTCATGTACTGCTGCATCTCCTGCTAAATATCCTGATACTTGATGTCCTCCTGCATCTCCTGCTGCTGCATCTGCTGCTTCATCTCCTCCGGCAACCTCTGCTCATACATCTGCGGATGCATCTGCAGAAGCATCTCCATTTCCTGCGGCATCTGCTGCTCAATCTTCTACTGATGCCTCTAACGCTTCTGCATTTCAGCTGCATAACCTGCTGAATGCATCTGCGGCTGCATCTCCTGCTGCTGCATCTCCTGCTGCACTTCCTGCTGTAACTGCTGATGCATATGTTGCTACTTCATCACCTGCTGCATCTCCTGCAGTGGAATCTCCTGCTGATGTATCTCCTGCTGTATCTTCTACTGATGCATCTCCTGCTTCATCTCCTCCTTCTGCATCTGCTGCTGCTGCGTCTGCTGCGTCATCTCCTCCTGCCTCTCCTCCTACTGCATCTCCTGCCCAAACTCCTGCTCGTCTCCTGATGCTGTATCATCTGAAGCATCACATCCTGCTGCATCTACTGCTTAATCTGCATCTCTTACTGCATCTGCTGCTTAATCTGCATCTCTTACTGCATCTGCATCTGCATCTCATTTTGCTGCGTCTCCTGTGGCATTTGCTGCTGAATCTGCTGCTGCATCCGCTGATGCTGCATCTCCTGCTGCATCTAATGCTGCATATCCTGCTACTGCATTTCCTGATGAATCTGCTGCTTAATCTGCTGCTCCATTTTTGCTGCAGCATCTCCTGCTGTTGCATCTCCTGCTGCTGAATGTCCTCCTGCATCTCCTGTGGCATCTCATGCTGCTACATAGCCTGCTACATCTTCCGATGCATCTCCTCCTGAATATGCACCTCTTGATGAATCTCCTCCTCCTCCTGCATCTCCTACTGCTGCGTCTTCTGCTGCTTCATCTCCTCCTTCTGCATACCCTGCTGAAACTCTTGCTGCATCTCCTTCTGAATATGCATCTCCTGATACATCTCCACCTGCTGCCACTCCTACTGCTGCGATTGCTTCTGCATCTCCTGCTGCTGAATCTCCTGCTGCTGTGTCTACTGCTGAATCTCCTGCTGCTGCATCTACTTCTGCACGTGCTGCTGCAGCATCTCCTGCTGCTGCATCTACTTCTGCACGTGCTGCTGCAGCATCTCCTTCTGCTGCATCTCCTGCTGAATCTGCAGCTACTGCTGCATCTGCTTCTGCATCTCCTTCCATTGCATCTCCTGCGGCATCTTCTGCTGCATCGGCTGGTGCATCCCGTGCTGCTGCATCTACTGCTGCTTATCCTGCTGCAGGAATTCCTGCTGAATCTGCTGCTAGATCTGCTGCGGCCGCATCTCCTGCTGCTTCATCTCCTGATCTTGCATCTCCTTCTGCTGAGTCTCCTCCTGAATCTCCTGCGGCATCTCATGTTGCTAAATATCCTGATACATCTCCTGCTGCATCTCCTCCTGCTGCATATTCGGTGGAATCTCCTGCTGCACCTCCTGCTGCTGTATCCCCTGGTGCATCTCCTACAGTTGCATCTCCTGCTGCATCACCTGCTATTGAATCCCCTGCTGCATCTCCTAATGGTGCATGGCCTGATGCTGCATATCTTGATGCATCTCCTGCTGAATCTCCTCCTGCTGCGTCTCCTGCTGCTTCATCTCCTGATCTGCTGCTGCATGTGCTGCTACGTCTGTTGCTGCTGCATGTCCTGCTACATCTCCTGCTGCTGAATTTACTTCTGCTGCATCATCTCCTGATCTGCTGCTGCATGTGCTGCTACGTCTGTTGCTGCTGCATGTCCTGCTACATCTCCTGCTGCTGAATTTACTTCTGCTGCATCTACTGCTGCATCACCTGCTACTGAATCCCCTGCAGCATTCCTGTTGCACCTCCTGCTTATGCACTTCCTGCTGCTGAATCCCCTGCTGCATCTCCTGCTGCTTCAGATCAGTCTTCTGTATCTACTTCTGCATTTCCTGCTGCTGCATCTCCCTCTGCCTCATCTGCTAGTACTTAATTTGCTGTGGCATCTGCTGCTGTATCTCATGCTGCTGCATCTCCTCCTGCATCTCCAGCTGCATTTCTTGGTGCCGAATCTCCTGCTAATGTATCTCCTGATGAATCTCCTGCTGCATTTCCTGCTGCATTTCTCATGATGCATCTCTTGCTGCATGACTTCCTGCTACGTCTCCTGCTGCTGTATCACTTCCTGATACATCTGCTGCAGCATCTCCTGCTGCTACATCACCTGCTGCTGCATCTTCTGCTGCTGCATCTGCTGCTGTATCACCTGCTGCATAATCTCCAGCTGCATCTCCTGCTGCTGCAATTCCTGCTGTATCTTCTGCTCTATTTCCTGTTGCTGCATATTCTGCTTCTGTATATACTGCTGCATTTCTTGCTGCTCCATCTCCTGCTTCTGAATCTCGTTTTGCATCTCCTGCTTCTGCATCTTCTGCTGCTGTATTTCCCGCTGCATCACCTCCTGCTGTGTCTCCTACTGCAGCATCCGCTGCAGCATCTGCTTCTGCATCTCCTGCATTTGCTGCTACAACTTCTTCTGATTCATCTATTGCTGCATCTCCTGCTACATTTCCTGCTGCTGTATCTCCTGTTGGTGGATCTCTTCCTGAATCTCCTGCTGATGAATCTGATGCTGATCTCCTGATGCATCTCCACCTGCTGCCACTGCTACTGCTGCATTTGCTTCTGCATCTCCTGCTGCATCTCCTGCTGCTGAATCTCCTGATGCCGTGTCTGCTGCTAAATATCCTGTCTACTGTAGAATCTCCTGCTGCTAAATCTCCTGCTGCATCTGCTGTTGTTGCATCTGCTGCTGCTGCATCTCCTGCTGCTGCATCTCCTGCTGCCGCATCACCTTCTGCGCATGCTGCTGCAGCATCTGCTTCTGCATCTCCTACTGCTGCTGCATCTTCTGCAGCTGCATCTCATGCTTCATCTCCTGCTGCATTTCCTGCTGATGCATCTCCTGCTGAATCTCCTTCTACATCTGCTGCTGCTGCATCTCCTGCATCATCTGCTGCTTCTGCTCATGCTTCACCTCCTGTCGCTGCATCTTCTGCTGATGTCGATCCTGCTGCATCTCCTGCTACTGAATCTCCTGCTGCATCTGCTGCTGCTGTATCTCCTGCTGCCGCATCACCTTCTGCACGTGCTTCTGCAGCATCTCCTTCTGCTGCATCTCCTGCTGCATCTGCTGCTGCATCTCCTGCTGCTGCACCTTCTGCAGCTGCATCTCCTGCTGCGTTTCTTGCTGCTCTATCTCCTGCTGCATCTCCTGCTGGATCTCTTTCTGCTAGATCTCCTGTTGCTGCATCTCCTCCTGATGCATTTCCTGCTGAATTTACTGCTGCACCTCCTGCTTCTGCATCTCCTATTGCATCTCCTACTGCTGCATCTCTTGCTTCTGCATTTCCTGATCCTGCATCACATGCTGAAGCTCCTGTGGAATCTCCTCATGCATATTCTTATGCTGCATCTTCTCCTGCTCTATCATCTGCTGCTGCACCTGCTGCTACTGCATCTCCTCCTGCTGCATCAAGTGCTCCTGCATATCCTGCTGCTACATCTGCTTCTGCATCTCTTTTTGCTTTGTATTGTACTCCATCTGCTGTTGCATCTGCTGCTGAATCTGTTGCTGCTGCATCCCCTGCTGCATCTACTGCTGCATCTACTGCTGCTTCATTTCCTGCTGAATCTGCTGCCGCATCTGTTGCAATGGCATCTCCTGCTCTTGCATCTCCTGCTGCTGAATCTCTTCTGGAATCTCCCGCAACATCTCATTCTGCTACATCTCCCGATGCATCTCCTCCTGCTGCATTTCCTCCTGCTGCACCTCCTCCTGCTGCATCTGCTGCAGCATCTCCTGCTGCATATCCTGCTACTGCATCTCCTGCTGCATCTCCTGCTGAATATGCCTACTCTGCTGCATCTCCTGCTGCAGTGTCTAGCGCTCTATCTCCTGCTGCATCATCTGCTTCATCTCCAGCTGCTGCATCTCCTGCTGCTGTGTCTTCTGCTGAATCTACTGCTGCATCTGCTGCCACTTCATCTGCTGCTGATGCATCTGCTGCTGCATATCATGCTTCTGCATCTCATGCTGCATCTCCTCTAGCTGCCTCTCATGCTGCTTCGTCTCCTCCTGCAAAATCTCCTCCTGCATCTGCTGATGCATTTCCTGCATCTCTTGCTGATGCATCTCCTGCATCTGCATATCCTTTAGTGTGACTAGCTGCTACATCTCCTGCTTCTGCCTCTTCTACTCCTGCTTCTGTATTTGCTGCTCCTGCTTCTCCTGATGCATCTGCTGCTGCATCTCCCGCAGCATTTTTTATTGCTTCAACTCCAGATGCTGCATCTCCTACTGCATCTGCTGGTACTGAATCTTAACCTGCCGCATCTCCTGCTCCGTTTTCTTGTGCATCTGCTGCTTCATGTACTGCTCTATCTTCTGCTGCTGCATCTCCTGCTGCATCTCCTGCTGCTGCATCTTCTTCTCTGCAGGTCCTGCTGCTTCATCTCCTGCTGCAGAATCTCCTGCTGAATTAGCGGCTCATCTCCTGCACCTGTATCTCCTGCTGCATCTCCTGCTGCAGAATCTCCGGCTGCATCTTCTGCTTCTGCATCTCCGGCTACTGCGTCTGCTGCATCATCTACTCCTGCCTCTCCTCCTACAGCATCTCCTTCTGTATGTCGTGCTACATCTCATGAAGCTGTACCTGCTGAAGCATCTCTTCCTGCTGCATCTCCTGCTGCTGCATCTCCTTCTGCATCTGCTGTTGAAACTCCTGCTGCTGCACCTCCTACTTCTGCATCTGCTTCTGCATCTCCTGTTTCTGCAGCTCATGCTTCTGCAGCTCCTGCTCCTGAATCTTCTGCTTCTGTGTCTCCTGCTAAAGCTCTTGCTTCATCTCCTGCTTAATATCCTGCTTCTGCATCTCCTCTTGCTGCATCTTCTGCTGCATCTGCTGCTGTATCCCCTGCTGCTGCATCTCCTGCTGCTGTATCTGCTGCTGCTGCATAATCTGCTGCATCTCTCTTGCTGCATCTCCTGCATCTGCTGCTGCATCATTTACTAATGAATCCCCTCCTGAATTCATGCTGCATCTCCTGATGCTGCATCTCGTGATGCATCTCCTGCTGCTGAATTTCCTGCTATTGCATACCCTGCTGCATCTACTGCTGCTTCATACCCTTCTTCATCTACTGTTGCTGCATTACCTTCTGTTTCTCCTGCTGCTGGGTCTCCTACTGAATATGCTGCTGCTGCATCTCCTGGTGCTATATCTTTTGCTTATGAATCTCCTGCCACTGCATCTTTTACTGAATCTGCTGCTGCATCTATTGCAGCTGCATCTCCTGATTATGCATCTCCTGCTACTGCATCTCCTAATGGATCTCCTGTAGCTTAATCTCCTGCTTTTGCATCTCCTGCTTTATCTCCTTCTGATGAATAGCTTCCTGCTGCATCTACTGCTGCTTCGTCTGCTGCTGCATCTCCTGCTGCTGCATCTCAGGGTACATCTCCTCTTGCTCAGTCTCCTGCTCAATATCCTAGTGCTATATCTCCTGCTACTGCATTGCCTGCTGCATCTCCTACTACATATCTTGTGGCTGCATCTCCTGCTGCTTCGTCTGATGCTGCAACTCCTGCTCCTTCTCCTGCTGCGGAATCTCCTGCTGCACCTACGTCTGCTTCTCCTGCTGCTTCATCGGCTGCATCTGCATCATCAGGATATTCTGAAGGAGATGCAGACGTAGGAGATGCAGCAGGATTTTCAGCAGGAGATGCAGCAGGAAATACGGGAGGAAATGCAGCAGTAGATACAGTAGGAGATGAAGCATCAGGAGACACAGAACCAGAGGCAATTGGAGATGCATCAGGAGATGCATCAGAGATGCAGCAGCAGATACTGCATGAGATGCAGCAGGAGGAGATGAAGCAGCAGAAGCAGCAGCAGGAGATAAAGAAACAGGAGATGCAGCAGCAGCAGAATCAGCAGGAGGTGAAGCAGCAGAAGCAGTAGCAGGAGATGCAGCACAAGATGTATCAAAGTTGCTGCAGAATATGCAGCAGGATATATAGCAGCAGCAGATGCGGGAGTAAGAGATGCAGCAGCAGATGAATCAGGAATTGCAGCAGAAGAAGATGCAGCAGACATTGCAGCAGGAGGAGATGCAGCAGCAGCAGATGTAGCAGCTGCTGCAGCAGCAGATGCATTAGCAGACACAGTATGAGATGCAGCACACAGAGATGCAGCAGCAGATGCAGCAGCAGGAGATGTAGTAGCATGAGATGAAGAAGAACGAGACGCAGCAGGCGGAGATGCTGCAGGAGGAGATGCAGAAGCAGGGGATGCAGCTGCAGGTGATTGAAAAGTGGATGCAGCAGGGTATGCTGTAGCAGATGCAGCAGGAGATGCAGCAGCAAATGCATATTCAGCAGTAAATTGAGCAGGAGATGCAGGAGCATATGCAGCATCAGAGATGTAGCAGGAGATTCAGCGAGAGATGCAGCAGCAGATTCAGCATTAGGAGGTGGAGCCGCATAGGCAGTTTCAGCAGGAGATGCAGGAGCAGAAAATGCAGCAGGAGATGGTACTTGATATGCAATAACAGGAGATGAGGTAGCAGATGCACCAGATGGAGATGCAGCAGGAGACGCTGTAGGCTCTTAAATTTTGAAGTGACGCTTTAATAGCCATTCTGACATTACAGAACACAAGACTAGACTGAAAGTTCTACAAGTCTTGCTTTGCAGTAAAAGAGCTATAAGGTAAAAAGTTCAGCAACAGCAGCATTCCATGCTAGCATCTTCCCTTTGGGAGTTGCTCACTTTTCCTAGAGCACCTTAATAGGCGCATTTAAGTCATTATTCAGTACCCTATACTAAAACGGTCCATAAATCATGCTTGGCTGTATGTATTGAAATCATTTCCACAGATCTTCTCTAATGAGAGCCAGTATTTGATCATAGCAGCTTCCCTGCGGTACTTGTGCTGAAATCTCTGAAATTTTGAGGTGACAACTTAATAACCATTCTGAAGTTATTGTTCACAAGCCTAGACTGAAAGTTCTACAAGACGTGCTTTGCAATGAACGAGACGACATTTAGAAGCAGCAGCCTTCCGTTTTAGCATCTTCGCTGCTGGAGATATTCACTTTTCCTAATGCACGTTATTAGTCACTATTATGTCACTATTCTTTAACCTACACTAAAACATTGTGTTAGTCGTGTTTTGCAGCTCTCAGTGAAAGTGGAGAAGATCTGAATGAGAAGATCCGAATGAGAGCTGAAATTCGATGGAAGCAGCTTCCCTGAGGTGCTTGTGCTGAACGCTCTAAAGTCTTGAAGTGATGCCTTAATAGCCATGCTGATGTTACATTTCACTAGGCTAGACAGAAAGTTTGATAAATCTTGGTTTGCAGTGAAAGCGCTCTAAGAGAAGACATTCAGAAGCAGAAGCATTCCATGCTAACATCTTCCCTGCTGGAGATATTCACTTTTCCTAATGCGCGTTATTAGGCGCTATCTCCTTTGCATCTCCTGCTGCTGCATCTCCTGTGGCATCTCTTGCTGCTGCATCTTTTGCAGCATCTCCAGCTACTGCATATCCTGCTGAATTCGAATCTCCTCTTTCGTCTGCTGCCTGCATCTCCTGCTACTTCATCTCCTGCTGCTGCATCTTCTGCTGCATCTCCTGCTGCATGTCCTACTGCATCTCCTGCTGCTTTATCTCCTGCTGAAGAATTGCCTTCTGCTGTATCTCCTGCAGCATCTCGTGATGCTTCATCTCCTACTGCTACATCTCCTATTGCTGTGTCTGCTACTGCATCTCCTGATTCATCTCCTGTTGCTGCATCCCCTGCTTTATTTCCCCATGCATCACCTACTGCTGCATCTCCTGCTGCATCTCCTCCTGCTGCATCAGCTGATGCATGTCGTGCTGATGACTCTCCTGCTTCTGCATATCCTGCCGCGACTTCTCCTATTGCACTTCCTGCTGCTGCATCCCCTGCTGCTGCATCCTCTCTATCATGTATTGCTGATTCATATCCTCCTACATCTTCTGCTGCTGCATCTCTGTCTGATGCTAAACCTCTTGCTACACCTCCTGCTGCATCTCCTACTGCATCTCCCACTGCTGCATCTCCTGCTTCTGCACCCCTAGCTGCATCTCCTGCTTCTTCATCTACTGCTACATCTTCTGATGCTGCATCTCCTGCTACTGCATCTGCTGCTGCATCCACTGCTGCATCTCCTTCTGCTGCCACTCCTCCTGCATTTCCTTATGCTGCCTCTCCTGCATCTCTTCCTGCTTCATCTCTTGCTGCATCTCCTGCAACATCTACTGCTGCATCTCCAGCTGCCTCTCCTCCTGCTGCATCTCCAGCTGCCTCTCCTCCTGCTGCATCTCCTGATGAATCTCCTTATGGTACATCTCCTGTTGATGCTTCTCCTGCTGAATGTGCTTCTTAATCTGCTTCTTAAGATACAGCAGCAGGAGATGCACGAGGACAACCAGGAGCAGGAGATGCAACAGTAGATGAATCTACAGCTGATGCAGCAAAAGATGCAGGAGATTCGGCAGCAGGAGATGCAGCAAGATTTGAATAAGTAGGAGATGCATCAGCAGGCGATGTAGCATGAGATGCAGAAGCAGGAGATGCAGCAGGAGATGTAGCATCAGCAGATGCAGCAGTAGGAGATGGAGAATCAGATGCAGGAGCAGGAGATGCAGCAGCAGGAAATGCAGCAAGAGGAGATGCAGCAGGAGTTGCAGCAGTACATGAAGCAGCAGGAGATGCAGCAGAAAGATGAAGCAGCAGAAAATGCATCAGGAAATGCACCATCAGACGCAGCTGCAGGAGATAAGCAGAAGCAGATGCAGCTGGAAATAAGCAGCAGCAGATGCAGCTGGAAATGCAGCAGCAGGAGATGCAGCAGGGTTTGCAGCAGCAGGAGACGCAGAAGCAGGTGAAGCAGCAGGATGTGTAGCAGTATGAGATGCAGCAGGTGAAGCAGTATCAGGAGATTCAGAGAAGAGGAGGCAGAGAAGGAGAAGCAGCAGAAGGAGATGCAGCAGGAGATGAAGCCACAGTAGGTGCAGCAAGAGATAGAGCAGCAGGAGATGCATCAGCAGGATATGTAGCAGGAGATGCAGCAGTATGTGAAGCAGCAGCAGATGTAGCAGCAAATGGTGCAGATGCAGCAGTAAGTGATTCAGCAGGAGATGCAGTGGGAAGAGATGCATATCAGTAAATGCAGAAGATGCAGCAGAAAGGGATGCTTACGGAGATCAATTAGGCGAAGATTCTCCAGCAGGAGATGGAGCAGGAGATGCAGCCGCAAGAGATGCAGCAACAAGAAATGCAGCAGGAGATGCAGCAGGATATGCAGCAGGAGATTGAGCAAGAGGAGATGTACCCTGAGATGCAGCAGCAGGAGATGCAGCTAGAGATGTAGCAGCAGATGAAGCAGCAGTAGATGCAGCAGCAAGATATGCATCAGGAGATAAAGTAAGAGATGCAAAAGCAGGAGATGAAGCTACAGGAGATGCAGTAGGAGATGCAGTAGCAGGAGATGCATCATCAGGAGATGCAGCCGCAGCAGATGCAAGAGTAGATGCAGAAGCAGATTCAGTAAGAGATGCAGCGACAGGAGATTCATAAGCAAAAGATATAGCACCAGGAGATGGAGCAGCAGGATATTCAGTAGCAGATGCAGCAACAGGAGAAGCAGCAGACGATGCAGCAGCAATTGATGAATTAGGGTATGAAGCAGCAGTAGATGCAGCAGTAAATTCAGCAGGGTATGCGACAGCAGGAGATTCAGCAGCAGGAGATGAAGCAGGGGAGAAGCATCAGCAGAAGAATCTGAATCTGCTGATGCATCATAGGTAGTTACAGATGGAGATGCAGCAGCAAGAGGTTCAGTAGAGGATGCAGCAGCAATAGATGCAGGAGGAGATCCAGGAGGAGGAGATGCACCAAGAGATGCAACATCAGGAGATGCAACATCAGGAGATGCAGCGTCAGGAGACACAGCATTAGGAGATGCAGCAGGAATGCAGCAGGGGATTCAATAGCAGGTGATGCAGCAGGAGATGCAGCAGGTGATGCAGCAGCAGGAAATGCAGCAGCAGGAGATGCAGCAGGGTAAGCAGCAGCAGGAGGTGCAGCAGCAGATGCAGCAGCAGATGCAGCCGAAGTAAATTCAGCAGCAGAATATGTAGCAGGACATGCAGCAGCAGTTGATGAAACAGAGGATTCAGAAGTAGGGGATACAGCCACAGGAGATGCATCAGCACGAGATGCAGCAGGACATGTATATTCAACAGAAGATGCATCAGGAGATGCAGCAGCATATTCAGCAGCACATTCAGGAGAAGATGCAGAAGCAGTAGATTCAGTCGCAGGAGATGACGACTCAGCAGATGCAGCAGCAGATATGGAAGCACATTCTGCAGGAGTTGCAGCAGGAGATGCAGCAGCAGTAGATGTAGCAATGTATGCAGCAGCAGCAGATGGAGCATCAGGTGATGCAGGAGGACATCAAAAATCAGAAGGTGAAGCAACAGGAGATGCAGCAGTAGATTAATCTACAGTAGATGCACCAAAAGATGCAGGAGATGCAGCAGCAGGAGATTCAGAAGCAGGACATGCAGCAGCAGAAGATGCAGCAAGATATGCAGAAGCAGGAGATGCATCGGTGGGAGATGTGGCATGAGATGCAGAAGAAGGAGATGCACAGGAGTTGCAGCCACAGCAGATGCAGCAGCATAGTCAACAGCAGATGCAGTAGGAATTATAGCAGCAGGAGATGCAGCTGCAGAAGTTGCAGAAGCAGATTCAGCAGGAGATGCAGTAGGAAGAGAATCTTCAGCAGATACAGCAGCATGAGGTGCAGCAGAAGGAGATAATGCAGGATATGTTGCAGGAGGAGTTGTAGAAGGAGATACAGCAGCAGGCGGTGCAGCAGGAGATGCAACAGCAGAAGAAGCAGCAGTACCTGAAGCAGCAGATGCACAAGAAAATGGAGCAGCAGATGCAGCAGGATAAGATGCACTACCAGAAGATGCAGCAGGAAATGCAGCTGCTGGAGATGAAGCAGTAGAAGTTGCTGCAGGAAATGCGTAAGCAGGAGATGAAGCAGCAGAGATGCAGGAGTAGGAAATGCAGAAGTGGGAGATGCAGCAGCAGAGATGCAGGAGTAGGAGACGCAGAAGCAAGAGATGTAGCAGCAAGACATGCAATAGGATATGCAGAAGCAGGAGATGCAGCAGCAGGAGAGGCACCATGTGATTCAGCAGGAGATGCAGCAGGAGGAGATGGAGCAAGAGATGCAGTAGGAGGAGATGCAGCAGAAGGACATGCAGCAGCAAGAGATACAGTAGGACCTTGTAGCAGGAGTTTGAGCAGCAGGAGATGCACCAGCAGATGCAGCCACAGGAGATGCAGCAGGAACTGCATCAGCAGATGCAGGAGAAGGTTAAGGAGGATGAGAGGCAGCAGGAGATGCCACAGCATGATATGCAGCAGCAGATGCAGCAGCAGGAGATGTAACAGCAGCCGAAGATGCAGCAGTAGATTCAGCAGTAGACACAGAAGCAGGAGATGCAGCAGCAGGTGGTGCAGCGGCAGGAGATGTAGCAGGAAATGCAGCAGCAGGGGAAGCCATAGCAAAAGATGCAGAGAAGATGCAGAGAAACTGAAGCAGCAGAAGGAGATGCAGCATTTAATTCAGCAGTAGTAGATGCAGCAAGAGATACAGAAGCAGATGCAGCAGCAGGAGGTGCATCTGCATGAGATTCAGCAGGAGATGCATCAGTAGGGGAAGAAGTGGAATGAGATGCAGAAAAGAAGATGCATTGAATGAGAAGCAGCGAAAGGAGATACAGCTCGAGAAACAGCCGCTGTAGATTCAGCAAAAGATACAGTAGAAGATGCAGCAGCAGGAGATGTAGAAGGAGATGTCGCAGTATTTGAATCACCAGGAGAATCAAGCAGAAAATGCTGCAGATGCAGGAGATGCAACCGCAGATGCAGCAGCTGTGGATGCACCAGCAGGAGATGCAGAAGTATATGAAACAGCAGCAGATGCAGCAGAAAATGCTGCAAATGCATCAGTAGGAGTTACAGCAGGAGATGTAGCAGGAAGTGATGCAGCAGGAAATTCAGAAGATGCAGCAGCAATTGATGCATAAATAGATCCATCAGGAGAAGATTCATCAGCAGGAGATGGAGCATGAGATGCAGCAGGAAGAGATGAAGCAGGAGATGCAGCCGCTAGAGATGCAGCAGGAGATGCAGAAGGATATGCAGTAGCAGGAGATGTAGCAGCACAAAATGCAGCAGGATATTCAGCAGGAGAAGCACCATGAGATACTGCAGAAATACATGCAGCAGCAGACGAATTCGCAGTAGATGCAGCAGAAAGCTATGCAGCAGAGAGCTATGTAGTAGAAGGAGATGAAGCAGGAGATGCTGCATCAGGAGATGCAGCAGGTGATGCAGCTGCAGGTTATGCATCAGGAGAAGATACAGTAGCAGGAGATGCAGTAGGAGATGCAGCAGGATTAGATTCAGCAGGAGAGGCATCAGGAGATGCAGCGGCAGGAAATGCAGCACCAGGAGATGCAGGATAAGGAGATGCATCAGAAATGTAGCAGGTATTCAGCAGCAGCTGATGCAGCACGAGATGCAGTAGGAGATGCAGCAGAAGGATGTGCAGTGGGAGATGCAGCAGTAAGATATGCATCATTAGGAGATGTAGTAGGATTGCTGCAGGGGATTCAGAAGCAGGTGATGCAACAGCAGATGCAGCAGCAGATGCAGGAGATGAAGCAGCAGGAGATGCAGCAGAAGGACATGGAGCAGCAGGAGATGCAGCAGAAGGAGGTGCATCTGCATGAGATTCAGCAGGAGATGCATCAGCAGGGGAAGAAGTGGAATGAGATGCAGAAAAGAAGATGCATTGAATGAGAAGCAGTGGAAGGAGATACAGCTCAAGAAGCAGCCGCCATAGATTCAGCAAAAGATACAGTAGAAGATGCAGCAGCAGGAGATGTAGAAGGAGATGTCACAGTATGTGAATCATCAGGAGATGAAGCAGAAAATGCTGCAGATGCAGCAGAAGGAGATTCAGCAGGAGATGCATCAGTTGATAATACAGCAGCAGAAGATGAATCAGCAGTGGATTATGCAGGAGATGCAGCAATATATGATGTAGATGCCGGAGATGCAGCAGTAGGAAATGCAGTAAGAGATGCAGCTGAAAATATGCAGCATGAGATTCATCAAAAGATGCAGCAGCCAGACATGCGCCAGGAGATGAAGCAGCAGCGGATGAAATGCAGCTGGAGATGCAGAGAAGAAGGTGCAGAGAACTAGAAGCAGAGTAAGGAGATGCTGCAGCAGATTCAGCAGTGGGTGTAGCAGCAGGTGTAGCAGCAAGAGATGCAACCGCAAAAAATGCTGCAGATCCAGCAGTAGGAATTTCAGCAGGAGATGCAGCAGCAGGAGATGCAGCAGCAGGAGATGCAGCAGCAGATGCAGCATTAGGAGATGCACTAGGACATCCAGCAGCAGGAGATGCAGCAGCAGGAGATGCAGCAGTAGATGAATCACAGCAGATTCAGCAAAAGATGAGGATATTCAGCAGCACACGCAGCACCAGAAGATGAAGCAGCATTAGTGGCAGCAGCAGGAGATGCAGTAGAATGTGAAGCAGTACCAGAAGATGCAGAGAAGATGCAGCATTAGGAGATGCACTAGGACATCCTGCAGCAGGAGATGCAGCAGCAGAAGAAGCAGCAGTACCTGAAGCAGCAGATGCACAAGAAAATGGAGCAGCAGATGCAGCAGGATAAGATGCACTACCAGAAGATGCAGCAGGAGATGCAGCTGCTGGAGATGAAGCAGTAGAAGTTGCTGCAGGAAATGCGTAAGCAGGAGATGAAGCAGCAGAGATGCAGGAGTAGGAGACGCAGAAGCAAGAGATGTAGCAGCAAGACATGCAATAGGATATGCAGAAGCAGGAGATGCAGCAGCAGGAGAGGCACCATGTGATTCAGCAGGAGATGCAGCAGGAGGAGATGGAGCAAGAGATGCAGTAGGAGGAGATGCAGCAGAAGGAAATGCAGCAGCAAGAGATACAGTAGGACCTTGTAGCAGGAGTTTGAGCAGCAGGAGATGCACCAGCAGATGCAGCCACAGGAGATGCAGTAGGAACTGCATCAGCAGATGCAGGAGAAGGTTAAGGAGGATGAGAGGCAGCAGGAGATGCCACAGCATGATATGCAGCAGCAGATGCAGCAGCAGGAGATGTAACAGCAGCCGAAGATGCAGCAGTAGATTCAGCAGTAGACACAGAAGCAGGAGATGCAGCAGCAGGTGGTGCAGCGGCAGGAGATGTAGCAGGAAATGCAGCAGCAGGGGAAGCCATAGCAAAAGATGCAGAGAAGATGCAGAGAAACTGAAGCAGCAGAAGGAGATGCCGCAGCAAGATATGCAGCAGTAGACACAGGAGAACTATATGCATCAAAACGAGATTCAGCAGGAGATGCAGCATCAGGAGATGAACGAGGCGGAAATGCCTTAGGAGATGCAGCAGCAGGAGATGCATTAGGTGATGTAACAGCTAACGCAGCAGCAGGAGATGCAGCAACAGAAAATGCAGCAGGAGATGTAGCAGCAAGATATGCAGCAGAAGAAGACGAGGTAGGAGATGCAGCAGCAGTAGATTAAGCAGCAGGAAATGCATTAGGAGATGCAGCAGCAGGAGATGCTGCAGCAAATGCAGCAGAAAGAGATGCAGCATCTGATGCAGCAGGAGATGCAGATTATGTAGGAGATGCAGCCACAGGAGGTGCTGCAGATAATGCGGCAGAAGAAGATGCAGGAAAGGGTGATTCAGCAGGAGATGCAGCAGCAGGACATGCGGCAGAAGGAGATGCCATAGGAGGAGTGCAGCAGGATATACCAGAGAAGCAGATGGAGCAGGTAAAGCAGCAGGAGGAGATGCAGCAGGATAGAGAGCTGGAGATGCAGCTGGAGATGCAGCAGTAATAGATGCATAAGGAGATGCAAAAGCAGACGTAGCAGCAGAAGATTAAGCAGGAGATGCAGTAGCAGATGCAGCAGCAGATGCAGAAGGAGGAGATGCAGCAGTAGTTACTGCAGCAGGATATGCATCAGCATATGAAGCAGGAGATGCAGCAGCAGATGCAGCAGAAGGAGATGAAGCAGTAGATGTCTCATTAGGAGATGAAGCAGCAGGAGATGAAGCTGCAGGAGACGCATCAGCAGAAGATGCAGCAGAGGATGCAGCAGCAGGATATTCAGCAGCAAATTCAGGAGAAGAGGCAGCAGCAGCAGCAGGAGGTGCTGCATCGGATGCAGCAAAAAGGAGGTAGAGCAAGAAGAGATGCAGAAAGAGATGAAGCAGATGGAGTTGCAGCAGCAAAAGATGTAGCAGGAAATGCAGCAGTAGGAGATGCATCAGAAGAAGATGCAGCAGAAGATGCAGCAGCAGGACATGGAGAAAGCAGAAATAAAGAGCAGGAGATTCAGCAGAAGGAGATGCAGACGCAGGAGATGCAGCAGCAGATTTAGCATCAGATTCAGCAGGAGATGAATCAGCCGAAGATCCATCAGAAGAAGATGCCCCGGAGGGAGATACAGAAGCACGAGATGCAGAATAAGGAGATGCAGCAGGAGATGCAGCATAAGTTGCAGCAGCAGGAGATGCATCAGCAGAAGATGTGAAAAGAGATGCAGCAGGAGTTTCATCAGGAGACGTGGTAGAAGATGCGTCAGCAAGAGATGCAGCATTGGAGATGAGTAGAAGCAAATGCAGCAGCAGATTCAGGAGGAGATGCAGTGGGATATGCAACAGCAAGACGTGCAGCAACAGGAGATGCAGCAGAAGATGCAGACGTGGGAGATGCAGCAGCAGGAGATGCAGCAGAAGGATATGCTGCAGAAGATGCAGCAGCCAGAGATGAAGCAGAAGGAGGTTCAGCATCAGGAGAGGTAGAAGTAGATGCAGACGCAGGAGATGCAGCAGGAGATTAGGCAGCAGATGATGCAGCAGCAGATGATGCAGCAGGATATGCAGCAGCAGATGCAGCAGCAATGGAGCAGGAGATGAATCAGAGATTCAGCAAAAAGAGATGCAGCAGGAGATGTAGATCCAGCAGGAGACGTAGCAACAGGTAATGCGGCAGCAGGAGATGCTGTGGCAGGAGATGCTGCAGCAAATTCAGCAGGAAATGTAGCAACAGTAGATACAGAAGCAGTAGATGCAGCAAAAGATGCATCAGCAAGAGATAAATCAGCAGGAAATACAGTAGAAGGATATGCAGCAGGAGATGCAGCAGCAGGAACTGCACCAGCAGAGGCAGCTGCAGTAGATGCAGCAGGGGATATAGAAAAATATGAGGCAGTGGGAGCATCCCCTGTTACTTGATGTCCTCCTGCATCTCCTGCTGCTGCATATTTTTCTTCATCTCCTGCTTCTGTATCTCCTGCTGCTACATCTCCTGCTGAATCTCCTGCTGCACTTCCTGCTGTAACTGCTGATGCATACGTTGCTACTTCATCTCCTGATTCATCTCTTGCTGTATCTCCTGCTGAATCTTCTTCTATAGAATCTCCTCCTGCATTTCCTGCTGTAGAATCTCCTGCTACAATTCCTGCTGATGTATCTCCTGCTGTATCTTCTACTGATGCATCTCCTGCTTCATCTCCTCCTTCTGCATCTGCTGCTGCTGCATCTGCTGCATCATCTCCTTCTGCTTCTCCTCCTACTGCATCTCCTGCCCTATCTCCTGCTCATCTCCTGATGCTGTATCATCTGAAGCGTCACATCCTGCTGCATCTACTGCTTAATCTGCATCTCTTACTGCATCTGCTTCTGCATCTCATTTTGCTGCGTGTCCTGTGGCATTTGCTGCTGAATCTGCTGCTGCATCCGCTGATGCTGCATCTCCTGCTGCATCTAATGCTGCATATCCTGCTACTGCATTTCCTGATGAATCTGCTGCTTAATCTGCTGCTGCATTTTTGCTGCAGCATCTCCTGCTCTTGCATCTCCTGCTGCTGAATGTCCTCCTGCATCTCCTGCGGCATCTCATGCTGCTACATAGCCTGCTACATCTCCCGATGCATCTCCTCCTGAATATGCACCTTTTGATGCATCTCCTCCTCCTACATCTCCTGCTGCTGTGTCTTCTGCTGCTTCATCTCCTGCTGCTGCGTCTTCTGCTGCTTCATCTCCTGCTGCTGCGTCTGCTGCATCATCTCCTCCTTCTGCATAACCTGCTGAATCTCCTGCTACAGATCTTGCTGCATCTCCTGCCGCTGTGTCTGCTGCTGATTATCCTGCAGCACCTGGTGCTGCATCTCCTGCTGCCTAATTTGCTACTGCTGCATCTCCATTCTGCATCACCTGTTGCTGCATCTCCTCCTGCTACATCTGCTGCTGCATCTAGTGCTGCATCTTCTGCTTCAGCTCCTTCTGCATATCACGCAGCTGCATCTCGTGCTGCATCTACTGCTGCATCTCTCAATGCTACATATGCTGATCATGCATCTCTTGCTGAAGAGAAGCATAAGAAGCAGTGGCAGGAGGTGCAGCAGGAGATGCTACTGCAATAGATGCAGCAAGAGATACAGCAACAGAAGATGCATCAGGAAATGCAGCAGAAGATGAAGTAGCAAGAGGTGCAGTATGAGAACCCGCAGGAGGATATAGAGCAGCAGGAGATGTAGTAGCAGATGCAGCAGCAGATGCAGTAGATGCAGCAGCAAGAGATGAAGCAGGAGTTGCAGCAGGAGGAGCCTGATGCATCTCCAACTGCTGCCACTTCAACTGCTGCATTTGCTTCTGCATCTCCTGCTGCTGTATCTTTTGATTCTGTGTCGGCTGCTGAATTTCCTTCAGCTGCATCTCCTGCTGCACGTGTTGCAGCAGCATCTCCTTCTGCTGCATTTCTTGCTGCACCTGCTGCTGCATCTCCTGCTGCTGCATTTCCTGCTTTATCTCCTGCTGCATTTCTTGCTGAATCTCCTTCTATATCTCCTGCTGCTGCTTCTCCTGCATCATCTGCTGCTTCAGCTCATGCTTCATCTCATGATGCTGCATTTTCTGCTGATGTATATCCTGCTGCATCTCCTACGGCTGCATCTCCTATATCTGCATCTCTTTCTCCATTTCTGGCTGCTTTATCAACTGCTGCATCTCCTGCTGAATCTCTTTCTGAATCTCTTTCTGCTAGATCGTCTGTTGCTGCATCTCCTCCTGCTGCATCTCCTGCTGAATCTCTTTCTGCTAGATCTCCTGTTGCTGCACCTCCTCCTGCTGCATTTCCTACTGCATCTCCTCCTGCTTCATCTCCTGCTGAATTTACTGCTGCATCTCCTGCTTCTACATCTCCTATTGCATCTCCTAATGCTGCATCTCTTGCTTCTGCATTTCCTGATCCTGCATCACATGCTGAAGCTCCTGTGGGATCTCCTGATGCATATCCTTATGCTGCATCTTCTCCTACTCTATCTTCTCCTGCTGCATCTCCTGCTGCATCTGCTGATACTGCATCTCCTCCTGCTGCATCTCATGCTCCTGCATAACTTGCTGCTGCAGCTCCTGCTGCAGGTCCTGTTGCATCCTCTTCTGCATATCCTGCTGCTGCATCTCCTGCTGCTGCACATCCTGTATTATGTGAGGAATCTGCTGTTGCTTCTGCTTTGGCTGCATCTCCTGCTGCTGCACCTCCTCCTCGGCATGTGCTGCTGCATCTCCTGCTGCTGTATCCCTCTCTGCTTCATCTCCTGCTGATGCATCTGCGACTTGAAATCCTTCTGGTACATATCCTTCTGTATCTCTTGCTGAATCTCCTGCTGCTGTTGCATCTCCTGCTGCATCTCCTGCTGCAGCTCTTGCTGCATCTCCTGCTGCTGTGTCTGCTGCTGAATATCCTGCTGTGTCTGCTGCTTCATCTCCTGCTGCCTAATATGCTACTGCTGCATCTCCATCTGCATCTGTTGCTGTTTCATCTCCATTCTGCTGCATCTCTTTCTGCATCATTTGTTGCTGCATCTCCTCCTTCTGCATCTCGTGCTGCATCTCCTGCTGCTGTATCTCTTAATGCTGCATATCCTGATCACGCACCTCCTGCTGTATCTCCTGCTCCATTTCCTACTGATGCATTTCCTACTGAATATCTTCTTATATCTCCTGCTACTGCATCTGCTGTGGCATCTGCTGCTTCAGATCCTGCTGCATTTCCTGCTGCTGCATCTTCTGCTGATAAATATCCTGCTGCATCTCCTGCTGCTGTATCTCCTGCTGCATCTCCTGCTGCTTTATCGCCTGCTGTATCTAATGCTGTATCTTTTTCTGCTGGATATCCTGTTGCTGCATCGCCTAGTACTGCATTTCCTACTACATCTCTCGTGCTGCCTCTTCTGCTGAATATAATGCTGCATCTCCTGCATCTCCTACTACTACATCTCCTGCTTCATCTCCTTCTGATACATGTCTAGCTGCTTAATCTACTGCTGCTTCGTATGCTGCTGCATCTCCAGATGCAGCATCTCATGGTACATCTCCTCTTGCTCAATCTCCTGCTGCATATCCTACTGCTATAATTCCTGCTACTGTATCTCCTTCTGCATCTCGTGCTGATGAATCTCCTGCTGCTGCATCTACTGCTACATCTCCTGCTGCTGCATCCCCTGCTGCTGCATTCTCTATTTCATCTACTGCTGCTGCATGTCCTGCTACATCTTCTGCTGCTGCATCTTCTTATGCTGTATCTGCTGCTGCATCGCCTGCTACTGAATCGTCTGCTATATTCCTGTTTCATGTCTTGATGCTGCATCTCCTGCTGCTGCATCTTCTGTTGCATCTCCTGCTGCTGCAAATCATGATTCATGTCTTGCTGAATCTCTTCCTGCTGCATCTCCTGCTGCTGTATCTCATCCTGTTGCATCTCCTCCTGCATTTCCTGCTGCTGCATCTGCTGACGCTTCACCTCCTGCTGCTGCAAATCATGCTGCTGCAAATCATGACGCTGCAAATCATGACACATCTTCTGCTGAATCTCTTCCTGCTGCATCTCCTGCTGCATATCCTGCTGCTTTATCTCATCCTGCTGGATCTCCTCCGTCATCTCTTGCTGCTGCATCTACTGCTGAACCCCCTGCTGCTGCATCTCCTTGCTGCAACTTCTTCTGGTGCATCAGCGTATTCATCTCATGATGCTCCTCTCCTGCTTAATCTCCTGCTACTGTAATCCCTGCTGCATCTACTGCTTTATACCAGAATCAGCTAGTACATTTCTTTTTGCTTAATCTCCTAATGCTGCATCTCCTGCTTCATCTCCTGCTGCATATATTGCTGCTACATATACTGCTGCTTCGTCTGCTGCTGCATCTCATGGTGCATCTCCTCTTACTCAGTATCTGTCTACATATCCTTCTGCTACATCACCTGCTACTGAATCTCTTTCCACATATCCTGCTGCATCTCCTGCTGCATCTCTTCCGGCTGCATCTCCTGCTCCATCTCCTGCTGCTGCAGCCCTCCTCCTTCATCTCCTGCTGCTGCATCTCGTTCTGCTGCATCTTCTGCATTTCCTGCTGCATCTCTTCTTGCTGCATCTCCTGCTGAATCTCCACCTGCTGCATCTGCAGCATTTGCTGCTGCATCTGCTGCTGCTTCACATACTGCTGCATATCCGACTGCTGTATGTAATGCTGCTCCGTGTGCTGCTGCATCTCCTGCTGCTGCATCTCCTGCTGCATCTGCTGCGGCATCACCTGCTGCAGCATCTCCTTCTTCATCTCAAGCTGCATTTCTTGCTGAAAGAGCTCCTCTTGCATCTCACGCTTCTGCATCTCCTTCTGCAGCTCCTTCTGATGCATCAGTGAATTCATCTTATGATGCTGCTATCCTGCTGCTGAATCCCCTGCTGCTGAATCCCCTGTTGCGTCTTCTGCTTCTGCATTACCTGCTGCATCTCCTCCTGCATCATCTCCTGCTTCTGCATCTCCTACTTCATCTCCTGCTGTGGCATCTCCTGCAGCTTCATCTGCTGCTGCAACTCCTGCTGCTGCATCTCATGCTGCATCTCCTGCCGCTGCACCTCCTGCTGCAGCATGTCCTGCATAATCTCCTACTGATACATCTACTGATGAATCTCTTCGTTCTTCATCTCTTGCTGATGCATCTTCTGCTGCATCTCCTACTGCATCTCCTGCTGTTGCATTCCATTAATAGGCGCAGTTAATTCTGAAACTTACACTAAAACAGTTTATGAGTCGTGCTTCAGAGATTGCAGAGAAAGCGCCTCAAGAGAAAATGCTAATGTGAGCTAGAATTTGATCTTAGCACCTTCCCTGGTGTACTTGAGCTGAACGCTCAAGTATTTTAAAGTGACGATTTAAGAGCCATTCTGATGTTACAGTACACAAGCCTAGACTGAAAGTTCTACAAGTCTTGCCTTGCAGTGAAAGGTCCTGTCGCTGCATTTGCAGCATCTGCTGCTGATTCACATACTGCTGAATATAGTACTATATATCCTGCTGCTGCATCTACTGCTGCTGCACTGCTGCTACATGTCCTGCTGCTGAATCTGCTGCTGCATCTTTTGCTGCTGTATCTTTTGCTGCTGTATCTCTTTCTGAATCCATTGTGGCTGCATTTTCTGCTGCATCTATTGCGCCTGCATCTCCTTCTGCTGCTTATCATTCTCTGCATCATCTGCTCTGCATCTCCTGCTACTGCATCCCCTGTGGCTTCACCTCCTGCTGCATCTCCTACTGCCGCCTTTGCGACTGGATGACCTTCTGCTGCATCTCTTGCATCTGCTTGCATATGCTGCTACAACTCCTTCTTCTGCATCTACTGTTGCTGGATCTCCTCCTGCATCTCCTGCTGCTGCATCTGCTACTTCATATCCTTCTGATAGATCTGCGGATTCATCTCACTATGTTACCGTCCTGCTGGATATCCTGTTGCTAAATCTCCTGCTGCTGCATCTGCTGCTTCTATCTGCATATCCTTCTGCATGTGTTGTTGCTGCATCTCTTGCTGCTGCATCTGCTGATTCATTGCCTCATGTATTTTCTGATGCTTCATCTCCTGCTGCTGCATCTCTTGCTGCTGCATATGCTGGTGCTACACTTGTTGCTTCATCTCCTGCTGCTGCATCTGCTGGTGTTTCATCTGCTGCAGCACATGGTGCTGCATCTCCAGCTGCTGCATATCATAGTAGATCTTCTTCTGCTACATCACCTGCTGCTGTGTCTCCACAGTTCTCTCCTGATGCAGAGTCTTCTGCTGCATCTCATGCTGCTGCATCTCGTGCTTCATCTCCTCCTGCTGCATCTGCTGCTTCATCTCTCGCTGCTGCATCTACTGCATCTGCTGCTGCATCTGCTACTACAACTCCTGCTTCTCTATATCCTCCTGCGGGTTCTCATACTGCACCTCTTGCTACTTCATCTTCTGCTGCATTTCCTGATGCATCTTCTGTTGCTGTATCTCTTGCTGCATCTATTGCAGTAGCATCTCCTGCTGCACCTCCTGCCACTGCTTCTTATGCTTCTCTTCAGCAAGAGATGCATGATCAGCATATGCAGCATTGAGAGATGCAGCAGTAGATGCAGCACGAGATACAGCCGCGGGAGATGCAGAAGGAGCTGAAGCAGAAGATGCAGCAGCAGATGCAGCAGGAGGAGATGCAGCAACAGGTGATGCAGAATGAAGATGCAGCAGAATGGAGATGCAGCAGCAACAGACGCAGCAGGAGATGCAGCAGAAGCAGATTAGGCAGCAGGAGATGCAGCACCAGGTGCTGCAGGATAATCAACAGCAGACACAGCCGCAAGCGATGCAGCAAGAGCTCTAGCAGGAGATGCAGCAGGAGATACAGAGAAATATGCAGTAGCACGAGATGTAGAAGGAGATACAGCAGCAGGAGATGCAACAGCAGCAGGAGATTCAGCAAGAGATGCAATAGGAGATGCACCAGAAGGATTTCAAGCCGCAGATGCATCAGTAGGAGATGCAGAAAAAGGAGATGAAGCAGCAAATGCCGAGGAGGAGGTGCAGCAGCAGGAGATGCAGCCGAAGCAGAAGCAACAGCAGATTCCTCACATAATACAGCAGGATGTGCAGCAGCAGGAGATGCAGTAGCAGAAAGTGCAGCAGCAGGATATGCAGAAGAGGATGCAACAGGAGCTGCAGCAGTAAGTTATGCAGGAGCATGAGATGCAGCAGGAGTAGATGCAGTAGAAGCAGATGTAGCAGGAGATACAGCAGAAGGAGATGCTGCAGCGGCACGTGCAGAAGGAGATGCAGCAGTAGGAGATTCAGGAGCAGGAGATGCAGAAACAATCGCAGCAGTAGAAGTGGCAGCAGGTGGAGATGCATCAGGAGATGCATATTCGGAAGGAGATGCAGCAGGAGATTCAGCAGGATATGCAGAAGGAGGAGATGATGCAGCAGACGCAGCAGCAGGAGATGAAGCAGCAGAAGACACAGCAGCAGGAGATGTAGGAGGAGGAGATGCATCAAGAGGTGCATATTCAGGAGGAGATGCATCGGAAGATGTAGCAGGCTATGTAGCAGCATGAGATGCAGGAGGACATTCAGCAGCAGGAGATGCAAGAGCAGGAGATGCCGCCGTAAAAATGCAGCAGCATATTAAGCAGCAGATTCATCAGGAAATGCAGTAGCAGGATATGAAGCATTAGATGCAGCAGGAGATGCAGCATCAGCGGATGCAGCAGCAGATTCAGCAGCAAATGCCACAGGACACGCAGCAAAATGAGATGCAGAAGCAGATGCAGTAAGAGATGCAGATTAAGCAGTAGATGCAGCAGGATGTGACGCTTCAGATGATACAGCATCAGGAGACGAGCAGGAGATAGGGCAGGAGATGCAGTAGGAGGAGAAGCAGAAGGAGATGATGCAGCAGACGCAGCAGCAGCAGATGCAAAAGGAGGAGATGAAGCAGGAGATGCATCAGTAGAAGATACAGCAGGAGATACATCAGCAGGAATTGTAGCAGGAGATTCTACAGCAAGAGATGCAGGAGGAGATTCTATAGAAGAAGACTCAGCAAGAGGAGATTCTACAGCAGGAGATGCATCAGGTGATGAAGTAGCAACGTATGCATCAGCAGTTACAGCAGGAAGTGCAGCAGGAGATGCAGCAGCAGGAGATGCAGCCGCAGATGCATTCAGCAGGTTATGCAGCTGAAATGCAGAAGCGTTAGAGGCATCAGTAGAAGATTGAGCAGCAGATGCAGCAGGAAATGGAGATGCTTCTGCAGATGCATCCGCAGATGTATGAGCAGAGGTTGCCGGAGGAGATGAAGCAGCAGATGCAGCAGCAGGAGATGCAGGAGGACATCAAGTATCAGGATATTTAGCAGGAGATGCAGCAGTACATGAAGCAGCTGCAAATGCAGCAGCAGATTAAGGAAATGCAGCAGAAGATGCAGCAGGAGGAGATGTCGCAGCAGATGCAGCAGCAGGAGATGCAGATTCAGTAGGAGATGTAGCAGCAGAAGATGCTGCTGCAGATGATGCAGCAGGAGATGCCGGAGAAGGAGTTGCAGCAGGGGATGCATATTCAGCAGTAGATTCAGCATAAAATTCAGAAAGGAATGCAGCAGCAGGAGATGCAGGAGTAGATGAAACAGCAGCATATGCAATCAGCAGATGCACCAGATGGTAGCGAAAAAGATGCAGCAGGGGATGAAGCACCAGATGCAACAGGAAATGGAACATCAGGAGGTGCATCCGCAGATGCATGAGCAGAGGATGCAGCAGGAGATACAGAAGCAGGAGATGAAGAAGGATATGCAGCAGCAGGAGGTGCAGGAGGACATCAAGTAACAGGGGATGCTCCCACTGCCTCATATTTTTCTATATCCCCTGCTGCATCTACCGCTGCTGCCTCTGCTGGTGCAGTTCCTGCTGATGCATCTCCTGCTGCATATGCTGCTGCTGTATCTCCTGCTGATTTATCTCTTGCTGATGCATCTTTTGCTGCATCTCCTGCTCTGCATCTACTGTTGCTATATTTCCTGCTGAATCTACATCTCCTGCTGCATCTGCTGTGGCATCTCTTGCTGCTGAATCTCCGATTCATCTCCTGCTGCATCTCCTGCTGCTGCACCTCCTGCTGCATCTCCTTCTGCATGTCCTGATGCATCTCGTCCTGTTGCATCTTCTGCTGAATCTCCTGTTGCTTCATCTGCAACATTTGCTGCTGCATCTACTGCTGCTGCACTGCTGCTACATCTCCTCCTGCTGAATCTGCTGCTGCATCTTCTGCTGCTGTATCTCTTTCTGCAACCATTGTGGCTGTATCTCTTGATGCATCTATTACGGCTGCATCTTCTGCTGCATCTCCTTCTACTGCTTACCATTCTCTGCCTCTTCTGGTCTTCATCTCCTGCTACTGCATCCCCTGCGGCTTCATCTCCTTCTGTATATCCTGCTATAAATCTGCAACTGGATGACATTCTGCTGCATCTCTTGCATCTGCTGCTGCATCTGCTGCTACAACTCCTTCTTCTGCATCTACCACTGCTGAATCTCCTCCTGCGCCTCCTGCTGCTGCATCTGCCACTTCATATCCTTCTGATTCATCTGCGGATTCATTTCACGATGCTACTCTCCTGCTGGATATCCTGCTGCTGAATCTCCTGCTGCTGCATCACCTGCTTCTGTCTACTGCTGCTGCTGCATATCCTTCTGCATGGGTTGTTGCTGCATCTCTTGCTGCTGCATCTGCTGATGCATTGCCTCATGTATTTCTTGATGCTGCATCTCCTGCTGCTGCATCTCTTTTGTAATCTCTTGCTGCTGCATCTGCTGGTGCTACACCTGTCGCTTCATCTCCTGCTGCTGTTGCATCTGCTGGTGTTTCATCTGCTGCTGCACCTGGTGCTGCATCTCCTGCTGCTGCATATCATAGCGCATCTTCTTCTGCTACATCACCTGCTGTTGTATCTCCACGGTACTCTCCTGCTGCAGAATCTCCTGCTGCATCTCATGTTGCTGCATCTCCTGCTGCTGCATCTCCTGCTTCATCTCTTGCTGCTGCATCTCGTGCTTCATCTCTCGCTGCTGCATCTACTGCATCTGCTGCTGCACCTGCTGCTACATGACATGCTGCTCTAAATCCTCCTGCTGGTTCTCCTACTGCAACTCTTACTACTTCATCTTCTGCTGCATCTCCTGATGCATCTTCTGTTGCTGTATCTCTTGCTGCATCTATTGCGGATGCATCTCCTACTACATCTCCTGCTGCTTATCGTTCTCTGCATTTTCTGCTCTCCATCTCCTGCTTCTGCATCCCCTCCTGCTGCATATTCTGCAGCATCTCCTGCCGCTGCATCTCCTGCTCCTTCTCGTACTGCTGCATCTGTGGCTGCATCACCTTCCGCTGCATCTCTTGCGTCTGCTACTGCATCTGCTGATTATTCATCTACTGCTACATCTCCTGCTACATCTCCTTCTTCTGCATCTACTGCTGCTGGATCTCCTGCTGGTGCATACCTTGCTGCAGCTACTGCTTCTGCATACCCTACTTCATCTACTGCTGCTGCATCTCCTGCTGCTACATCATCTACTGCTGCATCTCCTGCATAATCCACTGCTGCTTCATCTCCTGCTGCTGCATCATCTCCTGATGCATATCCTGCTGAATCTCTTTCTGCTGCATTTGCAGCACTTTCTGCTTCATCTCCTGGTGATTCACATACTGCGGCATCTCCTTCTATACCTCCTGCTGCTGCATCTTCTGCTGTATCTCTTGCTGAATCTACTGCGGCTGCTTCTCGTGCTGCACATCCTTCTGCTGCTTCTCATTCAATGCATCTTCTTTTCTGCATCTCATTCCACTTCTTCCCCGGCTGATGCATCTCCTGCTGAATCTCATGCAGATGCACCTCCTTCTGCTGCATCTGCTGCTGCATCTGCTGTTGCATCACCTGCTTCTGAATCTCCTGCAGCAATCCTACTGCGTCTCCTAATGATGCATATCTTACTGCTGCATCTCCTTCTACTGCATCTCCTACTGCATCTCGTGCTGCATCAGCTGCTACTGAATCCCCTGCTACATTCCTGATGAATCTCCTTATCATGCATCTCCTGCTGCTGCGTCTCCTGCTGCACCTCCTGCTGCTGTATTTCCTCCTGATGCATATCCTGCATCTATTGCTGCATCTGCTGCTGCATCTATTGCTGCTGCATCCTCTGCTGAAACTCCTGATGCTGCATCTTTGTCTGCAACTACCTCTGATGCATCAGCGGATTCAACTCATGATGTAGCTCTCCTGCTTCATCTCCTGCTGCTGAATCTCCTGCTATTGCATACTCGGCTGCTTCATAACCTTCTTCATCTACTGTTGCTGCATTACCTTCTGTTTCTCCTGCTGCTGGGTCTCCTACTGAATATCCTGCTGCTGCATCTCCTGGTGCTATATCTTTTGCTTATGAATCTCCTGCCACTGCACCTTTTACTGAATCTGCTGCTGCATCTACTGAGGCTGCTTCTCCTGATTCAGCATCTCCTGCTCCATCTCCTGTAACTTAATCACCTGCTTTTGCAACTCTTGCTTTATCTCCTTCTGATGAATATCTTGCTGCTGCATCTACTGCTGCTTCGTCTGCTGTTGCATCTCCAGCTGCATCTCCTGCTGCTGCATCTCAGGGTACATCTCCTCTTGCTCAATCTCCTGCTCAATATCCTGGTGCTATATCTCCTTCTACTGCATCTCCTGCTCCTTCTCCTGCTGCGGAATCTCCTGCTGCACCTACGTCTGCTTCTCCTGCTGCTTCATCGGCTGCATCTACATCACCAGGATATTCTGAAGGAGATGCAGACGTAGGAGATGCAGCAGGATTTTCAGCAGGAGATGCAGCAGGAGATACGGGAGGAAATGCAGCAGTAGATACAGTAGGAGATGAAGCATCAGGAGACGCAGAACCAGAGGCAATTGGAGATGCATCAGGAGATGCATCAGAGATGCAGCAGCAGATACTGCATGAGATGCAGCAGGAGGAGATGAAGCAGCAGAAAAAGCAGCAGGAGATACAGAAACAGGAGATGCAGCAGCAGCAGAATCAGCAGGAGGTGAAGCAGGAGAAGCAGTAGCAGGATATGGAGCAGCAGAAGCAGTAGCAGGAGATGCAGCACAGGATGCATCAAAGTTGCTGCAGAATATGCAGCAGGATATATAGCAGCAGCAGATGCGGGAGTAAGAGGTGCAGCAGCAGATGCATCAGGAATTGCAGCAGAAGAAGATACAGCAGGAGGAGATGCAGCAGCAGCAGATGTAGCAGCTGCTGCAGCAGCAGATGCATTAGCAGACACAGTATGAGATGCAGCACACAGATATGCAGAAGAAGATGCAGGAGCAGGAGATGCAGCAGCAGGAGATCCAGTAGCATGAGATGAAGAATAACGAGACGCAGCAGGCAGAGATGTAGCAGGAGGAGATGCAGAAGCAGGGGATGCAGCTGCAGGTGATTGAAAAGGGGATGCAGCAGGGTATGCTGTAGCAGATGCAGCAGGAGATGCAGCAGCAAATGCATATTCAGCAGTAAATTGAGCGGGAGATGCAGCAGGATATGCAGCATCAGAGATGTAGCAGGAGATTCAGCGAGAGATGCAGCAGCAGGAGATGGAGCCGCATAGGCAGATTCAACAGGAGGTTCAGGAGCAGATAATGCAGCAGGAGATGGTACTGGATATGCAAAGCAGGAGATTAGGCAGCAGATGCACCAGATGGAGATGCAGCAGGAGATGCCGTCGGCTCTTAAATTTTGAAGTGACGCTTTAATAGCCATTCTGACGTTACAGAACACAAGACTAGACTGAAAGTTCTACACGTATTGCTTTGCAGTAGAAGAGCTATAAGAGATAAGATTCAACAACAGCAGCATTCCATGCTAGCATCTTCCAGGTGGGAATTACTCACTTTTCCTAAAGAGCCTGTTAAGTCACAATTGCCTAGTCTATACTAAACGTTCTGTTAGTAGTGCTTCACAGCTTGCAGTGAAAGCGATTCCAAAGAAGACTCTAACGAGAGCCTGTATTTGATCGTAGCAGCTTCTCTGAGATACTTGTGCTGAACTACTTGAAATTTGGAAGGGACGCTTTAATAGCCGTTCTGATGTTACAGTACACAGACTGAAAGCTCTACAAGTCTTGATTGGCAGTGAAAGCGCTTTAAGGGAACACTTTCAGAACCTGCATCATTCCATGCTAGCATCTTCCCTTCGGGAGTTACTCACTTTTCCTAAAGCGCCTTCCTAGGCCAAGATAAGTCACAATTCAGTACCCTACACTAAAACGGTCCATAAGTCTTGCTTACCCGCTGGCAGTGAAAGCGCTTGCAAGGAAGAGTCAACCTAAAGCCAGCATTTGATGGTAGCAGCTTCCCTGCGTTACTTGTTCGGAACAATCTGAAAATATTGAAGTGACGCTTTAATAGCAAATCTGATGTTACAGTGCACAAGCCCCGAATGAAATTTCTACAAGTCTTGCTTTGCAGTAAAAGCGCTCTAAGGGAGGACATTCACAAGTAGCAGCATTCCTTGCTAGCATCTTCCCTGCGGCCGTAATTCAATTTTCCTAAAGCGGGTTAGTCTATCGTTTTAATAGACGCAGTTAAGTCGCTATTCAGTACTCTATACTAAAACGGTCCTTAAGCCGTGCTTTGCTGCTTGCAGTGAAATCTCTCCACAACAGTCTCTACGAGAGCCAGCACTTAATCGTAGCATGTTTCCCTCAGGTGCGTGTGCTATACTCTCTGAAATTTTGAAATGAGGCTTTAATAGTCATTGTGATGTTACAGTACACAAGTCTACACTGAAAGCTCAACAAGTCTTGCTTTACCGAAAAAGCGCTCTAAGAGAAGACCTTCAGAAGAGGCAGCTTTTCATGCTAGCGTCTTCCCTGCGGGCGTATTTCCATTTTCCTACAGCGCCGTAATAGGCGCAGTTAAGTCAGTACCCTACACTAAATCGCTCTGATAGTCGTGCTTTCCTCATTGCAATGAAAGAGCTTCCACAGAAGACTCTAACGAGAGTCAGCATTTGATCGTAGCAGCTTCCCTGCGGTTCTTGTGCTGAACGATCTGAATTTTTGGAGTGAAGCTTTATTTGCCATTTGTATGTTAAGGTACGCAAGCTTATACCGATAGCTCTACAATTCTTGTTTTATAGTGAAAGCGCTCTAAGAGACCCCATTGAGAAGCAGCAGCATTCCTTGCCAGCTTCTTCCCTGCGGCATTTACTCGCTTTTCCCTAAAGCGCTTTAATATGCTCAGTTAAGTCACAATGCAGTACCCTACACTAAAACTGTCAACTACTCGTGCTTTGCAGCTTGCAGTGCAAGCGCTTCAAGAGAAGACTCAGACGAAAGCCAGCATTTGATGGTAGCAGCTTTCCTGCCGTACTTGTCCTGAACGATTTTAAAGTTTGAAGTGGCGTTTTAATAACCATTCTGATGCTGCAGTACAGAAGCCTAGACTGAAAGGTCTACAAGTCTTGCTTCCTAGGCGAAGTTAAGTCACAATTCAGTATACGTACACTAAAACGGTCCATAAGAAGTGCTTTGCAGCTTGCAGTGACTGCTCTTTCACAGAAGACTCTTCACGAGAGCCAGCACTTGATCGTAGCAGCTTCCCTACGGTACTTGTGCTGAACGATATTTTGAAGTGACTCTTTAATAGCCATTCTGATGTTGCAGCACACAAACCTAGACTGAAACTTCTACGAGTTTTGCCTTGGCAGTGATAGCGCTGAAGAAGACTCTGACGAGAGCCAGAATTTCATGGTGGCATCTTCCCTACCGTACTTGTGCTGAAAGCTCTGAAATTTTGAAGTGACGCCTTCATAGCTATTCTGATGTTACAGTTCACAAGCCTAGACTGAAAGTTCTACAAGTCTCGCTTTGCAGCGAAAGCGCTCTAAGAGAAGACATTCAGAAGCAGCAGCATTCCATGCTAGCGTCTTCGCTGTTGGGGATATTCAATTTTCCTAAAGCGAGTTATTAGCCGCTATTTTGTCGCTATTCTTTGCCTACACTTAACGCTCTATTAGTCGTGTTTTGCCCCTCTTAGTGAAAGCGCTTCCAGAGATGATTCTAACGAGAGGCACTATTTTATGCTAGCAACTTTGCAGGGGTATTTGTGCTGAACGCTTTCAAATCTTCAAGTGAAGCCTTACTAGCCATGCTGATGTTACAGTTTACTAGCCTGGACGGAAAGTTGGATAAATCTTGGTTTACAGTGAAAGCGCTCTAAAAGAAGACATTCAGAAGCAGAATTCCATGCTGGAGATAATCACTATTCATAAAGCGCCTTAATAGGTGTTGTTCAATCACTATTCATTAGCCAACACAATAATGTTCATTAGTCGTGATCTGCATCTTGCAGAGATAGCGCTTCCATACAAGGCTCTTACGAAAGCCAGCTTTTGATGGTTGCAGCTTTCATGAGTTACTTGTGCTGAACGATCTGAAATTTTCAAGTGACGCTTTAATAGCCATGCTGATATTACAGTTCACAAGCCTAGAGTGAAATTTCTACAAGTCGTGCTCTGCAGTGAAAGTGCAATAAGAGGAGACATTCAGAAGCAGAAGCATTTCATGCTACCGTCTTCCCTGTATCAGTTATTCACTTTTCTAAAAGCGCTCTAATAGTCTTTATTAAGTCGCTAATACCTTGCCTAAATGAAAACGTTGCATTTTTCGTGCTTTTCAGCTGGCAGTGAAAGCGCTACAAGCGAAGGCTCAAAGGAGAGCCAAAAGAACATGTTAGCAGCTACCCTATGGTACTTGTGCTCCACGCTCTGAAATCTTGAAGTGACGCCTTCATAGCCATGCTGATGTTACATTTCACAAGCGTAGAGTGAAAGTTCGACAAATCGTGCTTTGTAGTTGAAGCGCTTTAAGCGAAGACGTTCATAAGCAGCATAATTCCATGCTAGAATCGTCCTTCCTGGAGATATTAACTTCAACCTTAGCGCCGTAATAGGCGTTTTGAAGTCACTATTAACAAGCCTATACAAAAACGTTCTTTTAGTCGTGTTTGCAGCTTACAGTGAAAGCGCTTCCAGAGAAGACTCTGCCGAGAGCCAGCATTTCATGGTGGCACCTTCCCTACGGTACTTGTGCTGAAAGCTCTGAAATTTTGAAGTGACGCCTTCATAGCTATTCTGATGTTACAGTTCACAAGCCTAGAGTGAAAGTTCTACAAGTCTCGCTTTGCAGCGAGAGCGCTCTAAGAGAAGGCATTCAGAAGCAGAAGCATTCCGTGCTAGCGTCTTCGCTGGTGGAGATACTCACTTTTCCTAAAGCGCGTTATTAGTCGCTAATATGTCACTATTCTTTAGCCTACACTTAAACGTTGTGTAAAGCTTGATTTGTAGTCAAAGCGCTCGTAAGAGAAGACATTCAGAAGCAGAATCATTCCAAGCCAACATCTTCCCTGCTGGAGATATTCACTTTTCCTAAAGCGCCTTATTGGGCGTTATTAAGTCGCTAATAACTAGCCTACACGAAAACGTTGCCTTTTTTGTGCTTTGCAGCTGGCAGGGAAAGCGCTTCATGAAAAGATCCTAACGAGAGCCAAAATTTGATGATAGCACTTTGCCTGCGGTGCTTGTGCTGAACGTTCTCAAATCTTGAAGTGACGCTTCAAACGTTACAGTTCACATGCCTAGAGCGAAAATTCTACAAGTCGTCTTTTGCAGTAACAGCGCTATTAGAGAAAACACTAAGAAGTGGTATAATTTCGTGCCAGCATCTGCACTGCCTGAGATACTCACTTTTCCGTAAGCGCCTTAATAGGCGCAGTTAAGTCACAATTCATTATCCTAAACTAAAATGTGTAGTCTTGCTTTACAACTTGCAGTGAAAGCGCTGTAAGAGAAGACACTAAGCAGAGCCTGCATTTGATGGTAGCAGCTTCCCTGAGGTACTTGTGCTGAATGCTCTGAAATTCTGAAGTGACGCTTTACTAGCTGATGATATACTTCAGAAACCTTGACTGAAAGTCCTATAAGTCTTGCTTTGCAGTGAAAGCGCCCTGAGAGAAGACATTCAGAAGCAACAGCATTCCGTACTACCATCTCCCTTGCTGCCGATATTCGCTATTCCTAAAGTGCGTTATTAGGCGCAGTAAAGTAACTATTCCTTAACCTACATTAAATCATTCTGTTAGTCATGCTTTCCACGTTGCAATGAAAGCGCTTCCAGAGTAGGCTCTAACGAGAGCCAGCATTTGATCGTAGCAGCTTCCCTGTCATTCTTGTTCTGAACGATTTTAAACTTTGGAGTGACGCTTTTTATACACATGATGTTACAGTACACGTGCTTAGACTAAAAGTTCTACAAGTCTTGCTTTGCAGTGAAAGCGGTCTAAGAGAAGACATTCAGAAGCAGCAGCATTCCATGCTAACTTTTTCCCTTTCGGGATTTACACGCTTTTCCTAAAGTGCATTATTTTGCCCAATTACATCACAATTCAGTAACTTATTTTAAAACGGTCTATAAGTCGTGCTTCGCAGCTTGTAGTGAAAGCGCTTCAAGAGAAGACACTAAAGAAAGCTAGCATATGATCGTAGCAGATTCCCTGCGGTTCTTGTGCTGTACGATTTGAAATTTTGAAGTTAGGCTTTAATAGCCTTTCTGATATTGCAATACACAAGCCTAGCCTGGAAGTTCTACGAGTCTTCCTTTGCAGTGAAAGCGCGATAAGAGAATACATTCAGAAGCAGCAGCATTCCATTCTAACCTCGTCCATACGGGCATTGCTCCGTTTTCCTAAAGCGCCTCCATAGGCGCAGTTAAATCACAATTCCGTAACCAATACTAAACGTTTTGTTAGACGTGCTTTGCAACTTCAGTGAAAGCGCTTCACGAGAAGATTCTAAAGAGAGCATGCGTTTCATCGTAGCAGTGGTACTTTTTCAGAACGTTTTCAAATTTTGCAGTGACGCTTTAATAGCCATTCGGATGTTGCAACACACAAGCCAAGACTGAAAGGTCTACAAGTCTTGCTTTTTAGTGAAAAGGCTTCCAGAGAAGAATCTAACGAATTTCAGCATTTGATCGTAGAATCTTCCCTGCGGTATTTGTGCTGAATTCTCTCAAATTTTCAACTCATGCTTTAACTTCAATTCCGATATTGCAGTACATAAGCTTAGACAGAAAGAGCTACAAGTCTTAGCTTTGCAGTGAAAGCGCTCTAAGAGAAGACATTCAGCAACAGCAACATTCCATGCTAGCATCTTCCCTACTATAGTTATTCGATTTTCTAAAGCGCCTCTCTAGGTGCAATTAAATCACAATACAGTTACTTACAGTAAAACGTTCCAGAAGTCGTCCTTTGCAGCATGCAGTGAAAGCTCTTGCACAGAAGACTTTAACGAGAGCCAGCATGTCATCGTAGCAACTTCCCTGAGGTACTTGTGCTGAACGCTCTGATAATTTGAGTGACAATTCAATAGCTCTTCTGATGTTACAGTACACAAGCCCAGACTGAAAGGTCTACAAGTCTTGCTTTGCAGTGAAAGCGCTAAAAAAAAGACATTCAGAAGCAGCAGTATTCCACGCCAGCATCTTCACTGCGGGACTAATTCACATTTCAGAACGCGCCTTCATAAGTCACAATTCAGTACCCTATACTAAAACGTCCTGTTAGTCGTGCTTTGCAGGTTATAGGATGAGATGCAGCAGGATAAGCCGCAGCAGCAGATGCAGAAGCACGAGAAATTGCAGTAGATGCCGGATATGCAGCATGTGATGCAGCAAGACATGCTTCAGCAAAAGCAGAAGCAGGAGATGTAGCAGGAGATATTGATTCTGCAGGAGATGCAGCAGCAAGAGATGTAGCAGGAGATGCATCAGCTGGAACTGCACCAGCAGAGGCAGTAGCAGTAGATGCTGGTTCTGCAGGAGGTGCAAGAGCAGGAGATGCTGGGGGAAATGCAGCAGCAGAAGATACAGATGCAAGAGATTCAGCAGGAGGTGCAGGAACAGGAGATACATAAGGAGATGCAAATCAGAACCAGCAGCAGGAGATTAAGCAGTAGAAATTGAAGCAAGAGATGCAGTAGAAGATGCAGCAGGAGGTTCTGCAGGAGATGCAGCAGCAGGATATATTGCAGAAGATGCAGCAGCAAGAACAGCAGCAGCAGGAGATGCTGCAGAAACTGCAGCAGCCGGAGATGAAACAGAAGGAGGGTCAGCATTGGGAGATGCAGAAGTAAATGGAGACGCAGGAGATGAAGCATTAGATACAGCAGCAGCAGACAAAACAGCAGATGCAGAAAGAGATTCAGCAGCAGATGATGCAGCTAATGCAGCAGCAGTTGCAGCAGGAGATGATGCAATAGGAGATGCAGGAGCAGGATATACAGCAGGAGATGCAGCAGCAAATGCAGCAGAAAATGAAGCAGCACCACATTTACCGGGAGATGCAGCAGCTGTATATGCAGTAGCAGGAGATGCAGCAGCAGGAGATGTAAAAGGAAGAAATGCATCATGTAATGAAGCACCAGGAATGCCACAGCAGAAGATGCAGGATCATGAGCTTCAGCAGCAAGAGATGCTGCAGGAGATGTACCAGAAGAGGATGCAGCAGCAGATGCAGCAGGAGGAGATGCAGAAAAACATGCAGCACCAGGAGTTGCAGCAGGCCAAGATGAAGCAGGATATAGAGCAGCAGGAGATTCATTATAAGATGAAGCAGAAGTATATGCAGCAGGAGATGCAGCAGGAGATGCAGCGACAGGAAATGCAGCAGGAGATGAAGCAGCTGGAGATGCAGCAGGAGACGCAGCGGGACGAGATGCAGCAGGATACGAAGCAGCAGGAGATGCAGCAGCAGCAGATGCAGCAGGAGATTCAGCAGAAAGAGATGAAGTGAAGTAGATGCAGAAAATTAGATGTAGCAGCATGAAGTGCAGCAGCAGCAGGTGGAGTAGCAGATATAGCAGCAGGAGATGCAGCAGCAGCAGATGCAGCAGGAGATTCAGCAGAAAGAGATGAAGTGAAGTAGATGCAGAAAATCAGATGCAGCAGCATGAAGTGCAGCAGCAGCAGGTGGAGTAGCAGATACAGCAGCAGGAGATGAAACAGAAGGAGATGCAGAAGTAGAAGACATATCAGGAGATGCTGCAGCAGCAGATGTACCAGGAGATGCAGAACCAGGAGGCGAAGCAGCAGGAGATGCAGTTGGAGATGCATATTCATCAGGAGATGCAACAGAAATATATGCATCAGGAGAAGCAGCAGCAGGAGATGCAGCAGCAGATTCAGCAGGAAATGTAGTGGCAGGAGATGCAGTAGCAGGAGATGCAGCAAAAGATGCATCAGAAAGAGATGAATCAACAGAAGATGCATTAACAGGATGTGGAGAGGAGATGCAACAGCAGGAACTGTTTCATGTACTGCTGCATCTGCTGCTTCATCTCCTGCTTCTGTATCTCCTGCTGCATCCTCTGCTTATGCATCTGCGGATGCATCTCCTGATGCTACATTTCCTGTTGCATCTGGTCTTCATCCCCTGCTGCATCTCTTTCTGCTCCATCTGGTGCATCTGCTGGTGCATACGCTTCTGCTTCATCTACTGCTGCATCTCCTGCTGAATCTCCAGCTGCTGCATCTCCTTCCAAATTTTCGCTGAATCTCCTGCTGAATATGCATCCCCTGATGCATCTCCTGCTGCTGCATCTCCTGCTTCCTATCCTACAGCATCTCCTCCTGCTGCATTACCTGCTGCATCTCCTCCTGCAGCATATCTTGCTGCATTTCCTTCTGCTGCATCTCCTCCTGCAGCATCTCCTGCTGCATCTCCTCCTGCTGTGTCATCTGCAGCAGCATCTTCTGCTGCTACATTTCCTACTGAATCTGCATCTCCTGATGCATGTGCTGCAGCATATATTGCTGCTGCATCTGCTGCCTCTGCCTCTGCATCTGCATCTCCTCTTGCTGCATCTTCTGCTGCATGTCCTGCTGCTGCATCTCCTTAATCTGCTGCTGCATCTGCTAATGTTTCTCCTGCTGCATTTCCTGCTGCATTTGCTTCTGCATTTCTACTTCATCTCCTGCTTCAACTTCTGCTGCTGCTGCATCTCCTTCTGTATCTTCTGCTGTTTACCTCCTGCTGCATCTCGTGCTGCTGCATCTCCAGCAATCTTCAGCAGCATGAGATGCAGCAGCATGAGATAATGCAGGATAGGTAGAAGGTGGAGCTGTAGACGGAGATACAAGAGCAGGAGTCGAAAGAGCAGTAGAAGCAGCAGCAGATTAAGAAGGAAATGCATCAGGAGATGCACCAGCAGGAGATGAAGCAGGAGATACAGCAGCAGAAGATTCAGGAGCAGGAGATGAAGAAGCAGAAGATGCAGCAACAGGAGCTGCAGAAGCAGAAGCAGATGTAGGAGGTGCAGCAGCAGGAGTTTCAACAGCGGATTCAACAGCAGATGCAGAAGGAGAAGCAACAACAGGAGAAGTAACAGCAGATGCATCAATAGATGCATATTCCTCAGGAGATGCGGCAGGAAGAGATGCTTCAGCAGGTACAGCTTCATGAGATGCAGCACGAGATGAATCAGAAGAAGGTGCTGTAGGAGGAGAGGGAGGAGTAGATGGTGCAGCAGATGCAGGAGCAGGAGATTCAGCCGCAGGTGCAGCAGCAGGAGATTCTGCAGCAGGAGTTGCAGCAGCAGGAGATGCAGAAGCAGAAGATGCAGAAGCAGGAGATACAGCAGGAGATACAGCCGCAGGTGATGAGCAGCCGATTCAGCAGGAGATTCTGCAGCAAAAGATGAAGCAGCAGGATATGCAGAAGAGAAGATGCAGCAGCAAGAGATGCAGCAGCAGATGTATCAGGAAGTGATACAGCAGCAGGAGACGTAGCAGGAGGTCATGCAGCAAGAGATGCATCATGAGAAATGCAGCAGGAAATGCAGCAGGAGATTCATTAGCAGGAGATGCAGCAGGAGAAACATTAGCAGGAGATTCAGCACCAAGAAATGCAGCAGGAGATGCAGGAGGAGATGCAGCAGCATGAGATGCAGCTTGAGATGCAGCAGCAGATGCCGCAGCAAATTAAGTACCAGCAGATGAGGCAGAGGGAGATGCAGCAGGAGGAGATGAAGCAGTAGATACAGAAGACGGACATGAAGCAGCAGGAGATGCAGCAGGAGGAGATTAAGCAGGACCTGATGCACCGGGGATACAGCAGCAGGAAGTGCATCAGCAGGAGGTGCAACAGGAATGCTGCAGGGGATTCAGTAGCAGGTGATGCAGCAGCAGATGCAGCAGAAGTAAATTCAGCAGCAATAGACGTAGCAGCACATGCAGCAGCAGATCAGGAGAAGAAGTAGCAGGAAATGCAGCAGTATATACAGAAGCAGGATATGCAGCAACAGCAGATACAGCAGGAGATGCAGCAGGAGATTATGCAGCAGCAGGAGATGATGCAGCAGATGTATCAGGAGGAGATGCAGCAGCAGGAGACGTACCAGGAGGTTTTGAAGCAGGAGATGCAGCAGCAGGAGTTGCAGCAGCAGGAGATGCAGCACCAAGAAAGGCAGCACTAGATGCAGGTGTAGATGTAGCCGAAGGAAATTCAGTAGCAGGAGATGTAGCATGAGATGCAGCAGCATGAGATGCCGCAGCGGATGCAGCAGCAAATTAAGTACCAGCAGATGAGGTAGAGGGAGATGCAGCCGCGGGACATGCAGCAGGAGGAGATGCAGCATGTAATGCAGGAGGAGATGCAGCGAGAGACTCAGCAGGAGATGCAGCAGCAGGACGACACAGGAGATGCATCAGCAGAAGATGCAGCAGTGTACTCAGCAGCAGGAGATGCATCAGGAGATCATGCAGAACAAGATGCAGAATCAGATTCATCATCAAGAGATGAACGAGGAGATCCAGCAGCAGGAGATGCAGCAGGAAATGCAGCAGGAGAAGTGCCAGCAGCTTCAGGAGGAGATTTAGCAGGAGGAGATGCAGCTGCAAGAGAGGCAGCATGAGATGCAGCAGGAGATTCAGCAGAAGGAGATACAGCAGCAGCAGAAGCAGAAGGAGATGTAGCAGCAGCAGATGAAGCAAGAGATAGAGCAAAAGACAGAGCAACAGGGGATGCAACAGCAGGCGACGCAGCAGGATATGCATATTCAGCGGGAGATGCAGCAGGAGTTGCAGCAGGAGATGCAGTAGCAGGAGATGCAGCAGAATACACAGCAGGAGGAGATGCAGCAGGAGGTGATGCATCGGGAGATGCATATTCAGAAGGAGATGCATCAGGAGGTGTAACAGGATATGTAGCAGCATGAGATGCCGCGGGAGATTCAGGAGGAGATACAGCAGACCGAGATGTAAGCGCAGGAGATGAAGCAGCAGGAGTTGCAGCCGCAGCAGATCCAGCAGCAGGAGATTCAGCAGGTTATGCAGCAGGAGACGCAGCAGCAGGAGATGCAGTAGGAGGAGATGCAGCAATAGTAAAAGCAGCAGGAGATGCAGCCGGAGATTCTGCAGCAGGAGATGCAGCAGCAGGAGATGCAGCAGGAGATGCAGCAGCAGGAGATACAGCTGCAGGAGATACAGCTGCAGGAGATTCAGCTGCAGGAGATGAGCAGCGGATTCAGCAGGAGATGAAGCAGCAGGAGATGAAGCAGCAGGACCTGCAGAGAAGAAGATGCAGCAGCAGGAGTTGCAGCAGGAGATGTAACAGCAGACGTAGCAAGAGATGCAACTGCAGACACATCAGCAGGAGATACAGCAGAAGCAGATGTAGAAGGAGATTCAGCAGGAGATGCAGCAGCAGGATATGTAGAAGGAGAGGAAGCACGAGATGCAGCTGCAGAAGATGCAGCAGCAGGAGATGCAGCAGGAGATGCAGTAAGAGATGCAGCAGCAGGAGATGCTGCAGCAGCACGTGCAGAAGGTGATGTGGCAGCAGGAGATGCAGCAGCAGCAGATAGAGCAGGAGATTCAGCCGCAGGAGATTCAGCAGTAGACACGGGATATTCAGCAGGAGATTCAGGACGAGATCCACCAGCAGGAGATGCAGCAGCAGGAAATGTAGCAGGAGATGCAGCAATAGATGAATCAGAAGAAGGTGTAGCAGCAAATGCAGCAGATGCAGAAGCAGCAGATGCAGAAGCAGTAGATGCAGCAGTATATTAATCTACAGCACATGCACCAAAAGATACAGGAGAGGCCGCAGCAACAGATGCAGCTGGAGATGTAGCAGCAGTAGATGCAGCAAGATATGCAGAAGCAGGAGGTGCATCAGCGGGAGATGTGGCATGAGATGCAGAAGAAGGACATGCACAGGAGATGCAGCCGCAGCAGATTCAGCAGAATAGTCCAGAGCAGATTCTGTAGGAGTTGCAGCAGCAGGAGATGAAGCAGCATGAGATGCAGCAGCAGAAGTTGCAGAAGTAGATTCAGCAGGAGTTGTACTAGTAAGAGAATGTTCAGCAGATGCAGCAGCAGGGGATGAAATAGCTGGAGATGCAGAGAAGAAGGTGCAGAGAACTAGAAGACGAGTAAGGAGATGTAGCAGGAGATGCAGCCGCAGATGCAGCAATAGGTGTAGCAGCAGGTGCAGCAGCAGGAGATGCAACCGCAGAAAATGCTGCAGATCCAGCTGTAGGAATTTCAGCAGGAGATGCAGCAGCAGATGCAGCATTAGGAGATGCACTAGGAAATCCAGCAGCAGGAGATGTAGCAGCAGGAGATGCAGCAGTAGATGAATCTACAGCAGATTCAGCAAAAGATGCAGGAGATTCAGCAGCACATGCAGCAGCAGGAGATGAAGCAGCAGGAGGTGCAGCAGCAGGAGATGCAGCAGAATGTGAAGCAGTAGCAGGAGATGCAGAGACGATGCAGAGAATGAGAAGCAGCAGCAGAAGATGCAGCAGCAGAAGAAGCAGCAGTAGATGCAGCAGCAAGATATGCAGCAGTAGATGCAGGAGAACTATATGCATCAAAACGAGATGAAGCAGGAGATGCAGCATCAGGAGATGAAGCAAGTGGAAATGCCTTAGGAGATGCAGCAGAAGGAGATGCATTAGGTGATGTAACAGCAGATGCAGCAGCAGGAGATGCAGCAACACAAGATGCAGCAGGAGATGCAGCAGCAAGATATGCAGCAGAAGAAGACGATGTAGGAGATAAAGCAGCAGGAGATTAAGCAGCAAGACATGCATTAGGAGATGCAGTAGCAGAAGATGCAGCAGCAGGAGATGCCAGAGAAGGAGATGCAGCAGGATATACCAGAGAAGGAGATGGAGCAGGTAAAGCAGCAGGAGGAGATGCAGCAGGATATAGAGCTGGAGATGCCGCTGGAGATGCAGCAGTAATAGATGCATAAGGAGATGCAAAAGCAGATGTAGCAGCAGGACATGCAGAATCAGAAGATGAAGCAGGAGATGCAGTAGCAGATGCAGCAGCAGATGCAGCAGGAGGAGATGCAGCAGTAGCTACTGCATCAGGAGATGAGACAGGATATGCAGCAGCATATGAAGCAGAAGATGCAGCAGCAGATGCAGCAGAAGGAGATGAAGCAGTAGATGTATCATTAGGAGATGAAGCAGCAGGAGATGAAGCTGCAGGAGATGGAGCAGGGGATGCAGCAGTAGGAGATGCATCAGCAGAAGATACAGCAAAAGATGCTTCAGCAGGATATTCAGCAGCAAATTCTGGAGAAGAGGCATCAGCAGCAGATGCAGCAGCAGGAGGTGCTGCATCAGATGCAGCAGAAGGAGGTACAGCCGGAAGAGATGCAGAAAGCGATGAAGCAGCAGGAGTTGCAGCAGCAGAAGATGTAGCAGAATATACAGCAGGAGGAGATACAGCAGGAAATGCAGCAGGAGGAGATGCATCAGAAGAAGATGCAGCAGAAGATGCAGCAGCAGGACAAGGAGAAGGCAGAATTAAAGAGCAGGAGATTCACCAGAAGGAGATGCAGACGCAGGAGATCCATCCAGAAGAAGATGCGTCAGCAGGAAATGCAGCAACAGGAGATGCAGCAGAAGAACATGCAGGAAGAAAAGCAGCAGATGAACCAGTAGATTCAATAGGAGATGCAGCAGGAGGAGATGCAGCAGCAGATGCCAGATCAGGAGATGCAGCAGCAGAAGCAGCAGCAGGAGATACTTTAGGAGATGCAGCATCAGGATATGTAGCAGCAGGAGATGCAGCCGACGATGCATAAGATGTCATGCAGCAGAATTTGCAGCAGCAGGAGATGCAACAGAATATGCAACAGCAGAAGATACAGAAGCAGAGGATTCAGCAGCAAATGCAGCAGTATTAGATGGAGCAGTAGGAGATGCAGTAGCAGATGCAGCACCACATTTACCAGGAGATGCATCAGCAGGAGATGCAGCAGTAGGAGATGCAACAGGAGATGCAACAGCTAAAGATGCATCAGCAGGATCTGTAGGAATTGATGCAGCAGGAGATGCAGCAGGAGGTTCAGCAGGAGATAGAGCAGCAGGAGAGTTCGCAGCAGGAGATGCAGAAGAGATGATGCAGCAGGAGACGCAGCAGGAGATGATGCAGGAGATGCAGCAGCAGGAGATGCAGATTCAGCAAGAGAAGCAGGAACAGGAGATTCTATGGAAGATACAGAAGCAGGAGATGCTGCAGGGAATGCAGCATCAAAGATGCACCACCAGGAGATGCAGTACGAAATACAGCAGCAGGAGATACAGCAGGAGATGGAGCAGCAGGAGAAGCAACACCAGGAGATGCAATGGGATATGCTGAATCCGGATATGCAGCAGCAGGATATACAGCAGCAGTTTATAAAGCAGCAGGAGATGCAGCAGCAGATGCAGCAGCAATGGAGCAGAGGACGAATCGGAGATTCAGCAGAAAGAGATGCCACAGGAGATGAAGCAGGAGATGTAGATCCAGCAGGAGTTGTAGCAACAGGTAATGCAGCAGCAGGAGATGCTGCGGCAAGAGATGCTGCAGCAGATTCAGCAGGAAATGTAGCAACAGTAGATACAGAAGCAGTAGATGCAGCAAAAGATGCATCAGCAAGAGATAAATCAGCAGGAGATACAGCAGAAGGATATGCAGCAGGAGATGCATCAGCAGAAACTGCACCAGCAGAGGCAGCAGCAGTAGATGCAGCAGGGGATATAGAAAAATATGAGGCATCCCCTGTTACTTGATGTCCTCCTGCACCTCCTGCTGCTGCATATCCTTCTTCATCTCCTGCTTTAGTATCTCCTGCTGCTACATCTCCTGCTGCATCCTCTGATCATGCATCTGCGGATGCACCTCCTGATGCTCCATTTCCTGTTGCATCTGTTGCTTCATGCCCTGCTGCAAATCTTTTGGCTCCATCTGGTGCATCTGCTGCTGCATATGCTGCTGCTTCATTACTCCTGCATATCCTGCTGTATCTCCTGCTGCTGCATTCCTTTCTGAATTTTATGCTGAATCTACTGCTGAATATGTACACCCTGCTGCACCTTTTTCTCCGGCATCTCCTGATGCATCATCTGCAGCAGCATCTTCTGCTGCTACATCTCCTACTGAATCTGCATCTCCTGCTGCTACATCTCCTGCTGCATCTCCTCCTGCTGCATCTTCTGCTGCATTACCTGCTGCTGCTTTTCCTTAATCTGCTGTTGCATTTGCTGCTGCTTCATGTACAGCTGCATCTCCTGCTAAATATCCTGCTACTTGATGTCCTCCTGCATCTCCTGCTGCTGCATCTGCTGCTTCATCTCCTACTGCTGTATAGCCTGCTTCATCACCTCCTGCTTATTCATCTCCTCCTGCAACCTCTGCTCATGCAGGTGGAGGTGCATCAGGAGATGCATCTCGTGCTTCATCTCCTGCTGCTACATCTCCTGCTGAATCTCCTGCTGCACTTCCTGCTGTAACTGCTGATATATATGTTGCTACCACATCTCATGATGCATCTCCACCTGCTGCCACTCCTGCTGCATCTCCTGCTGCTGAATTTCCTGATGCTGTGTCTGCTGCTGAATCTCCTGCTGCTGCATCTCCTTCTGCACGTGCTGCTGCAGCATCTCTTGCTGCTGCATCTACTGCTGCATCTGCTGCTACTGCATCTACTCCTGCTGCATCTCATGCTCCTGCATAACTTGCTGCTGCAGGTCCTGTTGCATCCTCTTCTGCATATCCTGCTGCTGCATTTTCTGCTACTGCATCTCCTGCGGCTGCACATCCTGCTGTATTATGTGAGGAATCTGCTGTTGCTTCTGCTTCGGCTGCATCTCCTGCTGCTGCACCTCCTCCTTGGCATGTGCTGCTGCATCTCCTGCTGCTGCATCTCCTGCTGCGGCATCTCCTGCTACTGTATCCCTTTCTGCTTCATCTCCTGCTGATGCATCTGCGGCTTGAAATCCTTCTGGTGCATCTCCTTCATCTCTTGCTGAATCTCCTGCTGCTGCATCTCCTTCTACATCTCCTGTTACTGCATATCCTGCTGTATCTCCTGCTGCATCTCTTTCTACAGCTCTTACTGCATCTCCTGCTGCTGTGTCTGCTGCTGAATATCCTTCTGTGTCTGCTGCTTCATCTCCTGCTGCCTAATCTGCTGCTGCTGCATCTCCTGCTGCATCTGTTGCTACTGCATCTCCATTCTGCTGCATCTCCTTCTGCATTACCTGTTGCTGCATCTCCTTCTGCTGCATGAAGTAGCATGAGGTGGAGCAGGAGAACCAGCAGGAGGATATAGAGCAGCAGGAGATGTAGTAGAAGATGCAGCAGCAGATGTGGTAGATGCAGCAGCAAGAGATGAAGCAGGAGATGTAGCAGCAAGAGATGAAGCACGAGATGCATCTCCTGATGCACCTCCACCAGCTGCCACTCCTACTGCTGCGTTTGCTTCTGCATTTCCTTCTGCATCTCCTGCTGCTGAATCTCCTGATTCTGTGTCAGCTGCTGAATTTCCTTCTGCTGCATCTCCTGCTGCACGTGCTGCTGCAGCATCTCCTTCTGCTGCATTTCCTAATGCATGTCCTGCTTTATCTTCTGCTGCATTTCCTGCTGATGCATCTCCTGCTGAATCTCCTTCTATATCTCCCGCTGCTGCATCTCCTGCATCATCTGCTGCTTCAGCTCACGCTTCATCTCCTGATGCTGCATTTTCTGCTGATGTATATCCTGCTGCATCTCCTACGGCTGCATTTCTTGCTGCTGTATCTCCTGCTCCATTTCTTGCTGCTGTATCTCCTGCTACATCTCCTGCTGAATCTCTTTCTGCTAGATCTCCTGTTGCTGCATCTCCTCCTGCTCCATTTCCTACTGCATCTCCTCCTGCTTAATCTCCTACTGAATTTGCTGCTTCTACATCTCCTATTGCATCTCCTAATGCTGCATCTCTTGCTTCTTCATTTCCTGATCCTGCATCACATGCTGAAGCTCCTGTGGAATCTCCTGATGCATATCCTTATGCTGCATCTTCTCCTACTCTATCTTCTCTTGCTGCATTTCCTGCTGCATCTGCTGCTAGTGCATCTCCTCCTGCTGCATCTCATGCTCCTGCATAACTTGCTGCTGCAGCTCCTGCTGCAGCTCCTGTTGCATCCTCTTCTGCATCTCCTGCTGCTGCATCTCCTGCTGCTGCATATCCTGCTCTATTATGTGAGGAATCTGCTGTTGCTTCTGCTTCGGCTGCATCTCCTGCTGCTGCACCTCCTCCTCGGCATGTGCTGCTGCAACTCCTGCTGCTGCATCTCCTGCTGCGGCATCTCCTGCTACTGTATCCCTTTCTGCTTCATCTCCTGCTGATGCATCTGCGGCTTGAAATCCTTCTGGTGCATCTCCTTCTTCATCTCTTGCTGAATCTCCTGCTGCTGTTGAATCTCCTGCTGCATCTCCTGCTAAAGCTCTTGCTGCATCTCCTGCTGCTGTGTCTGCTGCTGAATATCCTGCTGTGTCTGCTGCTTCATCTCCTGCTGCCTAATATGCTACTGCTGCATCTCCTGCTGCGTCTGTTGCTGCTTCATCTCCATTCTGCTGCATCTCATTCTGCATCACTTGTTGCTGCATCTCCTCCTTCTGCATCTCGTGCTGCATATCCTGCTTCAGCTCCTTCTGCATCTCCTGCTGCTGTATCTCTTAATGCTGCGTATCCTGATCACGCACCTCCTGCTATATCTCCTGCTGCATTTCCTACTGATGCATTTCCTACTGAATATCTTGTTATATCTCCTGCTACTACATCTGCTGTGGCATCTGCTGTTTCAGATCCTGCTGCATCTCCTGCTGCTGCATCTCCTACTACTACATTTCCTGCTTCATCTCCTTCTGATACATGTCTTGCTGCTTCGTATGCTACTGCATCTCCAGATGCAGCATCTCATGGTACATCTCCTCTTGCTCAGTCTCCTGCTGCATATCCTACTGCTATAATTCCCGCTACTATATCTCCTTTTGCATCTCGTGCTGATGAATCTCCTGCTGCTGCATCTACTGCTACATCTCCTGCTGCTGCATCCCCTGCTGCTGCATTCTCTGTTTCGTCTACTGCTGCTGCATGTCCTGCTACATCTTCTGCTGCTGCATCTTCTTATGCTGTATCTGCTGCTGCATCTGCTGCTGCATCACCTGCTACTGAATTGTCTGCTACATTCCTGTTTCTCCTGCTGCCGTATCTCATCCTGTTGCATCTCCTCCTGCATCTCCTACTGCTGCATCTCCTTCTGCTGCATCTCCTGATGCTGCACCTCCTGCTGCTGCATCTCCTGCTGCATCTCTGCTGCTGCAAATCATGACGTATCTCCTGCTGAATATCTTCCTGCTGCATCTCCTGCTGCATATCCTGCTGCTTTATCTCATCCTGCTGAATCTCCTCCGTCATCTCTTGCTGCTGCATCTACTGCTTCATCTACTGTTGCTGCATTTCCTTCTGTATATGTTGTTGGTACATCTCTTGCTGCTGAGTCTGCTGATGCATGTCCTGATGCATCTTCTGATGCTGCATCTCCTGCAGCTTTATCTCCTGCATAATCTCCTGCTGATGCATATCCTGCTTCAACTCCTGCTGCTGCATTAACTTCTGCATCTCTTCCTGCTGTATTTCCTGCTGCTGCATCTCCTCCTGCTGCACCTGCTGCTTCATATTCTGATCAACTTCTATGACCAAGTGACTAAACTCTTGGATGAGGGAAAGGCTGTGGATGTGGTCTTCCTGGACTTCAGTAAAGCCTTTGATACAGTTTCTCACAGCATTCTGCTTCAGAAACTGTCGGCCTCTGGCCTGGACGGGTGCACACTCTCCTGGGTGAAAAACTGGTTGAATGACCGGGCCCAGAGGGTGGTGGTAAATGGAGTTAAATCCAGCTGGAGGCCAGTTACAAGTGGGGTTCCCCAGGGCTCAGTCCTGGGTCCAGTCCTGTTTAATGTCTTTATCAACGACCTGGATGAAGGCATTGAGTGCTCCCTTAGCAAGTTTGCAGATGACAATAAGCTGGGAGGAAGTGTCGATCTGCTGGAGGGTAGGGAGGCTCTGCAAAGGGACCTGAACAGGCTGGACTGCTGGGCTGAGACCAACGGCATGAGGTTTAACAAGGCCAAATGCCGGGTCCTGCACTTGGGGCACAACAACCCTAAGCAGAGGTACAAGCTAAGAGAAACAAGCTAGCTGGAAAGCTGCCAGGAGAAGAAGGACCTGGGGGTGCTGGTCTGAACATGAGCCAGCAGTGTGCCCAGGTGGCCAAAAGGGCCAATGGCATCTTGGCCTGCATCAGGAATGGCGTAACCAGCAGGTCCAGGGAGGTTATTCTCCCCCTGGACTCAGCACTGGTGAGACCGCACCTCGAGTACTGTGTTCAGTTCTGGGCCCCTCACCACAAGAGGGATGTTGTGGCTCTGGAGCGAGTCCAGAGAAGAGCAAAAAAGCTGGTGAAGGGGCTGGAGAACAAATATTATGAGGAGCAACGGAGAGAGCTGGGGTTGTTCAGCCTGGAGAAGAGGAGGCTGAGGGGAGACCTTATTACTCTCTACAACTACCTGAAGGGAGGTTGTGGAGAGGAGGGTGCTGGCCTCTTCTCCCAAGTGACAGGGGATAGGACGAGAGGGAATGGCCTCAAGCTCCGCCAGGGGAGATTTAGGCTTGAGATTAGGAAAAAGTTCTTCACGGAGAGGGTGGTTAGGCATTGGAACAGAATGCCCAGGGAGGTGGTTGAGTCACCGTCCCTGGAGGTGTTTAAGGTTAGGGTAGACGAGGTGCTTAGGAGCATGATTTAGGGATTGGTGGGAATGGTTGGACTCGACAATCCAGTGGGTCTCTTCCAACCTGGTTATTCTGTGTGATTCTGCATCTCCTAATGCTGCAATGCTGCATCTGCTGCTGCATGTGCTGCTTCATCTCTTGCTGCATCTCTTGTGCTGCATCTCTTGGTGCTGCATCTCCTGCTGATGCATCTCCTGCTGCATCTGCTGCAGCATCACCTGCTGCAGCATCTCCTGCTTCATCTCAAGCTGCATTTCTTGCTGAAACAGCTCCTCCTGCATCTCACGCTTCTGCATCTCCTGCTGCAGCTCCTTCTGATGCATCGGTGAATTCATCTTATGATGCTGCTATCCTGCTGCTGAATCCCCTGCTGCTGAATCCCCTGCTGCGTCTTCTGCGTCTGCATTACCTGCTGCATCTCCTTCTACTTCATCTCCTGCTGCGGCATTTCCTGCTGCTTCATCTGCTGCTGCATCTCATGCTGCATCTCCTGCCGCTGCACCTCCTGCTGCTGCATGTCCTGTGTAATCTCCTACTGCTACATCTACTGCTGAATCTCTGGGTTCTTCATCTCTTGCTGATGCATCTTCTGCTGCATCTCCTACTGCATCTCCTGCTGTTGCATTCCATTAATAGTAGCTGTTAAGTTAATTTTGAAACTTACACTAAAACGGTTTGTGAGTCATGATTCAGAGATTGCAGAGAAAGCGCTTCAAGAGAAAATGATAACGTGAGCTAGAATTTGATCTTAGCACCTTCCCTGGTGTACTTGAGCTGAACGCTGAAGAATTTTGAAGTGATAATTTAATAGCCATTCTAATGTTACAGTACACAAGCCTAGACTGAAAGTTCTACAAGTCTTGCCTTGCAGTGAAAGGTCCTGTCGCTGCATTTGCAGCATCTGCTACTGATTCACATACTGCTGAATATACTACTATATATCAGCTGCTGCATCTACTGCTGCAGCACTGCTGCTACATGTCCTGCTGCTGAATCTGCTGCTGCATCTTTTGCTGCTGTATCTCTTTCTGAATCCATTGTGGCTGCATCTTCTGCTGCATCTATTGCGGCTGCATCTCCTTCTGCTGCTTATCATTCTCTGTATCATCTGCTCTGCATCTCCTGCTACTGCATCCCCTGTAGCTTCATCTCCTTCTGCATATCCTGCTACTGCATCCCCTGCGGCTTCATTTCCTGCTGCATCTCCTACTGCTGCCTCTGCGACTGGATCATATCCTTCTGCATGTGTTGTTGCTGCATCTCTTGCTGCTGTATCCGCTGATGCTTTGCCTCATGTATTTTTGCTGCTGCATCTCCTGCTGCTGCATCATTGCATAATCTCTTGCTGCTGCATATGGTGGTGCTACACCTGTCGCTTCATCTCCTGCTGCTGCCTCTGCTGGTGTTTCATCTGCTGCAGCACCTGGTGCTGCATCTCCTGCTGCTGCATATCATAATGGATCTTCTTCTGCTACATCACCTGCTGCTATATCTCCAGCGTACTCAACTGCTGCAGAATCTTCTGCTGCATCTCATGTTGCTACATCTCTTGCTGCTGATCTCGTGCTTCATCTCTTGCTGCTGCATCTCCTGCTTCATCTCTCATTGCTGCATCTACTACATCTTCTGCTGCATCTGCTACTACATCTCCTGCTGCTCTATATCCTCCTGCTGGTTCTCCTACTGCACCTCTTGCTACTTCATCTTCTGCTGCATCTCCTGATGAATCTTCTGTTGCTGTATCTCTTGCTGCATCTATTGCAGTAGCATCTCCTGCTGCACCTCCTGCCGCTGCTTCTTATGCTTTTCTTCATCAAGAGATGCATGATCAGCATATGCAGCATTAAGAGATGCAGCAGTAGATGCAGCACGAGATGCAGCAGCATATGCAGCAGGAGAAGATGCAGCAACAGGTGATGCAGAAGGAGATGCAGCAGCATGGAGATGCAGCAGCAACAGATAAGGCAGCAGGAGATGCAGCAAGAGCTGTAGCAGGAGATACAGCAGGAGATAGAGCAGAATATGCAGTAGCAGGAGATGTAGAAGGAGATGCAGCAGCAGGAGATGCAACAGCAGCAGGAGATTCAGCAAGAAATGTGGAAGGAGATGCACCAGAAGGATTTCAAGCCACAGATGCATCAGCAGGAGATGCAGAAGCAGGAGATGAAGCAGAAAGGTATACAGCAGCAGGAGATGCAGCAGCAGAAAAGGCAGCAGCAGGATATGCAGAAGAGGATGCAACAGGAGCTGCAGCAGCATGTTATGCAGGAGTAGATGCAGTAGCAGCAGATGCAGCAGGAGATACAGCAGAAGGAGATGCTGTAGCAGTACGTGCCGAAGGAGATGCAGCAGCAGGAGATTCAGCAGCAGACACAGCATCAGGAGATTCAGCAGCAGGAGATGCAGAAGCAATCGCAGCAGTAGGGGTGGCAGAAGGTGTAGATGCATCAGGAGATGCATATTCAGAAGGAGATGCAGCAGGATATGCAGAAGGAGGAGATGATGCATCAGACGCAGCAGCAGGAGATGAAGCAGCAGAAGATGCAGCAGTAGGAGATACAGGAGGAGGAGATTCATCAAGAGGTACATATTCAGGAGGAGACGCATCGGGAGATGTAGCAGGCTATGTAGCAGCATGAGATGCCGCAGGAGATGTAGGAGGAGATTCAGCAGCAGGAGATGCAAGAGCAGGAGATGCCACCGCAAAAGATTCAGCAGTAGATTAAGCAGCAGATTCATGAGGAAATGCAGTAGCAGGATATGAAGCATTAGATGCAGCAGGAGATGCAGCATCAGCGGATGCAGCAGCAGATTCAGCAGCAAATGCCACAGGAGACGCAGCAAAATGAGATGCAGAAGCAGATGCAGTAAGAAGTGCAGATTAAGCAGTAGATGCAGCAGGATGTGATGCTTCAGATGATACAGCATCAGGAGACGAGCAGGAGATTGGGCAGGAGATGCAGAAGGAGGAGAGGCAGGAGGAGATGATGCAGCAGACGCAGCAGCAGGATATGCAGAAGGAGAAGATGCAGAAGCAGGAGATGCATCAGTAGAAGATACAGCAGGGGATGCAGCAGCAGGAGATTCCGCAGCAGGAGATGCAGGAGGACATCAAGTAGCAGGATATTTAGCAGGAGATGCAGCAGTGCATGAAGCAGCAGCAAATGCAGCAGCAGATTAAGGAGATACAGCAGGAGATGCAGCAGCAGGTAATGCAGCAGAAGATGCAGCAGGAGGAGATGTAGCAGGAGATGCAGCAGCAGGAGATGCAGATTCAGTAGGAGATGTAGCAGCAGAAGATGCTGCTGCATATGATGCAGCAGGAGATGCAGGAGAAGGAGGTGCAGCAGGGGATGCATATTCAGCCTTAGATTCAGCATCAAATTCAGAAGGAGATGCAGCAGCAGATGATGCAGCAGGAGATGCAGGAGTAATGAAGCAGCAGCATATGCAGCAGCAGATGCACCAGATGGAGCCGAAAGAGATGCAGCAGGGGATGAAGCACTAGATGCAACAGGAAATGGAACATCAGGAGATGCATCCGCAGATGCATGATCAGAGGATGCAGCAGGAGATGTAGCAGCAGGAGATACAGAAGCAGGAGATGAAGCAGCAGATGCAGCAGCAGGAGATGCAGGAGGACATCAAGTAGCAGAATATTTAGCAGGAGATGCAGCAGTACATGAAACATTTCCTTCTGTTGCATCTCCTCTCCACATCCTTTTAATGCATCTCCTGTTGATTCATCTCTTTCTGATGCATCTTTTGCTGCATCTCCTACTTCTGCATCTACTGTTGCTACATTTCCTGCTGAATCTGCTGCAGCATCTCCTGCCATAGCATCTCCTGCTGCCGCATTACCTGTGGCTACATCTCCTGCTGGATCTACCTCTCCTGCTGCATCTGCTGTGGCATCTCTTTCTGCTGAATCTTCGATTTGTCCTCTGCTCCATTGCTGCTGCATCTGCTGCTGCATCTCCTGCTGCTTTATAAACTGCTGCTGTATATCCTGGTGCTGCATATCCGGATTCAGCATATCCCATTGCATCTCCTGGTGTTGCTTCTCCTGCTGCTCCATCTCCTGCTGTATCTCCTGCTGCTGTATTTCATACTGCATCTCCTGGTGCTGCATCTTTGATGCTGCATTCCCTGCAGCATCTCCTGCTTCTGTATCTTCCGTAGAATCTCTTGTTCCTGCTTCTCTTGCTGAATCTGCACGTCCTGCTGCTGCATCTCCTGCTGTTGCATCTTCTGCTGCATCTCCTGTTGCTGCACGTCCTGCTGTTGCATATCCCACTGCATCTCCTCCTGAATCTCCTGCTGCATTTGCTTCAACTGCATCTCCTTCTGCATATGCTTCAACTGCATCTCCTTCTGCATCTCCTGCTCACGCATCTTCTACCACGTCTCCTGATGAAACTCCTGCTGCTGCATCTTCTGCTGATGCATCTCCCTTTGTGGCATCTTCTTCTGATGGATCTTCTGCTGATGCATCTCCTGCTGAATCTGCTGCTAAATCTGCTGCTGCATCTCCTGCGTCTGCACCTCCTTCTGCTGAATCTCCTGCTCTTTAATTCGGCCTTCTCCATGTCCTGCTCATGCATCTTCTGCTGCATCTTCTTCTGATGCATCTCCTACTGCTGCATTTCCTGCTATATCTCCTCCTGATGTATCTTCTGCTACATCTTTTGCTCCTGCAACTCCTGCTGCTTCATCTCTTTCTGAATATTTTCCTGCTGTACGTCCTTCAGCTGCTTCATCTCCTGCTGCTGCATTTGCTGCTTCATCTCCTGCTGCTGCATCTTCTGCTGAAATTCCTACTGCTGGAACTGCAGCATTTTCTGCGGTTGCATCTCCTGCTGCTACACCTGCTGCTACACCTGCTGCTGCATCTGCTGCTGCTTCTCCTTACTCTGCTTCTAGTTGTCTGCACCTTCTTCTCTGCATCTCCAGCTATTTCTTCCCTTACTGCTGCATCTCCTGGTGCTTTTTATACTGCTGCGTCTCCTGCTGATTCATCTAGTGCTGCATCTCCTGCTACATCATCTGCTTCTGCATCTCCTACTTCTGGATCTCCTGCATCTCCTACAGTGGCATATTCTGTTTCAACTCCTGTTGCTGCATCTCGTGCTTTTTATAATTCTGATGCATCTGTGGATTTATCATATGGTGCTGCTCTCTTGCTGGTTCCCCTGCTGCTGAATCTGCTGCTCCTGCAAACCCTGCTGCATCTACGGCTGCTGCATACCCTAATTCATCTACTGCTTCTGCATCATCTGCTGCATCTCCTGCTGCTGAATCTCGTCCTGCTTCATACACTGCTGTATCTCCTGCTGCTGCATTGCCTGCTGCATCTTCTCCTGCTCCATCTCCTGCTACAAAATTTCCTAATGAATTTCCTTCTATTTAATCTCCTAATGCTGCAACTCCTGCTTCATCTCCTTCTGCTGCATATATAGCTACTGCATCCACTGCGGTTTTGCCTGCTGCTGCATCTCCTGCTGCATCACCTGATGCTGCATCTCATGGTGCACCTCCTCTTACTCAATCTCTTGCTACATATCCTGCTTCTACAACACCTGATACTGAATCTCCTGCTCCATCTCCTGCTGATGCAACTCCTCCTGCTGCATCTTCTGCTGCTGCATCTCTTTCTGCTGCATCTTCTGCATGTCCTGATGCATCTCGTCCTGTTGCTTCATCTGCAACATTTGCTGCTGCATCTACTGCTGCTGCATCTCCTTGTACTGAATCTGCTGCTGCATCTTCTGCTGCTGTATCTCTGCATCCATTGTGGCTGCGTCTCTTGATGCATCTATTGCAGCTGCATCTTCTGCTGCATCTCCTTCTACTGCTTACCATTCGCTGCATCTTCTGATCTTCCTCTCCTGCTGCTGCATCTGCTGGTGTTTCATCTGCTGCGGCACCTGGTGCTGCATCTCCTGCTGCTGCATATCATAGCGCATCTTCTTCTGCTACATCACCTACTGCTGTATCTCCAGCGTACTCTCCTGCTGCTTCATCTCCTGCTGCTGCATCTCATGTTGCTGCATCTCCAGCTGCTGCATCTCGTGCTTCATCTCTTGCTGCTGCTTCTCTTGCTTCATCTCTTGCTGCTGCATCTACTGCATCTGCTGCTGCATCTGCTGCTACATCTCCTGCTGCTCTATATCCACCTGCTGCTTCTCCTACTGCACCTCTTGCTACTTCATCTTCTGCTGCATCTCCTGATGCATCTTCTGTTGCTGTATCTCTTGTTGCATCTATTGCGGCTGCATCTCCTGCTACATCTCCTGCTGCTTATCGTTCTCTGCATCTTCTGCTCTCCATCTCCTGCTACTGCATCCTCTCCTGCTGCATATCCTGCTGCATATTCTGCAGCATCTCCTGCCGCTGCATCTCCTGCTCCAACTCGTACTGCTGCATCTGTGACTGCATCACCTTCTGCTGCATCTCTTGCATCTGCTGCTGCATCTCTTGCATCTGCTGCTACATCTGCTGATTATTCATCTACTGCTGCATCTCCTGCTACATCTCCTTCTTCTGCATCTACTGCTGCTGGATCTCCTACTGGTGCATACCTTGCTGCATCTACTGCTTCTGCATACCCTACTTCATCTACTGCTGCTTCATCTCCTGCTGCTGCATCATCTACTGCTGCGGCATCATCTACTGCTGCTGCATCATCTACTGATGCATCTCCTGCGTAATCTCTTTCTGCTGCATTTGAAGCACTTTCTGCTCCATCTCCTGGTGATTCACATACTGCGACATCTCCTTCTATATCTCCTGCTGCTGCATCTTCTACTGTATCTCTTGCTGAATCTATGGCAGCTGCTTCTCATGGTGCATATCCTTCTGCTGCTTCTCATTCAATGCATCTTCTTTTCTGCATCTCATTCCACTTCTTTCCCTGCTGATGCATCTCCTGCTGCATTTCATGCAGATGCACCTCCTTAGGCTGCATCTCCTTCTGTATCTCCTCCTTCTGCATCTCCTGCTGCTTCATCTCCTGCAGCTGCTGCTGCATCTGCTGTTGCATCTTTTGCTCCTGAATCCCCTGCAGCAATCCTACTGCATCTCCTAATGAAGCAAATCCTACTGCTGCATCTCCCACTTCATCTCTTTCTGCTGCATCTCCTACTGCATCTCGTGCTGCATCAGCTGCTACTGAATCCCCTGCTACATTCCTGATGCATCTCCTTATCCTGCATCTCCACCTGCTGCATCTCCTCCTGCTGTGTATTCTGCTGCATCTCCTGCTGCATCTCCTGCAGCTGCATCTCCTCCTGCTAAATCTCCTCCCTCTAAATCTCCTCCTGAAGCTGCTGGCACCTCTCCTGCTGCATCTCCTGCTGCATATTTTCCTGCATCTCCTCCGGCTGCATCTGCTGGTGCATGTCCTGCTGTTCTAACTCCTGCTGCATTTCCTGCTATATCTCCTGCTGCTGGATCTCCTCCTGCATCTCCTGATGATGAATCTGATGCTGCATCTCGTTCTGCATCATATCCTGATGCATCTCCTGCTGCTGAAACTCCTGCTGCTGAGTACACTGCTGCATCTTCTGCTGATGCATTTCCTGTGTCATCTCCTGCTGCTGCATCTCCTGATGAGTGTGTCGCTGCATCTCCTCCTGCATTACATGCTGCATCTCCTCCTGCTGCATGTCCTGCTGCTGCATCTCCCTCTGCCTCATCTGCTGGTACTAAATTTGCTGCTGCATCCGCTGCTGCATCTCATGCTGCTGCATCTCATGCTGCATCTCCTCCTGCTGCATGTCCTGCTGCTGCATCTACTCCTGCATCTCCTGTTGCCTTTCTTGGTCCTGCATCTCCTACTGCTGCAACTTCTGCTGCTGCAACTCCTGCTGCTTGCATCTCCTGCTATAAAATATCCTGCTGCATCTCCTGCTTCATATCCTCCTGCTACGTCTCCTGCTGCAACATCTCCTGATACATCCGCTGCAGCATCTCCTGCTGCTGCATCTGCTGCTGTATCACCTGCTTCAAAATCTCCTACTGCTGTATCTCCTGTTGCTGCAGTAACTGCTGTATCTTCTGCTGTATCTTGTGTTGCTGCATATCCTGCTTCTGTATATACTGCTGCATTTCCTGCTGCTTCATCTCCTGATCTGCTGCTACGTCTATTGCTGCTGCATGTCCTGATGCTGCATTTTCTGCTGCATCTGATGCTGCATCTTCTGCTTCCTCATCTCCTGCTTTATCTCCTGCTTCTGCATAATCTGATGCTTCATCATCTGCTGCATCTGCTGCTGCATCTTCTGCTGCTGCATCTCCTGCTGCTTCATCTCCGGCTTCTGCATAATCTGCAGCATCTCCTCTGGCTGCATCTCCTGGTGCATCTCCTGCTGCTGAATCTCCTATTGCATCTCCAAATTTTGCATCTCCTCATGCTGCATCTCCTTCATCTCCTGCTGCATCACCTACTACTGAATCCTCTCCTGAATTCCTGCTGCATCTCCTGATGCATCTCCTGATGCTGAATCTCCTGCTGTTGCATCTGCTGCTTCATCTCCTGCTGCGTCTGCTGGTGCTGCATATGCTACTGCATCTGCTGCAGGATCTCCTTCTTCCTCCTCTCATGCCATCTACAGCCGATGCATCTCCTGCTCTGTATATCTTGTTCAATCTACTGCTCCTGCATCTCCTGCATCTTTTGCTGTAGATTAATCTTCTGTTTCATCTCCTGTTGCTTAACCTTCTGATTTTTGATGTCCTCCTGCATCTCCTGATGCTCCATCTGCTGCTGCTACATACACTGCTGCATCTCCTGCTGCTGCATCTCATGCTGCATCTCCTGCTGAATGTGCTTCTGTATCTGCTGAGTCTTAATCTCTTGCTGCTGGATCTCCTACTTCAGCATCTTCTGCTGAATGTGCTGCTGAATATGCTGCTGCATCTCATGCTGCATCTTGTGCTGATGCATCTCCTGCTTCTTCATCCTCGGTTTCATCTTCTACCGCTGCATGTGCTGCTACATCTTCAGTTTCTGAATTTACTTCTGCTGCATTCCTGTTGCATCTCCTACTGCTGCACCACCTGCTATTGAATCTCCTGCTGCATCTTCTATTGCTGCATCTATTGCTGCTGCATCCTCTGCTGAAACTCCTGATGCTGCATCTTTGCAACTACCTCTGATGCATCAGTGGAATCATCTGATGATGCGTCTCCCCTGATTAATTTCCTGCTGCTGAATCTCCTGCTATTGCATGCCCTGCTGCATCTACTGCTTCTTCATATCTTAATTCATCTACTGCTGCTGCATTATCTTCTGTTTCTCCTGCTGCTACATCTCCTACTGAATATCCTGCTGCTGCATCTCCTGGTGCTATATCTTTTGCTTATAATTCTCCTGCCAGTGCATGTTTTACTATATCTGCTGCTGCATCTACTGCAGCTGCATCTCCTGATTCTGCATCTCCTGCTACTGCATCTCATAATGCATCTCCTGTAGCTTAATCACCTGCTTTTGCATCTCCTGCTTTATCTCCTTCTGATGAATATCTTGCTGCTGCAACTACTGCTGCTTTGTCTGCTGCTACATCTCCAGTTGCATCTCCTGCTGCTGCATCTCAGGGTACATCTCCTCTTGCTCAGTCTCCTGCTGCATCTCCTGCTCCTTCGTCTGATTCTGCAACTCCTGCTCCTTCTCCTGCTGCTGAATCTCCTGCTACACCTACGTCTGCATCTCATGCTGCTTCATCTGCATCATTAGGATATTCTGAAGGAGATGCAGACGTAGGAGATGCAGCAGGAGATATAGTAGGAAATGAAGCAGCAGGAGACACAAAATCAGAGGCAATTGCGGATGCATCAGGAGATGCATCAGAGATGCAGCAGCAGATACTGCATGAGATGCAGCAGGAGGAGATGAAGCAGCAGAAGAAGCTGCAGGAGAAACAGAAACAGGAGATGCAGCAGCAGCAGAATCAGTAGGAGGTTAAGCAGGGCAAGCAGTAGCAGGAGATGGAGCAGTAGAAGCAGTAGCAGGAGATACAGCACAAGATGCATCAAAGTTGCTGCAGAATATGCAGCAGGATATATAGCAGCAGCAGACGCAGGAGTAAGAGATGCAGCAGCAGATGCATATTCAGCAGTAGACTTAGCAGGAGATGCAGCAGGATATGCAGCATCAGAGATGTAGCAGGAGATCAGCAAGAGATGCAGCAGCAGGAAATGCAGCAGCAGATGCAGCAGAAGGAGATGCAGTAGAAGGAGGATCAGCATATGATACAGCTGCAGGAGAAACAGCAGCAGATGCAGCAGCAGATTCAGCATCAGGAGTAGCCGCTTAGGCTGATTCAACAGGAGGTTCAGGAGCAGATAATGCAGCAGGAGATGGTACTGGATATGCAATAGCAGGAGATGAGGCAGCAGATGTACCAGATGGAGATGCAGCAGGAGATGCTGTAGGCTCTGAAATTTTGAAGTGACACTTTAATAGTCATTCTGATGTTACAGAACACAAGACTAGACTGAAAGTTCTACACGTATTGCTTTGCAGTAGAAGAGCTATAAGAGAAAATATTCAACAACAGCAGCATTCCATGCTAGCATCTTCCAGGTGGGAATTACTCACTTTTTCTAAAGAGCCTGTTAAGTCACAATTGCCTAGTCTATACTAAACGTTCTGTTAGTAGTGCTTCACAGCTTGTAGTGAAAGCGCTTCCAAAGAAGACTCTAACGAGAGCCTGTATTTGATCGTAGCAGCTTCTCTGAGATACTTGTTCTGAACTACTTGAAATTTGGAAGAGACGCTTTAATAGCCGTTCTGATGTTACAGTACACAGACTGAAAGCTCTACAAGTCTTGCTTTGCAGTGAAAGAGCTATAAGAGAAGCTTCCTTGCGGTACTTGTGTTGAATGCTCTGAAATTCTGAAGTGACGATTTCATAGCAATTCTGATGTTACAGCACATAAGCCTAAAATGAAAGTTCCACAAGTCGTGCTCTGCAGTGAAAGCGCATACAGAGAAGATTCTAACGAGAGCCACTATTTGATGCTAGCAACTTTGCAGGGGTATTTGTGCTGAACGCTTTCAAATCTTCAAGCGATGCCTTACCCTAGCCAAGCTGATGTTACAGTTCACTAGCCTAGAAGGAAAGTTCACAATTCTTGGTTTGTAGTCAAAGTGCTCTAAGAGAAGACATTCAGAAGCGGAATCATTCCAAGCCAACATCTTCCCTGCTGGAGATATTCACTTTTCCTAAAGCGCCTGATTAGGCATTATTAAGTCGCTAATAACTAGCCTACACGAAAACGTTGCCTTTTTTGTGCTTTGCAGCTAGCAGGGAAAGCGCTTCATGAAAAGATCCTAACGAGAGCCAAAATTTGATGGTAGCACATTCCCTGCGGTGCTTGTGCTGAACGTTCTCAAATCTTGAAGTGATGCTTCAAACGTTACAGTTCACATGCCTAGAGCAAAAATTCTACAAGTCGTCTTTTGCAGTAACAGCGCTATTAGAGAAAACACTAAGAAGTGGTATAATTTCGTGCCAGCATCTGCACTGCCTGAGATACTCACTTTTCCGTAAGCGCCTTAATAGGCGCAGTTAAGTCACAATTCATTATCCTAAACTAAAATGTGTAGTCTTGCTTTACAACTTGCAGTGAAAGCGCTGTAAGAGAAGACACTAAGCAGAGCCTGCATTTGATGGTAGCAGCTTCCCTGAGGTACTTGTGCTGAATGCTCTGAAATTTTGAAGTGATGCTCTACTAGCTGATGATATACTTCAGAAGCCTTGACTGAAAGTCCTATAAGTCTTGCTTTGCAGTGAAAGCGCTCTGAGAGAAGACATTCAGAAGCAACAGCATTCCATACTACCATCTCCCTTGCTGCCGATATTTGCTATTCCTAAAGTGCGTTATTAGGCGCAGTAAAGTAACTATTCCTTAACCTACATTAAATCGTTCTGTTAGTCGTGCTTTCCACGTTGCAATGAAAGCGCTTCCAGAGAAGGCTCTAACGAGAGCCAGCATTTGATCGTAGCAGCTTCCCTGTCATTCTTGTTCTGAATGATTTTAAACTTTGGAGTGACGCTTTTTATACACATGATGTTACAGTACACGTGCTTAGACTAAAAGTTCTACAAGTCTTGCTTTGCAGTGAAAGCGGTCTAAGAGAAGACATTCAGAAGCAGCAGCATTCCATGCTAACATTTTCCCTTTCGGGATTTACACGCTTTTCCTAAAGTGCATTATTTTGCCCAATTACGTCACAATTCAGTAACTTATTTTAAAACGGTCTATAAGTCGTGCTTCGCAGCTTGTAGTGAAAGCACTTCAAGAGAAGACACTAAAGAAAGCTAGCATATGATCGTAGCAGATTCCCTGCGGTTCTTGTGCTGTACGATTTGAAATTTTGAAGTTAGGCTTTAATAGCCTTTCTGATATTACAGTACACAAGCCTAGCCTGGAAGTTATTTGATTTTCCTAAAGCGCCTCAATAGGGGCAGTTAAGTCATAATTCAGGTCCTTATACTAAAACTTTCTGTTCGTCGTGCTTTGCAGCTTGCATTGAAAACACTTCCAGAGAAGTCGTTGTGCAGTGAAAGCGCTATAAGAGAAGACATTCAAAACCAGCAGCATTCCAGGCTAGAATATTTGCTGAGGGAGTTATGTTTTCATATAAGATCAGGAATGGAGATGTTGGAGTTACACTTGGAGATGAAGTCGGAAGATGCAGCAATATGATATTTTGCAGCAAATGCAGCAGCAGAAGATGCAGCAGCAGGATGTGCAGCAGGAGATGCAGCAGCAAATGTAGTAGATGCAGAAGAATTGCAGCAGCAAGGAAATGCAGCATCATGACACACAGCAGGTGGTACAGCAGGGGGATGTGCAGCAGGAGGTGCATATTCAGCAGGAGATGCATCAGGGGATTCAGAAGAAGGAGATGCAGTAGGAGATACAGCATGATATGAAGAAGGAGCAGATTCAGCAGCATGAATAAAGAAGCAGGAGATGCATCCGAAGCACATACTGCATCAGGATATGCAGCTGGAGATGAAGCAGCAAGAATTGCAGCTGGAGATATAGCAGTATTAGATGGAGGAGGAGAGGTAAAGTAGCAGATGCAGCACCACATTTATCGGGAGATGCAGCAGCAGTATATGCAGTAGCAGGAGATGCAGCAGCAGGAGATGCAACAGGAGATGCAGCAGCAAGATATGCAGCAGGAGGATATGTAGGAATTGATGCAGCAGGAGGTGCAGCAGGAGATAGAGCAGCAGGAGAGTTAGTAGCAGGAGATGTAGAAGAGATGATGCAGCAGGAGATGCAGCAGGATATCCAGCAGGAGATTCAGCAGCAGGAGGTGCAGATTCAGCAAGAGACGCAGGAACAGGAGATTCTACAGAAGATGCAGAAGCAGGAGATGCTGCAGGGAATGCAGCACGAAACACAGCAGCAGGAGATACAGCAGGAGATGGAGCAGCAGGAGAAGCAACACTAGCAGATGCAATAGGATATGCTGAATCCCTATATGCAGCAGCAGTTTATAAAGCAGGAGGAGATGCAGCAGCAGTTTATAAAGCAGGAAGAGATGCAGCAGCAGATGCAGCAGGAGATGTAGATTCAGCAGGACATGTAGCAACAGGATATGCTGCAGCAGATGCAGCAAAAAGAGATGCAGCAGCAGGAGATGTAAAAAGAAGAAATGCATCATGTAATGAAGCACCAGGAATGCCACAGTAGAAGATGCAGGATCATGAGCTTCAGCAGCAAGAGATGCTGCAGGAGATGTACCAGAATAGGATGCGACAGCAGATGCAGCAGGAGGAGATGCAGAAAAACATGCAGCACCAGGAGATGCAGCAGGCCAAGATGAAGCAGGATATAGAGCAGCAGGAGATGCATTAGGAGATGAAGCAGAAGTATATGCAGCAGGAGATGCAGCAAGAGATGCAGTGACAAAAAATGCAGCAGGAGATGAAGCAGCTGGAGATGTAGCAGGAGTCGCAGCCAGATGAGATGCAGCAGGATACGCAGCAGCAGGAGATGCAGCAGCAGCAGATGCAGCAGGAGATTCAGCAGAAAGAGATGAAGTGAAGTAGATGCAGAAAATCAGATGCAGCAGCTTGAAGTGCAGCAGCAGCAGATTCAGCAGCAGATTCAGCTGGAAATATAGCAGCAGTAGATGCAGCAGCAGGAGATTCAATAGCAGGAGATGCAGTAGCAGGAGATGCAGCAAAAGATGCATCAGAAAGAGATGAATCAACAGGAGATGCATTAACAGGATGTGGAGAGGAGATGCAACAGCAGGAAATGTTTCATGTACTGCTGCATCTCCTGCTAAATCTCCTGCTACTTGATGTCGTCCTGCATCTCCTGCTGCTGCATCTGCTGCTTCATCTCCTGCTTCACTATCTTCTGCTGCTACATTTCCTGCTACATCCTCTGCTTCTGTATCTCCTGCTGCTACATCTCCTGATGCATCCTCTGCTCATGCACCTGCGGATGCACCTCCTGATGTTCCATTTCCTGTTGCATCTGGTGCTTCATATCCTGCTGCATCTTTTATGGCTCCATCTGGTGCATCTGCTGCTGCATATCCTGCAGTTTCATCTACTCCTGCATCTCCTGCTGCATCTCCTGCTGCTGCATCTCCTGCTGAATTTTATGCTGAATCTACTGCAGAATATGCATCCTCTACTGCATCTCCTGCTGCTGCGTCTCCTGCTTCATATCCTACTGCATCTCCTCCTGCTGCATTACCTGCTGCATCTCCCCTTGCAGCATATCTTGCTGCATTTCCTTCTACTGCATCTCCTGCTGCATTTCGTCATGCAGCATGTCCTGCTGCATCTTCTGCAGGAGCATCTTCTGCTGCTACATTTCCTACTGAATCTGCATCTCTTGATGTATCTGCTGCTTCATATATTACTGCTGCATCTGCTGCCTCTGCATCTGCATCTGCATCTCCTCTTGCTGCATCTTCTGCTGAATTTCCTGCTGCTGCTTCTCCTTAATCAGCTGCTGCATCTGCTACTGTATCTCCTGCTGCATCTAATCCTGCTGCATTTGCTTCTGCATTTCTACTTCATCTCCTGCTTCAACTTAGGACAGGCTGCAGGTGAGGCAGCTGCAGGTTATGCATCAGGAGAAGATACAGCAGCAGGAGATGCAGTAGGAGATGCAGCAGGATTAGATTCAGCAGGAGAGGCATCAGGAGATGCAGCAGCAGGAAATGCAGCACCGGGAGATGCAGGATAAGCATCAGATGCATCAGAAATGTAGCAGGGGATTCTGTAGCAGCTGATGCAGCACGAGATGCAGTAGGAGATGCAGCAGAAAGAGATGAAGAAGAAAGTGCTGCAAATGCAGCAGAAGGAGATTCAACAGAAGATGCATCAGTAGATGATGCAGCAGCAGGAGATGAAGCAGCAGGAGATTACGTAGGAGATGCAGAAGCAGTAGATGCAACAAGGTATGAACCAGCAGGAGATGCAGCAGTAGATGATGCAGAAGAAAAAGATGTAGCAGGAGATGCAGCAGTAGATGAATAATCAGCAGATGTAGCAGCAGATGCAAGAGATGCAGCAGAAGGTGATGCAGTCACAGATGCAGCAGAATGAGGTGGAGCAGGAGATGCAGCCGCAGGAGATTCTACAGAATATGCTGCAGGAGAGGATGCAGTGCCAAGAGATGGAGAGCAGAAGATGCAGAGAACGATAAGCAGCAGGAGATGTAGCAGGAGATGCAGCTGCAATAGATGCAGCAAGAGATACAGCAACAGAAGATGCATCAGGAGATGCAGCAGAAGATGAAGTAGCAGGAGATGCAGCAGAAGAACCAGCGGGATGATATAGAGCAGCAGGAGATGTAGCAGCAGATGCAGCAGAAGATGCAGTAGATGCAGCAGCAAGAGATGAAGCAAGAGATGCAACAGCAAGAGATGAAGCACGAGATGCAGCAGCAGGAGACGCAGCAACATGAGATGCAGCAGGAGAGTACCGTGGAGATACAGCAGCAGGTGATGTAGCAGAAGAAGATACGCTATGACATGCAGCAGCAGGAGATGCAGCACCAGGTGCCGCAGCAGATGAAACACCAGCAGATGCAGCAGCAGGAGATGAAGCGACAGGTGTAACACCAGCATATGCAGCAGCAAGAGATTACACAATAGATGCAGCAGCAGGAGATGCAACAGCAGCAGATGCAGAAGGATATGCAACAGCAGCAGTAGATAGAAGCCATTGATGCAGCAGCAGGAGATTCAGCAGCAGGATATCCAGCAGGAGAGTAGCATTGTGAGATGAATCCGCAGATGCATCCGTATGATATGAAGTAGCAGATGCAGCAGAAGAAGATGAAGGGGGAGATTCAGCAGTAGTAGATGCAGAAGAAGGAGATGTAGCAGAAGATGCAGCAGCAGATGTAGCAAGAGATTAAAAGGAGGTGCACCATGAGATGCAGCATCAGGTGATGCAGCAGGAGATGCAACAGCAGACAAAACCTCAGTAGATGCAGTAGCTATATATGCAGTAGAAGGAGATGAAGCAGGAGTTGCAGCATTAAGAAGAATGAATAGAAGGAAATGCATTAGGAAATTTTTGTACGAAGCAGGACGAGATTCAGCAGCAGTGTATGAAGCAGGACGAGATTCAGCAGCAGGAGATGCAGCAGACGATGCAGCAGACGATGCAGAAGCAGTAGATGAATTAGGGTATGCAGTAGCCGTAGATGCAGCAGGGTTTGCAGCAGCAGCAGATTCAGCAGCAGGGGAACCAGCAAGAGAGCAGCACCATATGATGAATCCGCAGATGCATCAGAAGTATATAGAGCACGAGATGCAGCAACAGGAGTTGACACAGAATATGCCACAGCAGGAGATGCAGGAGGAGATCCAGAAGTAGGAGATGCAGAAGCAGGTGATGTAGCAGGAGATGCAGCAGTAGATGCAGCAGATGCAGCAGTAGATGCAGCAGTAAGAAATGCACCAGGAGATGCAGCAGTAAGGGAAGAAATAACTGGAGATGCAGAGATAAAGGTGCAGAGAACTAGAAGCAGAGTAAGGAGATGCAGCAGCAGATTCAGCAGCAGGTGTAGCAGCAGGTGTAGCAGCAGGAGATGCAACCACAGAAAATGCTGCAGATCCAGCAGTAGGAATTTCAGCAGGAGATGCAGCAGCAGGAGATACAGCAGCAGATGCAGCATTAGGAGATGCACTAGGAAATCAAGCAGCAGGAGATGCAGCAGCAGGAGATCCATCAGTAGATGAATCTACAGCAGAGTCAGCAAAAGATGCAGGAGATTGAGCAGCACATGCAGCAGCAGGAGATGAAGCAGCAGGAGGTGCAACAGCAGGAGATGCAGCAGAATGTGAAGCAGTAGCAGGAGATGCAGCACTAAGATATGCAGCAGTAGATGCAGGAGAACAATATGCATCAAAAAGAGATGAAGAAGGAGATGCAGCATCAGGAGATGAAGCAGGTGGAAATGCCTTAGGAGATGCAGCAGAAGGAGATGCATTAGGTGACGTAACAGCAGACGCAGCAGCAGGAGATGCAGCAACAGAAGATGCAGCAGGAGGTGCAGCAGCAGGATATGCAGCAGAAGAAGATGAGGAAGGAGATGCAGCAGCAGAAGATTAAGCAGCAAGACATGTATTAGGAGATGCAGCAGCAGGTGATGCCATAGGAGGAGATGCCATAGGAGGAGATGCAGCAGGATATACCAGAGAAGGAGATGGAGCAGGTAAAGCAGCAGGAGGAGATGCAGCAGGATATAGAGCTGGAGATGCCGCTGGAGATGCAGCAGTAATAGATGCATAAGGAGACGCAAAAGCGGACGTAGCAGCAGGATATTCAGCAGCAAATTCAGGAGAAGAGGCAGCAGCAGCAGGGGATGCAGCAGCAGGAGGTGCTGCATCAGATGCAGCAGAAGGAGGTACAGCAGGAAGAAATGCAGAAAGAGATGAAGCAGCAGGAGTTGCAACATCAAGAGATGTAGCAGAAGATACAGCAGGAGGAGATACAGCAGGAAATTGGGTCCCTCACCACAAGATGGATGTTGTGGCTCTGGGGCGAGTCCAGAGAAAAGCAACAAAGCTGGTGAAGGGGCTGGAGAACAAATCTTATGAGGAGCGACTGAGAGAGCTGGGGTTGTTTAGCCTGGAGAAGAGGAGGCTGAGGGGAGACCTTATTACTCTCTACAACTACCTGAAGGGAGGTTGTGGAGAGGAGGGTGCTGGCCTCTTCTCCCAAGGGACAGGGGACTGGACGAGAGGGAATGGCCTCAAGCTCTGCCAGCAGTAGGAGATGCATCAGAAGAAGATGCATCAGAAGATGCAGCAGCAGCACATGGAGAAGGCAGAAATTAAAGAGCAGGAGATTCAGCAGAAGGAGATGCAGCAGCAGGAGATGCAGCAGCAGATTTAGCAGCAGATTCAGCAGGAGATGCATCAGCAGGAGATCCATCAGAAGAAGATGCCGCAGAGGGGGATGCAGAAGCACGGGATTCAGAATAAGGAGAGGCAGCAGGAGTTGCAGCAGCAGGAGTTGCAGCAGCAGGTGATGCATCAGCAGAAGATGCAAAAAGAGTTGCAGAAGCAAGAGTTTCATCAGGAGGCGCAGTAGAAGATGCATCAGCAGGAGATGCAGCATTGGAGATGAGTAGAAGCAAATGCAGCAGCAGATTCAGGAGGAGATGCAGCGGGATATGCAACAGCAAGACGTGCAGCAACAGGAGATGTAGCAGAAGATGCAGACGCGGGAGATGCAGCAGCAGGAGATGCAGCAGAAGGATATGCTGCAGAAGATGCAGCAGCCGGAGATGAAGCAGAAGGAGGTTCAGCATCAGGAGATGTAGAAGTAGATGTAGACGCAGGAGATGCAGCAGGAGATTCGGCAGCAGATGATGCAGCAGCAGATGCAGCGGCAGGATATGCAGCAGCAGATGCAGCATGATATGACGCAGGAGGAGATGAAGTAGGTAATGCAGCACTAGGAGATGAATCAGGAGATGCAAAAGCACATGAAGCATCGGGAGATGCAGCAGAAGAACATGCAGGAAGAAAAGCAGCAGCAGATGAACCAGTAGATTCAGCAGGAAATGCAGGAGGAGGAGATGCAGTAGCAGATGCCAAATCACGAGATGCAACAGCAGACACATCGGCAGGAGATGCAGCAGCAGAAGATACAGCAGTACCTGAAGCAGCAGATGCACAAGAAAATGGAGCAGGAGATGCAGCAAGGTAAGATCCACTACCAGCAGATGCAGCAGGAGATGCAGCCGCTGGAGATGAAACAATAGAAGATGCTGCAGGAAATGCATAAACAACTGTACCTCCTACAAATACTCCTGCTACATATCCTGCCTTATATCCTTCTGCTGCACCTCATGCTGCTGCATCTGCTGAAGATTCTCTTCCTACTGCATCTCCTGCTGAATCTGCTTCTGCAACTTCTGCTGCTGCATCTCCTGCTGCTACAACTCCTACTGAATCTGCTGTTGACTATGCTGCTGCACCTGCTGCGGCTGCATCTCCTATGCATCTCCTTCTTCAGCATCTCATGCCACATCTCCTGCCGATGCACCTCCTGCTTCTGCATATCTTTCTGCATCTCCTGCTGCTGCATCTCTTGCTGATGCATCTCCTGCTGCTGCATCTCCTGCTGCTGCATCTCCTGTATTTTTTGGTGCATCTGCTGTAGATTAATCTACTCCTGCATCACCTGATGCTCCATCTGCTGCTGCTGCATACATTGCTGCATCTACTGCTGCTGCATCTCCTGCTGCAACTCCTGCTGAATGTGCTTCCATATCTGCTGCGGCATCTGCTGAGTCTTCATCTCCTGCTACTGAATCTACTGCTTCTGCATCTTCTGCTGAATGTGCTGCTGAATATGCTGCTGCATCTCCTGATGCATCTCCTGCTGAATATACATGTCGTGCTGCAACTCGTGCTGATGCATCTCCTGTGGCTGTATCCCCTACTTCTGAATCCTCTGTTTCATCTACTGCTGCTGCATATCCTGCTACATCTTCTGCTGCTGAATTTACTTCTGCTGCATCTGCTGCAGCATCTGCTGCTGCATCACCTGCTATTGAATCCCCTGCTGCATTCCTGCTGCATCTCCTAATGCTGCGTCTCCTGACACTGCATCTCTTGATGCTGCATCTCTTGGTGCATCTCCTGCTGCTGCATTTCCTGCTGAATCTCCTGCTGCTTCTCCTGCTGCTTCACCTCCTGCATCTGATGTCGTATCTGCTGCTACATCTCCTGCTGCTGTATCTCCTCCTCCTGGATCACCTCCTGCATCTATTGCTGCTGCATCCTCTGCTGAACCTCCTGCTGCTGCATCTCCATCTGTCACTACCTCTAATGCATCAGCGGATTCTTCTGCTGATGCTTCTGAATCTGCACCTGCATCTGCTGCGGCTGCATCTCATGATTTTGCATCTCCTGCTACTGCATCTACTAATGCATCTCCTGTAGCCTAATCTCTTGCTTTTGCATCTCTTGCTTTATCTCCTTCTGATGAATATCTTGCTGGTGCATCTACTGCTGCTTCATCTGCTGCTACATCTCCAGCTGCATCTCCTGCTGCTGCATCTCAGGGTACATCTCCTCTTGCTCAATCTCCTGCTGCATCTCATGCTGCATCTCCTGCTGCATTTCTTGCAGCTGCATCTCTTGAGGCTGCATCTCCTGCTCCATCTCCTGCTGGAGAATCTTCTCCTGATCGATCTCTATAAGCATCCCTTTCTGCTGCATCTTCTGCATTTCCTGCTACATCTCTTCCTGCTGCATCTCCTGCTGCATCAATTACTGCTGCATCTGCACCATTTGCTGCTACATCTGCTGCTGCTTCACATACTGCTGCATGTCCTGCTACATAGCCTGCTGATGCATCTCCTTCTGCTGCTTCTCATTCTCTGCCTCTTCTTCTCTGAATCTCCTGATACTGCTCTACCTGCTGCATCTCATACTGCTGCACCTCCTGCTGCTTCACCTGCTTCTGCGTCTCCTGCTGCTGCAAACCCTGCTGCATCTACTGCTGCTGCATTTCCAGCTGCATCTGCTGGTGCATTTCCTGATGCATTTTCTGCTGCTTCATCTCTTTCTGCTGCATCTCCTGCTGCTTCATGTACTGCTGCAACTCCTGCTGCATCTCCTCTTGCTGCATTTCCTGCTGCTGCATCTCCTGCTGCTGCATCTGCTGATGCTACATCTCCTACTGCTGCATCTGCTGATGCTACATCTCCTACTGCATCTCCTGCTTCTGCATCTCATGCTACATCTCCTGCTGATGCATCTCCTACTTATTCAAATCTTGCTGCATCTCCTGCTGCCGAATCTCCTGCATCTTTTTCTGCATCAGCTGTAGATTCATCTACTATTGCATCTCCTGCTCCTGGTTGTCCTCGTGCATCTCCTGGTGCTGCATCTTAAGATTAAGAAGCAGATTAAGAAGCACATTCAGCAGGAGAAGCATCAACAGGAGATGTACCATAAGGAGATGCATCAGGAGATGCAGCAGGAGGAGAGGCAGCCGGAGATGCAGCAGTAGATGTCGCAGGAGATGCAGCAAGAGATGAAGCAGGAGGAGATGCAGGAGAGGCAACATAAGGAAATGCAGGAGGAGTGGCAGCAGAAGGAGATGCAGCAGTGGATGCAGCAGCAAGATATGCATCAGAAGGAGATAAAGCAGGAGGTGCAAAAGCAGGAGATTAAGCTACAGGAAATGCATTAGGAGATGCAGTAGCAGGAGATGCAACATCAGGAGATGCAGCCGCAGCAGATGCAGGAGCAGTTTCAGAAGCAGATTCAGTAAGAGATGCAGCGGCAGGAGATTCATAAGCAAAAGATATAGCACCAGGAGATGCAGCAGCTGGAAATCAAGTAGGAGATACAGCAGCAGTAGATGAAGTAGGGTATGAAGCAGAAGTAGATGCAGCAGGGTATGCAACAGCAGGAGATTCAGCAGCAGGAGATGAAGCAGAGAAGTATCAGCAGAAGAATCCGCTGATGCATCAGAAGTAGTTGCAGACGGAGATGCAGCAGCAATAGATGCAGGAGGACATCCATGAGAAGAGGATACAGCAGCAGGAGATGTAGCAGCAGATGCAGCAACAGATGCAGGAGATGAAGCAGCAGGAGAAGCAGTAGGAGGAGATTCAGCATGAGATGCACCAAGCGATGCAGCATCAAGAGATGCAGCGGCAGGAGATGCAGCATTAGGAGACGCAGGACGAATGCAGCAGGGGATTCATTAGCAGGTGATGCAGCAGCAGATGCAACAGCAGATGCAGCCGAAGTAAATTCAGCAGCAGAAGATGTAGCAGGACATGCAGCAGCAGTAGATGAAACAGAGGATGCAGAAGCAGGGGATACAGCAGCAGGAGATGCATCAGACCGAGATGCAGCAGGAGAAGCATTTCAGCAGGACGTGCAGCAGAAGATGCAGAAGCAGGAGATTCAGCAGCAGGAAATGAAGATTCAGCAGATGCCGCAGCAGATACAGAAGCACATTAAGCAGGAGATGCAGCAGCAATAGATGCAGCAATGTATGCAGCAGCAGCAGATGGAGCATCAGTGATGCAGGAGGACATAAAAAAGCAGAAGGTGAAGCAACAGGAGATGCAGCAGTAGATTAATCTACAGCAGATGCACCAAAAGATGCAGGAGATGCAGCAGTAGGAGATGTGGCATGAGATCCAGAAGATGGAGAACCTGCAGCAGATGCAGCAGCAGAAGCATGTAGCAGCAGAAGATTCAGGAGCAGGAGTGAAAAAGCAGGAGATGCAGCAACAGGAGCTGCAGAAGCAGATGCAGAATAGGAGGTGCAACAGCAGGAGGTTCAACAGCAGATGCAGAAGGAGATGCAGCAACAGGAGATGTAACAGCAGATGCAGCAATAGATGAATATTCATCAGGTGATGTAGCAGGAAGAGATGCTTCAGCAGGTACAGCTTCATGAGATGTAGCACGAGATAGAGAAAGAGATGCTGTTGGAGGAGAGGCAGGAGTAGATGATGCAGCATACGCAGTAGCAGGTGATGCAGTAGGAGGAGAGGCAGTAGGAGAAGATGCAGAAGGAGATGCAGCAGCAGGAGATGTAGAAGGAGATGCAGCAGTATATGAAGCAGCAGCAGATGCAGCAGAAAATGCTGCAGATGAAGCAGTAGGAGATTCATCAGGAAATGCAGCAGTAGTTGATGCAGAAGCAGGAGATGCAGCAGCAGGAGATGCAGCAGTAGATGACACAGCAGCAGGAGATAACACAGGAGATGCAGAAGCAGTAGATGAATTAGGGTATGCAGCAGTAGTAGATGCAGCAGGGTGTGCAGCAGCAGCAGATTCAGCAGCAGGGGAACCAGCAAGAGAGCAGCACCATATGATGAATCCACAGATGCATCAGAAGTATATAGAGCACAAGATGCAGCAGCAGGAGTTGACGCAGAAGATGCCACAGCAGGTGATGCAGGAGGAGATACAGAAGCAGGTGATGTAGCAGGAGATGCACCCAAAAGAGATGCAGCAGGAAATTGAGCAGGATATGCAGAAGAAGGTGCATTAGCAGATGATGTAGCAGCAGTATGCGCAGAGATTAAATAAGAGGAGATACACCATGAGATTCAGCATCAGGGGATGCAGCAGGAGATGCAGCAGCAGACAAAGCAGCAGTAGATGCAGCAGCAATATATGCAGCAAAAGGAGATGAAGCAGGATATGCAGCATTCAGGAGATTAAGCAGCAGGAAATGCATTAGGAGATGCATTAGGAGATGCAGCAGGTTATGCAAGAGCAGATGCAGCAGCAGAAGATGCAGCAGCAGGAGATGCAACAGGAGATTAAGCATGTCATGCTGCAGCAGGAGATACAGTAGGAGGTGCAGCAGAAGATTCATCAGCAAGAGTTGAAGAACCAAGAGATTTAGCAGAAAATGTAGCAGTAGGTGTTTACACAGAACATGCAGCAGCAGGAGATGAAGCAGGAGGTGATGCAGCAGCCCGAGTTGCAGCAGCAGAATATTCAGAAGTAACAGATGCAGAAGGATATGCAGAAGCAGCACAGGCAGCAGAAGATTCAGCAGCAGATTCAGAAAGATATGCAGCAGCAGGAGATGCAACAGCTGGAGACTCAGCAGCAGGAGATGCTTCAGCAGGAAATGCAGCTTGAGATGAAGCAGGAGATGAAGCCGGAGATGCTGCAGCAGGTGATACCGCAGGAGATGCAGCACCAAGAGATGCAGCAGGAGATGCAGCAGCAGCAGATGCAGCAGCAGGAGTTGAAGCAGTATACGCATCAGCAGGAGATGCAGCACGAAGAGATACTAACAGAGATGCAGCAGGATATGGAGGAGTTCATGCAGGAGATGCAGCAGCAGGAGATTGAGCTGTAGGAGATGCAGCAGCTGGAGATGCAGAAGCAGATGCAGCACCAGGTGCAGCACCAGCAGATGCAGCACCAGGTGATGAAGCAGCAGATGCAGCAGCAGGAGATGCACCAGCAGGAGTTGCAGCAGGAGGAGATGCAGCAGGAGATTCTGCATCAGGATAGTAAGCAGGAGATACAGCAGCAGGTGTTGTCGCAGAAGAAGATGCACTAAGATATGCAGCAGCAGGAGATTCAGCAGCAGGTGCAGCAACAGAAGCAGCATCAGCAGATGCAGCAGCAGGAGATGAAGTAGCAGATGCAGCACCACCATATGTAGCAGTAAGAAATTATGCAGGAGATGAAGCAGTAGGAGATGCAGCAGCAGACGCAGCAGCAAGAGATGCAACAGCAGCACATGCAGAAGGATATGCAGCAGAAGTAAATTAAGCAGTGGATGTAGCAGCCGGAGATTCAGCAGCAGGAGATCCAGTAGAAGAGTAGCACCGTGAGATGAATATGCAGATGCATCAGAAGGATATGAAGCAGAAGAAGCAGGAGATGCAGGAGGAGATCCAGCAGCAGTAGATGCAGAAGAAGGAGATGTAGCAGGAGATGCAGTAGTAGATGAATCAGCAGCAGATGCCGCAGCACATGTCAGAGATACAACAGCAGGAGATGTATCAGGAAATGCAGCAACAGGAGATGCAGCAGCAAATGCAGCAGCAGTAGATGGAGCATCAGGATATGTAGCAGGTTATGCCACAATATGTGAAGCAGCAGATGCTACAGCAGGATATGTAGCAGGAGATTCAGTAGAAGATGCAGCAGCAGTAGATACAGCAGCAGTAGATAAAGTAGGGTATGAGGCAGCAGTATATGCAGCAGGGTATGCACTAGAGGAGATTGAGCAGCAGGAGATGAACCAGGAGAGCAGCATCATGAGATGAATCCTCTGATGCATCAGAGGTAGTTGCAGACAGAGATGTAGCAGCAGGAGGTGCAGCAGAAATATATGCAGGAGGAGATCCAGCAGGATGTGATACAGCAGCAGGAGATGTAGCAGCAGATGCAGCAGGAGATGCAGGAAACACAGCAGAAGGAGATACAGCATGATTACAGCAGGAAGAGATTCAGCAGGAGATACATCAGGAGATGCAGCAGCAGGAGATGCAGCAGGAAGCAGTATTGTATTAAACAGAGGTGATGCAGCAGGAGATGCAACAAGATATGCAGCAGCAGGATATGCAGTAGGAGGAGATTCAGCAGATAATGTAGGAGCAGGAGATGCAGCAAGAGATTCTGCAGAATGAGAGTACGCCAGAGATATAGCAACAGGTGACGTAGCAGAAGAAGATGCACAATGAGATACAGCACCAGGAGATGCAGCAGCAGGAGATGAAGCAGCAGGTGAAGCACCAGCAAAAGCATCATCAGGAGAGGCAGCATCACAACATGCATCAGGAATTGCATCAGCAGACGCAGCAGAAAGAGATGCAATAGCAGCAGATGCAGAAGGATATGAAGCAGCAGTAGATGCAGCAGCGGATGCAGAAGAAAGAGATTCAGCAGCAGGATATCCAGCAGCAGAGTAGCATCGTGAGATGAATCCGCAGATACATCGGATGGGAATGAAGTAGCAGATGCAGAAGCAGGAGATGCAAGACGAGATCCAGCAGCAGTAGATGCAGAAGAAGGAGTTGTAGCAGCAGACGCAGCAGCAGATGCAAGAGATGCAAAAGAATGTGATCCAGTCGCAGAGGCAACAGTGGGAGATGCAGCAGGAGATGAAGCCACAGGAGATGCAGTAGCAGGATATGCAGAAGATGAAGCCGCAGGGGATGCAGTAGCAGGAGATGCAGAGCAGGACATGCAGAGGATGATAAGCAGCAGAAGGAGATGCAGCAGGAGATGCAGCCGCAATAGATGCAGAAAGAGGTACAGCAGCAGCAGATACAGCAGCAGGAGATGGAGCAGCAGGATATGTAGCAGGATATTCAGCAGTATGTGAATCAGCAGCAGATGCAGCAGCAAGTGCTGCAGATACAGCGGCAGGAGATTCAGCAGGAGATGCAGGAGGAAGAGTTGCAGCAGGAAATGCAGAAGATTCAGCAGAAAGAGATGCAGAAGGAGATTCATCAGGAGGAGATGCAGCAGGAGATGCAGCAAAATATGCAGCAGGGGATTTATTACCAGCCGATGCAGCACGAGATGCAGTAGGAGAAGCAGCAGAAGGAGATGGAGCAGGTGATGCAGCATCAGGAGATGCAACAGGAATGCAGGAGGGGATTATGTAAAAAGTGATGCGGCAGCAGATGCAGCAGCAGATGAAAGAGATGCAGGAGCAAACATGCAGCAGGAGATGCAGCAGGAGGAGATGCAGAAGTAGATACAGCCACAGGAAATGTCGGAAAATATGCAGCGGGAGATGCATCTGCAGGGGAAGCAGTAGAAAGCGATGTAGACAAGAAGATGCAAAGAATGAGAAGCAGCAGAAGGAGATGCAGCAGGAGAAGCAGCCGCAGTAAGCACAGCAAGAGATACAGCAGCAGCAAATGCAGAGGCAGATGCAGCAGCAGGAGATATAGATGGGGATGCAGCATTAGTGGATGCAGATGCAGGAGATGCAGAAGCAGGGGATTACTTCAGCAGTAGAAGATGCAGCAGCAGTAGATGCAGCAGGGTTTGCACCAGCAGGAGATTAGCAGTAGGAGATTATGCAGGAGAGAAGCATCATGGGGTGAATCCGTTGATGAATCAGAAGTGGTTGCAGCAGGAGATGCAACAGCAGGAGGTTCAGCAGAATGTGCAGCAGCAAGAGATGCAGGAGGAGATCCAGCAAGATGAGATGCATCAACAGTAGAAGATACAGCAGGAGATGCAGCAGGAAGAGATTCAGCCTGAGAAGCATCATGATTTGCAGCAGGATGAGATACAGCAGCAGACGCAGCAGTAGATGCAGCAGAAGGAGATGTAACAGAGAATGCAGCATCAGGGGATGCAGCAGCAAGAGATGCAGCAGTGAATGCAGCAGCAGAAGATTCATCAGTACGAGGTACAGAAGGAGATGCAGCAGCAGGGGATGCAGTAGCGAGAGATGCAGCAGTAGATGCAGCAGCAGAAGATTCATCAGTACGAGATACAGAAGGAGATGCAGCAGCAGGAGATTCGTCAGTACGAGATGCAGAAGGAGATTGAGCAAGAGGAGATGTACCACGAGATGCTGCAGCTGGAGATGCAGCAGCATACGAAGCAGCAGTAGATGCAGCAGCAAGATATGCATCAGGAGGCTATGAAGGAGGAGATGAATCAGTAGGAGATGCTGCAGCAGAGATGCAGCAGCAAAAGATGCAGCAGCAGGAGATGCAGCAGAAGAAATGCAGCATCAGAAGATGCAGCAGGAGATACAGCAGCAAATATGAAGCAGGAAATGCTGCAGCAAGAGATGCAGCAGGAGATGCTGCAGCAGGAATTGCTTCAGCAGGACATGCAGCACCAATAAATGCAGGAGGAGATGCAGCAGGAGATGCAGCAACAGGAGACAATGCAGGAGATGCAGCAGTAGATGATGCAGCAGGAGTGCAGCATGATGAGATGAATCCGCTGATGCATCAGAAAGAGTTCCAGAAGGAGATGCAACAGCAGGAGATTCAGCAGAAGATGCAGCCGTAAGAGATGCAGGAGGAGGTGCAGCAGGAAAAGATACAGCAGCATGACATGCAGTAGGAGATGTAGCAGGAATCGATTTAGTAGGAGACGCATCAGGAGATGCAGCAGAAGGAGATGCAGAATCTGGAGATGCATCAGGAATGCAGCAGGGGATTCAGTAGCAGCTGATGCAGCATGAGATGCAGTAGGAGATGCATCATGAGGAGATGCATCATGAGGAGATGCATCATGAGGAGATGCAGCGATTGTCACAGGGGATTCAGTAGCAGGTGATGCAGATGCAGCAGCAGATGGAGGAGATGAAGCAGCAGGAGATACAGCAGGACGAGATGCAGAAGGAGATGCAGCAGGAAGAGGTGCAGCTGCATGAGATGCCTCAGGAGATGCATCGGAAGAATGAGATGCAAAGAAGAAGATGCATGGAATGAGAAGCAGCAGAAGGAGATGCAGCAGGAGAAGCAGCCGCAGTAGATTCAGCAGGAGATACAGCAGCAGCAGATGCAGCAGAAGATGCAGCAGCGGGAGATGTAGAAGGAGATGCAGCAGTATTTGAAGCAGCAGCAGATGAAGCAGAAAGTGCTGTAGATGCAGCAGTAGGAGATCCATCAGGAGATGCATCAGTAGATGATGCAGAAGCAGGAGATGCAGCAGCAGGAGATGCAGCAGCAAGAGATGCAGCCACAGGAGATGCAGCAGCAGGAGATGCAATAGGAGATACAGAAGCAGGAGATGCAGCAGCAGAAGGTAGAGCAGGAGATTAAGCAGGAGATGAAGCAGGAGGAGATGCAGCTGGAGATAGAGCAGCAGGAGACACAGCAGGAAATGCAGCCGCAGGAGATGACATAGGAAAGATGCAGAAGATGCAGCAGCACATTTAACAGCAGATTCAGCAGAAGATGCAGCAATAGGAGATGCAGCAGGAGATGCAGTAGCAGGATGCAGATGCAGAGGCAGCAGGAGATGCAGCAGCAATATATGCAGCAGCAGATGCATCAGGAGATGCAAATTCAGTAGGAGATGTAGCAGCAGAATATGCTGCTGCAGATGATGCAACAGGAGATGCCACAGAAGGCGATGCAGCAGGAGATGCAGCAGAAGGAAATGCAGCAAGATATGCTGCAGGAGGAGATGCAGCATGTAATGCAGCAGCGGGAGATGCAGTAGGATATGAAGCAGGAGATGCAGCAGGAGATGCAGCAGGGGATGCATATTCAGCAGTAGATTCAGCATCAAATTCAGAAGGAGATGCAGCATCAGGAGATTTAGCAGGAGATGCAGCAGTAGGAGATTTAGCAGGAGATGCAGCAGTGGATGAAGCAGCAGAAGATGCAGCAGCAGATGCACCAGATGGAATAGAATGAGATGCAGCAGGTGATGAAGACCAGATGCAACAGGAAATGTAGCATCAGGAGATACATCCACAGATGCATGAGCAGAGGATGCAGCAGGTGATACAGAAGCAGGAGATACAGAAGCAGCAGATGCAACAGTAGAAGATGCAGGAGGACATTAAGTAACAGGGGATGCAGCAGCAAGAATTTTAGCAGGAGATGCAGCAGTACGTGAAGCATTTCCTGCTGATGCATCTCCTGCTGCATATCTGCTGCATAACTTTCTGCTGCATCTCCTGATGAATATGCTCCTCCTGATGCAATTCCTGCTGTAACATATCCTTCTGCCTTATCTGCTGCTTCATCTCCTGCTGCTGCATCTGCTGCTGCTGCACCTGCTGCTGCATCTGCTTCTGTATCTCCTGCTGCTGCGTCTGCTGCATCATCTCCTGCTGGCTCTCCTCCTACTGCATCTCCTGCCCTATCTCCTGCTCATGTCATTATGCTGTATCATCTGAAGCATCACTTCCTGCTGCATCTACTGCTTAATCAGCATCTCTTACTGCATCTGCTTCTGCATCTCATTTTGCTGCGTCTCCTGCGGCATTTGCTGCTGAATCTGCTGCTGCATCTACTGCTGCTGCGTCTCCTACTGCATCTAATGCTGCATATCCTGCTACTGCATTTCCTGATGAATCTGCTGCATTTTTTTGTGGTGACATCTCCTGCTCTTGCATCTCCTGCTGCTGAATCCCTTCCTGAATCTCCTGTGGCATCTCATGCTGCCACATAACCTGCTATATCTCCCAGTGCATCTCCTCCTGAATATGCACATCCTGATTCATCTCTTCCTGCATCTCCTACTGCTGCATCTGCTGTTGCTTCATCTCCTGCTGCTGCGTCTGCTGCTTCATCTCCTCCTTCTACATATCCTGCTGAATCTCCTGCTGCACCTCCTTCTGTATATGCATCTCCTGCTCCATCTCCACCTGCAACTTTCCTACTGCTGCGTTTGCTTCTGCATCACCTGATGCATCTCCTGCTGCTGAATCTCCTTCTGCTGCATCTCCTTGTGCACGTGCTGCTGCAGCATCTCCTTCTGCTGCATTTCCTGCTGATGCATCTTCTGCTGAATCTCCTTCTATATCTCCTGCTGCTGCATCTCCTGCATCATTGGTGGGAATGGTTCTACTCGGCGATCCGGTGGGTCTCTTCCAACCTGGTTATTCTGTGATTCTGTGATCTTCTGCTGCTTCAGCTCATCGTGCATCTCTTGCTGCTGCATTTTCTGCTGATGTATATCCTGCTGCATCTCCTACGGCTGCATCTCCTGCTGCATTTCTTGCTGCTGTATCACCTGCTGCATCTCCTGCTGAATCTCTTTCTGCTAGATCTCCTGTTGCTGCACCTCCTCCTGCTGCATTTCCTACTGCATCTCTTCCTGCTTCATGTCCTGCTGAATTTACTGCTGCATCTCCTGCTTCTACATCTCCTATTGCATCTCCTAATACTGCATCTCTTGCTTCTGCATTTCCTGATCCTGCATCACATGCTGAAGCTCCTATGGAATCTCCTGATGCATATCCTTATGCTGCATCTTCTCCTACTCTATCTTCTCCTGCTGCATCTGCTGCTGCATCTGCTGCTAGTGCATCTCTTCCTGCTGCATCTCGTGCTCCTGCATAACTTGCTGCTGCAGCTCCTGTTACATCCTCTTCTGCATATCCTGCTCCATCTCATGCTCCTGCTGCTGCATCTCCTGCTGCTGTATGTGCTGCTGCTGCACCTCCTGCTGCTTCACATCCTGCTGTATTATGTGATGAATCTGTTGCTGCTGCATCTCCATTCTGCTGCATCTCCTTCTGCATCACCTGTTGCTGCATCTCCTCCTGTTGCATCTGCTGCTGCATCTAGTGCTGCATCTTCTTCTTCATCTCGTACTGCATCTTCTGCTTCAGCTCCTTCTGCATCTCCCGTGGCTCCATCTCCTGCTGCGTCCGCTGCTGCATCTCCTGCTGCACCTCTTAATGCTGTATATCCTGATCACGCACCTCCTGCTATATCTCCTGCTGCATTTCCTACTGATGCATTTCCTGCTGAATTTCCTGTTATATCTCCTGCTACTGCATCTGCTGTGGCATCTGTTGCTTCAGATCCTGCTGCATCTCTTACAGCTGCATCTCCTGCTACATCTCCTGCTGCTTTATCGCCTGCTGTATCTAATACTGTATCTTTTTCTGCTGGCTATCCTGTTGCTTCATTGCCTCCTACTGCATTTCCTGCTACATCTCTCCTGCTGCCTCTTCTGCTGAATATAATGCTGAATCTACTGCTGCTGCATCTCCTGGTGATGCCTATCCTGCTGCATCTCGTGCTGCTGAATCTCGTGCTGCTGCATCTCCTGCTGCTGCATCACATGCTGCTGCATCCTCTGTTTCATCTACTGCTGCTGCATGTCCTGCTACATCTTCTGCAGCTGCATCTCCTTCTGCTGTATCTGCTGCAGCATCTGCTGCTGCATCACCTGCTTCTGAATTTTCTGCCACATTCCTGTTTCATGTCTTGATGCTGCATCTCCTGATGCTGCATCTCCTGCTGCAACTCCTGCTGCTGCAAATCATGATGCATGTCCTGCTGAATCTCTATTTCTGCATCTCCTGCTGCATCTCCTGCTGCTCTGTCTCATTCTGCTGGATCTCCTCCTGCATCTCTTGCTGCTGCGTCTCCTGCTGAACCTCCTGCTGCTGCATCTCCTGCTGCAACTTCTTCTGATGCATCAGCGGATTTATCTCATGATGCTCCTCTCCCGCTTAATCCCCTGCTGCTGAATCTCCTGCTGGTGAACACCCTGCAGCATCTACTGCTGCTGCATACCCTACTTAATATACCGCTGCTGAATCTCACGATGCATCTCCTGCTGCTGCATCATCTAATGCTGCATCTTCTGTGTAATCTCCTGCTTCTGCATCTCTGGCTTTGGCATCATCTCCTGTTCCATATCCTGCTTATGTATCACCTCCTGATGAATCTCCTTCTGCATCTCTTTCTGCTGCATCTTCTGCATTTCCTACTGAAACTCTTCTCCCTGCATCTCTTGTTGAATCTCCTTCCGCTGCATCTGCAGCATTTGCTACTGCATCTGCTGCTGATTCGCATACTGAAGAATATACCGCTACATATTCTGCTGCTGCATCTCCTGCTGCTGCATCTCCTGCTGCTGCATCTACTGCTGCATCTGCTGCTGCTGCATCTACTGCTGCATCTGCTGCTGCTGTATCTCTTCCTGCATCTATTACAGCTGCATCTCCTGCTGCAACTATTGCGGCTGCATCACCTTCTGCTGCTTATCATGCTCTGCATCCTCAGCTCTGCGTCTCCTGCTGCTGCATCTCCTGCTGCATATCCTTCTATTGCATCTCCTCCTGCTGCAAACCCTGTTGCTGCATCTCCTGGTGAATCTCCTGCTGCAGCATCTCCTGCTGCATCTCCTACTGCTGAATCTCATCTTGCTTCGTACATTGCTGCATCTACTGCTGCCTCATCGCCTACTGTATCTTCTCCTGCTGCATCTCCTGATACGGAATCTCCTAATGCATTTCCCTCTATTTAATCTCCTAATACTGCATCTCCTGCTTCATCTCCTTCTGCACCTCCTCTACTCAATCTCTTGCTCCATATCCTGCTGCTACATCACCTGCTACTGATTCTCCTGCTGCATCTCTTCCAGCTGCATCTCCTGCTCCATCTCCTGCTGATGCATCTCCTCCGGCTGCATCTCTTTCTGCTGCATCTTCTGCATGTCCTGATGCATCTCTTCCTGTTGCATTTGCTGAATCTTCTGTTCCTGCATCTGAAACATCTGCTGCTGCATCTACTGTTGCTTCATATACTTCTGAATATCCTGCTTGCTATCCTGCTGCTGCATCAACTGCTCCGCCATGTGCTTCTGCATCTCCTGCTGCTGAATTTCCTGCTGCATCTGCTGCTTCATCTCTAGAATCTGCTGCTGCATCTGCTGCTGATATATCTACTGCTGCATTTCCTCCCACAACAAAGGGACCTGAACAGGCTGGACTGCTGGGCTGAGACAAATGGCATGAGGTTTAACAAGGCCAAATGCCGAGTCCTGCACTTGGGGCACAACAATCCTAAGCAGAGGTACAGACTAGGAGAAGTCTGGCTGGAAAGCTGTCAGGAGGAGAAGGACCTGGGGGTGCTGGTTGACAGCGACTGAACATGAGCCAGCAGTGTGCCCATGTGGCCAAGAAGGCCAATGGCATCCTGGCTTGTATCAGGAACGGCATGACCAGCAGGTCCAGGGAGGTTATTCTCCCCCTCTACTCGGCACTGGTGAGACCGCACCTCGAGTACTGTGTTCAGTTCTGGGCCCCTCACCACAAGAGGGATGTTGTGGCTCTGGAGCGAGTCCAGAGAAGAGCAACAAAGCTGGTGAAGGGGCTGGAGAACAAATCTTACTAGGAGCGACTGAGAGAGCTGGGGTTGTTTAGCCTGGAGAAGAGGAGGCTGAGGGGAGACCTTATTACTCTCTACAACTACCTGAAGGGAGGTTGTGGAGACGAGGGTGCTAGCCTCTTCTCCCAAGTGACAGGGGACAGGATGAGAGGGAATGGCCTCAAGCTCTGCCAGGGGAGATTTAGCCTTGAGGTAAGGAAAAAATTCTTCACAGAAAGGGTCATTAGGCATTGGAATATTCTGCCCAGGGAGGTGGTTGAGTCACCGTCCCTGGAGGTGTTTAAAGTGAGGGTGGATGAGGTGCTTAGGAGCATGATTTAGGGATTGGTGGGAATGGTTGGACTCGATGATCTGGTGGGTCTCTTCCAACCTTGTTATTCTGTGATTCTGTGAACTCCTTCTTCTGCATCTCCTGCTGCTGGACCTCCTCCTGCATCTCCTGCTGCTGGACCTCTTCCTGCACCTCCTGATGCTTCATCTGCTAATTCATATTTATCTGATGCATCTGCGGATTCATCTCATGATGCTGCCCTCCTGTTTAATCTCCCGCTTCTGAGTCTCCTGCTGGTTGACAACCTGCAGCATCTACTGCTGCTGCATACCCTACTTTATCAACTGCTACTGCATCTCCTGGTGCTGCATCATCTAATGCTGCACCTCCTGCTATATCTCCTGCTGCTGCATCGGTCTCTGCATTTGCTGCTGCTGTTTTTCTTGCTGTATATACTGCGGTTGCTTCTCCTGCTGCATCTCCTTTTGCTGCTTCTCATTCTCTCATCATCTTCTCTGCATCTCCTTCTACCGCTTCGTCTGATGCTGCATGTCCTGCTGCAATTCATGCTGCTGCACCTCCTATTGCTGCATCTCCTGCTGTATCACCTGCTGCTGTATCTCCTGCTTCATCTCCTTCTGCTGTATCTCCTGCTGCATGTTTGCTGATGCATCCTTTTCATCTGCTGCTGTGTCTGCTGCTACATCACCTGCTACATAATCCCCTGCTGCATTCCTGTTACATCTCCTGCTTCTGCATCTCCTGCTTCTGCATCTCCTGCTTCTGCATCTCCTGCTGAATCGCCTGCTGCTGCATCTCCTACTGCATGTCGTGCTGCATCAGCTGCTATTGAATCACCTGTGGCATCTCCTGCTGCATTTCCTGATGATTAACCTGCTCCATCTCCTGCTGATGCATCTCCTACTGATGAATCTCTTTCTGCTGCATCTTCTGCATTTCCTGCTGCAACTCTTCCTCTTGCTGAATCTACTGCCGCTGCATTTGCAGCATTTGCTGCTGCATCTGCTGATGATTCACATAATGCTGAATATACTACTACATATGCTGCTGCTGCATCTACTGCTGCTGCATTGCTGCTACATCTCTTGCTGCTGAAAATGCATCTCCTGCTGCATCACCTTCTGCTGCTTTAATTCTCTGAATCTTTTGCTCTGCATCTCCTGCTACTGCATCCCCTGCGGCTTCATCTCCTTCTGCATATCCTGCTACTGCATCCCCTGCAGCTTTATCTGCATATCCTTTATCTGTGACTGGATCACATTCTGCTGCATCTCTTGCATCTGCTGCTACAACTCCTTCTTCTGCATCTACCACTGCTGAATCTCCTCCTGGATCCTCTGCTGCTGCATCTGCTACTTCATATCATAATGATGCATCTGCGGATTCATCTCATGATGCTACTCTCCTGCTGGATATCCTGCTGCTGAATCTCCTGCTGCTGCATCCGCGGCTTCTATCTACTGCTGCTGCGTATCCTTCTGCATCTGCTGCTGTTTCATCTCTTGCTGCTGCATCTGCTTATGAATTTTCTCATATATTGCTCATGTATTTTCTGATGCTGCATCTCCTGCTGCTGCATCTCTTGCATAATCTCTTGATGCTGCATATGCTGGTGCTACACCTGCTGCTTCATCTCCTGCTGCTGCATCTGCTGGTGTTTCATCTGCTGCGGCACCTGGTGTTGCACTTCCTGCTGCTGCATATCATAGCGCATGTTTTCTGCTACATCACCTGCTGCTGTATCTCCAGCGTACCGTCCTGCTGCAGAATCTCCTGCTGCATCTCATGTTGCTGCATCTCCTGCTGCTGCATCTTGTGCTTCATTTCCTCCTGCTGCATCTCCTGTTTCATCTCTTGCTGCTGCATCTACTGCATCTGCTGCTGCATCTGCTGCTAGATCTCCTGCTGCTCTATATCCTCCTGCTGGTTCTCCTACTGCACCTCTTGCTACTTCATCTTCTGCTGCATCTCCTGATGCGTCTTCTGTTGCTGTATGTCTTGCTGCATCTATTGTGGCTTCATCTCCTGCTACATCTCCTTCTGCTGCTTATCATTCTCTGCATCTCCTGCTACTGCATCCCCTTCTGCTTCATATTCTGCATCATCTCCTGCCGCTGCATCTACTTCTGCATCTCATACTGCTGCATCTGCGACTGCATCACCTTCTGCTGCATCTCTTGCTGCATCTGCTGATTAATCATCTACTGCTGCATCTCCTGCTACATCTCCTTCTTCTGCATCTGCTGCTGCTGGATCTCCTGCTGGTGCATACCCTGCTGCATCTTCTGCTTCTGCATACCCTACTTCATTTTCTGCTGCTTCATCTCCGGCTGCTACATCATCTATTGATGCATCTCCTGCTGAATCTATTTTGTCACATCTGCAGCACTTTCTGCTCCAACTGCTGGTGATTCACATACTGCGGCATCTCCTTCTACATAGCCTGCTGCTGCATCTTCTACTGTATCCCGATGAATCAACGGCCACTGCTTCTCGTGCTGCATATTCTTCTGCTGCTTCTCATTCAATGCATCTTCTTTTCTGTATCTCATTCCACTTCTTCCACTGTTGTGCATCTCCTGCTGCATCTCCTGCAGATGCACCTCCTTATGCTGCATCTCGTTCTGCATCTCCTCCTTCTGCATCTCCTGCTGCTTCATCTCCTGCATCTGCTGCTGCATCTGCTGTTGCATCACCTGCTACTGAATCCCCTGCAGCAATCCTACTGCATCTCCTAATAATGCATATCCTACTGCTGCATCTCCCGCTTCATCTCCTTCTGCTACATCTGCTACTGCATCTCGTGCTGCATCAGCTGCTACTGAATCCCCTGCTACATTTCTGATGCATCTCCTTATCCTGCATCTCCTGGTGCTGCATCTCCTGATGCCTCTCCTGCTAAATCTAATCCAGCTGCATCTCCTGCTGCTGTATCTCCTCCTGATGCATTTCCTCCTGCATCTCTTACTGCTGCATTTTCTGCTGCTGCATGTCCTTGTGGAACACTTTCTGATGCATCTGCGTCTCCTACTCCTGCATTTCTGCTGCTGCATCTCCTGCTTCTGCATTTCCTACTCCTGCATCCCTGCTGCTTCATCTCCTGCATCTCTACTGCTTCATCTCCTGCTCATGCATCTCCTGCAGCATCTTCTACTGCTGCATCTCCAGATGCTGCATCTCCTGCTGCATCTGCTGGTAGTGCATCTTATCCTGCTGCATGTCTTGCTCTATTTTCTTGTGCATCTGCTGCTTCAGGTACTGCTGTATCTTCTGTTGCTGCATCTCCTGCTGATGCGTCTGATATTGCATCTCCTGCTCCATCTCATTCTGCTGCATCTTCTTCTCTGCATATCCTGCTGCTTCATCTCCTGCTGCTTCATCTCCTGCTGAATCCGCTGCTCATCTCCTGCGGCTGTATCTCCTGCTGTAGCTCTTGCTTCTGCATCTTCTTCTCTGCATCTTCTTCTCTGCATCTCCTGTTGCTGCAACTCCTGCTGCAGAATCTCCTGCTGCTGCACCTGTGGCTGAATCTCCTGCTTCTGCATCTGCTGCATCACCTACTCCTGTCTCTCCTCCTACAGCATCTCCTTCTGTATATCGTGCTACATCTCATGAAGCTGTACCTGCTGAAGCATCTCTTCCTGCTGCATCTCCTGAGGAATATGCATCTATTGATACATCTGCTGTTACATCTCCTGTTGTTGCATCTCCTTCTGCATCTGCAGTTGAATCTGCTGTTGAAATCCTGCTGCTGCACCTCCTACTTCTGCAGCTCCTGTTGCTGCATCTCCTGCTTCTTCATCTCCTGCTCCTGATTCTTCTGCTGCTAAAGCTCTTGCTTCATCTCCTGCTTTATCTCCTGCTGCTTCATATTCTGCTGCTGCATCTCCTGCTGGTTCATCTCCTGATGCATTTCCTTCTTAATCTGCTTCTGCTTTAACTGCCGTTTCATCTCCTGCTGCTGTATCTTCTACAGCTCCTCCTGCTACATATCCTGCATTATCTCCTTCTGCAGCACCTCATGCTGAAGCAAACATGCAGCACGAGATTCAGCAGGAGAAGATGCAGAAGGAGACGAAGCAGGAGATACAGCAGCATGAGATGCAGCAGGAGATGCAGCAGAAGGAGATGCAGAAGCGTAAGATTACACAGGAGATGCAGCATTAGATGATGCAGCAGAAGGAGATGCAGCAGCAGTAGTTTAAGTAGGGTGTGCAGCAGCAGTAGATGAATCTGCAGATGCGTCAGAAGGATATGAAATAGCAGATGAAGCAGTAGGAGATTCAGGAGGAGGTCCAGCAGCAGGAGATGCAGAAGAAGGAGTTGTAGCAGGAAATGCAGCAGTAGATGAATCACCAGCAGATGCAGCAGCAGATGCCAGAGATGAAGAAGCAGCATATGTAGCAGGAGATGCAGCAGCAGGAGATGCAGAAGCACATGGAGGAACAGTAGATGCAGCAGCAGGATAGCAAGCAGGATATTCAGCAGTTTGTGAAGCAACAGCAGATGCAGAAGCAGATTCAGCAGAAGATCCAACAGAACGAGATACATCAGGACATGCAGAAGATGCAGCAGAAAGAGATGCAGCAGCAGGAGATGCAGCAGGAGGAGCTACATCAGCAGGAGATGGAGCAGGAGATGCAGCCGGAGGAGATGCAGCAGGATATACAGCAGGAGATTCAGTAGCAGGTGATCTAGCAGCAGGATATGTAGCAAGAGATTGAGTAAGAGGAGGTGCACCACGAGATGCAGCATCAGGTGATGCAGCAGCAAACGAAACAGCAGTGGATGCAACAGCAATATATGCAGCAGAAGGAGATGAAGCAGGAGATGCAGCATTAGGAGATTAAATAGAAGGAAATGCATTAGGAGATTTCGTAGCAGGAGATGCAGCAGAAGATGCAGCAGAAGATGCAGCAGGCGATGCAGCAGCAGTAGATGCAGCAGTGTTTGAAGCAGGACGAGATTCAGCAATAAGAGATGCAGCAGAAGATTCAGCAGCAGGAGATGAATCCACAGCAGATTTAGCAAAGGAGATTCAGCAGCACATGCAGTAGCAGGAGGTGCAGCAGCATGAGATGCAGCAGCATGTGAAGCAGTAGCAAGAGATGCAGAGTAGATGCAGAGAATGAGAAGCAGCAGCAGGAGATGCAGGTGTAGATGCAGCAGGAAGATATGCAGGAGTAGATGCAGGAGAAATATATGCATCAGAACGATATGAAGCAGGAGATGCAGCATCAGGAGATGAAGCAGGCGGAAATGTCTTAAAAGATGCAGCCGCAGGAGATGCATTAGGTGATGTAACAGCAGACGCAGCAGCAGGAGATGTAGCAGCAGAAGATGCATCAGGAGATGCAGCAGCAAGATATGCAGCAGAAGGAGATGAAGAAGGAGATGCAGCAGCAGGAGATTAAGCAGCAGGAGTTGCTTTAGGAGATGCAGCAGCAGATTCAAAAGCAGATTCAGTAAGAGATGTAGCGGCAGGAGATTCATAAGCAGAAGATGCAGCAGCAGGAGATTTAGCAACAGGAGATTCAGAAGGAGATGCAGCAGCAGGAGATGCAGCAGGTTATGCACCAGCAGGAGATTCAGCAGCAGAAGATTTAGCAGGGTAGTTGCATCACGAGATGAATTCGCTGATGCATCAGAGGGAGTTGCAGATGGAGATGCGGCAGCAGGAGATTCAGCAGAAGATGAAGCAGCAATAGATGCAGGAGGAGATCCAGGAGGAGGAGATAAAGCAGCAGATGTAGCAGCAGATGCAGCAGCAGGCGATGCAGCAGGAGATGCAGAAACAGGAGAATCAGCAGGATATGCATCAGGAGATGAAGAAACAGGAGATGCAGCATCAGGAGATAAATCATAAAGAGATGCAGCAGGAATGCAGAAGGAGATGCATCTGGGTATGCAGCAGCAGGAGGTGCAGCAGCAGGAGATGCAGAACAAATGCAGCAGGGAATTCAGTAGCAGGTGATGCAGCAGCAGATGCAGCAGCAGATGCAGCAGAAGGAGAGTCAGAAGGAGAAGATATAGCAGGACATGCAGCAGCAGTAGATGAAACAGAGGGTGCAGAAGTAAGGGATACAGCAGCAGGAGATGCATCAGACCGAGATGCAGCAGGAGAAGCATATTCAACAGGAGGTGCAGAAGAAGATGCAGCAGCATATTCAGCAGCACATTCAGCAGGAAATGCAGAAGCAGGAGATTCAGCAGCAGGAGATGAAGACTGAGCAGACGCCGCTGCAGATACAGAAGCACATCCATCAGGAGATGCAGCAGCAGGAGATGGAGCAGGAGATGCAGTCAGAAGAGATGCAGCAGAAGATGGAGCAGGATATGCAGAAGGAGGTGCATTAGCAGGCGAAGTAGCAGCAGTATATGCAGCAAGAGATTAAATAAGAGGAGATGCACTATGAGATTCAGTATCAGGGGATGCAGCAGTAGATGCAGGAGAAGTATATGCATCAGAACGAGATGCAGCAGGAGATACAGCATCAGATGAAGCAGGCGGGAATGTCTTAGGATATGCAGCAGCAGGAGATGTATCAGGTGATGTAACATGAGATTAAGCATCAATAGATGCAGCAGTGTATGCAGCAGCAGGACATGCAGCAGCAGCTGCAGCATGAGGTGATGGAGGAGAACATCCAGAAGCAGGAGATGCAGCAGCAGGAGATTCAACACTGCGCTGTGGCAGCAGATTCAGCTACAGGAGATGCAACAGGTGGACATTCAGCAGCAGAAGATGCAGCAGGTTATTCAGCAATAGATGAAGCAGAAGGAAATGTAGCAGCAGTAGATTTAGCAGGAAATGCAGCAGCACATTCAGCAGGAGATGCACAAGTAGGAGTTTCAGTAGCAGGAGATGCAGAATCAGCAGATGCCACAGCAGATTCAGAAGCATATTCAACAGAAGATACATCAGCAGGAGACGTACCACCAGGAGATACAACAGCAGGAGAAGCAGCCAGAGATGCAGCAGTAGATGTAGCAGGAGATGCAGCAGGAGGAGATGCAGCAGCAGAAGATGTAGAAGGATATGAAGAGAGGATGCAGGAGCAGGGGATGCAGCAGCAGGAGGTGCAATAGGAGATGCCACAGCACGATATGCAGAAGCAGGAGAGTCATCAGCACCACATGAATCAGCAGATGCAGCAGAAGGAGATGCAGCAGGAGATGCAGCAGATGCAGTAGAAGGAGCTTCAAAAGGAAATGCAGAAGCAAGAGATGCAGGAGGATATGCAGAAAAATAGGCAGCTAGAAGAGATGCATCAAGAAATGTACCAGCAGGATATGCATCACCAGTAATGGCAGCAAAAGATGAACCAGCAGGAGATGCAGCAAAAAATAAAGCAGTAGATTTAGAAAGAGGAGATCCACCAGGAGATGCAGCAGCAAGAGAGGTAGCAAGGAGATGCAGCATGAGATATAGCTAGAGATGCCTCAAGGGATGAAGCACGAGGAGATGTAGGATTGTGAGGCAGCGGAAGGAGATGCAGAAGTGGATGCAACAGCAGTAGATGCAGCAGCTATTGAAAGAGGAGATGTGGAATCAGTAGGAAATAGAGTAGCTAGAGATTCCGCAGGAGATGCACCAGAAGGAGATGCAGAAGCAGGAGATGCAGCAGTAGGATATGCAGCAGCAGGAAATGCGGCATATGAAGAACAGGATATGCAGCAGCAGGAATTACTGCAGCAGATGCAGTAGGAGGTGATGCTGCAGCAGCAAATTCAGAAGGAGATGCAGCAAGACGTGCAGCAGGTGATACAGCAGAAGTATTAGGAGAAGATTCAAGTGGAGGAGATACAGCATCTGCAGATGCAGCAGCAGATGCAGAAAGAGGAGATGCAGCAGCAGATGAAACAGGAGATGCAGGAGTATCTGAAGCAGTAGATGCCACGGGAGATTCAGAAGCAGGAGATACAATAGGAGATGAAGCAGCAGGAGACACAGAACCATACGCAATTGGAGATACATCAAGAGATGTAGCAGGAGATGCAGCAGCAGATACTGCATGAGATGCAGAGTTGCAGGAGAAAATGCAGCAGAATATGGAGTAGCAGCAGATGCAGGAGTAAGAGGTGCAGCAGCAGATTCAGCAGGAATTGCAGCAGCAGCAGATACAGCAGCAGCACGAGATGCAGTAGCAGGAGGAGATGCAGAAGCAGATGCAGTAGCAGGGAATGCAGCATCAGGAACTCCAGGAGGAGATGCATATATAGATGAAGGAGGAGGAGATGTAGGAGGAGGGGCAGCAAAAAGGGGTTGCAGAAGTGGATGCAGCATTAGATGCAGCAGCAGCAGGTGCAACAGCAGTAGATACAACAGCTAATGAAAGATGAGATGTAGATTCAGCTGGAGATGCAGTAGCTGGAGATGCCACAGGAAATGAAGCAGAAGGAGATGCAGCAGCAAGAGATGCAGCAGCAAGAGATGCAGCAGGAGATGCAGCAGCAGGTGATGAAAGGGAGATGCAGAAGAAGATGTAGCAGCAGGAGATGCATCAGGAGATGCAGCAGCCGATGATTCAGCAGCAAGAGATGCAGTAGGAGATGCAGCAAGAGATGAAGCAGTAGATGAAGGAGGAGATGGAGCAGCAAGAGATGCAGCAGCATGAGATGAAGAAGAACGAGATGCAGCAGTAGGAGATGCAGAAGCAGGGGATGCAGCTAAGGTGATTGAAAAGTGGATACAGCAGGGTATGCTATAGCAGATGCAGCAGGAGATGCAGCAGGAGGTGCAGAAGGAGGTGCAGAAGGATATGCATATTCAGCAGTAAATTGAGCAGGAGTTGCAGGAGCAGAAAATGCAGCAGGAGATGGTATTGGATATGCAATAGCAGGAGACGAGGCAGCAGATGCACCAGATGGAGATGCAGCAGGAAACACTGTAAATTTTAAAGGCTCTTAAGTTTTGAAGTGATGCATTAATAGCCATTCTGATGTTACAGAACACAAGACTGACTAAAAGTTCTACAAGTCTTGCTTTGCAGTGAAAGCACTATAAGAGATAAGATTCATCAACAGCAGCATTCCATGCTAGCATCTTCCCTGCGGGAGTTGCCCACTTTTCCTAGAGCACCTTAATAGACACAGTTAAGTCACTATTCAGTACTCTATACTAAAACGGTCCATAAATCGTTCTTTGCTGCTTGTATTGAAATCGTTTCCACAGAAGACTCTAATAAGAGCCAGCATTTGATCGTAGCAGCTTCCCTGCAGTACTTGTTCTGAACGCTCTGAAATTTTGAAGTGACGCTTTAATAGCCATACGGATGTTGCAGTACACAAGCCTAGACTGAAAGTTCTACAAGTCTTCCTTTGCAGTGAAAGCACTATAAAAGAGGACATTCAGAAGCATCAGCATTCCATTCTAGCATCTTCCATGCAGGAATTGCTCACTTTTCCTAAAGAGTTTTCATAGGCGCAGTTAAGTCACAATTCAGTAATCTATACTAAATGTTCTGTTAGTCGTGCTTTGCAGCTTACAGTGAAAGCGCTCCAAGAGAAGACTCAAACGAAAGCCAGCATTAGATGGTAGCAGCTTCCCTACGTTACTTGTTCTGAACGATCTGAAAATATTGAAGTGACGCTTTAATTGTCATTCTGATGTTACAGTACACAAGTCTACACTGAAAATTCTACAAGTCTTGCTTTACAGAAAAAGCGCTATAATAGAAGACATTCAGAAGAACCAGCTTTCCATACTAGCGTCTTCCCTGTGGGCGTTTTTCGAATTTCCTAAAGCGCTGTAATAGGCGCAGTTAAGACACAATTCAGTACCCTACGCTAAACCGTTCTGTTAGTCGTGCTTTGCAGCTTGCAGTGAAATCGCTTCCACAGAAGACTCTGGCGAGAACCAGCAGCTATAAGAGAAGACATTCAGAAGAAGCAGCATTCCTTGCCAGCTTCTTCCCTGTGGGATTTACTCACTTTTCCTAAAGCCCCTTAATAGGCACAGTTAAGTCACAATTCAGTGCACTATACTATAATGGTCAACTAGTCTTGCTTTGCAGCTTGCAGTGAAAGCACTTCAAGAGAAGACTCAAATGGAAGCCAGCATTTGATGGTAGCATCTTCCCTGCCTTACTTGGTCTGAACGATTTTTAAATTTGAAGTGTCATTTTAATAACTATTCTGATGTTGCAGTACAGAAGCCTAGACTATAAGGTCTATAAGTCGTGCTTTGCAGTGAAAGAGCTCTAAGAGAAGACATTCAGAAGCAGTAGCATTCCATGCTAGCATCTTCCCTCCGGCAGTTACTCACTTTTCTTAAAGTGCAGTAATTCGTGATATTAAGGCACAATTCAGTATACTATACCAAATCGTCCTTTTAGTCGTGCTTTGCAGCTTGCAATGAAAGCGTTTCCAGAGAAGACTCTAACGAGAGCCATCATTTCATGGTGGCATATTACCTGCGGTACTTGTGCTGAACACTTTCAAATGTTCACGTGAAGCCTTACTAGCCATGCTGATGTTACAGTTCACAAGCCGAGAGTGAAAGTTTTAAAAGTCTTGATTTGCAGTTAAAGTGCTCATTCAGAAGCAGAAGCATTCCATGCTAACATCTTCCCTGCTGGAGATATTCACTTTTCCTAAAGCGCATTATTAATTCGCTAGTAACTAGCCTAGACGAAAACGTTGTGTTTTTCATGCTTTTCACCTGGCAGTGAAAACGCTTCATGAAAAGATCCTAAGGAGAGACAAAATCTGATGGTAGCAGCTTCCCTGTCATACGTGTGCTGAACGTTCTCAGATCTTGAAGTGAGTCTTTAATAGCCATGCTGACGTTACAATTCACAAGCCTAGAGTTCTACAGGTCGTCTTTTGCAGTAACAGCGCTATTAGAGAAAACATTAAGAAATGGTATAATTTCATGCCAGCATCTGCACTGCCTGAGAAACTCACTTTTCCATAAGCCCATTAATAGGCGCACTAAAGTCACAATTCATTACCCTAAACTAAAATGTATTAGTCGTGCTTCACAGCTTGGAGTGAAAGCGTTGTAACAGAAGACTCTAATGAGAATGAGCATTTGAGTGTAGCAGCTTCCCTGAGGTACTTGCGCTGAACGCTTTGAAATTTTGAGATGACGCTTCACTAGCTGATGAAGCCTAGAGTGAAAATTTTAGAAGTCATACTTTCCAGTGAAAGTGCTATAAGAGAAGACATTCAGAAGCAGCAGCATTCCATGTTACAATCTTCCCTGCAGCCGATTTTCACTCTTCCAAAAGCTCTTTAATAGGCGAAGTAAAGTAACTATTCAGTACCATATACTAGAACTTTGTGTTGGTCGTGCTTTGCAGCTTGCAGTGAAAGCGCTTCCAGAGAAGGCTCTACCAAAAGCTAGCGTTTGATCGTGGCATCTTCCCTGCCATTCTTGTGCTGTACGATTTGAGGTTAAACTTTAATGGCCGTTCTGATATTACAGTACACAAGCCTAGCCTAGAAGTTCTACAAATCTTGCTTTGCAGTGAAAGCACTCTAAGAGAAGACATTCAGAAGCAGCAGCATTCCATTCTAACCTCGTCTATAGGGGCCTTGCTCACTTTTCCTAAGGCGTGTCTCTAGGTGCAGTTATATCACAATTCTGTAAACCATTACTAAAAGTTTTGTTAGATGTGCTTTGTAGCTTGCAGTGAAAGCGCTTCAAGAGAAGATTCTAACGAGAGCAAGCATTTGATTGTAGCAGTACCCTTGCAGTACTTTTTCTGAACGGTTTCAAATTTTGCAGTGATGCTTTAATAGCCGTTCTGATGTTGCAGTACACAAGTCTAGACTGAAAGGTCTACAAGCCTTGCTTGTAGTGAAAGCACTTCCAGAGAAGAATCTAATGAGTTTCAGTATTTGATCGTAGCATCTTCCCTGCAGTATTTGTGCTGAATTCTCTCAAATTTTCAAGTGACTCTTTAATTTCAAATCTGATGTTGCAGTACATATGCTTAGACAGAGAGTTCTACAAGTCTTGCTTTGCAGTGAAAGCGCTCTAAGAGAAGACATTCAGAAATAGCAACATTCTATGCTAGCGTCTTCCCTACTATAGTTATTCGATTTTCGAAAGCTCGTCTCTAGGTGCAATTAAATCACAATTCAGTTACTTATAGTGAAACGTTCCAAAAGTCGTCCTTTGCAGCTTGTAGTGAAACCTCTTCCACAGAAGACACTTTTGATCGTAGCATCTTCCCAGTGGTATTTGCGCTGAACGATCTGAAATTTTGAGTGACGCTTTAATAGCTTTTCTTATTTTACAGTACACAAGCCCAGACTGAAAAGTCTTCAAGTCTTGCTTTGCAGTGAAAGCACTAAAAGAGAAGACATTCAGAAGCAGCAGCATTCCACACTAGCATCTTCACTGCGGGAGTTACTCACTTTCAGGAAAGTGCCTTCATAAGTCCAAATTCATTATCCTGTACTAAAATGTTTTGTTAGTAAGCTTTGCAGCTTGCAGTCAAAGTGATTCAAGAGAAGATTGAAACTAAAACCAGCATTTGATCGTAGCAGCTTCCCTGCCATACTTGTTTTGAAAGATTTTAAATTTTGCTGTGATGCTTTAATAGCCTGTCTGATGTTACAGTATACAGGCCTAGACTGAAACTTCTACAAGTTTTGCTTTGCAATGAAAGTGCTATAAGAGAAGATATTCAGAGTAGTAGCATTCCATGCTAGCATCTTCCCTGTGGGCGTTATTTGATTTTCCTAAAGCGTCTTAATAGGGACAGTTAAGTCATAATTCAACACCTTATACTAAAAGTTTCTGTGCTTTGCAGCTTGCAGTGAAAACATTTCCAGAGAAGTCCTTCTGCAGTGAAAGCGCTATAGGAGAAGACATTCAGAAACAGCAGAATTCCATACTAGAATATTCCTTGCAGGAGTTTTTATGTTTTCACCAATCAGCAGGAAATGGAGATGGAGGATTTGCAGTAGGAGATGAAGTTGGAGATGCAGCAGCAGGAGATGCTGCTGAAACTGCAGCAGCCAGAGATGACACAGAAGGAGGTTCAGTATCTAGAGGTGTAGAAGTAGGTGTAGAAGTAGATGCAGATGCAGGAGATGAAGCAGGAGATACAGCAGTAGCAGATGAAGCAGCAGATGCAAAAAGAGATTCAGCAGCAGATGATGCAGCAGCAAATGCAGAAGAAGTTGCAGCAGGAGATGATGCAGGAGGAGATGTAGCAGCAGGAGATACAGTATCAGCAGATGCAGCAGCAACAGATGCAGTAGGAAATACAGCAGTAGATGCAGTAGCAGGAGACAGCAAAAGATGCAGCAGCAGGATATGTAACAGAATATGATGGGATGTAACAGCTTGAGGGGATGAAGCTGCAGGAGATGCAGCCAGAGGTGCAGTAAGATGAGATGCAGCAATAGGAGATGCAGCAACAGGAGATACAGAAGTAGGAACTGCAAAAGGATATTCAGCAGGGAGAGAGTCAGGTGGAGATGCTGCAACATGAGATGAAAGAGGAGATTCAGAAGTAGATGCAGCAGTAGGAGATGTAACATGAGATGCTGCAGCTGAACATGCAGCAAGAGATGCAGCAACAAACAATGCAGGAAGATATAAATAAGCAGGAGATGCAGCAGCAAGATATAAATAAGCAGGAGATGCAGCAGCAGGAGATTCAGAAACAGGAACTGCAGAAGCAGGAGATGCAGCAGCAGGAGATGCAGAAGAAAGAGATTCAGCAGGAGAGGTGGAAAAATTTGATGTAGCAGCAGATGCAGCAGGAGGAGATGTATCAGGATTTGCAGAAGTTGTATGCAGATGGAGCAGCAGCAGAAGCAGCAGCGGCACATGCAGCAGGACATTAAGCAGCAGGAGATGAATCAGCAGGAGATACATTAGGAGATCCTCCAATCATATGTAGCAGAAGGAAGTGCAACAGGAGATGCAGCAGCATTTGCAGCAGGGGATGCAACAGGATACACAGCTGCATTAGATGCAGGTGCAGAAGATGCAGCAGTATGAGATGAAGAAAAAAGAGATGCAGCAGGAGAGGCATGACAAAGTCATGTAGCAGCAGATGCACCAGGACGAGATGCAGCTGGAGATTTAGTAGCAGGAGATTTAGCAGCAGGTGATGTAGCAGATGTATCAGGAATTGCAACAGTAGGAGATGCATCATGACACACAGCAGGAGATACAGCAGCAGGATGTGCAGCAGGAGATGCATATTCAGCAGGAGATGCAGCAGGAGATTCAGAAGAAGGAGATGGAGTAGGAGATAAAGAATGATATGAAGAAGCAGCAGATTCAGCAGCGTGAAAAAAGAAGGAGATGAATCTGAAGCAGATACAGCATCGGAATATGCAGCAGTAGATGCAACAGAATAAGAAATATCAGGAGATACAGAAGCAGAGGATTCAGCAGCAGATGCAGCAGAATTAATGGAGTAGTAGGAGATGCAGTACCAGATGCAGCACCACATATATCGGTAGATGCAGCAGCAGAAGATGCAGATTCAGCAGGAGAAGCAGGAACAGGAGATTCTACGGAAGATGCAGAAGCAGGAGATGCTGCAGGGAATGCAGTATCAAGAGATGCAGCACCTGGGAGATGCAGTACAAAATACAGCAGCAGGAGATGCAGCAGAAAATGAAGCAACAACAGGAGATGTAATAGGCTATGCTGAATCGGGATATGCAGCAGCAGGATATGCAGCAGTAGATTATAAAGCAGCAGGAGATGCAGCAGAAGACGCATCAGCAATGCGGCAGGAGATGAATCAAAGATTCAGCAGAAAGACATTGCTCAGCAGATGCAGCAGGAGATGTAGATTCTGCAGGAGATGCTGCAACAGGAGATGCTGCAGCAGATGCAGCAGCAGGAGATGCAGCAGCAGGAAATGTAAAAGGAAGAAATGCAGCAGGAAATGAAGCACCAGGAATTGCCACATCAGTAGATGCGGCATCATGAGATTCAGCAGCAAGAGAGAGAGCAGGAGATGTAACAGAAGAGGATGCAGCAGCAGGTGCAGCAGGAAATTCAGCAGCAAAAGATGAAGAGAAGCAGATGCAGAAAAAAGATGCATCAGCTTGAAGTGCAGCAGCACGAGATGGAGCAGCAGCACAGAATCACAGAATAACCAGGTTGGAAGAGACCCACCGGATCGTCGAGTCCAACCATTCCCACCAATCCCTAAATCATGCTCCTAAGCACCTCATCTACACTAACCTTAAACACCTCCAGAGACGGTGACTCAACCACCTCCCTGGGCAGACCATTTCAATGCCTAACCACCCTCTCCGTGAAGAACTTTTTCCTAATCTCAAGCCTAAATCTCCTCTGGCAGAGCTTGAGGCCATTCCCTCTCGTCCTGTCCCCTGTCACTTGGGAGAAGAGGCCAGCACCCTCCTCTCCACAACCTCCCTTCAGGTAGTTGTAGAGAGTAATAAGGTCTCCCCTCAGCCTCCTCTTCTCCAGGCTGAACAACCCCAGCTCTCTCAGTCGCTCCTAGTAAGATTTGTTCTCCAGCCCCTTCACCAGCTTTGTTGCTCTTCTCTGGACTCGCTCCAGAGCCACAACATCCCTCTTGTGGTGAGGGGCCCAGAACTGAACACAGTACTCGAGGTGCGGTCTCACCAGTGCCGAGTAGAGGGGGAGAATAACCTCCCTGGACCTGCTGGTCATGCCGTTCCTGATACAAGCCAAGATGCCATTGGCCTTCTTGGCCACATGGGCACACTGCTGGCTCATGTTCAGTCGGTTGCTAACCAGCACCCCCAGGTCCTTCTCCTCCTGGCAGCTTTCCAGCTAGGTTTCTCTTAGCTTGTACCTCTGCTTAGGGTTGTTGTGCCCCAAGTGCAGGACTCGGCATTTGGCCTTGTTAAACCTCATGCCGTTGGTCACAGCCCAGTGGTCCAGCCTGTTCAGGTCCCTTTGCAGAGCCTCCCTACCCTCCAGCAGATCGACACTTCCTCCCAGCTTGGTGTCATCTGCAAACTTGCTAAGGGAGGACTCAATGCCTTCATCCAGGTCGTTGATAAAGAATGCAGCAGCAGGAGATGCAGCAGCAGGAGATTCAGAAGTAGGAGACATATCAGGAAATGCAGCAGGAGATGCAGCAGCAGGAGATGTAAAAGCAAGAAACGCAGCAGGAAATGAAGCACCAGGAATTGCCACAGCAGATGATGCAGGATCATAAGCTTCAGCAGCAAGAGATGCAGCAGGATTTGTAGCAGAAGAGGATGCAGCAGCAGATGCAGCAGGAGGAGATGCAGAAGAACATACAGCATCAGGAGATGAAGCAGCAGATGCAGAAATAAGAGATGCAGCAGCAGATGCAGTAACAGGAGATGCAGCAGCAGTATATGCAGCAGGCCAAGATGAAGCAGGATATTGAGCAGCAGGAGATGCAGCAGCAGGAGATGCATTAGGAGATGAAGCAGAAGTATATGCAGCAAGAGATGTAGAGGCAGGAGATGCAGCAGCCACAGATGCAGCAGGAATTGCAGCAGCAGGAGATGCAGCGGATGTAGCAGCAAATGCAGAAGAAGGAGATGCAGCATCAGGAGATGAAGCGCCAGGAGATGCAGCAGGAGATGCATATTCATCAGGAGATGCAGCACAAAGATATGCAGCAGGAGATGAAGCAGCAGGAGATGCTGCAGAAGATTCAGCAGGAAATGTAGCAACAGTAGATGCAGAAGCAGGAGATGCAGCAAAAGAAGCATCAGAACGAGATGAATCAGCAGGAGATACAGCAGGAGGAGATGCAGCAGGAGATGCATCATTAGGAAATGCTTCATGTACTGCTGCATTCCCTGTAACTCGATGCAGCAGCAGAGGCAGCAGCAGTAGATGCAAAAGGAGACGCAGCAGGAGATTCAGCAGCTGCGTTTTCTTCTGCATCTCCTGCTGCATTTACTGCTGCTGAATCTCCTGATGCTGCATCTCCTGCTGCACGTGCTGCTGCAGCATCTCCTTCTGATTCATCTCCAGCTGCATCTGCTGCTGTATCTCCTGCTTAATCTCCTGCTGCATTTCCTGCTGCTGCATCTCCTCCATCATCCGCTGCTTCAGCTCATGCTTCATCTCCTGATGCTGCATTTTCTGCTGATGTATATCCTGTGGCATCTCCTACGGCTGCATCTCCTGCTGCATTTCTTGCTGTTCTATCACCTGCTGCATCTCCTGCTGAATCTCTTTCTGCTAGATCTCCTGTTGCTGCATCTCCTCCTGCTGCATTTCCTACTGTATCGTCTCCTGCCTCAGCTCCTGCTGAATTTACTGCTGCACCTCCTGCTTCTGCATCTCCTAGTGCATCTCCTGCTGCTGCATCTCATGCTTCTGCATTTCCTGATCCTGCATCACATGCTGAAGCTCCTGTGGAATCTCCTGATGCATGTCCTTATGCTGCATCTTCTCCTACTCTATCTTCTCCTGTTGCATCTCCTGCTGCATCTCCTGCTGCATCTGCTGCTGCTGCATCTCCTCCTGCTGCATCTCATGCTCCTGCATAACTTGCTGCTGCAAGTCCTGTTGCATCCTCTTCTGCATATCCTGCTGAATCTAATGCTCCTGCTAATGCATCTTTTGCTGATGCATCTACTGTTGATGCATCTACTGCTGATGCATCTCCTGCAGCATCTCCTGCTGCATCTCCTGCTGCTGCAAATCATGATGTATCTCTTGCTGAATCTCTTCAGCTGCATCTCCTGCTGCATCTCCGTCGCTATCTCTTGGTGCTACATCTCCTGCTGATGCATATTCTGCTTCAACTCCTGCTGCTCCATTACCTTCTGATTCTATTCCTGTTGTATTTCCTGCTGCTGCATCTCCTGCTGCGACATTTGCTACTGCTGCACCTGCTGCTGCATCTCTTGGTGCTGCATCTTCTGCTATTGCATGTCCTGCTGCATCTCCTTTGGCTACAACTGCTGCAGCATCTTCTGCTTCATCTCAAGCTGCATTTCCTGCTGAAGCATCTCCTGCTGCTGCATCTCCTGCTGCTGCATATCTTTCTGAATCTGCTGCTGAATCTTCTGCTGCCTGTGCTGCTTCTGCATATCCTGCTGCATCTATTCCTCTTGTATTTCCTGCAGCTGCATCTCCTGCAGCTGCATCTGCTGCTTCATCTCCTGCTGCTACATGTTCTGTATAAACTCCTACTGCTACATCACCTGCTGAATCACTTGGTTCTTCATCTCTTGCTGGTGAATCTTCTGCTGCACCTCCTACTGCATCTCCTGCTGCAGCATCTCATGCTTAATCTCCTGTTGCATCTCCTGCTGATGCATTTACTGCATAATCTCATGCTGCTGCACACACTGTTGCAGGAGATGAAGAAGCAGTAGATGCAGCCGGGGATGCAGAGGCAGGAAATGCAGCAGCAGGAGATGCAGTAGGAGATGCAGCCGGAGATGCAGTAGGAGATGCAGAAGGAGGTGCAACAGGATATGCATCAGGAGATTTAGAATCAGACACATCAGAAGAAGATGCAGCAGCAGAAGAAGTAGAAAGAAATTCATCAGTGGTACATCAAAGAGAGGATGTAGCAGCAGAAGATGCAGCAGCAGGAGGTGCAATAGTAGATGCAGCAGCAGGATATGCAGAAGCAGGAGAGTCATCAGCACGACATGCATCAGGATATGCAGCAGGCGGAGATGCAGCAGGATATAGAGCAGTAGGAGATGCATCAGAAAATAAATCAGGAGATGCAGCAGCAGGAGATGAATCACGAGATGCAGTAGCCGACACAGCAGCAGGAGATGCAGGAGAAGGAGATGAGGCATCACGAGATACAGCAGGAGCTGCAGCAGTGGGAGCTGCAGCAGCAGGAGATGTAGCCACGTATGCCTCAGGAGAGGCAGATGCAGCAGGAGATGCTACAGGATATGCAATAGCAGGAGATGCAGCAGCAGATGCTGTAGGCTCTAAATTTTGAAGCGACGCTTTAATTGCAATTCTGATGTTACAGAACACAAGCCTAGACTGAACGTTCTACAAGTCTTGCTTTGCAGTGAAAGCGGTCTAAGAGAAGACATTCAGAAGCAGCAGCATTCCATGCTAGCATCTTCCCTGTGGGCATTATTCAATTTTCCTAAAGCACCTTAATAGGCGCAGTTAAGTCAAAATTCAGTATTCTATATTAAAATGTTCTGTTAGTCGTGCTTTTCAGCTTGCAGTGAAAACTCTTCGAGAGAAGTCATTCAGCAGTGAAAGTGTTATAAGAGAAGACATTCAGAAACAGCAGCATTCCATGCTAGAATATTCCCTGCGGGAGCTATTATATTTTCTTAAATCAGCAGGAAATGGAGATGGAGGAGTTGCAGTAGGAGATGAAGCCGTAGATGAATATTCAGAAGAAGCAGCAGCAGAAGATGCTGCAGCAAATGCAGCAGAAGGAGATGAAGCAGCAGATGCAGCAGGAGATGCAGATTCTGCAGGAGATGCAGCCGCAGGAGATGCTGCAGCAAATGCGGCAGCAGAAGATGCAGGAATAGGTGATTCAGCAGGAGATGCAGTAGCAGGAGATGCAGCAGGATATACTAGAGAAGGAGATGCAGCAGGTAAAGCAGCAGGATATAGAGCTGGAGATGCCGCTGGAGATGCAGCAGGAATAGATGCATAAGGAGATGCAAAAGCAGATGTAGCAGCAGGAGATTCAGCAGCAGAAGATGAAGCAGGAGGAGATGCAGCAGTAGCTACTGCATCGGGAGATGCAGCAGGATATGCAGATTCTCCTTCTATGCATCTTCTCTGCATCTCATTCTACTGCTTCCCCTTCTGATGCATCTCCTGCGGCATCTCATGCAGCTGCACCTCTTCCTGCTGCATCTCCTTCTGCATCTCGTCCTGCTGTATCTCCTGCTGCTTCATCTCCTCCATCTGCTGCTGCATCTGCATCACCTGCTACTGAATCCCCTGTGACAATCGCTGCATCTCCTCATGATGCATCTCCTCATGATGCATCTCCTCATGATGCATCTCCTCATGATGCATCTCCTACTGCATCTCGTGCTGCATCAGCTGCTACTGAATCCCCTGCTGCATTCCTGATGCATCTCCAGATTCTGCATCTCCTTCTGCTGCATCTCCTGATGCGTCTCCTACTAAATCGATTCCTGCTACATCTCCTACTGCATGTCATGCTGCTGTATCTTTTCCTGCTGCACCTCCTCCTGCATCTCTTACGGCTGCATCTTCTGCTGAATCTCCTGCTGTTGCATCTCCTTCTGGAACTCTTTCTGATGCATCAGCGGATTCATCTCATCATGCTGCACTCCTGCTGCATCTCCTAATGCTGCATCATCTACTGCTGCATCTCCTGCATTGTCTACTGTTGCTGCATCTCCTGCTGCATCTCCTCCTGCATCTATTGGTGCTGCATGTCCTGCTGAAGCAATTCCTGCTGCAGCATCTCCTGCTGCATCTCTTGCTGCAGCATTTCCTGCTTCATATTTGCTGCTGTATCTCCTGCTGCATCTTCTGATGCTGCATTTCTTCTGCTGCATCTCCTGCTGCTGCATCTTTTACTGCTGCATCTCTGCTGCTACATCTCCTGCTGCATTTCCTGCTGCTGCATCTTCTTATGCTGCTACATCTCCTGCTGCATTTCCTGCTGCTGCATGTCATGCTGCATCACCACCTGCTGCAGCATCTCCTACTGATTCATCTCCTCCTTCATAGCCTCCTGATGCATATCTTGCTGCTGCATCTACTGCTGCTTCGTATGCTGCTGCATCTCCAGCTGCAGCATCTCGTGGTACATCTCCTCTTGCTCAATCTCCTTCTGCATCTCGTACTGACGAATCTCCTGCTGCTGCATCTCCTTCTGTATCTCGTACTGATGAATCTTCTGCTGCTGCATCTACTGCTGCATCTCTCGCTACTGCATCCCCTGCTGCTGCATCTCCTTCTGTACCTCGTACTGATGAATCTTCTGCTGCTGCATCCACTGCTGCATCTCTTGCTGCTGCATCCCCTGCTGCTGCATTCTCTGTTACATCTACTGCTGCTGCATGTCCTGCTACATCTTCTGCTGCATCTCCTTCTGCTGCATCTACTGCTGCGTCTGCTGCTGTATCACCTGCTGCAGTACCTTATCCTGCTGCAAATCATGATGCTTCTCAGGCTGAATCTCTTCCTGCTGCATCTCCTGCTGCATCTTCTACTGTTGATGCATCTCATCCTGCTGGATCTCCTCCTGCATCTCTTGCTGCTGCACATTCTGCTGAACCTCCTGCTGTTGCATCTCCTGCTGCAACCACTTCTGATTCATCAACGGATTCACCCCATGATGCTTCTCTCCTGCATAATCTCCTACTGCTAATCTCCTGCTGGTGCAAACCCTGCTGCATCTACTGCTGCTGCATCTTCTACTGCTGAAGTAATCCCCTGCTTCTGCATCTCCTGCATCTGCATCCACTAATGCTGCATCCCCATCTATATCTCCTGCTGCTGCATCTGCCTCTGCATTTGCTGCTGCTGTATCTCTTGCTGTGCTTACTGCGGCTGCTTCTCCTGCTGCATCTCCTTCTGCTGCTTCTCATTCTTTGCATCTTCTTGTCTACATCGCTTTCTACTGCTTCCCCTGCAGATGCATCTCCCGCTGCATATTTTCCGACATTTCCTGCAGCTGTATCTGCTTCTGCATCTCCTCCTGCTGCATCTCCTGCTGCATGTTTGCTGCTGCATCTCTTTCATCTGCTGCTGCATCTGCTGCCGCATCACTTTTTACATAATCCCCTCCTGCATTCCTGTTGCATCTCCTGATGCTGCATCACCTGCTCCATCTCCTTCTGCTGCTTCTCCTACTGCATCTCGTGCTGCATCGGCTGGTAATAAATCCCCTGCTGCATATCCTGCTGCATCTCCTGCTGCATCTCCTCTGGCTACATCTCCTGCTGCTTCTTATCCTACTGCATCTCCTCTTGATGAATCTCCTTCTGCATCTCTTTCTTCTGCATCTTCTGCATTTCCTGCTGCAACTCTTCCTCCTGCATCTCCTGCTGAATCTCCTGCTGCTGCATCTGCTGCTGGTACACATACTGCTGTATATTCTGCTACATATCCTGCTGCTACATCTGCTGCTGCTGCACCGCTGCTGCATCTCCTGTGGCTGCATCTCCTGCTGCATCTCCTTCTGCTGCTTATCATCCTCTGCATCTTCTGCTCTGCATCTCCGGCTGCTGTATCCCCTGCTGCTGCATCTCCTGCTGCATGTCTTACTGTATATCCTGCATCTGCATCTCCCGCTGCATCTCCTACTGCTGCATCTGTGACTGGATCACCTTCTACTTCATCTCTTGCATCTCTTGCTGCATCTTTTCTGGCTGGATCTCTAGCTCCATCTCCTGCATCTTCTGCTGAGTGTGCTTGTGTATCTGCTGCCGCATCTGTCTTAATCTCCTGCTGCTGAATCTCCTGATACTGCATCTCCTACTGAATGTGCTGCTGAATATGCTGCTGCATCTCCTGCTGCACCTCAGACTGAATATGCATCTCGTGCTGATGCATCTCGTGCTGATGCATCTCGTGCTGATGCATCTCCTGCTGCTCTATCCACTGCTTCTGCATCCTCTGTTTCATCTACTGCTACCGCATGTCCTGCTACATCTTCTGCTACAGAATCTCCTTCGGCTGCATCTGCTGCAATAATGTCCTGCTGGATCACCTGCTACTGAATCTTCTGCTGCATCGACTGCTGCTGCATCTCCTGCTGCTGCACCTTCTGATGCTGCACCTCCTGATGTATTTCCTTCTGAATCTCCTCCTGCTGTAATCATGCTGTATCTCCTTCTGCTGCGTCTCCTGCATCTCCTGCTGCATCTGCTGCTACATCTCCTGCTGCTGTATCACATCCGGCTGGGTCTCCTCCTGCATATATTTCTGCTGCATCTTCTGCTGAACCTCCTGCTGCTACATCTCTGTCTGCAACTACCTCTGATGCATCAGCGGATTCATCTCATGATGCTGCTCTCCTGGTTCATCTCCTGCTGCTGAATCTCCTGCTGGTGCATATCCTGCTGCATCTACTGCTGCTTCATACCCTACTTCATCTACTGCTGCTGTATCTACTGCTGCTGCATCTCCTAATGAATCTCCTGCTGCATCTCCCGCTGCATCTCCTGCTACGTCTCTTCTGTCTGCATCTCCTGCTCCATCTCCTGCTGATGCATCTCCTGCTGATGCATCTCCTCCTGCTGCATCTCTTTCTGCTGCATCTTCTGCATTTCCTGATGAGTCTCCTCCTGCTGCATCTCAGACTGAATCTCCTGTAGTAGCATCTGCAGCATTTGCTGCTGGATCTGCTGCTGCTGCATCTCCTGATTCATTTCCTGCTGCTGCATCTCCTGTTGCTGCATTTCCTGATACATCTCCTGCTGTTGTATCTCTGACATGTGCTGGGGCATCTGCTGCTGATTCATCTACTACTGCATCTCCTGCTACATCTCCATCTACTGCTGCTGGATCTCCTCCTGCATATCCTGCTTCTGCTGCTTCATTTCATTTTGATGTATCTCCGTTTTCATCTCATGGTGCTACTCTTCTTCTGGATCTCCTGCTGCTGAATCTCCTGCTGCTGCATCCACTGCTTCATCTACTGCTGTTGCATATCCTTCTGCATGTGCTGCTGCCGCACCTCTTGCTGCTGCATTTGCTGCTGCATCTCCTACTGCTTCATCTCCTGCATAATTTCCTGCTGCTGCATATGCTGGTACTGCATCTGCTACTTCATCTCCTGCTGCTGCATCTGCTGATGCTGCTTCTGTTGCTGAACCTGCTGCTGCATCTCCTGCTGCTGCATATCTTAATGCATCTTCTTCTGCGACAACACCTGCTGCTGTATCTCCTGCTTACTATCCTGATGCAGAATCTCCTGCTGCATCTCCTACTTCTACATTACATGCTGCATCTCCTCCTGCTGCAACTCCTGCTGGTGCATCTCCTGCTGCTGCATCTGCTGCTTCATCACCTGGTGCTGCATCTGCTTCTGCATCTCCAGCTGCTGCATCTCCTACTTCATTTCCTGCGGCTCAATCTCCTGCTGCTGCATCTCCTGCGTGAACTCCTGCTGCTGCGTATCCTGCTGCATCTCCGTTGGTATCTCTTGGTGCTGCATCTCCTGCTGATGCGTATACTGCTTCAACTCCTGCTGCTGCATCTGCTGCTGCTGCATCTCCTGCTGCATCTCTTGGTTCTGCATCTCCTGCGGCATCACCTGCTGCAGCATCTCCGGCTTCATCTCCTGCTTCATCTCAAGCTGCATTTCCTGCTGAAGCATCTCCTGCTGCTGCATCTCCTGCTGCTGCATATCCTTCTGAATCTGCTGCTGAATCTTCTGCTGCCTGTGCTGCTTCTGCATATCCTTCTGCATCTGTTACTTCTGAATATTCTGCTGCTGCAACTCGGGCTGCTGCATCACCTGCTACTTCATCTCCTGATGCTGCATGTTCTGTGTAAACTCCTTCTGTTACATCTTCTGCTAAATCTTTTGGTTCTTCATCTCTTGCTGATGAATGTTCTGCTGCACCTCCTCCTGCATCTCCTGCTGCAGCATCTCATGCTTCATCTCCTGTTGCATCTCCTGCTGATGCATTTCCTGCTGAATCTCGTGCTGCTGCACACACTGCTTTATCTCCTGCTGCTGCGTCTGCTGTTGCATCACCTGCTGCATCTCCTGATGCTGCATCTTCTAATGCATTTCCTGCTGCTTAATCTCCTGATGCTGCATATCCTGCTTCATCTCCTTTGGCTGCATATATTGCTGCTGCATCTACTGCTGCTTCGTCTGCTGCTGCATCTCCTGCTGCTGCATCTCCTGCTGCATCCCCTGATGCTGAATCTCATGGTGCATCTCCTCTTATTTAATCTCCTGCTGCACATACTGCTGCTACATCACCTGCTAATGCACCTCCTTCTGCATATCCTGCTCAATTTCCTGCTGCATCTCTTCTGGCTGCATCTCCTGCTACATCACCTGCTTCTGCAACTCCTCATTCTGGATCCCCTCCAGCGTCTCCTGCTGTGGCATCTTCTGCGGCAACTCCTGCTGCTGCATCTCATGCTCTATATCCTTCTGACGCATCTGCGGATTCATCATATGGTGCTGCTCTCTTGCTGGTTCCCCTGCTGCTGAATCTGCTGCTGCTGCAAACCCTGCTGAATCTACTGCTTCTGCATCTCCTGCATAATCCTCTGCTGCTGCATCATCTACTGTTGCATCTCCTGCGTTATCTCCAGCTGCTGCATCTCCTGCTTCTGCATCAACTACCGCTGCATTTCCTGATGAATCTCCTACTACTTCATCTGCAGCGTTTTCTGCTGCATCTCCTGCTGGTGCATGTCCTGCTGCATCTCGTGCTGCTGCATCTCTGGCATCTTGTGGTGCATCTGCTATTGATTCATCTACTGTTGCATCTCCTGCTTCTGGATGTTCTCCTGCATCACCTGATACAGCAGCTGCATGTCCTGCTGCTGCATCTCCTGCTGAATGTGCTTCTGTATTGGCAGTGGCATCTGCTAAGTCTTCATCTCCTGCTGCTGAAACTCCTGTTTCTTTATGTCCTGCTGAATGTGCTGCTGAATATGCTGCTGCATCTTCTGCTGCACGTCCTGCTGAAATGCTTCTCCTGCTGCATCTCGGTCTGATGCATCTCCTGCTGCTGTATCCCCTGCTTCTGCATCCTCTGTTTCATCTACTGCTGCTGCAGATCCTGCTATATCTTCTTCTTCTGACTCTCCTTCTACTGCATCTGTTGCTGCATCACCTACTACTGAATCCCCTGCTGCATTCGTCCTGCATCTCCTGCTGCTGCACCTCCTGCTGCTGCATCCCCGGATGCATATACTGCTGCTGCATACCCAGATGCACCTCTTGCTTCTGCATATCCTGATGCATCTCCTTCTGCATCACCTGCTATGAATCCCCTGCTGCATCTCCTGCTGCATCTCCTATTTCTGCATCTCCTGATGCATATCCTACTGATTCTCCTCCTCCTGAATCTCTCGCTACATCGCCTGCTGCTGCATCTCCTGCATCTGCTGCTGCATCTGCTGCAAGTCTCCTGCTGCTGTATCTCCTGCATCTGCTGCTGCATCTGCTGCACGTCTCCTGCTGCTGTATCTCATCCTGCTGGATCTCCTCCTGCATCTATTGCTGCTGCATCCTCTGCTGAACCTCCTGCTGCCGCATCTCCATCTGCAACTCCCTCTGATGCATCAGCAGATTCATCTCGTGATGCAGCTACCCTGCTAATTCTTCTGCTCCTGAATCACCTGCAGGAGCATAACCTGCTGCATCTACTTCTGCTTCATCGCCTACTTCATCTACTGTATCTGCATCTCCTGCTGCATCTCCTTCTGCTGCATCTCCTTCTGAATCTCCTGCTGCAGCATCTTCTGCTTATGAATATCCTGCCATTACATCTCGTAATGAATCTGCTTCTGAATCTGCTGCTGCATCTGCCTGGGCTGCATCTCCTAATGCATTTCCTGTAGCTTAATCTACTTCTTTTGCACCTCCTGCTTTATCTCCTTCTGATGCATATCTTGCTGCTGCATCTCCTGCTGCATCTTCTGCTGCTGCATCTCCTGCTGCAGCATCTCCTGCATCTTTTGGTGCATGTGCTGTAGATTAATCTACTGCTGCATCTCCTGTTGCTTCACCTTCTGCTTTTTGATGTCCTCCTGCATCACCTGATGCTCCATCTGCTGCTGCTGCATACACTGCTGCATCTACTGCTGCAACTCCTGCTGAATGTGCTTCTGTATTTGCTGCGGCATCTGCTGAGTCTTAATTTCCTGCTACTGAATCTCCTGCTGCTGCATCTCCTGCTGCACCTCCGACTGAATATGCATCTCCTGATGCATGTCGTGCTGATGCATCTCATTCTGATGCATCTCATGCTGCTTTATCCCCTGCTTCTGCATCCTCTGGTTCATCTACTGCTGCTGCATATCCTACTACATCTTCTGCTGCTGAATTTACTTCAGCTGCATCTGCGGCTGCATCACCTGCTAATGAATCCCCTGCTGCATTCCTGCTACATCTCCTGCAGCTGCATCCCCTGGTGCATCTCCTACTTCTGCGTATCCTGCTGCATCTCATGCTGCATCACCTGCTGCATTCCTGCTGCATCTCCTAACGCTGCATCTTCTGACGCTGCATCTCCTGATGCATATCCTGATGTATCTCCTCCTGCTGCTTCTCCTGGTGCTTCATCTCCTGCATCTGTTGCTGCATCTGCTGCTACATCTCCTGCTGCAGTATCTCATCGTGCTGGATCTCCTCCTGCATCTGTTGCTGCTGCATCCTCTGCTGAACCTCCTGCTGCTGCATCTCCATCTGCAACTACCTCTGATGCATCAGCAGATTCTTCTGCTGGTACTTCTCCTCTGCTTTATCTCCTGCTGCTGAATCTCTTCCTGCTGCATCTACTGCTGCTTCATACCCTAATTCATCTACTGCTGCTGCATTACCTGCTGCTTCTCCTGATGCTGCATCTCCTACTTGATTTCCTGATGCTGCATCTCCTGGTGCTATATCTTTTGCTTATGAATCTCCTGCCGCTGCATCTCTGACTGAATCTGCTTCTGAATCTGCTCCTGCATCTGCTGCGGCTGCATCTCCTGATGTTGCATCTCCTGCTACTGCATCTCCTAATGCATTTCCTGTAGCTTAGTCTCCTGCTTTTGCACCTCCTGCTTTATCTCCTTCTGATGCATATCTTGCTGCTGCATCAACTGCTGCTTCGTCTGCTGCTACATCTCCAGCTGCATCTCCTGCTGCTGCGTCTCAGGGTACATCTCCTCTTGCTCAATCTCCTGCTGCATATCCTGCTGTTACATCTCCTGTTACAGCATCTCCTTCTGCGACTCCTTCAGCATCTCCTGCTGCATCTCTTGCGGCTGCATCTCTTCCTGCTGCATATCCTGCTGTTACATCTCCTGTTACAGCATCTCCTTCTGCGACTCCTTCAGCATCTCCTGCTGCATCTCTTGCGGCTGCATCTCTTCCTGCTGCATCTCCTGCTCCATCTCCTGCTGGTGAATCTTCTCCTGATCGATCTCAGCAAGCATCTCTTTCTGCTGCATCTTCTGCGTTTCCTGCTGCATCTCTTCCTGCTGCATCTCCTGCTGAATCTCCTGCTGCTGTATCTGAAGCATTTGCTGCTGCATCTGCTGATGCTTCACATACTGCTGCATATCCTGCTACATACCCTGCTGCTGCATCTGCTACTGCTGTATCTCTTGCTGCATCTCCTGAGGCTTCATCTCCTGCTGCATCTCATTCTGCTGCTTCTCATTCTCTGCCTCTTCTTCTCTGAATCTCCTTATACTGCTTCACCTGCTGCATTGCATGCTGCCTCACCTCCTGCTGCTATATCTCCTGCTATATCTCCTGCTGCTGCATCTGCTGCTGAAACTCCTGCTGCTGCATCCCTTGCTCCATATCCTTCTGACACATCTACGGATTCATCTTATGATGGTGTTTTCTTGCTGGATCTCCTGCTTCTGCATCTCCTGCTCCATATCCTTCCGATACATCTGCCAATTCATCTTATGATGGTGCTTTCTTGCTGGATCTCCTGCTTTTGCATCTCCTGCTGCTGCAAACCCTGCTGCATCTACTGCTGCTGCATTTCCAGCTGCATCGGCTGCTGCTTCATCTCCTTCTGCTGCATCTCCTGCTCCTGCATCTGATTCTTTATCTGCTGATGCTGCATGTCCTGCTTCTACATTTCCTTCTGCTGCATCTGCTGCTGCATCTCCTGTTTCTGCATCTCATACTACATCTCCTGCTGATGCATCTCCTGCTGCTGGATGTCCTCGTGCACCTCCTGATGCTGCATCACCTTCTGCATCTCCTACTGTTGAATCTCGTGCTGCTGCATTCTCTGCTGTATCGTCTGCTGCTGCATCGCCTGCTGCAGAATCTCCTAATGCATCTCCTCTTGCTTAGTCTCCTGATGCTTCCTATCCTGCTTCATCTCCTTTTGCTGCATATATTGCTGCTGCATCTCCTGCTGCTTCCTCTGATGCTGCATCTCCTGCTCCATCTCCTGCTGCGGCATCTTCTGTTTCACCTACTTCTGCATCTCCTGCTGCTCCATCTGCTGCATCTGCATCATTAGGATATTCTGAAGGAGAAGCAGCAACAGGAGTTGCAACAAGAGGACATACAGCAACAGGAGACGCAGCAGGAGATTCAGCAGCAGATGCAGCAGAAGGAAATGTAGAAGCAGGACATGCAGCAGCAGAAATGAAACGGAGGATAAAGCAGCAGGGTACACAGCAGCAGGAGATGCAGCAGCAGTAGATTCAGCAGGAGATGCAGCAGCACATTCAGCAGGAGATACAGCAGCAGGAGACGTACCACCAGGAGATGCAGCAGCAGGAGAGGCGGCCGGAGATGCAGCAGTAGATGTAGCAGGCGATGCATCAAGAGATGAAGCAGGAGGAGATGTAAGAGGAGAGCCAGCAGAAGGAAATGCAGGAGGAGTGGCCTCAGAAGGAGATGTAGCAGTGGATGCAGCAGCAGATGAACCAGCAGGAGATGCATCAGCAGTAGATTCAGCAGGAGATTCATATTCAGCATGAGATGCAACAGGAGATCCACAGCATATTCAGAAGCACATTCAGCAGGAGATGCAAATTCAGCAGGAGTTTCAGCAGCAGGAGATGCAGAATCAGCTGATGCCGCAGCAGATTCAGAAGCATATTCAACAGAAGATTCATCAGCAGGAGACGTACCATCAGGAGATGCAGCAGCAGGAGAAGCAGCCGGAGATGCAGCAGTAGGTGTAGCAGGAGATGAAGCAGGAGGAGATGCAGCAGCAGAAGATGTAGAAGGATTTGAAGAGAGGATGCAGCAGCAGGGGTTGCAGCAGCAGGAGATACAGGAGCAGGATGTACAATAAGAGATGCCGCAGCATGATATGCAGAAGCAGGAGAGTCATCAGCACGATATGCATCAGCAGATGCAGCAGGAGGAGATGCAGCAGGAGATGCAGCAGTAGGTGATGCATGAGGAAATAAAGCAGGAGATGCAGCAACAGGAGATGAATCAAGAGATGTAATAGCAGACACAGCTGCAGGGGATGCAGCAGAAGGAGATGAAGCATCACGAGATGCAGCAGGAGATACAGCAGCAGGAGATGCAGCAGAAGATGCAGCAGGAAATGCATATTCAGTAGTATATGCAGCAGGAGATGCATCAGGAGATGCAGTAGCAGGAGATGCCATAAGAGATGCCACAGAAGATGCAGCAGTAGGAGATGGAGCAGGAGGAGATGCAGCAGGAGGGGATGCAGCAGGAGGATATGCAGCAGGAGATGCATATTCAGAAGGAGATGTATAAGGAGATGTAGCAGGATATGTAGCAGCATGAGATGCTGCAGGAGATTCAGGAGGAAATTCAGCAGAAGGAGATGCAAGAGCAGGAGATAAAGCAGAAGGAGATGCAGCCGCTGCAGATCCAGCAGCAGATCCAGCAGGAAATTCTGCAGGAAATTGTGCAGCAGGATATGCATCAGGAGATGCAGCAGCAGGGGATGCTGCAGCAGATGCCGCAGGAGATGCAACAGAAGGAGATGCAGAAGCAGATGCGCTGGAGATGCAGATTCAGCAGGAGATGAAGAAGGAAGAGAAGCTTCAGATAATACAGCATCAGGAGATGCAGCAGGAGATTCAGCAGGAGATGCAGTAGGAGGAGAGGCAAGAGGAGATGATGCAGCACACACAGCAGCAGGATATGAAGCAGAAGATGCAGCAAGATATGTAGCAGCAGGAGATGCAGCAGCAAGAGATGCAGCAGCAGGAGATTGAGGAGCAGAAAATGCAGCAGCAGGAGATTCAGTAGCAGGAGATGCAATAGGAGATACAGAGGCAGGAGGTGCAGCAGCAGAAGATACAGCAGGAGATTAAGCAGGAGATGCAGCAGGAGGAGATGCCACAGGAGAGAAAGCAGTAGAAGATGCATCAGCAAATTTAGCAGCAGATTCAGCAGGAGATGCATCAGCAGGAGTTGCAGCAGTAGGAGATGTATTATGTGATGCAGAAGCCGATGCAGCAGGAATGCAGCAGGAGATGCAGCAAGATATTCAGCAGCAGGAGATGCATCAGCAGGAAATGCAGAATTATATACTGAAGCAGGAGATGCAGAGAGGGAGGATGCATCAGGAGATGCAGGAGCAGGAGATGCAGCAGGAAATGAAGCAGCAGTGGATGTAGTAGCAGGAGATGCAGAAGGAGATGCAGCAGCAGGAGATGCCACAGGGCATGCAGCAGCAGCAGGAGAAGTAACAGGAGATGCAGCAGCATCATATGCAGTAGGAGATGTAGCAGCAGGAGATGAAGAAGCAGGAGATGCTACAGGAGATTGATCAGGAGATGAACGAGGAGGAGATGCAGCAGCAGGAGAGGCAGAGTAGTAGATGAAGAGAAGAAGATGCAGCAGAAGGAAATACAGCAGGAGATTCAGGCACAGTAAATGCAGCAGGAGAGAAAGCAGCAGCAGATGCAGCAGCAGAGGATGCAACAGCAGATGCACCAGCAGGAGATCTATCAGGAGATGCAGCAGTAGATGAAGCAGAAGGAGATGCAGAAGCAGGAGATGCAGCAGGACATGGAGCACGAGATGCAGCAGAAGAAGATGAAACAGTGGGAGATTCATTAGGAGATGCGGCAGCTGGATATGAAGCAGCAGGAGATATAGCAACAGGAGATGCAGCATGAAATGCAGCAGGATGAGGTGAAGCACCAGGAGATGCATCAGGAGATGCAGAAGCAGCAGATTCAGCAGGAGGAGCTTTTATAGTGCTTTCACTGCAAAGCAAGATTTGTAGAACTTCCAGGCTAGGCTTGTGTACTGTAATATCAGAATGGCTATTAAAGCGTCACTTAAAAATCTCAATTTGTACAGCACAAGATGGCAGGGAAGCTCCTATGATCAAATGCTAGCTTTCATTAGAGTCTTCTCTTGAAGCGCTTTCACTGCAAAGCAAAACTTGTAGAAGTTTCACTCTAGGCTTCTGAAGTATATCATCAGCTAGTAAAGCATCACTTCAAAATTTCGAAGCGTTCAGCACAAGTACCTCAGGGAAGCTGCTACCGTCAAATGCTGGTTCGCGTTAGAGTCTTGTCTTACAGCACTTTCACTGCCAGCTGCAAAGAACTAAAAATGCAATGTTTTCGTGTAGGCTAGGTAATAGTGACTTAATAACACCTAATAAAGCACTTTAGGAAAAGTGAATATCGGCTGCAGGGAAGATGTTAGCAAGGAATGCTTCTGCTTACCTGAATGTCTTCCCTTAGAGAACTTTAACTGCAAATCAAGACTTTTAAAACTTTCACTCTAGACTTGTGAACTGTAACATCAGCATGGCCAGTAAGGCTTCACATGAACATTTGAAAGCGTTCAGTAGGAAATGAAGCACCAGGAATTGCCACCGCAGAAGATGCAGGATCATGAGATTCAGCAGCAAGAGATACAGCAGGAGATGTAGCAGAAGAGGATGCAGCAGCAGGTGCAGCAGGAGGAGATGCAGATAGAGATGCATCAGCAGGAGATGCAGCAGCATGAGATGCAGCAGCAGTATATGCTGCAGCAGCAGATGCAGCAGGAGATTCAGCAACAAGAGATGAAGAGCAGTAGATGTAGAAAACAAGATGCAGCAGCTTGAAGTGCAGTAGCAGGAGAAGCAGCAGCAGATGCAGCAGCAGATACAGCAGCAGGAGAGGCAGCTGGAGATCCAGCAGCAGAGATGCAGCAGCAGGAGATTCAGAAGTAGGAGATATATCAGGAGATGCAGCAGCAGATGCAGCAGCAGGAGATGCAGCAGGAATTGCTGCAGCAGGAGATTCAACAGCAGATGTAGCAGGAGATGCAGAACCAGGAGATGCAGCAGCAGGAGATGCAGCGCCAGGATATGCAGCAGGAGATGCATATTCATCAGGAGATGCAGCAGAAAGTTATGCAGCAGGAGATGCAGCAGCAGGAGATGCCCCAGCAGATTCAGCAGCTGATTCAGCAGGATATGTAGCAGCAGTAGATGCAGAAGCAGGAGATGCAGCAAAAGATGCATCATCAAGAGATGAATCAGCAGGAGATACAGCAGCAGGATATGCAGCAGGAGATGCATCAGCAGGAAATGCTTCATGTACTGCTGCATCTCCTGCTAAAATTCCTGCTGCTGCATCCCCTGTTACCTAATGACCTCCTGCATCTCCTACTGCTGCATCTGCTGCTTCTGTACCTCCTGCTTCTGTATCTCCTGCTGCATCCTCTGCTCATGCATCTGTGGATGTATCTCCTGATGCTACATTTCCTGTTGCATCTGGTCTTCATCCCCTGCTGCATCTCCTTCTGCTCCATCTGGTGCATCTGCTGCTGCATCTTCTGCTGCTTCATCTACTGCTGCATCTCCTGCTGCCTCTGCATCTGCATCTCCCGCTACATCTCCTCCTGCTGCATCTCCTCTTGCTGCATCTTCTGCTGCATTTCCTGCTGCTGCATCTCCTTAATCGTCTGCTGCATCTCCTGCTACTTGATGTCCTCCTGAATCTACTGCTGCTCCATCTACTGCTTCATCTCCAGCTGCTGTATAGCCTGCTGCTTCATCTCCTGCCGCATCCTCTGCTCATGCATCTGCGGATGCATCTGCAGAAGCATCTCCATTTCCTGCTGCATCTGCTGCTCAATCTTCTACTGATGTATCTAGTGCTTCTGCATTTAAGCTGCATATCCTGCTGAATGCATCTGCGGCTGCATCTCGTGCTGCTACATCTCCTGCTGAATCTCCTGCTGCACTTCCTGCTGTAACTGCTGATGCATATGTTGATACTTCATCTCCTGATGCATCTTCTTCTGAAGAATCTCCTCCTGCATCTCCCACTGTAGAATCTCCTACTACAATTCCTGCTGATGCATCTCCTGCTGAATCTCCTTCCTCTTCATCTGCTGCTGAATCTGCTGCCGCATCTGCTGCGGCTGCATCTTCTTCTACTGCATCTCCTGCTGCATCACCTGCTGAATATGCATCTCCTGCTGTATCTCCCCGTAATGCACCTCATGGTGCTGTATCTGATGCTGTATATCCTGCTGCATCTGCTGCTGCCTCATCTCCTTCTGTTGCATATCCTGCTGCATTTCCTGCATCATCTCCTGCTGCTGCAATTCCTGCTGTGTCTCCTCCCACATCTCATGATATTTTTTGGTGCCTCTCATGCTGCTCCAATTGCTGCTGCATCTGCTACTTTTTATACCCTGCTGAACCTCCTGCAGATGCATGTCCTGCTATCCTGCTGCATCTCCTGCTGCTGCATCTCCTGCTGCTGAATCCCCTGCTGCATCCACTGCTGCTGCATTACTTTCTGCACCTCCTCCTGCAGCATCTCCTGCTTGTGCATCTCCTGCTTCTGTATCTCCTACTTCATCTCCTGCCGCGGCATCTCCTGCTGCTTCATCTGCTTCTGTAACTCCTGCTGCTGCATCTCATACTGCATCTCCTGCTGCTGCACCTCCTGCTGCGGCATCTCCTGCTGCTTCATCTGCTGCTGCAACTCCTGCTGCTGCATCTCATGCTGCATCTCGTGCTGCTGCACCTCCTGCTGCTGCATGTCCTGCATAATCTCCTACTGCTACATCTCCTGCTGAATCTCTTGGTGCTGCATCTCTTGCTGATACATCTTCTGCTGCATCTCCTACTGCATCTCCTGCTGTTGCATTCCAGTAACAGGCACAGTTAAGTCACAATTCAGAAACTTATACTAAAACGGTTTATAAGTCGTGCTTCAGAGATTGCACTGAAAGCACTTCAAGAGAAAACTCTAATGTGAGCTAAAATTTGATTTTAGCACCTTCCCTGACGTACTTGAGCTGAACGCTCTTATATTTTGAAGTGACGATTTAATAGCCATTCTGATATTACAGTACACAAGCCTAGACTGAATGTTGTACAAGTTTTGCCTTGCAGTGAAATTAAACCCTACTTCATCTCCTGCTGCTGCATCTCCTACTGCATCTCTTGCTGCTGCATCTCCTGCTGCTGCATCTTCTGCTCATCTGCTGCTGCTGCATCTGCTGCTGCTGCATCTCCTGCTTCTGCATCATCTACTGATGCATCTCCTGCTAAATCTCCTACTGCTGCATCTACAGCACTTTCTGCTTCATCTGCTGCTGCTTCAAATACTGCTGCATCTCCTTCTACATCTCCCGCTGCATGTCATGCTGCTGTATCTTTTCCTGCTGCACCTCCTCCTGCATCTCTTATGGCTGCATCTTCTGCTGAATCTCCTGCTGTTGCATCTCCTTCTGGAACTCTTTCTGATGCATCAGCGGATTCATCTCATCATGCTGCACTCCTGCTGCATCTCCTAATGCTGCATCATCTACTGCTGCATCTCCTGCATTGTCTACTGTTGCTGCATCTCCTGCTGCATCTCCTCCTGCATCTATTGGCGCTGCATGTCCTGCTGAAGCAATTCCTGCTGCAGCATCTCCTGCTGCATCTCCTGAAGCTGCATCTTTTGCTGCTGCATTTCCTGCTGCTACATCTCCTGCTGCATTTCCTGATGCTGCATCTTCTTATGCAATTCCTGCTGCTGCATGTCATGCTGCATCACCACCTGCTGCAGCATCTCCTACTGATTCATCTCCTCCTTCATCTCCTTCTAATGCATATCTTGCTGCTGCATCCCCTGCTGCTGCATTCTCTGTTACATCTACTGCTGCTGCATGTCCAGCTACATCCTCTGCTACTTCATCTCCTTCTGCTGCATCTACTGCTACATCTGCTGCTGTATCACCTGCTGCTGCATCTCCTGCTGCAGTACCTTATCCTGCTGCAAATAATGATGCATCTCCGGCTGAATCTCCTCCTGCTGCATCTCCTGCTGCATCTTCTGTTGATGCATCTCATCCTGCTGGATCTCCTCCTGCATCTCTTGCTGCTGAATATTCTGCTGAACCTCCTGCTGTTGCATCTCCTGCTGCAACCACTTCTGATTCATCAACGGATTCACCCCATGATGCTTCTCTCATGCATAATCTCCTACTGCTAATCTCCTGCTGGTGCAAACCCTGCTGCATCTACTGCTGCTGCACACCCTAGTTAATCTTCTGCTTCTGAATCTCCTGCTGCATCTACTGCTGCTGCACACCCTAGTTAATTTTCTGCTTCTGAATCTCCTGCTGCAACTCCTGCTGCTGCATCCTCTACTGCTGAATATCCTGAGCAATCCCCTGCTTCTGCATCTCCTGCATCTGCATCCACTAATGCTGCATCCCCATCTATATCTCCTGCTGCATGCCTCTGCATTTTCTGCTGCTGTATCTCTTGCTATACATACTGCGGCTGCTTCTCCTGCTGCATCTCCTTCTACTGCTTCCCCTGCAGATGCATCTCCTGCTGCATATTTTCCGACATTTCCTGTGGCTGCATCTGCTTCTGCATCTCCTCCTGCTACATCTCCTGCTGCATGTTTGCTCCTGCATCTCTTTTATCTGCTGCTGCATCTGCTACCACATCACTTTTTTACGTAATCCCCTCCTGCATTCCTGTTGCATCTCCTGATGCTGCATCACCTGCTCCATCTCCTTCTGCTGCTTCTCCTACTGCATCTCGTGCTGCATCAGCTGGTATTAAATCCCCTGCTGCATATTTTGCTGCATCTCCTGCTGCATCTCCTCCTGATGAATCTCCTTCTGCATCTCTTTCTGCTGAATCTTCTGCATTTCCTGCTGCAACTCTTCCTCCTGCATCTCCTGCTGAATCTCCTGCCGCTGTATCTGCAGCACTTGCTGCTGCATCTGCTGCTGATTCACATACTGCTGAATATCCTGCTACATATCCTGCTGCTCCATCTCCTGCTGCTGTATCTGCTGCTGCTGTACCTCTTTCTGCATCTATTGCGGCTGCATCTCCTGCTGCATCTCCTTCTGCTGCTTATCATCCTCTGCATCTTCTGCTCTGCATCTCCTGCTACTGCATCCCCTGCGGCTTCATCTTCTGCATATCCTGCTACTACATCTCCTGTGGCTTCATCTCCTGCTGCATCTCCCACTGTTGCCTCTGCGACTGGATCACATTCTTCTGCATCTCTTGCATCTGCTGCTGCGTCTGCTACTACAACTCCTTCTTCTGCATCTACTGCTGCTGGATCTCGTCCTGCATCTCCTGCTTCTGCATCTGCTACTTCATTCCCGTCTGATGTATCTGCAGATTCATCTCACGATGCTACTCTGCTGCTGGATATCCTGCTGCTGAATCTCTTTCTTCTGCATCCACTGCTGCATCTACTGCTGCTTCATATCCTTCTGCATCTGCTGCGATTGCATCTCTTTCTGCTGCATCTGCTGATGCAATTCCTGATGCATGTTGTGATGCTGCCTCTCTTGCTGATGCTTTTGCTGGTGCTGCACCTGCTGCTTCATCTCCTGCTGCTTCATCTCCTGGTGCTGTATCGCATTGTGTATCTTCTTCTGCTACATCACCTGCTGCTGTATCTCTAGCGTTCTCTCCTTCTGCAGAATCTCCTGCTGCATCTCCTGTTCCTACATTACCTGCTGCATCTCCTCCTGCTGCAAATCCTGCTGCTGCATATCTTGTTGCATCTCCTGCTGCATCACCTCTATTTAATCCAATACTGCTTTCCTGCTGCATCTCCTGATGCTGCACCTCCTGATGCTGCATAATCCTGTTGCTGCACCTCCTGCTGCTGCATCTCCTGATGTATCTCCTACTGAATCTCTTCCTGCTGTAATCACGCTGTATCTCCTTCTGCTGCGTCTCCTGCATCTCCTGCTGCATCTGCTGCTACATCTCCTGCTGCTGTATCACATCTGGCTGGATCTCCTCCTGCGTATATTTCTGCTGCATTTTCTGCTGAACCTCCTGCTGCTACATCTCCGTCTGCAACTACCTCTGATGCATCAGCGGATTCATCTCATGATGCTGCTCTCCTGGTTCATCTCCTGCTGCTGGCTCTCCTGCTGGTGCATACCCTGCTGCATCTACTGCTGCTTCATACCCTACTTCATCTACTGCTGTTGTATATACTGCTGCAGCATCTCCTACTGAATCTCCTGCTGCATCTCCTGCTCCATCTCCTGCTGATGCATCTCTTCCTGCTGCATCTCTTTCTGTTGCATCTTCTGCATTTCCTGATGCATCTCTTCTAGCTGCATCTCCTGCTGTAGCATCTGCTGCTTCACATAATGCTGCATATCCTGCTACATATCCTGATGCTCCATCTACTGCTGCTGCATTTGCTGCTTCATCTCCTGCTGCTCCATCTCCTGTTGCTGCATTTCCTGATACATCTCCTGCTGTTTTATCTCTGGCATGTGCTTCTGCATCTGCTGCTGATTCATCTTCTCTTGCATCTCCTGTTACATCTCCTTCTTCTGCATCTACTGCTGCTGGATCTCCTCCTGCATCTCCTGCTTCTGTTGCTTCATATCCTTCTGATGCATCTGCGTATTCATCTCATGGTGCTACTCTTCTACTGGATCTCCTGCTGCTGAATCTCCTGCTGCTGCTTCCACTGCTTCATTTACTTCTGCTGCATATCCTTCTGCATGTGCTGCTGGATTGGCTGGATATCCTTCCCAATCTGCTGCTGCTGCATCTCCTACTGCTTCATCTCCTGCATAATTTCTTGCTGCTACATATGCTGGTGCTGCATCTGCTACTTCATCTCTTGCTGCTGCATCTGCTGATGCTGCATCTGCTGCTCAACCTGCTGCTGCATATCTTAGTGCATCTTCTTCTGCTACAACACCTGCTGCTGTATCTCCTGCTTACTATCCTGATGCAGAACCTCCTGCTGCATCTGCTCCTGCTGCAACGCCTGCTGGTGCATTTTCTGCTGCTGCATCTGCTGCTTCATCACCTGGTGCTGCATCTGCTGGTGCTGCACCTGGTGCTGCATCTACCTCTGCATCTCCAGCTTCTGAATCTCCTGTGTGAACTCCTGCTGCTGCATATCCTGCTGCATCTCCGTTGATATCTCTTGGTGCTGCATCTCCTGCTGATGCATATACTGCTTCAACTCCTGCTGCTGCATCTCCTGCTGCATCTCTTGATTCTCCATCTCCTGTGCCATCACCTGCTGCATCATCTTCCACTTCATCTCCTGCTTCATCTCAAGCTGCATTTCCTGCTGAAGCATCTCCTGCTGCTGCGTCTCCAGCTGCTGCATCTCCTGCTGCTGCATATCTTTCTGAATCTGCTGCTGAATCTTCTGCTGCCTGTGCTGCTTCTGCATATCCTTCTGCATCTGTTACTTCTGAATATTCTGCTGCTGCAACTCGGGCTGCTGCATCACCTGCTGCTTCATCTCCTGCTGCTGCATTTTCTGTGTAAACTCCTTCTGCTACATCTTCTGCTAAATCTCCTGGTTCTTCATCTCTTGCTGATGAATCTTCTGCTGCACCTCCTACTGTATCTCCTGCTGCAGCATCACATGCTTAATCTCCTGTTGCATCTCCTGCTGATGCATTTCCTGCTGAATCTCGTGTTGCTGCACACACTGCTGCATCTACTTCTGCTGCATCTCCTGCTGCTGCATCTCCTGCATCTTCTGGTGCATGTGCTGTAGATTAATCTACTGCTGCATCTCCTGTTGCTTCACCTTCTGCTTTTTGATGTCCTGCTGCATCAGTGATGCTCCATCTGCTGCTGCTGCATACAATGCAGCATCTACTGATGCTGCATCTCCTGCTGAATGTGCTTCTGTATCTTCTGCGGCATCTGCTGAGTCTTCATCTCCTCCTTCTGAATCTCCTGCTTGTGCTTCTTCTGCTGAATGTGCTGCTGAATATGCCAATGCATCTCCTGATGCATCTCGTGCTGATGCAATCCCATGCTGCCGTATCCCCTGCTTCTGCATCCTCTGTTTCATCTACTGCTGCTGCATGTCCTGTGTTGTTTTAATCTAACTGATCGGTCCCAGTCCATCCACAGCAAGTTACAACAATTGACAGATAACATAAGAAAATTACAGCAATGGGAAAATCCTTTGGATGAATGGTTAAGTTCACTGGTGATCGACGGGTGGTTGGGAACATTGTTGAAATATGGATGTGTAATTTTGATTGTTGTAATTTTGATCCTATCAATAATCCCATGTCTACTATTGTGTCTACAGAATATGGTGGCTAAGGCCACAGATCGATTAGTTATGCAAGCTATGCTGGTCCAAAAAGAAATAGGGGGAATTGTTGGAGAATGGCTTCCAGAGCAGGGGCATGGCTCTGTGCAAGAGCTGTGCCGTAGCATAAACTGTAAATCATGCTGATAAAGGGAGAAGCACAGGGGCATACTAACCTTGGACAGTTAGAGAAACAACTGTGGGAAAGTTGGCCATAGAAGAGAGGAAGAAGGCGTACCCGGGAGCTTGTGAAACTGCACATAGTATTACATAGCCATTACATAGTATTTGACCAATAGAGATGAAACGAGTAACCGTAAGAAACCAATCATATTATGACAAGTATGTAAGAAAATAGTATAAATGAAGTTGTACGGCACAATAAAGTTGAAGCTTGCTTTATCACTCATATTGAGTCGGCTGCTGCTTCCCTCCGTTTCGTCAGCAGCTTGAGGGGCAGCAGCAGGAGATGCAGCAGCAGCAGATGCAGCTGGAGAACCAGCAGCAGCAGATGCAGCAGCAGGAGTTGCAGAAGTAGGAGATGCAGCAGCAGATGCAGCAGCAGGAAATGTAGCAGGAATTGCAGCAGCAGCAGATGCAGCAGGAATTGCAGCAGCAGGAGATTGAGCAGCATATGTTGCAGCAAATGCAGAACCAGGAGATGCATCATCAGGATATGAAGAGCCAGGAGATGCAGCAAGAGATGCATATTCATCAGGAGATGCAGCAGAAAGATATGCAGCAGGAGATGAAGCAGCAGGAGATGCTGCAGCAGATTCAGCAGCAGATTCAGCAGGCAATGTAGCAACAGTATCTGCAGAAGCAGGAGATGCAGCAAAAGATGCTTCAGCAAGAGATGAATCAGCAGGAGATACAGCAGCAGGAAATGCTTCATGAACTTCTGAATCCCCTGTTACTTGATGCAGCAGCAGAGGGAGCAGCAGTAGATGCAACAGGAGATATAGAAAAATATGAGGCAGCAGGAGCATCCCCTTTTACTTGAGGTCCTCCTGCATCTCCTGCTGCTGCATCTCCTGCTTCATCTGCTTCTGTATCTCCTGCCGCTACATCTCCTGCTGCATCCTCTGTTCATGCATCTTCGGATGCATCTCTTGCTGCTCCATTTCCTGTTGCATCAGCTGCTCCATCCCCTGCTGCATCTCTTTCTGCTCCATCTGGTGCATCTGCTGCTGCATCTGCTGCTGCTTCATCTACTGCTGCATCTCCTGATAAATCTCCTGCTGCTGCATCTCCTTCTGAATTTTATGCTGAATCTACTGCTGAATATGCATCCTCTGCTGCATCTCCTGCTGCTGAATCTCCCGCTGCATCTCCATCTCCGGCACCTCCTGCTGCATCATCTGCAGCAGCATCTTCTGCTGCTACATCTCTAAATGAATCTGCATCTCCTGCTGCTGCATATCCTGCTACTGCATTTCCTGATGAATCTGCTGCATCTTTTGCGGTGGCATCTCCTGCTCTTGCATCTCCTGCTGCTGAATCCTCTCCAGAATCTCCTGCGGCATCTCATACTGCTACATAACCTGCTACATCTCCCGATGCATCTCCTCCTGAATATGCACCTCTTGATGCATCTCTTCCTCTGTCTCCTACTACTGCATCGCTGCTGCTTCATCTCCTGCTGCTGCATCATCTCCTCCTTCTACATATCCTGCTGAATCACCTGCTGCACCTCCTTCTGAATATGCATCTCCTGATGCATCTCCACCTGCTGCCACTCCTGCTGCGTTTGCTTCTGCATCTTCTACTGCATCTGTTGCTGCTGAACCTCCTGATGCTGTGTCTGCTGCTGAATAAACTGTCTGCTGCTTTAAACTAGATGTGAGGGGGGAAGGGGATGGAGGCCAGGCAGGATGGGAGTGAGCCTGGAGGTGACACTTCAGTGGTAAAGGGGTGGTGTGCTGGCAATGCCTGCCAGTATATCACCACTAAGCAAGAGGGGGTGAGTGCAGCTGTGGATGGTAGGCAGCAAACTGGCACTGTGGCCTTAGTTAAGTCAAGGTTTGCTCAGTTGGGGAGAAGCCCTATTACGAAGGCTGAAGCTATGCCTGCCCAGCTGAAGTGCATTTACACTAATGCACGCAGCATGGGAAATAAGAAGGAGGAGCTGGAAGCTGTGGTAGGGCAAGGAGATTACGATGTTGTTGCCATTGCAGAGATGTGGTGGGATGACTCATACAACTGGAGCATACCCATGGTGGGGTATAAACTCTTCAGGAAGGACAGGAAGGGCAGAAGAGGAGGCGGGGTAGCCCTCTATGTTAGAGAGGGCTTTGATACCCTCAAACTGGACTACGGTCAGGATGGGACTGAGTGCCTGTGGGTGAAAATCAGAGGAGCCCACGGGCAGGAAGGGATTGTGATGGGAGTCTGCTATAGACCACCCAGCCAAGAAGAAGCAGCTGATGAACTCTTCTACAAACAACTGGGTGTAGTCTCAAAATCGCTACCACTATTCCTTGTGGGAGATTTCAATTTCCCAGATATAGGCTGGGAGTATAATACAGCAGAAAGGAAGCAGTCCCGGAGGTTCCTGGAGTGTCTGGAAGACAACTTCCTCACACAGCTGGTGAGCGAACCGACAAGGGACGGTGCCCTCCTGGACCTGCTGTTGGTGAACAGAGAAGGACTGGTGGGGGATGTGAAGGTTGGAGGGCACTTGGGGCAAAGCGATCATGAGATGATAGAGTTCTCGGTGCAGGGTGAGATGAAGAAGGTGGACATTAGCAGATCAGTCACCCTCAACTTTCAGAGAGCAGACTTTGGGCTGTTCAGAAGGCTGCTCTCCCATGGGGGGAGCTCCATGAGGGCAAAGGTGTCCATGAGGGCTGGGCACTCTTCAAGAAGGAACTCCTAGCAGCTCAGGAGAAAGCCGTCCCCAAGTTACAGAAAAGTAGCCGGCGGGGTAAGAAACCAGCGTGGTTGAGTAGAGAGGTCCTAAGAGACATCAATAGGAAGAGGAAGGTCTACGACCCTTGGAGGAAGGGGCAGGCATCCTGGGTGGACTATAGGGAGGAAGTGAGAACGTGCAGGGAAAGAGTCAGGAGGGCTAAGGCCCAACTAGAAATGCGATTGGCCAAGACTGTGAAAGACAATAAAAAGTCTTTCTACAAATACATAAATAGCAAAAGGTGGGCTAGGGAGAATCTCCAGTCCCTAGTAGATGCAGAGGGAACAAGAGTAACAGGGAATGAAGACAAGGCTGAAGTACTCAATGCTTACTTTGCCTCAGTCTTTAACAGTAAGGAAAATTGTTCCCTCTGTGCACAACCCCAAGGGTTGGAAGAGAATTGAGATTCACAAAGTCCAAGAGGAGGTGGTTAGAGACTTGCTTGCCCAGCTAGATGCCCACAAGTCTATGGGGCCGGATGGAGTCCACCCAAGAGTTTTGCGGGAACTGGCGGATGTGCTGGCCAAACCCCTTTCCATCATCTTCCAACAGTCCTGGATGACTGGGGAGGTTCCGCTGGACTGGAGGCTGGCTGATGTCGTGCCCATCTATAAGAAGGGGCGCAGGGAGGATCCAGGAAACTACAGGCCTGTCAGTCTGACCTCAGTACCGGGGAAAGTCACGGAGCGGGTGATCTTGAGTGCGATCATGAAGCACTTGCAAGAGAACCAGGTGATCAGGCCCAGTCAACACGGGTTCATGAAAGGCAGGTCTTGCCAGACTAATCTGATCACCTTCTATGACCGAGTGACTAAACTCTTGGACGAGGGAAAGGCTGTGGATGTATCTTCCTGGACTTCAGTAAAGCCTTTGATACAGTTTCTCACAGCATTCTGCTTCGGAAACTGTCGGCCTCTGGCCTGAATGGGTGCACACTCTCCTGGGTGAAAAACTGGTTGAATGACCGGGCCCAGAGGGTGGTGGTAAATGGAGTTAAATCCAGCTGGAGGTCAGTTACAAGTGGGGTTCCCCAGGGCTCAGTCCTGGGTCCAATCCTGTTTAATGTCTTTATCAACAACCTGGATGAAGGCATTGAGTGCTCCCTTAGCAAGTTTGCAGATGACACCAAGCTGGGTGGAAGTGTGGATCTGCTGGAGGGTCGGGAGGCTCTGCAAAGGGACCTGAACAGGCTGGACTGCTGGGCTGAGACCAACGGCATGAGGTTTAACAAGGCCAGATGCTGTGTCCTGCACTTGGGGCACAACAACCCTAAGCAGAGGTACAGACTAGGAGAAGCCTGGCTGGAAAGCTGCCAGGAGGAGAAGGACCTGGGGGTGCTGGTTGACAGCCGACTGAACATGAGCCAGCAGTGTTCCCAGGTGGCCAAGAAGGCCAATGGCATCTTGGCCTGCATCAGGAATGGCGTGACCAGCAGGTCCAGGAAGGTTATTCTCCCTCTGTACTCAGCACTGGTGAGACCGCATCTTGAGTACTGTGTTCAGTTCTGGGCCCCTCACCACAAGAAGGATGTTGTGGCTCTGGAGCGAGTCCAGAGAAGAGCAACAAAGCTAGTGAAGGGGCTGGAGAACAAATCTTATGAGGAGCGGCTGAGAGAGTATTACTCTCTACAACTACCTGAAGGGAGGTTGTGGAGAGGAGGGTGCTGACCTCTTCTCCCAAGTGCCAGGGGACAGGATGAGAGGGAATGGCCTCAAGCTCCACAAGGGGATATTTAGGCTTGAGATTAGTAAAAAAATCTTCACGGAGAGGGTGGTTAGGCATTGGAACAGTCTGCCCAGGGAGGTGGTTGAGTCGCCATCCCTGGAGGTGTTTAAGATGAGGGTGGATGAGGTACTTAGGAGCATGATTTAGGGATTGGTGGGAATGATTGGACTCGACGATCCAGTGGGTCTCTTCCAACCTGGTTATTCTGTGATTCTGTGAATCTCCTTCTGTTGCATCTCTTTCTGCACGTGCTGCTGCAGCATCTCCTTCTGCTGCATCTCTTGCTTTATCTCCTGCTGAATCTCCCTCTCTATCTCGTGCTGCTGCATCTCTTGTATCATCTGCTGCTCCTGCTTTTGCATCTCCTATTGCATCTCCTGCTGTATCTCTGGCTGCATCTGCTGCTACTGCATCTACTCCTGCTGCATCTCATGCTTCTGCATAACTTGCTACTGCAGCTCTTATTGCATCCTCTTCTGCATATCCTGCTGCTGCATCTTCTGCTGCTGCATCTTCTGCTGATGCTTCTCCTGCTGATGCACATCCTGCTGTATTATGTGATGCATCTGCTGTTGCTTCTGCTTCAGCTGCATCTCCTGCTGCTGCACCTTCTCCTCCTCGGCATGTGCTGCTTCATCTCATGCTGCTGCATCTCCTGCTGCTATATCCCTTTCTACTTCATCTCCTGCTTCTGAATCTCCTGCTGATGCAATTGCGGATTGAAATCTTTCTGGTGCATATCCTTCTGCATCTCTTGCTGAATCTCCTGCTGCTGCATCTCCTGGTACATCTCCTGCTACTGCATATCCTGCTGTATCCCCTGCTGCATCTCCTGCTGCTGTGTCTGCTGCTGAATATCCTGCTGTACCTTGTGCTGCATCTCCTGCTGCTGTGTCTGCTGCTGAATATCCTGCTGCACCTTGTGCTGCATCTCCTGCTGCCTAATCTGGTGCTGCTGCATCTCCATTCTGCTGCATCTCCTCCTGCATCAACTGTTGCTGCATCTCCTCCTGCTACATCTGCTGCTGCATGTCCGGCTGCATCTCTTAATGCTGCATATCTGGATCACTCACCTCCTGCTATATTTCCTGCTGCATTTCCTGATGCACTTCCTGCTGAATCTCTTGTTATATCTACTGCTACCGCATCTGCTGTGGCATCTTCTGCTTCAGATACAGCTGCATCTCCTGCTGCTGCATTATCTGCTGATATATATCCTGCTGCATCTCTTACAGCTGTATCTCCTGCTGCATCTCCTGCTGCTTTATCACCTGCTGTATCTAATGCTGTATCTTTTTCTTCTGGCTATCCTGTTGCTGCATCGCCTAGTACTGCATTTCATACTACATCTCCTCCTGCTGCCTCTTCTGCTGTATCTCATCCTGTTGCATCTCATCCTGCATCTCCTGCTGCTGCATCTCCTGACACTGCACTTCCTGCCGCTGTATCTCCTGCTGCATCTCCTGCTGCTGCAAATCATGATGCATCTCCTGCTGAATCTCTTCCTGCTGCATCTCCTGCTGCATATCCTGCTGCTTGATCTTATCCTTCTGGATCTCCTCCTGCATCTCTTGCTGCTGCATCTACTGCTTAACCCCCTGCTGATGCATCTCCTTGCTGCAACTTCTTCTGATGCATCACCGGATTCATCTCATGATACTCCTCTCCTGTTTAATATCCTGCTGCTGAATCTCCTGCTGCTGTAATCCCTGCTGCATCTAGTGCTTCATACCGGAATCACCTAGTACATTTCTTTCTGCTTAATCTCCTAATGCTGCATCTCCTGCTTCATCTCCTTCTGCTGCATATATTGTTGCTGCATATACTGCTGCTTCGTCTGCTGCTGCAACTCCTGATGCTGCATCTCATGGTGCATCTCATCTTACTCAGTATCTGTCTACATATCCTTCTGCTACATCACTTGTTACTGAATCTCTTTCTACATATCCTGCTGCATCTCCTGCTGATGCAGCCCTCCTCCTTCATTTCCTGCTGCTGCATCTCTTTCTACTGCATCTTCTGCATTTCCTACTGCATCTCTTCCTGCTGCATGTCCCGCTGAATCTCCAGATGCTGCATCTGCAGCATTTGCTGATGCATTTGCTGCTACATCTCCTGCTGCTGCATCTACTGCTAGATCTCATGCTGCTGCATCTCTGGCATCTGATGCTTCATCTGCTGCCTCATCTACTGCTGCTGCATATCCTTCTGCATGTGTTGTTGCTGCATCTCTTGCTGCTGTGTCTGCTGATGCATTTCCTGATTCATCTTCTGATGCTGCATCTCCTGCAGCTTTATCTCCTGCTTCATCTGCTGATGCATCTCCTCCTGCTGCATCTTATGCTGCTGCATCTTCTACATTTCCTGCTGCATCTCTTCCTGCTGCATCTGCTGCTGAATCTCCAGCTGCTGCATCTGCAGCATTTGCTGCTGCATCTGCTGCTGCATCTGCTGCTGCTTCACATACTGCTACATATCTGGCTTCTGTATCTACTGCTGTTCCATGTGCTGATGCTTCTCCTGCTGCTACATTTCCTGATACATACCCTGCTGCTGCATCTCTGGCATCTGCTGCTGCATCTGCTGCTGATTCGTCTACTGCTGCATCTGCTGCTGATTCATCTACTGCTGCATTTCCTGCTACATCTCCTTCTTCTGCATCTGCTGCTTCTGGATCTCCTCCTGCATCTCCTGCTTCTGCATCTTCTGCTTCATATCCTCCTGATGCATCTACGTATTCATCTCATGATGCTACTCTCCTATTGGATCTCCTTCTGCTTCATCTCCTGCTGCTGCATCTCTGGCATCTGCTGCTGCATCTGCTGCTGATTCATCTACTGCTGCATTTCCTGCTACATCTCCTTCTTCTGCATCTACTGTTGCTGGATCTCCTCCTGCATCTCTTGCTGCTGCATCTTCTGCTTCATTTACTCCTGATTCTTCTGCATATTCATCTCATGATGCTACTCTCCTACTGGATCTCCTGCTGCTTCATCTACTGCTGCTGCATACCTTTCTGCATGTGTTGTTGCTGCATCTCTTGCTGCTGCGCCTGCTGGTGCATTTCCTGATGCATCTTCTGATGCTGCATCTCCTTCAGCTTTATCTCCTGCTTCATCTCCTGCTGCTGCATCTCCTGCAGCTTTATCTCCTCTTGCATCTGCTGCTGCTGTATCTGCTGGTGCTGCATCTCCTGCTGCTGCATCTGCTAGTGCTGCATCTGCTGCTGAATCGGCTGATGCATCTCCTGCTGCTGCATATCATAGTGCATTTTCTTCTGCTACAACACCTGCTACTGTATCTCCCGCGTACTCTCCTGCTGCGGAATCACCTGATGCATCTCCTCCTGCTACAATTCCTGATGTTAAATCTCCTTCTGCTGTATCTGCTGCTTCATCTCCTGTTGCTGCATCTGCTGGTGCTTCATCTGCTGGTGCTGCATCTGCTGCTGTATCTGCTTCTGCATTTCCTGCTTCTTCCTGCTTCTTCATCTCCTGTGTGCTCTCCTGCTTCTGCATAACTACTGCATATCCTCCTACAACTCCTGCTGATGCATATCCTGCTTCAATTCCTGCTGCTGCATTACCTTCTGCATGTCTTCCTGCAGTATTTCCTTCTGCTGCATCTCCTCCTACTGCATCTGCTGCTTCATATACTTCTGCATCTCCAGATGCTGCATGTGCTGCTGCATGTGCTGCTTCATCTCCTGCTGCATCTCTTGGTGCTGCATCTCCTGCAGCATCACCTACTGCAGCATCTCCTTCTTCATCTCAAGGTGCATTTCCTACTGAAACAGCTCCTCCTGCATCTCATGCTTCTGCATCTCCTGCTGCATCTCCTTCTGATGCATCGGCAAATTCATCTTATAATGCTGCTATCCTGCTGTTGAATCCCCTGCTGCTGAATCCCCTGCTGTGTCTTCTGCCACTGCATTACCTGCTGCATCTCCTCCGGCAGCATCTCCTGCTTGTGCATTGCCTCCTTCTGTATCTCCTACTTCATCTCCTGCCTCGGCATCTCCTGCTGCTTCATCTGCTGCTGCAACTCCTGCTGCTTCATCTGCTGCTGCAACTCCTCCTGCAGCATCTCATGCTGCTGCATGTCCTGCGTAATCTCCTACTGCTACATCTCCTGCATAATCTCTTTGTTCTTCATATCTTGCTGATGCATCTTCTGCTGCATTTCCTACTGCATCTCCTGCTATTGCATTCCATTAATAGGAGCAGTTAAGTCATAATTCAGAAACTTATACTAAAACGGTGTATGAGTCGTGCTTCAGAGATTGCAGTGAAAGCGCTTCAAGAGAAAACTCTAACATGAGCTACAATTTGATCTTAGCACCTTCCCTGGTGTACTTGAGCTGAACACTCTTATATTTTGAAGTGACGATTTAATAGCCATTCTGATGTTACAGTACACCAGCCAAGACTGAAAGTTCTACAAGTCCTGCCTTACAGAGAAAGCTGCTGCTGCTGCATTTGCAGCATCTGCTGCTGATTCACAAACTGCTGAATATACTACTACATATCCTGCTGCTGCACTGTTGCTACATCTCCTGCTGCTCAATCTGCTGCTGCATCTTTTGCTGCTGTATCTCCTTCTGAATCTGTTGTGGCTGCATCTCTTGATGCATCTATTCGGCTGCATCTCCTGCTGTATCTATTGTGGCTGCATCTCCTGCTGCATCTCCTTCTGCTGCTTATCATTCTCTACATCTTCGGCTCTGCATCTCCTGCTACTGCATCCCCTGCGGCTTCATCTCCTTCTGCATCTCATGCTACGTCATCCCCTGCAGTTTCATCTCTTGCTGCATCTCCGAATGCTTCCTCTGTGACTGGATGACATTCTGCTGCATCTCTTGCATCTGCTGCTGCATCTGCTGCTACAAATCATTCTTCTGTATCTACTGCTGCTGGATCTCCTCCTGCATCTCCTGCTGCTGCATCTGCTACTTCATATCATGATGCATCTCCTGCTGCTGAATCTCCTGCTGCTGCATCCGCTGCTTCTATCTACTGCTGCTGCATATCCTTCTGCATCTGCTGCTGTTGCATCTCTTGCTGTTGCATCTGCTGATAAATTTCCTCATATATTCTCTGATGCTGCATCTCCTGCTGCTGCATCTCTTGCATAATCTCTTGTTACTGCATATGCTGGTGCTACACCTCCTGCTTCATCTCTTGCTGCTGCATCTCTCTTATGGAGATCGATGAGGAGAAGATTCACCAGCAGGAGATGGAGCAGGAGATGCAGCCACAAGTGATGCAGTCACAAGAGGTGCAGCAAGAGATGCAGATGGAGATGCAGTAGCAGGAGACGTAGCAGCAGGATATGTAGCAGGACATTGAGCAAGAGGAGATGTACCCTGAGATGCAGCAGCAGGAGATGAAGCTGGAGATGTAGCAGCAGACGAAGCAGCAGTAGATGCAGCAGCAAGATATGCATCAGAAGGAGATGAAGATGGAGGTGCAAAAGCAGGAGATTAAGCTACAGGAGATGCATTAGTCGATGTAGTATCAGGAGATGCAGCATTAGGATAAGCAGCAGGAGAAGCTACAGGTAATGCAGGAACAGAAGAAGCAGCAGCAGATGCAGCAGGGTATGCAACAGCAGGAGATTCACCAGCAGGAGATGAAGAAAGGCAGAAGCATCAGCAGAAGAGTCCGCTGATGCATCAGAGGTAGTTGCAGACGGAGATGCAGCAGCAGGAGGTTCAGCAGAGGATGCAACAGCAGAAGATGCAGGAGGAGATCCAGGAGGAGGAGATACAGCAGCAGGAGATGTAGCAGCAGATGCAGCAGCAGATGCAGGAGATGAAGCAGCAGGAGATGCAGCAGTAGGAGATTCAGCAGGAGATGCATTAAGAGATGCAGCAGCAGGAGATGCACCAAGAGATGCAACATCAAGAGATGCAGCATCAGGAGACGCAGCACTTGGAGATACAGCAGGAATGCAGCAGGAGATTAACCAGGGGGTGAACCAGGGGATGCAGAAGTAGGAGGTGCAGTAGCAGGTGATGCAGGACGAATGCAGCAGGGGATTCAGTAGCAGGGGATGCAGCAGCAAATGCAGCAGAAGTAAATTCAGCAGCAGAAGATGTAGCAGGACATCCAGCAGCAGTAGATGAAACAGGATTCAGAAGCAGGGGACAAAGCAGCATGAGATGCATCATCACGAGATGCAACAGGAGATGCATATTCAGTAGGAGGTGCAGCAGGAGATACAGCAGCATATTCAGCAGCACATCCAGTAGGAGATGCAGTATCAGGAGATTCAGAAGCAGGAGATTAAGTCTTAGCAGATGCCACAGCAGATACAGAAGCACATTCAGCAGGAGTTGCAGCAGGAGATGCTTCAGTAGTAGATGTAGCAGTGTATGCAGCAGCAGCAGATGGAGAATCAGGTGATGCAGGAGGACATCAAAAAGCAGAAGAGGAACCTGCAGTAGATGCAGCAGTAGATTAATCTACAGCAGATGCACCAAAAGATGCAGGAGATGCAGCAGCAGGAGATGCAGCAGCAGGAGATGCAGTAGGATCTGCAGAAGCAGGAGATACATCGGCGAGAGATGTGGCATGAGATGCAGAAGACGGAGAATCTCCAGCAGATGCAGCAGCATATGCAGCACCAGCAAATGCAGCAGCAGGAGATGGAGCAGTAGATTAATCTACAGCACATGCACCAAAAGATGCAGGAGATGCCACAGCAGGAGATGCAGCAGCAGGAGATGCAGCAGCAGGAGATGCAGCAAGATATGCAGAAGCAGGAGATACATCAGCAGGAGATGTGGCATAAGATGCAGAAGAAGGACATGCACAGGAGATGCAGCCACAGCACATGCAGCAGCATATTCAACAGCAAATTCAGTAGGAGTTGCAGCAGCAGGAGATGAAGCAGCAGAAGATGAAGCAGGAGATGAAGCAAGAGCTTTAGCAGCAGAAGAATCAGGAGCAGGAGATGAAGAAGCAGGAGATGCAGCAACAGGAGCTGCAGAAGCAGATGCAGAAGTAGGAGGTGCAGCAGCAGGAGTTTCAACAGCAGATTCAAGAGTAGATGCAGAAGGACATGCAGCAACAGGAGATGTAACAGCAGATACATCAATAAATGCATATTCCTCAGGAGATGCGGCAGGAAGAGATGCTTCAGCAGGTACAGCTTCATGAGATGTAGCACGAGATACAGAAGGAGATGCTATAGGAGGAGAGGCAGGAGTAGATGATGCAGCAGACACAGTAGAAGGAGATGCAAAAGCAGGAGATGCAGAAGCAGAAGATGCAGCAGGAGATTCTGCAGCAGGAGTTGCAGCAGCAGGAGATGCAGAGAAGAAGATGCAGAAAAGAAGATGAGAAGCAGGAGATACAGCCACGGGAGATGAGCAGCTGATTCAGCAGGAAATTTTGCAGAAGGAGATGAAGCAGAAGGATATGCAGCAGCAGAAGATACAGCAGTACATGAAGCAGCAGATGCACAAAAAATGGAGCAGGATAAGATGCAGCACCAGCAGATGCAGCAGGAGATGCAGCATCTGGAGATGAAGCAGTAGAAGATGCTGCAAGAAATGCAGAAGCATGAGATGCAGCAGCAGAGATGCAGGAATAGAAGATGCAGAAGCAGGAGATGTAGCAGCAAGACATGCAATAGGATATGCAGAAGCAGGAGATGCAACAGCAGGAGATGCAGCAGGAATGCAGCAGGGGATTCAGTAGCAGGTGACAAAGCAGGAGATGCATCAGCAGACACAGCAGAAGGAGATTCAGCAGCAGAAGATGTAGCAGGACATCCAGCAGCAGTAGATGAAACAGAGGATGCAGAAGCAGGGGATACAGCAGCAGGAGACGCATCAGCATGAGATGCAGCAGGAGATGCATATTCAGCAGAAGGTGCAGCAGGAAATGCAGCAGCATATTCAGCAGCACATTCAGCAGGAGATTCAGAAGCAGGAGATTCAGCAGCAGGAGATGAAGACTCAGCAGATGCCGCAGCAGATACAGAAGCACATTCATCAGGAGATACAGCAGCAGCTAGATATGGAGCAGGAGATGCAGCCAGAAAAGATACAGCAGGAGATGCAGCAGGATATGCAGACGGATGAGATGTAGCAGCAGTATATGCACCAGGATATTGTGAGAAGATGCACAATGAGATTCAGCATCAGAGGATGCAGCAGAAGATGCAACAGCAGAGGAAGCAGCAGTAGATGCAGGAGAAATATATGCATCAGAAGGAGATGAAGCAGGAGATGCAGCATCAGGAGATTAAGCAACAGGAAATGCCTTAGGAGGTGCAGCAGCAGGAAATGCAGCAGCAGAAGATGCAGCAGTAGGAGATGCAGCAGCAGGAGATGCAACAGTAGATTAGTCTATACCAGATGCACCAATAGATGCCAAAGATGTAGCAGGAAGAGATGCAGCAGGATATGCAGCAGCAGGAGGTGCAGTAAGATATGCAGAAGCAGGAGATACATCAGCGGGAGATGTGGCATGAGATGCAGAAGCAGAAGATCCTGCAGCAGATACAGCAGGAGATGCAGCACAAGCATATGCAGCAGCAGGAGATGAAGCAGCAGATTTAGCAGCAGGAGATTCATCAAGAGGAGATGCAGCAAGTTATGATACAGCAATTTATGAAGCAGCAGGAGATGTAGTAGGAGATGTGGTAGGATTAGATTAAACAGGAGATGCATAAGGAGATTCAGCAGCAGGAGATGAAGCAGGAGATGCATCAGAAGGAGATGTAGGAGGAGGAGATGCATTTGGAACGCAGGAGGGATTCAGTAGCAGCTGATGCAGCATGAGATGCAGTAGGAGATTCTGCAGCAAGAGATGCAGCAGGAGCTGCAGCATATGGAGCTGCAGCATCAGCAGATGCTGCAGGAATGCAGCAGGGGATTCAGTAGCAGGTGATGCAGCAGAAGATGCAGGAGATACAACAGTAGAAGATGCAGCAGGAGGAGATGCAGAAGGAGGTGCAGCAGCAGGAGATGTAGAAGGAGATCACAGAATCACAGAATCACAGAATCACAGAATGACCAGGTTGGAAGAGACCCACTGGATCATCGAGTCCAATCATTCCCACCAATCCCTAAATCATGCTCCTAAGCACCTCATCTACCCTAACATTAAACACCTCCAGGGAGGGTGACTCAACCACCTCCCTGGGCAGACCGTTCCAATGCCTAACCACCCTCTAGCAGTATATGAAGCAGTAGCAGATGCAGCAGAAAATACTGCAGATGCAGCAGTAGGAGATTCATCAGGAGATGCAGCAGTAGATGATGCAGAAAGAGGAGATTCAGCAGCAGAAGGATTCGCAGAAGATGCAGCAGTACATGATGCAGCAGGGACTGCAGCAGCAGGAGATTAAGCAGAAGGAGAACCAGCAAGAGAGCAGCATCATAAGATGAATCTGCAGATGCATCAGAAGGATCTGGAGCAGCACATGCAGCAGAAGGAGATGCACGAGGAGATCCAGAAGCAGGAGATGCAGAAGTAGAAGATATAGCATGAGATGCAACAGTAGATGAATCAGCAGCAGATGCACCAGGTGATGCAGGAGATGCAGCAGCAGGAGGTGCAGCAGCAGGAGATGGCAGCAGGAGATGCAGCAGCAGGTGGTGCAGCAGCAGGTGGTGCAGCAGCATGAGATGTAGGAGGAGATGCAGAAGCAGGAGATATATCAGGAGATGCAGCAGCAGATGAATCAGAAGAAGATACACCAGGAGATGCAGGAGATGCAGAACCAGGAGGTGCAGCAGCAGGAGATGCAGTAGCTTCTGCAGAAACAGGGGTAGCAATAGCAGGAGATGCAGAGAAGAAGATGCAGAGATTTAGAAGCAGCAAAAGGAAATGCAGCAAGAGATACAGCATCAGCAGATTCTGCAGCAGGTGCAGCAGAAAAAGATGCAACTGCATAGGCAGTAGCAGTAGATGCACCAGCAGGAGATGTAGCAGGAGATGCAGCAGTAGATGAAGCAGCAGGACACGTAGCAGAAAATGCTGCAGTTGCATCAGTAAGATTTTCAGCAGGAGATGCAACAGGAAGAGATGCAGCAGGAAATCAGAATATTCAGCAGCAAATGATGCAACAGGAGAAGATTTATCAGCAGTAGATGGAGAAGGAGGTGCAGCAGCAAGATATACAGCAGGAGATGCAGAATGAGATGTAGTAGCAGGAGATGTATCAGCAGGATATGCAGCAGATGAGCAAGACGTGATGCATCATGATGTGCTGCAGCTGGAGATGCACCAGCAGACGAAGCAGCAGTAGATGCAGCAGCAAGCTATGCAGCAGAAGAAGATGCAGCAGGAGATGCAGCAGCAGAAGATACAGCAGGAGATAGAGAAGCAGTAGATACAGCAGTGTATGCAGCAGCAGCAGATTCAGCAGCAGGAGGTGCAGCAGGAGATGCAGCAGCACGAGATGCTGGAGCAGGAGATGCATCTAGAATGCAGCAGGGATTCAGTAGCAGCTGACACAGCACGAGATACTTTAGGAGATTCAGCAGCAGGAGATGCAGCAGGAATGCAGCAGGGAATTCAGTAGAAGGTGATGAAGCAGCATATGTAGCTGCAGATGGAGGAGATGCAGCAGTAGGAGATGCAGAAGGGGATGCAGCAGCAGGAGATGTAGAAGGAGATGCAGCGGTATATGAAGCAGCAGCAGATGCAGCAGAAAATGCAGGAGATGTAGCAACAGGAGATGCAGCAGGTGATGCAGCAGCAGGGGAATCAATAGCAGGAGATGCAGAGAAGATGTAAATAATTCAAAGCAAAAGAAGATGCAGCAAGATGTCAGCTGCAATAGATGCAACAGATGCAACAAGAGATACAGAATCAGCAGGTGCAGCAGCAGGTGCAGCAGCAGAAGATGCAACCGCAGATGCAGCTGCAGTAGATGCACCAGCAGGAGATGTAGCTGTAGATGCAGAGGTATATGAAGTAGCAGCAGATGCAGCAGAAAATGCTGCAGATGCAGCAGTAGGAGTTTGAGAATAAGATGCAGCAGGAAGAGATGCAGAAGGAAATGAAGAAGATGCAGCAGCAAGTCATGCATAAATAGATGTTTCAGGTGAAGATTCATCAGGAGGAGATGTAGCGGGAGATACAGCCGCAAGAGATGCAGCAGGAGGTGCAGAAGGAGATTGAGCAAGAGGTGATATACCATGAAGTGCTGAAGATGGAGATGCAGCAGCAGACGAAGCAGCAGTAGATGCGGCAGCAAGATATGCATCAGAAGGAGATGAAGGAGGACATGAGGCAGAAGGAAATACAGCAGCAGGAGATGCAGCATCATGAGATGCAGCAGGAGATGCAGTAAGAGATGAAGATTAAGCAGGAGATGCAGCAGGAAGAGATGCTTCAGATGATACAGCATCAGGAGATGCAGCAGGAGATGCATTAGGAGCAGAGGCAAGAAGAGATGATGCAGCAGACGCAGCACCAGGAGATGCAGAAGCAGAAGATGAAGCAGGTAATGCATCAGTAGTAGATACAGCAGATGATGCAGCAGCAGGAGATTCTGCATCAGGAGATGCAGAAGCCGCAGATGCAGCAGTAGATGCAGATTCAGCAGGACATTCATCAGCAGGAGATGCTGCAGCTGATTCACAGTAGGACATGCAGGAGCAGGAGATGCATCAGAAGATGAGCAGAAATAGATGCAGCAGGAGAGACTGCAGGACGAGATGTAACAGAAGATTCAGGAAGAGGAGTTTTTTCAGCAAGAAATGCAGAATCACAGAATCACAGAATGACCAGGTTGGAAGAGACCCACTGGATCGTCGAGTCCAACCATTCCCACCAATCCCTAAATCATACACCTAAGCACCTCATCTACCCTAACCTTAAACACCTCCAGGGACGGTGACTCAACCACCTCCCTGGGCAGACCGTTCCAATGCCTAACCACCCTCTCTGTGAAGAATTTCTTCCTAATCTCAAGCCTAAATCTCCCCTGGCAGAGCTTGAGGCCATTCCCTCTCATCCTGTCCCCTGTCACTTGGGAGAAGAGACCAGCTCCCTCCTCTCCACAACCTCCCTTCAGGTAGTTGTAGAGAGTAATAAGGTCTCCCCTCAGCCTCCTCTTCTCCAGGCTGAACAACCCCAGCTCTCTCAGCCGCTCCTCATAAGATTTGTTCTCCAGCCCCTTCACCAGCTTTGTTGCCCTTCTCTGGACTCGCTCCAGAGCCTCAGCATCCTTCTTGTGGTGAGGGGCCCAGAACTGAACACAGTACTCGAGGTGCGGTCTCACCAGTGCCGAGTAGAGGGGGAGAATAACCTCCCTGGACCTGCTGGTCACGCCGTTCCTGATACAAGCCAGGATGCCATTGGCTTTTTTGGCCACCTGGGCCACTGCTGGCTCATGTTCAGTCGGTTGTCAACCAGCACCCCCAGGTCCTTCTCCTCCTGGCAGCTTTCCAGCCAGGTTTCTGTACCTCTGCTTAGGGTTGTTGTGCCCCAAGTGCAGGACACAGCATCTGGCCTTGTTAAACCTCATGCCGTTGGTCTCAGCCCAGCAGTCCAGCCTGTTCAGGTCCCTTTGCAGAGCCTCCCGACCCTCCAGCAGATCGACGGTTACTCCCAGCTTATTGTCATCTGCAAACTTGCTAAGGGAGGACTCAATGCCTTCATCCAGGTCATTGATAAAGACATTAAACAGGACTGGACCCAGCACTGAGCCCTGTGGAACGCCACTTGTCACTGGCCTCCAGCTGGATTTAACTCCATTTACCACCACCCTCTGGGCCCGGTCATTCAACCAGTTTTTCACCCAGGAGAGTGTGCACCTGTCCAGGCCAGAGGCCAACAGTTTCCGAAGCAGAATGCTATAAGAAACTGTATCAAAGGCTTTACTGAAATCCAGGAAAACCACATCCACATCCCTCGTCCAAGAGTTTAGTCACTTGGTCATAGAAGGTGATCAGATTACTCTGGCAAGACCGGCCTTTCATGAACCCGTGTTGACTGGGCCTGATCACCCGGTTCTCTTGCAAGTGATCGCACTCAAGATCACCCACTCCATGACTTTCCCCGGTATCGAGGTCAGGCTGACAGGCCTGTAGTTCCCCGGATCCTCCCTGCACCCCTTCTTATAGATGGGCACGACATCAGCCAGCCTCCAGTCCAGCGGAACCTCCCCAGTCATCCAGGACTGCTGGAAGATAATGGAAAGGGGTTTGGCCAGCACATCCGCCAGTTCCCTCAAAACTCTTGGGTGGACTCCATCCAGCCCCATAGACTTGTGGGCATCTAGCTGGGCAAGCAAGTCTCTAACAACCTCCTCTTGGACCTTGGGAATCTCATACTTCTCTTCCAACCCTTGGGGTTGCGCACAGAGGGAACAATTATCCTTACTGTTAAAGAATGAGGCAAAGTAGGCATTGAGCACTTCAGCCTTGTCTTCGTCCCCTGTTACTGTTGTTCCCTCTACATCTACTAGGGACTGGAGATTCTCCCTAGCCCTCCTTTTGCTGTTGACGTATTTGTAGAAAGACTTTTTGTTGTCTTTCACAGTCTTGGCCAATCGCATTTCTAGTTGGGCCTTAGCCCTCCTGACTCTTTCCCTGCACGTTCTCACTTCCTCCCTATAGTCCACCCAGGATGCCTGCCCCTTCCTCCAGAGGTCATAGACCCTCCTCTTCCTATTGATGTCTCTTAGGACCTCTCTACTCAACCACGCTGGTTTCTTACCCCGCCGGCTACTTTTCTGTAACTTGGGGACGGCTTTCTCCTGAGCTGCTAGGAGTTCCTTCTTGAAGAGTGCCCAGCCCTCATGGACACCTTTGCCTTCAAGGAGCGCCTCCCATGGGAGAGCAGCCTTCTGAACAGCCCAAAGTCTGCTCTCTGAAAGTTGAGGGTGAATGTTCTGCTAACCTCCTTCTTCATTTTACCCCGCACTGAGAACTCTATCATCTTATGATCGCTTTGCCCCAAGCGTCCTCAAACCTTCACATCCCCCACCAGTCCTTCTCTGTTCACTAACAGCAGGTCCAGGAGGGCACCGTCCCTTGTCGGTTCGCTCACCAGCTGTGTGAGGAAGTTGTCTTCCAGACACTCCAGGAACCTCCGGGACTGCTTCCTTTCTGCTGTATTATACTCCCAGCCTATATCTGGGAAACTGAAGTCTCCCACAAGGACTAGAGGTAGCGATTTTGAGAATACACTCAGTTGTTTTTAGAAGAGCTCATCAGCTGCTTCTTCTTGGCTGGGCGGTCTATAGCTGACTCCCATCACAATCCCTTCCTGCCCATGGACTCCTCTGATTTTCACCCACAGGCACTCAGTCCCATCCTGACCGTAGTCCAGTTTGAGGGTATCAAAGCCCTCTCTAACACAGAGGGCTACCCCGCCTCCTCTTCTGCCCTTCCTGTCCTTCCTGAAGAGTTTATACCCCACCATGGGTATGCTCCAGTTGTACGAGTCATCCCACCACGTCTCCGCAATGGCAACGACATCGTAGTCTCCCTGCCCTACCACAGCTTCCAGCTCCTCCTTCTTATTTCCCATGCTGCGTGCATTGGTGTAAATGCACTTCAGCTGGGCAGGCGTAGCTTCAGCCTTCGCAATAGGGCTTCTCCCCAACTGAGCAGTCCTTGACTTAACTAAGGCCACAGTGCCAGTTTGCTGCCTACCATCCACAGCTGCACTCACCCCCTCTTGCTTAGTGGTGATATACCGGCAGGTGTTGCCAGCACACCACCCCTTTACCACTGAAGTGTCACCTCCAGGCTCACTCCCATCCTGCCTGGCCTCCATCCCCTCCCCCCTCACATCTAGTTTAAAGCTCGATTTATGAGCTTAACTAGGTTTTTGGTGAGGGCTTTTTTCCCCCTAGGAGACAGGTGTGTCCCATCCCTAGTAAGAAAGCCTGGGGGTGCGTGGGCCTCCCCATGATCAAATAGCCCAAAGCCCCTTTTCTCACACCATTCCCTAAGCCATTCATTAACCCGTTTCTTATTCCTCATTTCCTGCTCCTGGTTCCTTAGTATTGGGATGGAGTTGAATATTACCTGTGCCCCAGAGCCCTCAATCATTCTCCCAAGTGCCTTGAAGTCCCTTTTAATGGCTTTAGGCCTTCTACACTCTATTTCTTCATTATCAATTTGGAAAACTAAGAGTGGGTAGTAGTTCGTGTGCTTGACCAGGGAAGGGAGCTTACTAGTAATGTCCCGGCAAGCAGCAGACCTCCCTATGGAGCGGGTCCGGCCTACAGATGGGACCCTCCATTCCTTTGAGAAGGGAATCCCCCAAGACAATCACCCTCCTCTTCTTTTTAACCGAGGATGTTTTTAAGGCTGTGGGAGGATGATGGAGTTTTGGAAACATTTCTAGGCTGTGGGTGCAGCCCTCTTCATCTTTAGGGCTAGGATGCACCCTCAGCACCTCATATTTGTTCCCCAGAGAGATCTGGGGGTTAATTGCCTGGGTGGGGGGAGCAGGTTTCCTTCTCCAGACAGGAACCTGCTGCCATTCCCCCTCTCTGTCTCTCCCATCCTTGCAGCTTACCGGTGGGTGGTGCTCAGTTTCACTGGTTCCGGCAGCCTGTGAGAGGGTCCTGCTCCACTCGTCTATCTCCCTCTCACACTCCCTGATGGTCCTCAGCCTTTCCACTTCTTTCCTCAGCTCTTCCACCATATGAAGCAGTTCCCCTACCCGAGCACAGCTTCCACAGATGTAGCCTGAGCCAGAGGCATGAGCCACTACAGGGGGGGGGCACTGCCTGCAGCCCAGGGTCTGGGTAGCTGCATGTGCCCACCGGGGCTCCGTCTGGGTGGCAGCCTCCACCATGCTTGGTGCGGCCTTAGTCTTAGGATATACAGCAGGAGAAGCAACAGGAGGAGATGCAGCAGGAGATGCAGTAGCAGCAGATGCAGCAGCAGGAAATGCAGCAGCAGAAGATGCAGCAAGATATATAGCAGCAGGAGATGAGTAGCAAGAGATGTAGCATTATCATAAGATGCATTAAGAGATGCTGCAGCAGGATATGACACAGCAGGAGGTGCAGGAGGATATGCATGAACAGGAGAATCAGTATGAGGTACAGCAGGAGATACAGCAGCAGTATATGTAGCAGGAGATTCAGCAGTGGATGAAGCAGCAGAGCAGCAGCAGATGCAGCAGAAGATGATATATATGTTGATGAAGCTACAGATGCATCAGCTGAAGATGAAGCAGGAGATGCAGCAGAACGAGATGCATCAGCAGATGCAGCAAGAAATGCATGAGGAGATGAGGAAGCAGATGTAGAAAGATATGCTGTAGGAGATGCAGCAGGAAATGTATCAAGATATGCAGGAGAAGTAGATGAAGCAAGAGGTGAAGCAGAAGGAGATGCAGCAGTAGGAGATGCATCAGGAGATGCATAAGGAGATGCAGCACGAGATGCAGATTTAGCAGGAGATGCAGCAGCAGGAGATGCTGCAGCAGATGCAGCAGGAGGAGATGCAGCAGCAGGAGATGCTGCAGCAGATGCAGCAGGAGGAAATGCAGCAGCAGGAGATGCAGCAGAAGGTGATGCAGCAGGCAATACAGCAGCAGGATATGCAGGAAAAGATGCAGCAAGAGATTCAGCAGCAGAAGATGCAGCAGTATATAAAGAAGCAGGGGATGCAGTAGCAGAAGATGCAGCAGGAGATTCAGCAGCAGGAGATGTAGTAGCAAGAGATGTTGCAGCAAATGTAGCAGAAGAGATGCAGCAGTAGATGAATCACAAGAAGATGTAGCAGCAGATGCAAGAGATGGAGAAGGAGGAGATGCAGGAGGAGGAGATTCTGCAGGATATTGAGCAGGAGATGCAGCAGCAGAAGATGCAGAAAGAGAGGAAGCATGAGGAGATGCAGAAGCAGGAGATACAGCATGAAATGCAGCAGCAGGTGATGTGGTAGCAGGAGATGCAGAAGGAGATGCAGCAGCAGGAGATGCAGCACTTGATGCAGCAGGAGTATTTGAAGCAACAGGAGATGCAGCAGGGAATGCAGCAGCAGCAGTTGTAGCAGAAGATGCAGCAGCATCATATGCAGTAGGAGACGTAGCAGCAGGAGATGAAGAAGCAGGAGATACTACAGGAGATGCAGCGGGAGGAGATGAAGCATCAGGAGATGCAGAGTAGTAGATGCAGAGAAGAAGATGCAGCAGAAGGAGATATAGCAGGAGATTCAGCCGCAGTAAATGCAGCAAGAGTTACAGTAGCATCAGATGTAGCATCAGTTGCAGCAGCAGAGGATGCAGCGGCAGATGCAGAAGCAGGAGATGCAACAGCAGGAGATGTAGTGGGTGATGCAGCAGTAGATATAGCAGCAGCAGATGCAGCAGCATATTCAGCAGATGCAGCAGTAGTAGATTCAGAAGGAGATGCATCACCAGGAGATGCAGTAGTAAGAGATGCATCAGGAGATGCAGAAGCAGATGCAGCAAAAGATGCAGATTCAGCAGGAGATGCAGCAGGAAGCGATGCTTCAGATGATACAGCATCAGGAGATGCAGCAGGAGATTCAGCAGGAGATCCAGTAAGAGGAGAGGCAAGAGTAGATGATGCAGCAGACACAGCAGCAGGCGATGTAGAAGCAGAAGATGCAGCAGGAGATGCAGCAGAAGTAGATGAAGCAAGAAAGAGAGCAGAAGACATAGCAGCAGGATATGCATATTCAGCAGCAGATGCAGCAGGATATGCATATCCAGCAGTATATGCAGCAGGAGTTGCAACAGGAGATGCAGTAGCAGGAGATGCAGTAAGAGACGCCGCAGAAGACACAGCAGTAGGAGATGCAGCAAGAGATGTATATTCAGAAGGAGATTTATCAGTAGATGTAGCAGGATATGTAGCAGCATGAGATTCCGTAGGAAATTCAGGAGGAAATTCAGCAGAAGGAGATGCAAGAGCAGGAGATAAAGCAGCATGAGATGCAGCTGCAGAAGATCCAGCAGCAGATCCAGCAGTAAATTCTGCAGGAAATTCTACAGCAGGAGATGCAGTGGTAGATACAGCAGGAGATGCAGCAGCAGGGGATGCTGCAGCAGATGCTGCCGGAAATGCAACAGAAGGAGATGCAGAAGCAGATACAGCAGTAGAAGCAGATTTAGCAGGAGATGCAGAAGGAAGAGATGCTTCAGATGATACAGCATCAGGAGATGCAGTAGGAGGAGAGTCAAGAGGAGATGATGCAGCAGACGCAGCAGCAGGATAGGAAGCCGAAGATGCAGCAGGAGATGCAGCAGGAGATTGAGGAGCAGGAAATGCAGGAGCAGGAGATTCAGCAGAAAGAGATGTAATAGGAGATACAGAAGCAGGAGATGCAGCTGCAGATAATACAGCAGGAGATGCAGCAGCAGGAGATGCAGCAGGAAATACAGCCACACAGATGCCGCAGGAAAAAAAGCAACAGAAGATGCAGCAGCAGATTTAGCAGCAGATTCACTAGGAGATGCTGCAGCAGGATATGCAGCAGTAGGAGATGCATCACGTGATGCAGAAGCAGATGCAGCAGGAATGCAGCAAGAGATTCAGCAGCAGGAGATGCAGCAGCTGGAAATGCAGAATTATATAACGAAGCAGGAGATGTAGCAGCAGGGGATGCAGCAGGAAATGAAGCAGCAGCAGAAGTAACGAGAGATGCAGCAGCATCATATGCAGTAAGAGACGTCGCAGCAGGAGATGCTACAGGAGATTCATCAGGAGTTGCAGAAGGAGGAGATGCAGCATCAGGAGATGCAGAGTAGTAGATGAAGAGAAGAAGATGCAGCAGAAGGAAATATAGCAGAAGATTCAGCCGCAGTAAATGCAGCAGGAGAGAAAGCAGCAGCAGATGCAGCAGCAGAGGGTGCAACAGCAGATGCAGCAGCAGGAGATGCAGCAGCAGGATATCTATCAGGAGATGCAGCAGTAGATGAAGCAGCAGATGCAGCAGCAGATTTAGCAGATGCAGCAGTAGTAGATTCAGAAAGAGATGCAGCAGGAAATGCAGATGAATATGCAGCAGCAGGAGATAAAGCAGGGGATGTATCTGTAGGTGAAGCAGAAGGAGATGCAGCAGGAGATGCAGAACGAGATGGAGTAGAAGGAGATGACGTAGGAGATGCTTCAATAGAAGGTACAACATGAGGTTAAGCAGGAGATGTAGCAGCAGATGAAGCAGAAGGAGATGCAGAAGCAGGAGATGGAGCAGCAGGACATGGAGCAAGAGATGCAGCAGCAGAAGATGAAGCAGCAGGAGATAGAGCAGCAGGATATGCAGCATGAGATGCAGCAGGATGAAGTGAAACAGCAGGGGATGCATAAGGATGTACAGAAGCAGCAGATATGGCAGGGGATGCCATAACAGGAGATGCCCCAGGAGATTCAGCAGGAGGAGATTCATCAAAATATGCAGCAGGAACAGATTCAACAGGAGATGCAGCAGGAGGAAACGCAGCAGGAGATGAAGCAGGAGGAGGTACAGCAGCAGCAGATGCAGCAGCACATGCAGCAGAAGGAGATGCATAAGAGATGCAGCAGTAATTGATGCAGCAGGAGATGCTGGAGCCAGAGATGCAGAAGAAGTAGATGCAGAAGCAGGAGATGCAGAAGTAGATGCATTAGCAAGAGATGCAGCAGGACATGCATCAGCAGGAAATGCGGCAGGAGATGCACCAGCAGGAAATGCAGCAGGAGGTGCAGCAGCAGATTCAGCAGCAGATGCAGCAGCAGGAGATGAAGAGTCAGGAGAGTCAGCAGGAGATGCATCAGTAGGAAAAGTAGCAGGAGATACTGCAGCAGGAAATGCCGTACAAGATTCTACAGCAGGAGATTCAGCAGGAGATGCAGAAGGAGATATAGAAGGAGAATCAGCAGCAGGAGATGTAGTAGGAGAATCAGCGGGAAATACATCAGCAGGAATTGTAGCAGGAGATTCTACAGCAGGAGATTCATCAGGAGATAAAGTAGCAACGTATGCATCAGCAGTTACAGCAGGAAGTGCAGCAGGAGATTCAGCAGGAGATGTAGCAGCAGGAGATGCAGGCGCAGATGCATTCAGCAGGATATGCAGCTGAAATGCAGAAGCACTAGATGCATCAGTAGAAGATTGAGCAGCAGATGCAGCAGGAAATGGAGATTCTTCCGCAGATGCATCCACAGATGCATGAGCAGAAGATGAAGCAGGATATGAAGCAGCAGATGCAGCAGCAGGAGATGCAGGAGGACATCAAGTAGCATGAGATGCAGCAGCAGCAAATGTAGCAGGAGATGCAGCTGTACATGAATCAGCAGCAGATGCAGCAGCAGATTAAAGAGATGCAGCAGCAATATCTGCAGCAGCAGATGCAGTAGGAGATGCAGCAGCAGAAGATGCCGCTGCAGATGATGCAGCAGGAGGTGCCGCAGAAGGCGATGCAGCAGGAGATGCAGCAGAAAGAAATGCAATGATATGCTGCAGGAGAAGATGCAGCAGGTAATGCAGAAGCAAGGGATGCAGTAGGATTTGCACCAGGAGATGCAGCAGCAGGAGATGCAGCAGGGGATGCATTTTTCAGCAGTAGATTCAGCATCAACTTCAGAAGGAGATGCAGTAGCAGGATATTTAACTGGAGATGCAGCAGTACATGAAGCAGCAGCATATGCAGCAGCAGATGCACCAGATGGAGCAGAAAGAGATGCAGCAGGGGATGAAGACTAGATGCAACAGGAAATGGAGCATCAGGAGGTGCATCCGCACATGCATGAGCAGAGGATGCAGCAGGAGAAGTAGCAGCAGGAAATACAGAAGCTGGAGATGAAGCAGCAGATACAGCAGCAGGAGATGCAGGAGGACATCAAGTAACAGGGGATGCAGCAGCAGGAGTTTTAGCAGGAATTGCAGCAGAACATGAAGCATTTTATGCAGATGCATCTCCTGCTGCATGTCCTGCTTCAAATCTCACTGCATCACCTGCTGCTGCATTACCTGCTAATGCATCTCCTGCCAATTCATCTCTTGCTGATGCATCTTTTGCTGCATCTCCTGCTACTGAATCTCCTGCTTCTGCATCTACTGCTGCTGTATTTCATGCTGTATTGGCTGCAGAATCTGCTGCAGCATCTCCTGCTGCTGCATCTCTTTCTGCTGCATCTCCTGATGAATATGCATCTCCTGCTGCATCTCCTGCTGCTGTGTCTCCTGGTTCTGCATCTCCTGCTACATCTGCTGTTGAATCTCCTGCTGCTGCAATTCCTGCAGCATCTCCTGCTGCTGCATCTGCTGCTGCATCTCCTGATATATCTCCTACTTCTGCAACTCCTGCTGCTGCATCTCCTTCTGCTGTATCTCCACCTGCCTCTCCTGCTGCTGTATCTGCTGCTGCATCTGCTGCTGCTGCATCTCTTGCTGCTGCACTTTAAGCTGCTGCATCTTATTTCTGCATCTACTTCTCTTCATCTCTTGCTGCTGCATCTCCTGCTGCTGCATCTCCTACTGCATCTCCTGTAGCTGCATCTCTTGCTCCATTTCCTGCTGCATATATTGCTTCTACCTCTCCTAATGCATCTCCTGCTGCTGCATCTCCTGCTGCTCAATATCCTGCTTCATCTTGGCCTCCTACATATACTGCTTCTGCATCTCCTGCTGCTACATCTCCTGTTACATCATCTGCTGCTGCATTCTATGACCAAGTGACTAAACTCTTGGACGAGGGAAAGGCTGTGGATGTGGTTTTCCTGGACTTCAGTAAAGTCTTTGATACAGTTTCTCACAGCATTCTGCTTCGGAAACTGTCGGCCTCTGGCCTGGACGGGCGCACACTCTCCTGGGTGAAAAACTGGTTGAATGACCGGGCCCAGAGGGTGGTGGTAAATGGAGTTAAATCCAGCTGGAGGCCAGTGACAAGTGGCGTTCCACAGGGCTCAGTCCTGGGTCCAGTCCTGTTTAATGTCTTTATCAATGACCTGGATGAAGGCATTGAGTCCTCTCTTAGCAAGTTTGCAGATGACACCAAGCTGGGAGGAAGTGTCGATCTGCTGGAGGGTCGGGAGGGTCTGCAAAGGAATCTGAACAGGCTGGACTGCTGGGCTGAGACCAACGGCATGAGGTTTAACAAGGCCAAATGCCGGGTCCTGCACGTGGGGCACAACAACCCTAAGCAGAGGTACAGACTAGGAGAAGCCTGGCTGGAAAGCTGCCAGGAGGAGAAGGACCTGGGAGTGTTGGTTGACAACCGACTGAACATGAGCCAGCAGTGTGCCCAGGTGGCCAAAAAGGCCAATGGCATCCTGGCTTGTATCAGGAACGGCGTGACCAGCAGGTCCAGGGAGGTTATTCTCCCCCTCTACTCGGCACTGGTGAGACCGCACCTCGAGTACTGTGTTCAGTTCTGGGCCCCTCACCACAAGAAGGATGCTGAGGCTCTGGAGCGAGTCTAGAGAAGGGCAACAAAGCTGGTGAAGGGGCTGGAGAACAAATCTTATGAGGAGCGGCTGAGAGAGCTGGGGTTGTTCAGCCTGGAGAAGAGGAGGCTGAGGGGAGACCTTATTACTCTCTACAACTACCTGAAGGGAGGTTGTGGAGAGGAGGGAGCTGGCCTCTTCTCCCAAGTGACAGGGGACAGGACGAGAGGGAATGGCCTCAAGCTCTGCAGGGGAGATTTAGGCTTGAGATTAGGAAGAAATTCTTCACAGAGAGGGTGGTTAGGCATTGGAACGGTCTGCCCAGGGAGGTGGTTGAGTCACCGTCCCTGGAGGTGTTTAAGGTTAGGGTAGATGAGGTGCTTAGGAGTATGATTTAGGGAATGGTGGGAATGGTTGGACTCGACGATCCAGTGAGTCTCTTCCAACCTGGTCATTCTGTGATTCTGTGATCTCCTCCTGCTGCATCTTCTTCTGCATCTCCTCCTGCATCTCTTAGTGCTGAAGTTCATGATCCTGCATCTTCTGCTGTGGCAATTCCTGGTGCTTCATTTCCTGCTGCATTTCTTCCTTTTACATCTCCTGCTGTTGCATTTCCTGTTGCAGCATCTCCTGTTGCTACATCTGCTGAATCTACATCTCCTGCTGCATCTGCTGCAGCATCTCTTTCTGCTGAATCTCTGATTCATCTCCTGCGGCATTGCTGATGCATCTGCTGTTGCATCTCCTGGTGCTTTATAAACTACTGCTGCATATCCGGATTCAGCATATCCAGATTCAGCATATCCTATTGCATCTCCTGGTGTTGCTTCATCTGCTGCTTCATTTTCTGCTGCATCTCCTGCTGCTGTGTTTCCTACTGCATCTCCCGGTGCTGCATCTCTTGATGCTGCATTCCCTGCAGCATCTCCTGCTTCTGCATCTTCCGTAGAATCTCCTGTTCCTGCTTCTCTTGCTTAATTTGCATCTCCTGCTGCTGCATCTCCTGCTGCATCTCCTGCTGCATCATCTCTTCTACATCTCCTGCTGTGAAGTCTCTTGCTGCAATATCTCCTGCTGAACCTACTGCTGCATCTCCTGCTGCATCAATTCTTACATATCCTGCTGCTGTATCTCCTCCTGATGCATCTCTAGCTGTTGCATCTCCTGTTGCACCTCCTGCTGCTGCATCTCCTGATAAATGTGGTGCTGCATCTGCTACTGCATCTCCTACTACTCCATCTAATACTGCTGCATCTGCTGCTGAATCCTCTGCTTCTGTATCTTCTGCTGCATCTCCTGCTGCTACATATCCTGCTGCTGCATCTCCTAAAGTATCTCCTGCTGCTGCTTCATCTCCTCCTGCTGCATCTGCTGCTACATCCCCTGCTGCTGCATCTCCTCCTGCTGCATCTCCTGTTGAATATGCTGCTGAATATGCATCTCCGGCTGCCATTCTTGCAGCTGAATCTCCTGCTGCTATGTCTGCTGCTGCATCTCCTGCTGCTACGTCATCTTCTGCATCTCCCGTTCATTCCTGCTACATCTCCTCCTGCTTCTCCTGCTGCTGCATCTCCTGATGCAACTCTTGCTGCTTCATCACCTTCTTCTGCATATCCTTCTGGTTCATTCCCTGTGGTATTTCCAGCTACTGCATCTCCTGCTGAATCTACATCTCCTCTTTCATTTGCTGCTGTATCTACTGCTGTTGCATCTACTGCTGCTGCATCTAATGCTGCATCCACTTCTGCATCTCCTTTTGTTGACTCCCCTCCTGCATCTCCTCCTTCATCTATTGATGCATCTCCTGCTGCATCTCCTGATGCTGCATCTCCTGCTACTGCATCTGCTTCTACATCTCCATTTGCTGCATCTCGTGCTGCATCTGCTACTGCTTCTCCTTCTGCTGCCATTCCTGCTGCATATCTGCTGCTGCATCTCTCCTACATCTCCTGATGCATCTCCAGTTGCATCTGGTTCTGATTCTTCTGCTGCTTCATCTCCTACTGTATCTACTGCTGCATTTCCTCCTGTATCTCCTGCTGCTGAATCTTCCGTGGCATCTAGTGCTTCCGATACTCCTGCATCTCCTACTGCATCTGCTGCTGCTGCATATCCTGTTTCTGCATCACCTGCTGTATCTGGGGCTGCTGTATCTCCTCCACCTGCATCTTCTGCTAATTCTGCTGCTGCATAACCTGCTGAATCTCTTGCTGCTTCTCCTTCTGAATTTGCTGCTGCTGCATCGCCTCCTACTGCATCTGCTGCAGTAATTCCTGCTGCTGCATATCTTTCTGCTGCATGTCCTGCTGCATCTCCTGCTGCTGAATATTCTGCTGCTGCATCCCCTGCTGCATCTACTGCTTCTGAATCTCCTTCTGCTACATCCTCTGCTGCATCTCCTTCTGCTACATCTTCTTCTGACGAAATGGAGGGAAGCAAGCAGCCGACTCAATATGAGTGATAAAGCAAGCTTCAATTTTATTGTGCTGTTCAACCTCATTTATACTATTTTCTTACATACTTGTCATAATATGATTGGTTTCTTACGGTTACTCGTTTCATCTCTATTGGTCAAATACTACGTAATGGCTATCTATGTGCAGTTTCACAAGCTCCCGGGTACGCCTTCTTCCTCTCTTCTATCGCCAACTTTCCCACAGTTGTTTCTCTAACTGTCCAAGGTTAGTATGCCCCTGTGCTTCCTCCTTTTATCAGCATGATTTACAGTTTATGCTACGGCACAGCTCTTGCACAGAGCCGTGCCCCTGCTCTGGAAGCCATTCTCCAACAATTCCCCCTTTTTCTTTTTGGACCAGCATAGCTTGCATAACTAATCGATCTGTGGTCTTAGCCACCATATTCTGTAGACAAGATATTAGACATGGGATTATTGATAGGATCAAAATTACAACAATCAAAATTACACATCCATATTTCAACAATGTTCCCAACCACCCGTCGATCACCAGTGAACTTAACCATTCATCCAAAGGATTTTCCCATTGCTGTAATTTTCTTATGTTATCTGTCAATTGTTGTAACTTGCTGTGGATGGACTGGGACCGATCAGTTAGATTAAAACAACACATTCCTGCAAATTCCTCACAGCTGTACCCATGTGCTACCATTAACTCCTCTAGACTTCTTCAAAGCTGAAAGAAGGAAAAAACACACATACAGCTGCAAGGTCAGGCAGTTTTTGTATGTTTTGCTAGGTATTTTAAACTTTTTACTTCTGAAGCCTTTCATTCCAAAGATCCCCAGGTAAATCTACCTGTTTGCCGGCTTAGTGGACGTTTGAGATTGAAAGGTCCCAGAGATATATTTTCAAGATTATCAAAACCAATTTGTAAGTCTCACAAATGTTTGAAGTACTTTAAACGCGCGCACACACACACACACACTTCTCAGCTAGCCGAATACATTCATACAATGTTGGTTATCACTATTAGATCCACAATTTTTCTATGCTATGAATAGTTAAACTACACATGGTACCGAGAACAGAAAAAACACTTAAAATATGTACATTCATTATCAATGAGGCTTATATCAATTGTCTAACAAATCTTTTACCTATGGTAATACTTTTTGTTTGTTTGTTTTGTTTTGTAGTTTTTGTGATGATAGAATTACAGACTGGTCAGTTGTGCTAAAACCTCAATTTCCCTCTATATCATTTCCCTTGCTTGAATCATTCCAGGAGAGTTTGCATCAATGACCCCAGATAAAACAAAGATTCTCAACCGAATTATCGATAATCATACTAATTACAAGGCAGTAAAGCCAACCCCAATTGTCCTTTTCCATTTCCTGTTATTGTGTGAAGTGCAGATGATTGCAGCACTACTACAATGGTGGTGATCACGTCTATCTCGGTGCTGCCTCTGGGTCTTGCTCTGAGGTGAGAGCTGCTAGAGTCACAAGTTGATCAGCACACGCATTGCCTTCACCTAAACCTTCAGTCCATTGATGACTTCTGATGTGTATTATGCAATAGGGTTGAGATCATCGTTTTATCACAGATTGTAGTTGCATTGAATCTGTTACGTTGTTTAATTTTTCATGCATCCATTGTGCACATGTCCAAAAAACTGCAGCTAATTCCAGAGTCTGTAAAGAGTCTCCTGGCTCTGCAGATAAAAGATGATGATGCCACTGATTTTCGGTAAACCAAGTTGCTGCTGCCTTTCGTGATCTTCCTCCAGCATCTGTATAAACTGTAACAGCGTTAGAGAGTGGCATCTCACTTTTCTTGGGTTTTAACCACCAGTCATGGTTGCCAAGCCATTTTAGTATAGGCATTTTCAGTGACTCTACTTTAAGTTCTACAGCCTCAGATAGCAAACTTAGCTGTAAAGCTGTTGAATTCCTCAAACACCATTCTAAGTCTTCTTTTCGTATTTGTAGATATATAACAGACGGTTCTTGGCCTGAGATTTGCAAAATTCGTGTCCTTCCTTTCTGAATTAATTCTGCCAAACTGTCCAGTTTTGTCCTGATAGTAGTTTTTGGTTGCATACTCGTAAATATCCATTCTAAGACTCTCACCCCTGTCTCCCCCTTTTTCTTTTTATGTTGTGTCAAGGCACCAGTAAAATGCGAACGGCCTTGTAAGATGGTAAGATCAATTGGGAGTGTGGGGTCTATACGGTCCACGACGCGATCTGCTATTACTGTACTTAAATATTGAATCATGCCTTGTTGTGCCTGAGTCAGTTTCACTTTCTGTGCAGGATCAGTCCCTTTTAGAAGAGGGCGTAGAATGTCAAGTTCGTCATTTGTGATTCCTGCCACCGGGCGAAGCCACTGAAGGTCTCCCATTAGTTTCTGCGCATCATTTAAAGTATGGCTCTGTACATTAACAGTCAATTTTTGTGGGCTAATTTGAGATTGAGTAATGTCCCACCCCAAGTATTTCCATACAGGGGACCGTTGAATCTTTTCTGCTGCGATAACAAGGTGACATCGTTGCAATTGCTGTTGAGGAAACCTTTCTTGCTGAGCAGAGAAGGGCTGCTGTTGTGCTAATAAAATATCATCCATATAATGGTAGATTATTGTTCCAGGCCATTCTTGCCGAACAGGTTTCAATGCCATATCTACGAACAATTGGCAAAGCGTAGGACTGTTCTTCCTCCCTTGAGGTAAAACAGTCCATTCAAAACTCTGATCAGATCCTTCTCTATTTATAGCAGGCAATGTAAATGCAAAACATTGGGTATCGTCTGGGTGTAACTGAATCTTAAAGAAACAGTCCTTTAAATCTATGATTAACAAATGCCATTCTGTTGGAAGCATGGCTGGGTTTGGCAGTCCTGGTTGTAATGCTCCCATTGGTTGCATCTGATTATTCACAGCTCTCAAATCGTGAAGCAGTCGATAATCTGTTGTGTCAACTGTTCCAAAGGAATTAATTGCGCAATGCGACCTCCCTTAGGAATATGAATTGGTGGAAAATTTGTTTGTACCACAATAGCAATCTCTCCGGTATAATCTTTGTCTATTAGTCCTGGTAGGATAAAAAGTCCCTTGAGGCTGCTGGAGGATAGGCCTATTAGTAATGCTCCATATGATTGTCCATTTATCATCAACGGTCCTTTAATTCCAGAGGCAATATTTTGTGGTCGATTGTCGATGAGTGTAGTTTCTACTGCTGTCGCCAGGTCCAGTCTGAGGCTGCCCCTGGTTGCCGGTTGTAAAATGCTGGCTGGTCGAAGCTGGGCAGAGGTGTCTGCAATACTGGGGCGGCTGCAGTCATGTAAGTCGCTGGGGCTGCTATTGGTGTCTGCGCGCTGCGGCCCTTGGCACTCTGCTCCCCGTTTCCTGGCCTCCAGCAAGCTGCAGTACTATGATTGTTCATTTGGCAATCCTGGCACCACACCTGCTTCTCCTGACATTGACGGCGCGTGTGTCCATTACGTCCACATCGAAAACACTTATACTCTTGTCGATTCGGGCTTGCCTGCTGCATCTTTGTCAAAGGTTGCAATGGAGCAAGGGCAGCAAATGCCTGGGTTTGTGCAGTTACTTAATCTTGCCCTACCTTTTGGATTGCTTCAACTAGCAGGGCTTGAAAAACTACAGGACACGCTATATCTATTACCGACTCTATTGCACTAATATCTTTTGAGTCTATAATACTTTTCACTATGTCTGCCTAGGCTTCCCACTGCTCTTGCATCGCAGCCCCCCCCACATCACTCTCTGGCTCGGGAACCAACTCATTATTAAGTAAGGGGGGCGGCTCCGGCGGCGGGGCCGGCGGGGCCGACGGCAGACGACCCTCAGTTCCTGGAATATCCTCAGGAGCATTGCTGTGGGGTGGGGGTGAGCTGACTGTGGGTACGGCAGGAGGGGGGGGAGGAGGACAAGTCGAATTCCTGTTCTCCTGCGCTGCGCTGACGTGCCTCACAGCCTTTTCCTCCGCCTGATATTGTAACAGCTCATTATACACTACACGCCACAGCTTCCCTAACTTCTTCACGACCTTATCATCTCCTAAGACTGCCTTCCATAACTTATCTCCTAACTTTCTCCATTCCTCTTCCTCAAACATTTGTTCTGGGTCTTTAAAACAGCCCTTAGCCTTTGCTACAGCTAATAAAGCCGCCAGGTCCTTTAACAGACCCACCTCCCACTTTTCTAGAAAATGTTTTAATAAATCAAATGCTACCTCTTTTTCCATTGCGAGCTCGACTTTGTGTGCAGCCTTTTAAACCCTGGGTAGCATTCAGATGGATGGCGGATTTGCTCTTCTTTGTCCCGAATCCAGGCACGGGCTGAACGACGCTGCCTGCAGCAAGTCCAACCTTCTGCCCCCTGGACGCTGCTTTCCAGTGCTTCTCCATCCTCCATCTTCCGGTGAGGAACTAGGCAAGGGTCCCTGTTCCGGGCACCACTTTGACGAAACAGAGGGAAGCAGCAGCCGACTCAATATGAGTGAGCAAGCTTCAATTTTATTGTGCTGTTCAACCTCATTTATACTATTTTCTTACATACTCGTAATATGATTGGTTTCTTACGGTTACTCGTTCCATCTCTATTGGTCAAATACTACGTAATGGCTATCTATGTGCATTTTCACAAGCTCCCGGGTACGCCTTCTTCCTCTCTTCTATCGCCAACTTTCCCACAGTTGTTTCTCTAACTGTCCAAGGTTAGTATGCCCCTGTGCTTCTTCCTTTTATCAGCATGATTTACAGTTTATGCTGCGGCACAGCTCTTGCACAGAGCCGTGCCCCTGCTCTGGAAGCCATTCTCCAACATTCTTCTGCTGCATCTCCTGCTACTGCATCTGCAGCTGAATTTCCTGCTGCTGCTGCAGCTCCTGCTTCTGCAGCTCCTGCTGGTTAATCTGCTGCTGCATCCACTGCTGCCTGTCATTCTGCCACCACTCCTCCTGCATTTCCTTCTGCCTCATCTTCTCCTGCATCTCCTCCTGCTTCATCTCTTGATGCATCTCCTGCTACCTCTACTGCTGCCTCTCTTGCTGCTGCATCTCCTGATGGTACATCTCCTTCTGATGCATCTCCTGTTGAATGTGCTTCTGAATCTGCTGCAGCATCTGCTGATTCTGAATCTCCTGCTGCTGAATCTCCTACTTTTGTATCTCCTGCTGAATGTGCTGCTGATTATGCTGCTGCTTCTCATGCTGAATATGAATATCGTGCTGGATCTCTTGCTTCTGCATCTCCTGCAGCTGAATCTGCTGCCGCAGTGCTGTAGCTGCATATCCTGCTTCTGCATCTCCTGTTACTGCATCTCCTTCAGAATATCCTGATGAAGCAGATGCAGCAGATGGAGGAGCAGGAGATGCAGAATTAGATGCAGCAGGAGATACCACAGCAGGAGATGGAGCAGGAGATGCAGCAGCAGACGAAACAGCAGTATACGCAGCAGCAATATATGCAGCAAAAGGAGATGAAGCTTGATATGAAGCATCAGGAGACTAAGCAAGAGGAGATGTATTAGGAGATTCCACAGCAGGCGATGCAGCACCTGTAAATGCAACAGAGAATGCAGCAGCACGAGATTCAACAGTAGGAGATGCAGAAGGCAATGGAGCAGAAGGAGATGCAACAGTAGATGAATCTACATCAGATACAGCAAAAGATGCAGGAGATTCGGCAGCAGGAGATGTAGCAGAATGAGATGCAGCAAGATATGCAGAAGCAGGAGATGCATCAGTAGGAGATGTAGTATGAGATGCAGAAGCAGGAGATGCATCAGTAGGAGATGTAGTATGAGATGCAGAAGCAGGAGATGCAGCAGCAGATGCAGCAGCAGGAGATTCAGAATCAGATGCAGGAGCAGGAAATGCAGCAAGAGGTGATGCAGCAGGAGATGCAGCAGTACATGAAGCAGTAGGAGATGCAGCAGAAGGAGATAAAACAGCAGGAAATGCATCCAGAAATGCATCAGCAGACAGAGAAGCAGGAGATAAAGCAGCAGCAGATGCAGCTGGAAATGCAACAGCAGTAGATGCAGCAGGGTTTCCAGCAGCAGGAGATGCAGAAGCAGGAGAACCAGCAAGAAAGCAACATCATAAGATGAATCCGCAGATGTATCAGAAGGATATGGAGCAGCAGATGCAGTAGCAAGTGTTGCAGCAGCAGATGCAGCAGCAGGTGAAGCAGCAGGAGGTATAGCAGCAGGAGGTGCAGCAGTATGAGATGCAGCAGGTGAAGCAGTATCTGGAGATTCAGAGAAGAAGAGGCAGAGAATGAGAAGCAGCAGAAGGAGATGCAGCAGGAGATGAAGCCACAGTAGATGCAGCAAGAGATATAGCAGCAGAAGGATATGTAGCAGGAGATGCAGCAGTATGTGAAGCAACAGCAGATGTAGCAGCATTTGCTGCAGATGCAGCAGTAAGTGATTCAGCAGGAGATGCAGCAGGAAGAAATGCAGCAGGAAACGCAGAAAATGCAGCAAAAAGAGATGCTTATGGAAATCGATCAGGAGAAGATTCTCCAGCAGGAGATGGAGCAGGAGATGCAGCCGCAAGAGATGCAGCAGGATATGCAGCAGGAGATGCAGAAAGGGGATGCATTAGCAGGAGATGTAGCAGCAAGATATGCATCAGAAGGAGATAAAGCAGGAGATTAAGCTACAGGAGATGCATTAGTAGATGTAGTAGCAGGAGATGCAGCCGCAGCAGATGCAGGAGCAGATTCAGAAGCAGATTCAGTAAGAGATGCAGCGGCAGGAGATTCATAAGCAAAAGATATAGCACCAGGAGATTCAGTATAAGATGCAGCAAGAGGAGAAGCAGCAGGACATGCAGCAGCAGTAGATGAATTAGGGTATGAAGCAGCAGTAGATGCAGCAGGGTATACACCAGCAGGAGATTCAGCAGCAGGAGATTAAGACTCGGCAGATGCCGCAGCAGATACAGAAGCACATTCATCAGGAGTTGTAGCAAGAGATGCAGCAGTGTATGCAGCAGCAGCAGATGGAGCATCAGGTGATGCAGGAGGACATCAAAAGCAGAAGGTGAAGCAACAGGAAATGCAGCAGTAGATTAATCTACAGCAGATGCACCAAAAGATGCTGGAGATGCCGCAGCAGGAGTTGCAGCTGCAGATGCAGCAGCAATAGCTGCTGAAAGATATGCAGAAGCAGTAGATGCATCAGCAGGAGATGTGGCATGAGATGCAGATGAAGGAGATGCACTGGAGATGCAGCCACAGCAGATTCAGTAGGAGTTGCAGGAGGAGATGAGGCAGCAGATGTAGCAATAGATACCGTAGAAGATGCAGCAGGAAATGTATCAGGATATGCAGGAGAAGTAGATGAAGCAGGAGATGAAGCAGAAGGAGATGCAGCAGCAGGAGATGCAGCAGGAGATGCAGAAACAGGAGGTGCAGCAGCAGTTGCAGCAGGAAAGACTCAGTAGGAGAGGCATTAGGAAGAGAATATTCAGCAGATGCAGAAGGATGTGCAGCATGATGAGATGTAGCAGGAGATACAGCAGCAGATGAAGAAGGAAATGGAGATGGAGATGCAGCAGCAAAGATGTAGCCACAGATGCATCAGCAGCAGATGCAGCAGGAGATGCAGCAGCAGGAGATGCAGCAGCAGATGCAGCAGCAGTAGATGAAGTAGAGTATGCAGCAGAAGTAGGTGCAGCAGGGTTTGCAGCAACAGGAGATGCAGCAGGGTTTGCAGCAACAGGAGATTGAACAGCAGGAGAACTAGCAAGAAAGCAGAGTAATGACATGAATCCGCAGATGCATCAGAAAGATATGGAGAAGGAGATGCAGCAGTAGGAGTTGCAGCAACGAGAGTTGCAGGTAGCAGATGTAAGAGACTCAGCAGCAAGAGATGCAGTAAGAGATGTAGCAGGAGGAGATGCAGCAGAAGATGCAGCAGCAGGTGGTGCAGAAGCATCTGATGCAGCAGGAAATGCATAGCAGGGGAAGCAATAGCAGGAGATGCAGAGAAGAAGATGCAAACAAAGAGAAGCAGCAGAAGGAGATGCAGCAGTTGATGTAGCAGCAGTAGACGCAGCAAGAGATACAGCAGCAGCAGATGCAGCAGCAGGTGCAGTAGCAGGAGATGCAACCGCAGATGCAGGAGCAGTCGATGCACCAGCAGGAGATGTAGCAAGAGATGCAGAAGTATATATAACAGCAGCAGATGCAACAGAAAATGCTGCAAATGCAGAAACAGGAGTTTCAGCAGATGTAGCAGGAAGTGATGCAGCAGGAAATGCAGAAGATGCAGCAGCAATTGATGCATAAATATATGCATCAGGAGAAGATTCATCAGCAGGAGATGGAGAAGGAAATGCAGCAGAAAGAGATGAAGCAGTAGATGCAGAGGCGAGATGCAGCAGGAGATGGAGCAGGAAATGAAGCGGGAGGAGATAAAGCAGGAGATGCAGCCGCAAGAGATGCAGCAGGAGATGCAGAAGGATATGCAGCTGCAGGAGATGTAGCAGCACAATATGCAGCAGGATATTCAGCAAGAGGAGAAGCACCGTGAGATGCTGCAGAAGTAGATGCAGCAGCAGACGAAGCAGCAGTAGATGCAGCAGAAAGCTATGCAGCAGAAGGAGATGAAGCAGGAGATGCTGCAGCAGGAAATGCAGCAGCAGGTGGTGCATAAGAAAAAATGCAGCAGCAGGAGATGCAGCAAGAGATGCAGCAGCAGAGGTGTAAAAGCAGGAGATGCAGCATCAGGAGATGAAGCAGGAGTTGCAGCAGAAGATGAAGCAGGAGATGCTGCAGCAGATCATGCAGCAGGTGATAAAGAATATGCACCAGGAGATGCTGCAGCACGAGTTGCTTCAGCAGAACATGAAGCATCAGAGATGCAGCAGGAGATGCAGCAGGAGATGCAGCAACACGAGATTACGCAGGAGATGCAGCAGTAGATGATGCAGCAGCAGGAGATGCAGCAGCAGATGAAGGGTATGCACCAGCAGGAGATTCAACAGGAGGAGATGCAGGAAGAAAAGCAGCATGATGAGATGAATCTGCCAATGCATCAGAAAGAGTTCCACAAGGAGATTCAGCAACAGGAGATGCAGCAGCTTGAGATGCAGCAGAAGATGCAGCAGCAAGAGATGCAGGAGGAGATGCATCAGGAGGAGATACAGCAGCAGGAGATGCAGTAGGAGATGCAGCAGGATTAGATTCAGCAGGACAGGCATCAGGAGATGCAGCAGCAGGAGATGCAGCAGCAGGAGATGTAGCAGGAGATGCAGGATAAGGAGATGCATCAGAAATGTAGCAGGGGATTCAGTAGCAGCTGATGCAGCACGAGATGCAGTAGGAGATGCAGCAGAAGGAGATGAAGCGGGAGATGCAGCAGTAAGAAATGCATCATTAGGAGATGCAGTAGGATTGCTGCAGGGGATTCAACAGCAGATGCAGCAGCAGATGCAGGAGATGAAGCAGCAGGAGATGCAGAAGGAGATGCAGCAGAAGGAGATGCAGCAGAAGGAGATGCAGCAGAAGGAGATGCAGCAGGAGATGCATCAGCAGGGGAAGAAGTAGAAGGAGATGCAGAAAAGAAAATGCATTGAATGAGAAGCAGCAGAAGGATATGCAGAACGAGAAGCAGCTGCAGTAGTTTCAGAAAGAGATACAGTAGAAGATGCAGCAGCAGAAGATGTAGAAGGAGATGCCGCAGTATGTGAATCGCCAGCAGATGAAACAGAAAGTGCTGCGGATGCAGCAGAAAGAGATTCAGCAGGAGATGCAGCAGTAGATGATGCAGCAGAAGAAGCAGCAGGAGTTTATGCACAAGATGCAGCAGTAGATGAATAGCAGCAGGAGATGCAGAAGCAGTAGATGAAGTAGGGTATGCAAAAGCAGTAGATGCAGCAGGGTATGTACTAGCAGGAGGTGAAGGTGGAGATGCAGCAGCAGGAGATGCTGGAGCAGGAGATGCATCTGAAACACAACATGGATTCAGTAGCAGCCGATGCAGCACGAGATGCAGTAGGAGATTCAGCAGCAGGAGATGCAGCAGGAGGAGATGCAGAAGGAGATGCAGCATCAGGAGATGTAGGAGATGCAGCAGTCTATGAAGCAGCAGCAGATGCAGCAGAAAATGTTGCAGATGCAGATGCAGATTAATCACTAGATGCAGCAGTAGGTATGCAGAAGCAGGAGATGCAGCAACAAATTATGCAGAAGATGCAGCAGTAGATGATGCAGCAACAGGAGATGCAGCAGCAGTAGATGCAGCAGGGTTTGCAGCAGCAGGGCTTTCAGCAGCAGGAGAACCTGCAAGATAGCAGTATCATGAGATGAATCCACAGATACATCAGAAGGATATTGAGCTGGAGATGCAGCGGCAGGAGTTGCAGCAGAGGATGCTGCAGCAGGAAATGAAGGACAGAGGCAACATTCAGCAGGAGATGCAGTAGGAGGAGAGGAAAGAGGAGATGATGCAGGAGATGCAGCAGCAGGATATGAAGCAGAAGATGCAGCAAGATAAGCAGCAGCAGGAGATAACAGCAGGACATGTATCTGCAGGTGATGCAGAAGGAGATGCAGCAGGTGATGCAGAACGAGATGAAGTAGCAGGATAAGCAGCAGAAGGAGATGACGCGGGAGATGCTTCAATAGAAGGTACAACATGAGGTTGAGCAGGAGATGCAGCAGACGAAGCAGAAGGAGGTGCAGAAGCAGGAGATGCAGTAGCAGGACATGGAGCACGAGATGCAGCAACAGAAGATGAAGCAGTGGGAGATTCATTAGGAGTTGCAGCAGCAGGATATGAAGCAGCAGGAGATATAGCAACAGGAGATGCATCATGAGATGCAGCAGGATGAGGTGAAGCAGCAGGGGATGCATCAGGAGTTGCAGAACAGCAGATACAGCAGGAGATGCCGTGGCAGGTGATGCACCAGGAGATTCAGCAGGAGAATCCCTGCTGCATATTCATCTTCATTTACTGCTGCAGCTCTTTCTGAATCTACTACTGCTGCATCTGCTGCATCTGCTGCTGCATCTCTTACTGCGGCATCTCCTGCTTTATCTCCTGCTGCATTTCCTGCTGATGCATCTCCTGCTGAAACTCCTTCTATATCTCCTGCTCCTGCATCATCTGCCGCTTCAGCTCATCACGCCTCTCTTGCTGCTGCATTTTCTTCTGATGTATATCCTGCTGCATCTCCTGCAGCTGCATCTCCTGCTTGATTTCTTGATGCTCTGTCGTCTGCTGCATCTCCTGCTGGATCTCTTTCTGCTAGGTCACCTCTTGCTGCATCTCCTCTTGCTGCATTTCCTACTGCATCTCCTCCTGCTTCATCTCCTACTGAATTTACTGCTGCATCTCCTGCTTCTGCATCTCCTAGTGCATCTCCTGCTGCTGCATCTCTTGCTTCTGCATTTCATGATCCTGCATCACATGCTGAAGGGCCTGTGGAATCTCCTGATGTATATCATTATGCTGCATCTTCTCCTACTCTATCTTCTCCTGCTGCATCTCCTGCTGTATCTGCTGCTACTGCATCTCCTCCTGCTGCATCTCATGCTCCTGCATAACTTGCTGCTGCAGCTCCTGTTGCATCCTCTTCTGCATATCCTGCTGATGCATCTTCTGCTGATGCATCTTCTGCTGCTGCATGTACTGCTGCTGGATCTGCTGCTGCTGCACATCCCGCTGTGTTATTATGTGATGAATCTGCTGTTGCTTCTGCTTCAGCTGCATCTCCTGCTGCTGCACCTTCTCCTCAGCATGTGCTGTTGCATCTCCTGCTTCTGTGTCTGCTCCTGCTGCATCTCTTGCTGCTGTATCCCTTTCTGCTTCATCTCCTGCTTCTGCATCTCCTGCTGATGCATCTGAATCTTGAAATCCTTCTGGTGCATATCATTCTGCATCTCTTGATGCATCTCCTGCTGCTGTTGCATCTCCTGCTGCTGCATCTCCTTCTACATCTCCTGCTACTGCATCTCCTGCTGCATCTCCTGCTACAGCTTTTGCTGCATCTCCTGATGCTGTGTCTGCTGCTGAATATACTGCTGTGTCTGCTGCTGCATCTCCTGCTGCCTAATCTGCTGCTGCTGCATCACCTTCGGCATCTGTTGCTGCTTCATCTCCATTCTGCTGCATCTCCTTCTGCTGCATCTCGTGCTGCATCTTCTGCTTCAGCTCCTTCTGCATTTCCCGTGGCTACATCTCCTGCTGCATCTCCTGCTGCTGCATTTCCTGCTGCATGTCCTTCTGCATCTCTAAATGATGCATTTCCCGATCATGCATCTCCCACCGCATCTCCTGCTGAATTTCTTACTGATGCATTTCCTGCTGAATCACCTGCTTTATCTCCTGCTACTGCATCTGCTGCTGCATCTCCTGCTGCAGCGTTATCTGCTGATACATATCCTGCTGCATCTCTTACAGCTGTATCTCCTGCTGCATCTAATGCTTTATCTCTTTCTGTTGGATATCCTGTTATTGCATCTCCTCCTACTGCATTTCCTACTACATCTCCTCCTACTACCTCTTCTGCTGTATCTGCTGCTGCATCTGCTGCTGCATCACCTGCTACTGAATTTTCTGCTACATTCCTGTTTCATGTCTTGATGCTGCATCTCCTGCTGCTGCATCTCCTGCAGCATCTCCTGCTGCTGCATCTCCTGCTGCTGTATCTCACCCTGCTGGATCTCCTCCTGCATCTATTGCTGCTGCATCTTCTGCTGATCTTCCTGCTTCTGCATCTCCTGCTGCAACTTCTTCTGATGCATCAGTGGATTCATCTCATGATGCTCCTCTCCCGCTTAATCTCCTGCTGCTGAATGTCCTGCTGATGAACACCCTGCAGCATCTACTGCTGCTGCATACCCTACTTAATATACTGCTGCCGAATCTCACGATGCATCTCCTGCTGCTGCATCATATACTGCTGCATCTCCCGTGCAATCTCCTGTTTCTGCATCTCTGGCTTCGGCATCATCTCCTGTTCCATCTCCTGCTTATGCATCTCATCCTGATGAATCTCCTTCTGCATCTTTCTGCTGCATCTTCTGCATTTCCTACTGTAACTCTTCCCCCTGCATCTCTTGTTGAATCTCCTTCCGCTGCATCTGCAGCATTTGCTGCTGCATCTGCTGTAGATTCACATACTGCTGAATATATCGCTACATATCCTGCTGCTACATCTACTGCTGCTGCATCTCCTGCTGCTGCATCTACTGCTGCATCTGCTGCTGCTGTATCTCCTTCTGCATCTATTACTGCTGCATCTCTTGCTGCAACTATTGTGGCTGTATCTCCTGCTGCATCCCCTCCTGCTGCACCTCCTGCTGCATATCCTGCTTCTGCATCTCCTCCTGCTGCAAACCCTGTTGCTGCATCTCCTGGTGCATATCCTGCTACTACATCTCCTCCTGCTGCAAATCATGTTGCTGCATCACCTGGTGAATCTCCTGCTGCAGCATCTTCTGCTGCATCTCTTCCATCATCTCCTACTGCTGCATATCCTTCTGTATTTCTTGATACATCTCCTGTTGATAAATCTCCTGATGCATCTTTTTATACATCGCTTGCTGCTGCATCTTCTGCATTTTCTGCTGCAATTCTTCCTGCTGCATCTCCTGCTGAAATTCCTACTGCTGCATCTGCAGCATTTTTTGCGGTTGAGTCTCCTGCTGCTGCACCTGCTGCTGCAACTGCTGCTGCAACTGCTGATGTATCTCTTGCTGTATCTACTGTAGCCGCATCTCCTGCTGCATCTCCTTATGCTGCTTTTAATTCTCTACATCTTCTTCTCTGTATCTCCAGCTATTTCTTCCCCTGCTACTGCATCTCCTGGTGCATGTCATGCTTCTGCACCACCTGCTGCTGCATCTCTTGCCGCTGCATCTTATGATGAATCTCCTGCTGCATCTCCTGCAGCTGCATCTCCTGCTCCATTTCCTACTGCTGCATCTGCTGCTGATTAATCTACTGCTGCATCTCCTGCTACATCACCTGTTTCTGCATCTTCTGCTTCTGGATCTCCTCCTGCATCTCCTGCTGTGGCATCTTCTGCGGCAACTCCTGCTGCTGCATCTAATGCTCTATATCCTTCTGATGCATCTGCTGATTCATCGTATGGTGCTGCTCTTTTGGTGGTTCCCCTGCTGCTGAATCTCCTGCTGCTGCAAATCCTGCTGCATCTACTGCTTCTGCATCTCCTGTGTAATCTCCTGCTGCTGCATCTCTTGCTTCTGCATCATCTACTGCTGCATCTCCTGCAGCATCTCCTACTGCTTCATCTGCTGTATCTCCTGCTGCTTCATCTGCTGCTTCATCTCCTACTGCTGCATCTGCTGCTGCATCTGCTGCAGAATCTCCTGCTTTTGCATCTCATGCCACATCTCCCATTGATGCATCTCCTGCTTCTGCATATCTTGCTTCATCTTCTGCTGCTGCATCTCTTGCATCTTTTGGTGCATCTGTAATAGATTCTTCTACTGCTGATTCTCCTGCTGCTGCATCTCCTGCTTCTGGATGTTCTCCTGCATCACCTGATGCTGCAGCTGCTGCTGCATGTCCTGCTGCTGCATCTCCTGCTGCACCTCCTGCTGCATCTCCTACTGCTGCATCTCATGGTGGACTTCCTCTTGCTAAATCTACTGCCGCATTTCCTCCTGCATTTCCTGCTGGTTCATTTCCTGCTACCTTTACTGGTGATGCATATCCTGCTGGTGCATTTCCTGATGCATTTTCTGTAGCTGCCTTTTTTTCTGCATATCCTCCTGCATCTCTTCCTGCTGCATTTCCTGTTGAATCTCCTTCTAGTGCATCTGAAGCATATGCTGCTGCATCTGCTGCTGCTTCACCTACTGCTGCATCTCATGCTGTTGCTTATGCTACTGCATCTCCTGCTACTGCATCTCCTTCTCAATCTGAATCTCCTCTTTCGTTTGCTGCCTGCATCTCCTTCTGCTGCATCTCCTCCTGCTTTTCCATCTCCTGCATCTCTTGCAGTATCGCCTGCTGCATCTCCTGCTGCATCTCCTGCTGCTGTCTTTTCTGCTGCATTTCCTGCTTCTCGATCTTATCCTACTGTGTCTGCTGCTGAATCTCCTGCTGCATCGTGTGCTGATGCATCTCCTCCTTCTGCATCTCCTGCTTGTGCATCTCTTGTGGCATCTCCTGCCGCTGCATCTGCTGCAACATCTCCAGCTACTGCATCTACTACTGAATCTGCATGTCTTCTTTCGTCTTCTCCTGCCTCTTCTGCTGTTGCTTCTGTTACTCCTGCATCTGCTGCTGCATCCACTGCTTCATCTCCTCTGCTGCCTCTCCTACTGCATCTCTTCCTGTTGCATCTCTTGATGCATCTCCTGCTGTAATCCTGTTGCATCTCCTGCTGCTGTATCTCATGGTGCATCTTGTCTTGCTACATTTCTGGCTGCATCTCCTGTTCCATCTCCTGCTGTATCTCAGGCTGTTGCATCTCCTGCTGCATTTCCTGCTGATGCATATCCTATTGGTGCATTTCCTGAAGCATCTCTTGCTGCTGCATCTTTTTATGCATATCCTGCTGCATCTCCTACTGCTGCATCTCCTGCTTAATCTCTTACTACTGCATCTACAGCATATTGTGCTGCATCTGCGGCTGCATCTCCTGCTTCTGCATCTCCTTCTGAATCTGCATCTCCTCTTTCTTCTGCTGTCTGCATCTCCTGCTGCTGCATCTCCTGCTGTACTCGGCACTGGTGAGACCGCACCTCGAGTACTGTGTTCAGTTCTGGGCCCCTCACCACAAGAAGGATGCTGAGGCTCTGGAGCGAGTCCAGAGAAGGGCAACAAAGCTGGTGAAGGGGCTGGAGAACATATCTTACGAGGAGTGGCTGAGAGAGCTGGGGTTGTTCAGCCTGGAGAAGAGGAGGCTGAGGGGAGACCTTATTACTCTCTACAACTACCTGAAGGGAGGTTGTGGAGAGGAGAGTGCTGGCTTCTTCTCCCAAGTGCCAGGGGACAGGATGAGAGGGAATGGCCTCAAGCTCTGCCAGGGGAGATTTAGGCTTGAGATTAGGAAGAAATTCTTCACAGAGAGAGTGGTTAGGCATTGGAACGGTCTGCCCAGGGAGGTGGTTGAGCCACCGTCCCTGGAAGTGTTTAAGGTTAGGGTAGATGAGGTGCTTAGGAGTATGATTTAGGGAATGGTGGGAATGGTTGGACTCGACGATCCAGTGGGTCTCTTCCAACCTGGTCATTCTGTGATACTGTGATTCTGTGATCTCCTGCTACATCTCCTGCTGCTGTATCTCCTGCTGAAGAATCGCCTGCTCCTGTAAATCCTGCTGCATCTCGTGATGCTTCATCTCTTTCTGCTGCATTGCCTTCAGCTGTGTCTGCTACTGCATCTCTTGATTCATCTCCTGATAATGCATCTCCTGCTTTATTTCCTACTGCTGCATCACCTACTGCTGCATATCCTGATGCAGTTGGTGCTTATGACTCTCCAGCTACTGCATATCCTGCTGTGATATCTCCTATTGCATCTCCTGCCGCTGCATCTTTTTCAGCATCTCCAGCTACTGCATATCCTGCAAAATCCGCATCTCCTCTTTCGTCTTCTGCCTGCATCTCCTGCTGGATCTCCTGCTGCTGCATCTACTCTTGCATCTCCTTCTTCTGCATCTCTTGAAGTATATCCTGCTGCTGTATCTCCTGCTACATCTTCTGCTGCATCTCCTGATGCTTCATCTCCTGCTGCTACATCTCCTCCTGCATCTCATGATTCATCTTCTGCTGCTGCATCTCCTGTTTTATTTCCTCATGCATCACCTATTGCTACATCTCCTGCTGCATCTCCTCCTGCTGCATCTGCTGATGCATGTCGTGCTGATGACTTTCCTGCTTCTGCATATCCTGCTGTGACATCTCCAATTGCACCTCCTGCTGCTGCATCTCCTGCTGCTGCATCCCCTGCTCCTGCATCCTCACTTTCATGTACTGCTGCTGCATCTCCTTCTGATGTGTCTGATGCTAAATCTCTTGCTGCACCTCCTGCTGCATCTCCTGCTTCTGCACACCCAGCTGCACCTACTGCTTCTTCATCTCCTGCTACATCTTCTTCTGCTGCATCTCCTGCTACATCTTCTGCTGCATCTCCTGCTGGTGCATCTGCTGCTGCATCCACTGCTGCATCTCGTTCTGCTGCCACTCTTCCTGTATTTTCTTCTGCTGCCTCTCCTCCTGCATCTCCTCCTGCTTCACCTCTTGCTGCATATCCTGCTACATCTACTGCATCTCCTGCTACATCTACTGCTGTGTCTCTGTCGGCCTCTCCTGCTGCTGCATCTCCTGATGGTACATGTCCTGCTGATGCTTTTCCTGTTGAATGTGCTTCTGAATCTTCTGCGGCAACTTCTGATTCTGCATCTCATGCAGCTGAAACTCGTAATTTTGCATATCGTGCTGAATGTCCTGCTGCTTCTCATGCTGAATATGTATCTCCTGATGAATCTACTGCTGATGCATCTCCTGTTGCTGCATCCCCTGCTGCTGCATATCCTGCTGCTTTATCCTCCGTTTCATTTCTGCTGCTACATGTCCTGCTACATCTTCTACTTTAACATATCCTTCTGCTGCATCTGCTGCTGAATCTCCTGATGCATCTCCTGCTGCTACATCTCTTGCTGAAAATCCTGCTACATCTCCTACGACTGCATCTCCCACAGCTGAATCTGCTGCCACAGTGCTATGGCTGCATATCCTGCTGTTGAATCTCCTGCTGCTACATCTCCTTCAGAATATCCTGATGATGCAGTGCAGCTGATGGAGCAGCAGGAGATACAGAATTAGATTCAGCAGGTGATGCCGCAGCAGGACATACAGCAGCAGACAAAGCAGCAGGAGATGCAGCAGCAATAAATGTAGCAAAAGGAGATGAAGCAGGATATGAAGCATCAGGAGACTAAGCAAGAGGAGATGCATTAGGAGATTTTGCAGCAGGCGATGCAGCAGCTGTAGATGCAGCAGAGAATGCAGCAACACGAGATTCAACAGTAGGAGATGCAGAAGTTGATGCAGAAGCAGGAGATGCAGCAGCAGATACAGGAGGAGATGCAGAACCAGCAGATGCAGCAGCAGGAGATGCAGAACCAGCAGATGCAGCAGCAGGAGATGCAGAACCAGTAGATGCAGCAGCAGGAGATGAAGAATCAGATGCAGCAGCAAGAGATGCAGGAGCAGAAATGCAGCAAGAGGAGATGCAGCAAGAGTTGCAGCAGTACATGAAACAGCAGGAGATGCAGCAGAAGGAGATGAAACAGCAGAAAATGCATCAGGAATTGCATCATAAGATGCAGCCACAGGAGATAAAGCAGCAGCAGATGCAGCTGGAAATGCAGCAGTAGTAGATGCAGCAGGGTTTGCAGCAGCAGGTGATGCAGAAGCAGGAGAACCAGCAAGAAAGCAACATCATAAGATGAATACGCAGATGCAAGAGAAGGATATGGAGCAGCAGATGCAGTAGCAAGTGTTGCAGCAGCAGATGCAGCAGCAGGTGAAGCAGCAGGAGGTATAGCAGCAGGAGGTGCAGCAGTATGAGATGCAGCAGGTGAAGCAGTATCTGGAGATTCAGAGAAGAGGCAGAGAATGAGAAGCAGCAGAACGAGATACAGCAGGAGATGAATCCAGAGTAGATGCAGCAAGAGATATAGCAGCAGGAGATGCAGCAGCAGGATATGTAGCAGGAGATGCAGCAGTATGTGAGGCAGCAACAGATGTAGCAGTAAATGCTGCAGATGCAGCACTAAATGATTCAGCAGGAGATGCAGCAGGAAGAGATGCATCAGTAAACACAGAAGATGCAGAAGAAAGAGATTCTTATGGAGATAGATCAGGAGAAGATTCTCCAGCAGGAGATGCAGCCGCAAGAGATGCAGCCGCAAGAGATGCAGCCGCAAGAGATGCAGCAGGATATGCAGAAGGAGATGCAGTAGCAGGAGATGTAGCAGCAGGAAATTGAGCAAGAGGAGATGTACCCCGAGATGCAGCAGCAGGAGATGCAGCTGGAGATGTAGCAGCAGACAAAGCAGCAGTAGATGCAGCAGCAAGGTATGCATAAGAAGGAGATAAAGATGGACATGAAAAAGCAGGAGATTAAGCTACAGGAGATGCATTAGTAGATGTAGTAGCAGGAGATGCAGCATCAGGAGATGCTACCGCAGCAGATGCAGGAGCCAATTCATATGTAAATTCAGTAAGAGATGCAGCGGCAGGAGATTCATAAGCAAAAGATATAACACCAGGAGATGCAGCAGCAGGAAATTCAGTATAAGATGCAGCAACAGGAGAAGCAGAAGGAGATGCAGAAGGGTATGCCACAGCAGATGCAGCCACAGCAGATGCAGCAGCATATTCAACAGCAGATTCAGGAGTTGCAGCAGCAGGAGATGAAGCAGCAGCAAATGCAGCAGCAGAAGTTGCAGAAGCAGATTCAACAGGAGATGCAGTAGGATGAGAATCTTCAGCAGATGCAGTAGCATGAGATGCAGCAGAAAGAGATAATATAGGATATGTAGCAGGAGGAATTGTAGAAGGAGATAGAGCAGCAGGAGATGAAACAGCATTAAAAGCAACCGCAGATTAAGAAGGAAATGCATCAGGAGATGCACCAGCAGGAGATGTAGCAGCAGAAGATGCAGAAGCAGGAGATGGAGAAGGAGATGAAGCAAGTGCTTTAGCAGCAGAAGAATCAGGAGCAGGAGATGAAGAAGCAGGAGATGCAGCAACAGGAGCTGCAGAAGCAGATGCAGAAGTAGGAGGTGCAGCAGCAGGAGTTTCAACAGCAGATTCAAGAGTAGATGCAGAAGGACATGCAGCAACAGGAGATGTAACAGCAGATACATCAATAAATGCATATTCCTCAGGAGATGCGGCAGGAAGAGATGCTTCAGCAGGTACAGCTTCATGAGATGTAGCACGAGATACAGAAGGAGATGCTATAGGAGGAGAGGCAGGAGTAGATGATGCAGCAGACACAGTAGAAGGAGATGCAAAAGCAGGAGATGCAGAAGCAGAAGATGCAGCAGGAGATTCTGCAGCAGGAGTTGCAGCAGCAGGAGATGCAGAGAAGAAGATGCAGAAAAGAAGATGAGAAGCAGGAGATACAGCCACGGGAGATGAGCAGCTGATTCAGCAGGAAATTTTGCAGAAGGAGATGAAGCAGAAGGATATGCAGCAGCAGAAGATACAGCAGTACATGAAGCAGCAGATGCACAAAAAATGGAGCAGGATAAGATGCAGCACCAGCAGATGCAGCAGGAGATGCAGCATCTGGAGATGAAGCAGTAGAAGATGCTGCAAGAAATGCAGAAGCATGAGATGCAGCAGCAGAGATGCAGGAATAGAAGATGCAGAAGCAGGAGATGTAGCAGCAAGACATGCAATAGGATATGCAGAAGCAGGAGATGCAACAGCAGGAGATGCAGCAGGAATGCAGCAGGGGATTCAGTAGCAGGTGACAAAGCAGGAGATGCATCAGCAGACACAGCAGAAGGAGATTCAGCAGCAGAAGATGTAGCAGGACATCCAGCAGCAGTAGATGAAACAGAGGATGCAGAAGCAGGGGATACAGCAGCAGGAGACGCATCAGCATGAGATGCAGCAGGAGATGCATATTCAGCAGAAGGTGCAGCAGGAAATGCAGCAGCATATTCAGCAGCACATTCAGCAGGAGATTCAGAAGCAGGAGATTCAGCAGCAGGAGATGAAGACTCAGCAGATGCCGCAGCAGATACAGAAGCACATTCATCAGGAGATACAGCAGCAGCTAGATATGGAGCAGGAGATGCAGCCAGAAAAGATACAGCAGGAGATGCAGCAGGATATGCAGACGGATGAGATGTAGCAGCAGTATATGCACCAGGATATTGTGAGAAGATGCACAATGAGATTCAGCATCAGAGGATGCAGCAGAAGATGCAACAGCAGAGGAAGCAGCAGTAGATGCAGGAGAAATATATGCATCAGAAGGAGATGAAGCAGGAGATGCAGCATCAGGAGATTAAGCAACAGGAAATGCCTTAGGAGGTGCAGCAGCAGGAAATGCAGCAGCAGAAGATGCAGCAGTAGGAGATGCAGCAGCAGGAGATGCAACAGTAGATTAGTCTATACCAGATGCACCAATAGATGCCAAAGATGTAGCAGGAAGAGATGCAGCAGGATATGCAGCAGCAGGAGGTGCAGTAAGATATGCAGAAGCAGGAGATACATCAGCGGGAGATGTGGCATGAGATGCAGAAGCAGAAGATCCTGCAGCAGATACAGCAGGAGATACAGCCGCAGGAGATGAGCAGCCGATTCAGCAGGAGATTTGCAGCAGGAGATGAAGCAGCAGGATATGCAGAGAAGAAGATGTAGCAGCAGGAGAAGCAGTAGAAGATTCCACAGCATACACATCAGCAGGAGATACAGCAGCAGAAGATACAGCAGTACTTGGAGCATCAGATGCACAAAAAATGGAACAGGAGATGCAGCAGGATAAGATGCACTACCACCAGATGCAGCAGGAGATCTAGAATCTGCAGATGAAGCATTTAAGATGCTGCATGAGATGCAGCAGCAGATGCATCCAGAGGAGCAGGAGCAGGAAATGCAGAAGCAGGAGGTACAGCAGCGGAGATGCAGGAGTAGGAGACACAGAATCAGGAGATGTAGCAGCAAGACATGCAATAGGATACGCAGAAGCAGGAGATGCAGCAGCAGGAGACGCACTATGTGATTCAGCAGGAGATGCAGCAGGAGGAGATGCAGCAGTAGGACATGCAGCAGCAAGAGATGCAGTAGGAGATTGCAGCAGGAGTATAGAGCAGCAATAGATTCACAAGCAGATGCAGTCATAGGAGATGCAGCAGGAACTGCATCAGCAGATGCAGAAGGAGATTTAGCAAGAGGAGAGGCAGCAGAAGGAGATGCAGCATGAGATGCAACAGCATGATATGCAGCAGCAGATGCAGCAGCAGGAGATGCAGCAGCAGAAGATGCAGCAGTAGATTCAGCAGCAGATGGTGCTGCAGCATGAGATGCAGCAGGATATGCAGCAGCAGGGGAAGCAATAGCAGGAGATGCAGAGAAGATTCAGAGAAAGTGAAGCAGCAGAAGGAGATGCAGCAGTTGATGCAGCAGCAGTAGATGCAGCAAGATATACACCAGCAGCAGATGCAGCAGCAGGTGCAGTAGCAGGAGATGCAACCGCAGATGCAGCAGCAGTGGATGCACCAGCAGGAGATGTAGCAGGAGATGCAGAGGTATATGAAACAGAAGCAGATGGTGCAGAAAATGCTGCAAATGCAGAAGTAGGAGTTTCAGCAGGAGATGTAGCAGGAAGTGATGCAGCAGGAAATGCAGAAGATGCAGCAGCAATTGATGCATAAATAGATGCATCAGGAGAAGATTCATTGGCAGGAGATGGAGCATGAGATGCAGCGGGAAGAGGTGAAGCAGGAGATGCAGCTGCAAGAGATGCAGAAGGATATGCAGTAGCAGGAGATGTAGCAGCACAATATGCAGCAGGATATTCAGCAAGAGGAGAAGCACCATGAGATGCTGCAGAAGTAGATGCAGCAGCAGATGAAGCAGCAGTAGATGCAGCAGAAAGCTATGCAGCAGAAAGAGATAAAGCAAGATATGCTGCAGTAGGAGATGCAGCAGAAAGCTATGCAGAAGAAGGAGATGAAGCAGGAGATGCAGAAGTAGGAGATGCAGCAGCATGAGATGCAGCAGCAGGAAATGCAGTAGCAGTTGGTGCATAAGAAAAATGTAGCAGCAGGAGATGCTGCAGCAGGAGATGCAGCAGATTATAAAGCAGGATATGCACCAGGAGATACTGCAGCACGAGTTGCTTCAGCAGGATATACAGCACCAGAGATGCACCAGGAGATGCAGCAGTAGATGATGCAGCAGCAGGAGATGCAGCAGCAGTAGTTGTAGAAGGGTGTGAACCAGCAGGAGATTCAAGAGGAGGAGATGCAGGAGGAAAGCAGCATGATGAGATGAATCTGCCGATACATCAGAAAGAGTTCCACAAGGAGATGCAGGAGCAGGAGATGCAGCAGAAGATGCAGCAGTAAAAGATGCAGGAGGAGATGCATCAGGAGGAGATACAGTAGCAGGAGATGCAGTAGGAGACGCAGCAGGATTATATTGAGCAGGAGAGGCATCAGGAGATACAGCAGCAGGATATGCAGCAGGAGAAGCAGCACGAGGAGATGCAGGATAAGGAGATGCATCAGGAATGTAGCAGGGGATTCAGTAGCAGCTGATGCAGCACGAGATGCAGAAGGAGATGCAGCAGAAGGAGATGCAGCGGGAGATACAGCAGTAGGATATGCATCATTAGGAGATGCAGTAGGATTGCTGCAGGGGATTCAGTAGCAGGTAATGCAACAGCAGATACAGCAGCAGATGCAGGAGATGAAGCAGCAGGAGATGCAGCAGGAGGAGATGCAGGAGATGCAGCAGAAGGAGGTGCATCTGCATGAGAAGCAGCAGGAAATATATCAGCAGAGGAAGAAGTGGAATGAGATGCAGAAAAGAAGATGCATTGAATGAGAAGCAGCAGAAGGATATGCAGAACGAGAAGCAGCTGCAGTAGTTTCAGAAAGAGATACAGTAGAAGATGCAGCAGCAGAAGATGTAGAAGGAGATGCCACAGTATGTGAATCACCAGCAGATGAAGCAGAAAGTGCTGCGGATGCAGCAGAAAGAGATTCAGCAGGAGATGCAGCAGTAGATGATGCAGCAGCAGGAGATGAAGCAGCAGGAGATTACGCAGGAGATGCAGCAGTAGATGATGTAGCAGCAGGAGATGCAGCAGCAGTAGATGCAGCAGGGTATGCACCAGCAGGAGATCCAGCAGCAGTAGATACAGAAGAAGGAGATTTAGCAGGAGATGAAGCAGTAGATGAATAAACAGCAAATGCAGCAGCAGATGCAAGAGATGCAGCAGAAGGTGATGCAGTGGCAGATGCAGTAGTAGGAGATGTAGCAGCAGATGCAGCGACAGGTGATGCTGCAGGATATGCAACAGGAGATGCAGCAGGAGGGGATGCAGTAGCAGGAGATGCAAAGCAGAAGGTGCAGAGAACGATAAGCAGCAGCAGGAGTTGCAGCAGGAGATGCAGCCGCAATAGATGCAGCAAGAGATACAGCAACAGAAGATGCATCAGGAGATGCAGCAGAAGATGAAGTAGCAAGAGTTGCAGCAGGAGAACCAGCAGGAGGATATAGAGTAGCAGGAGATGTAGCAGCAGATGCAGCAGCAGATGCAGTAGATGCAGCAGCCAGAGATGAAGCAGGAGATGCAGCAGCAGGAGATGCAGCAACATGAGAAGTAGCAGGAGATTCTGCAGCAGGAGAGTACCGTGGAGATACAGCAGCAGGTGATTTAGCAGAAGAAGATGCACTATGATATGCAGCAGCAGGAGATGCAGCACCAGGTGCTGCACCAGAGGAAACACCAGCAGATGCAGCAGCAGGAGATGAAGCGACAGGTGTAGCACCAGCATATGCAGCAGCAAGAGATTACACAAGAGATGCAGCAGCAGGAGATGCAGCATCAGAAAATACATGAGGAAATGCATCAGCAGATGCAGCAGCTAGAGATGCAACAGCAGCACATGCAGAAGAATATACAGCAGCACATGCAGAAGAATATGCAGCAGCAGTAGATAGAAGCAGCAGATGCAGCAGCAGGAGATTCAGCAGCAGGAGAGTGGCATCATGAGATGAATCCGCAGGTGCATCAGAAGGATATGAAGTAGTGGGAGATCACAGCAGGAGATGCAGGAGGAGATCCAGCAGTAGTAGATGCAGAAGAAGGAGTTGTAGCAGCAGATGCAGCAGCAGCAGATACAAGAGATGCAGCAGAATGTCATCCAGTCACAGATTTATAGCAGGATATGCAGAAGGAGATGAAGCCACAGGAGATGCAGTAGCAGGAGATGCAGAGCGGAAGATGCAGAGAATGGTAGGCAGTAGAAGGAGATGCAGCAGGAGATGCAGCCACAATGGATGCAGAAAGAGATACAGCAGCAGAAGATGCAGCAGCAGATTCAGCAGGAGGAGATGTAGCAGCAGTGCAGCAACAGTAGATGCAGCAGCAAATGTTGCAAATGAAGCAACAGGAGATTCAGCAGAAGATGCAACAAGAAGAGATGCATCAGGACATGCAGAAGATGCAGCAGAAAGAGATGCAGCAGCAGGAGGAGATGCAGAAGCAGTAGATGAATTAGGGTACGCAGCAGAAGTAGATGAATTAGGGTACGCAGCAGAAGTAGATGCAGCAGGGTTTGCAGCAGCAGGAGATTAATCAGCAAAAGATCCAGCAAGAGAGCAGCACCATATGATGAATCCACAGATGCATCAGAAGTATATAGAGCATGAGATGCAGTAGCAGGAGTTGACACAGAATATGCCACAGCAGGAGATGCAGGAGGAGATCCAGAAGCAGGAGATGCAGCTGCAGGATATGCAGCATGACATGCACCAGGAGATGCAGCAGCAGGGGAAAAAATAGCTGGAGATGCAGGGGAAGAAGTTGCAGAGAATTAGAAGCAGCATAAGGAGATGCAGCAGCAGCAGATGCAGCAGGAGATGCAGCCGCAGTTCATGCAGCAGCTGATGCAGCAGCAGGTGTAGCAGCAGGTGCAGCAGCAGGATATGCAACCGCATAAAATGCTGCAGATGCAGCAGTAGGAATTTCAGCAGGAGATTCAGCAGCAGGAGATGTAGCAGCAGGAGATGCAGCAGTATATGAATCACAGAATCACAGAATTGTTAAAGTTGGTAAAGACCTCTAATATCATCATGTCCAACCGTCAACCCAACATCGCTGTGACTACTGAACCATATCTCGAAGTACCACATCTGCAGATTTTTTGAGCACCTCCAGAGATGGGGACACCACCAATGCCCTGGGCAGCATAATCTACAGCAGATTCATCAAAAGATGCAGGAGATTCAGCAGCACATGCAGCAGCAGGAGATGCAGGAGCAGGAGGTGCAGCAGTAGGAGATAAAGCAGAATGTGAAGCAGCAGCAGGAGATGCAGCAGGAGGTGCAGTAGCAAGATATGCAGCAGTAGATGCAGAAGAAATATATGCATCAGTACGAGATGAAGCAGGAGATGCAGCATCAGGAGATGAAGCAGGCGGGAATGCTGCAGGAGATTCAGCAGCAGGAGGTGAATTAGGAGATGTAACAGCAGATGCAGCCACAGGAGGTGCAGCAGCAGGAGATGCAGCAGCAAGATATGCAGCAGAAGGAGATGAAGAAGGAGACGCAGCAGCAGGAGATTAAGCAGCAGGAGTTGCACTAGGAGATGCAGCATCAAGAGATGCAGCATCAAGAGATGCAGCCGCAGCAGATGCAGCAGCAGATTCAGAAGCAGATTTAGTAAGAGATGTAGCAGCAGGAGATTCATAAGTAGAAGATTCAGCAGCAGGAGATTTAGCAGCACGAGATTCAGAAGGAGATGCAGCAGCAGGCGATGCAGCAGGAGATGCAGCAGAAGGAGAATCAGCATGATATGCCTCAGGAGATGTATCAGGAGATGCAGCATCATGAGATCAATCATCCGGAGATGCAACAGGAATGTAGCAGGGGATTCAGTAGCAGGAGATGCAGAAGGAGACGCATCAGGATATGCAGAAGCAGGAGAAGCATCTGGGAATGCAGCAGCAGGAGATGCATGTGGGGATGCAGCATCAGGAGGTGCAGCAGCAGGAGATGCAGGACAAATGCAGCAGGGGATTCAGTAGCAGGTGATGCAGCAGCAGATGCAGCAGAAGGAGAGTCAGAAGGAGAAGATAGAGCAGGACATGCAGCAGCAGTATATAAAACAGAGGATACAGAAGCAGAGAATACAGCAGCAGGAGATGCATCAGACCGAGATGCAGCAGGAGAAGCGTATTCAGCAGAAGGTGCAGCAGAAGATGCAGCAGCATATTCAGCAGCACATGCAGCAGGAGATACAGAAGCAGAAGATTCAGTAGCAGGACATGAAGACCTAGCAGATGCTGCTGTAGACACAGAAGCACATTCAGCAGGAGATGCAGCAGCAGGAGATGGAGCAGAAGATGCAGCCAGAAGAGATGCAGCACGAGATGGAACAGGATGTGCAGAAGGAGGTGCATTAGCAGGCGATGTAGCAGCAGTATATGCAGCAAGAGATTAAATAAAAGGAGATGCACTATTGGATTCAGAATCAGGGGATGCAGCAGGAGATGTAGCAGCAGAGGAAGCAGCAGTAGATGCAGGAGAAATTTATGTATCAAAAGAGATGAAGTAGAGATACAGCATCAGGAGATGAAGAAGGCAGAAATGCAGCAGCAGGAGATGCATTAGGCGACGTAACAGCAGACGCAGCAGAAGATGCAGCAGCAGATGCAGCATCAATAGATGCACCAGTGTATGGAGCAGCAGCAGATTCAGCAGCAGGAGATGCAGAAGCAGGAGGAGAAGCAGCAGATGAAAGAGCAGGAGATGCAGCAGGAGATACAGCATCAGGAGATGCAGCAGGACATGCCGCAGGAAGAGCTCCAGCAGCAGGACATGCAGCCAAATCAGAAACAACAACAGACTCAGCAGCAGATGCAGCAGGAGGTGCAGCAGCACGAAATTAGCAGCAGCACATGCAGCAGGAGATGCAGCAGCAGGAGATGCAGCAGCAGAAAATGCAGCATAAGATTCAGCAGAACAGGCAGCAGGAGTATATGGAGCAGGAGATACAGCCATAAGAGATACAGCAGGATACACATCAGAAGAAGAAGCAGCAGCAGGAGATGTAGGAGAATCTGAAGTAGCAGATGCAGCAGCAGGAGGTATAAGAGAAGATTCAGCAGGAGATGCATTATCAGGAGATGCAGCAGGAGATGCATTATCAGGAGATGCAGCCACAGGAGATGCAAGAGGAGCTGAAGCAGCAGACGCAGTAGAAGAAGATGCAGCAGCAGAAGCAGCAGGAGATGTAGCAGCAGGAGATGCAGCAGCAGATGTAGCGGCAGGAGATGCAGCAGCAGATTCAGAGACAAATACTGCAGGAGACACAGCAAAATGATATGCAGAAGCAGATGCAGTAAGAGATGCAGATTAAGCAGGATATGCAGCAGGAAGGGATGCTTCAGATGATACAGCATCTGGAGATGCAGCAGGAGATTCAGCAGGAGATGCAATAGGAGGAGAGGCAGGACGAGATGATGCAGCAGACACAGCAGCAGGAGATGCAGAAGCAGAATATACAGCATGGGATGCAGCAGCAGGAGATTCCATAGCAGGAGATGCAGCAGCAGAAGATGCAGCAGCAGGAGATGCACCAGTGCATGCAGATTAAGCAGGACATTCATCAGCAGGAGATGCTGCAGCAGATTCACAGTAGGACATGCAGGAGCAAGAGATGCAGCAGGAGATGCGGAGAAATAGATGCAGCAGGAGAAACTGCAGGACTAGATGCAACAGAAGATTCAGGAGGAGGAGATGCAGCAGGAAATGCAGAAGGATATACAGCAGGAGAAGCATAAGAAGGAGTTGCAGCAAGAGATGCAGTAGCAGCAGATGCAACAGCAGGACATGAAGCATGAGATTCAGCAGCAGGAGATGTAGCAGCAAGAGATGCTGCAGCAAGTGTAGCAGAAGGAGATGCAGCAGTAGATGAATCAGCAGAAGATGTAGCAGAAGATGCAAGATGCAGCAGGAGGAGATGCAGGAGGAGGAGATTCTGCAGGATATTTAGCAGGAGATGCAGCAGCAGAAGATGCAGAAAGAGATGAAGCATGAGGAGATGTAAAAGCAGGAGATGCAGCACGAAATGCAGCAGCAGGTGGTGTAGTAGCAGGAGATGCAGAAGGAGATGCAGCAGCAGGAGATGCAGCACTTGAAGCAGCAGCTGGAGTTGAAGCAACAGGAGATGCAGCAGGGAATGCAGAAGCAGCAGAAGTAGCAGGAGATGCAGCAGCATCATATGCAGTAGGAATGTAGCAGCAGGAGATGAAGAAGCTGGAGATGCTAGATGACATGCAGCAGGAATATAGCAGGGGATTCAGTAGAAGGTAATTTAGCAGCAGATCCAGCAGCTGATGCAGGAGATACAGGAGAAGGAGATGCAGTAGGATGAGGTGCAGCTGCAGGAGATGCAGCAGGAGATGCGGCAGCAGGGGAAAGAGTAGAATGAGATGCAGAGAAGAAGATGCATAGAATGAGAAGCAGAAGATGGAGATGCAGCAGGAGATGCAGCAGCAGTACATAAAGTAGGAGGAGTATGCAGGAGGAGTAGATGCAGCAGAGTTTGCAGCAGAAGGAGATTCAGCTGCAGGAGAACCAGCAAGAGGGCAGCATCATGAGATGAATCCACAGATGCATCAGAATGATATGGAGCAGGAGATTGCAGCAGCAGATGCCAGAGCAGGAGATGCAGGAGGAGATCAAGAAACAGGATATGTAGCAGGAGATGCAGCAGTAGATGAATAAGCAGCAGATGCAAAAGTTGCAGCAGCAGGAGATGCAGCAATAGATGCAGAAGCAGGAAATGCAGTATCAGGAGATGCAGCAGGAGATAAAGCAGCACAAATGAAGTGGGAGATGCTGCAGCAGGAGATGAAGCTGGAGATGCAGCAGAAGGAGATGCAGCAGGAGTGCAGCATCATGAGATGAATCCGCAGATGCATCAGAAAGGAGATGCAGCAGCAGGAGATGCAGGATAAAGGGATGCAGGAGGAGATGCAGCAGGAAAAGGTACAGCAGTAGGAGATGTAGCAGAATTCAATTTAATAGGAGATGCATCAGGAGATGCAGCCACAGGAGAGGCAGCAGGATTGCTGCAGGGGATTCAGTAAAAGGTGATGCAGATGCAGCAGCAGATGGAGGAGATGAAGCAGCAGGAGATACAGCAGGACGAGATGCAGAAGGAGATGCAGCAGGAAGAGGTGCAGCTGCATGAGATGCCTCAGGAGATGCATCGGAAGAATGAGATGCAAAGAAGAAGATGCATGGAATGAGAAGCAGCAGAAGGAGATGCAGCAGGAGAAGCAGCTGCAGTAGATTCAGCAGGAGATACAGCAGCAGCAGATGCAGCAGAAGATGCAGCAGCGGGAGATGTAGAAAGAGATGCAGCAGTATTTGAAGCAGCAGCAGATGAAGCAGAAAGTGCTGCAGATGCAGCAGTAGGAGATGCAGCAGGAGATGCATCAGTAGATGATGCAGCAGCAGGAGATGGAGCAGCAGGAGATGAAGTAGGGTTTACTTTAACTGCAAGGCAGGACTTGTAGAACTTTCAGTCTTGGCTGGTGTACTGTAACATCAGAATGGCTATTAAATCGTCACTTCAAAATACTTGAACGTTCAGCTCAAGTACACCAGGGAAGGTGCTAAGATCAAATTGTAGCTCACATTAGAGTTTTCTCTTGAAGCGCTTTCACTGCAATCTCTGAAGCACGACTTATAAACCGTTTTAGTATAAGTTTCTGAATTGTGACTTAACTGTGCCTGTTACTGGAATGCAACAGCAGGAGATGCAGTAGGAGATGCAGCAGAAGATGTATCAGCAAGAGATGCAGCACCAAGAGATTCAGCAGGAGATGTAGCAGTAGGAGATTATGCAGGACATGCAGCAGCAGGAGGTGCAGCAGCACGAGATGCAGCATGAGATGCAGCAGCAGGAGTTGCAGCAGCAGATGAATCAGCAGGAGATGCCGAGGCAGGAGATGAAGTAAGAGATACAGAAGCAGGAGATGCACAAGCAGGAGATGCTGCCGGAGGAGATGCAGCAGGTAATGCAGCAGCAGTAGACGCAGCAGGGGATTCAGCAGCAGGATAGCAGCATCATAAGATGAATTTGCCGATGCATCAGAAGGAGCTGCAGCAGGAGATGCAGAAGCTTGAGATGCAGGAGGAGCTGTTTCAGCAAGAAATGCAGCTTGAGATAAAGCAGGTAATGCTGCAGCAGGTGATGCCGCAGGAAATGCAGCAGGAGATGCTGCACAAAGAGATGCAGCAGCATCTGCAGCAGCAGATGCAGCATTAGGAGATGCAGAAGAAGTATATGAAGCAGGAGATGCAGCAGGAGGAGATGCAGCAGCAAGAAATACTGCAGGAAGAGATGCAGAAAGTAATGAAGCAGCAGGAGTTGAAGCAGGATACGCATCATCAGGAGATGCCGGAGGATATGCAGGCGATGCAGGAGGATATGCAGAAGCAGGAGAGCACACAGGTTATGCAGCAGCAGGAGAGTACAGGGGAGATACAGTAGCAGGTGTTGTAGCAGAAGAATATGCACTATGATATGCAACAGCAGGAGATGCAGCAGCAGGTTCAGCAGCAGATGCAGCACCAGCATATGCAGCAGCAGGAAATTATGCAGGAGATAAAGCTACAGGAGATGCAGCATCAGAAGATGCATCAGGAAATGCATAAGCAGATGCAGCCGCAAGAGGTGCACCAACAACACATGCAGAAGGATATGCAGCAGCAGTAGATGAAGCAGCGGATGTAGCAGCAGAAGATGAAGCAGCAGGAGATCCAGTAGGAGAGTATCATCATGAGATGAATACGCAGAAGCATCAGAAATATATAAAGCAGAAGATGCAGAAGCAGGAGATGCAGGAGGAGATCCAGCAGCACTAGATGCAGAAGAATGAGATGTAACAGGGATTGCAGCAACAGGAGATGCAGCAGCAGGAGATGCAGCAGTACACTGAGCAGCAGTAGATATAGCAGCCGGATATGCAGCAGTATGTGAAGCAGCAGGAGATGCAGCAGCAGATGCAGCAGCTGGAGATTCAGCAGGACATGCAGCAGGAAGAGATGCATCAGGAGATGCAGAAGATGCAGCAGAAAGAGATGCAGCAGCAGGAGTTGTTGTAGGAGGAGATGAACAGCAGGAGCAGGAGATGCAGTAGGATATGTAGAAAGAGAATCAGTAGCAGGTGTTGTAGCAGCAGGATATGTAGACAGATATTGAATAAGAGGAAATGCACCACGAGATGCAGCATCTGGAGATGTAGCAGCAGACGAAGCAGCAGTATATACAGCAGCAATATATGCACCAGAAGGGGATGAATAAGGAGATGCAGCATTAGGAGATTAAGCAGAAGGAAATGTACTAGGTGATTCCGGTATGAAGTAGGGTATGCAGCAGAAGTAGATGCAGCAGGGATTGCAGCAGCAGGACATTAAGCAGCAGGAGAACCAGCAAGAGAGTAGCATCATAAGATGAATCCACAGATGCATCTGAAGTATATGGAGCAGCAGATGCAGCAGCAGGAGATGCAGGAAGAGATCCAGAAGCAGGAGATGCAGAAGCAGAACATATAGCAGGAGATGCAGCAGTAGATGAATCTACAGCAGATGCAGCAAAAGATGCAGGAGATTCAGTAGCAAGAGATGCAGCAGGAGATGCTGCAGCAGGGCATGCAGCAGAAGATGCAGCAGCAGGACTTGTGGCATGAGATGTAGAAGCAGACCTGCAGCAGCAGTTGCAGCAGTAGATGCAGCACCAGCAGATTCAGCAACAGGAGATGCAGAAGCAGGAAATGCAGCAAGAAGAGATGTAGCAGGTGGTGCAGCAGGAGGAGATGCATCAGCAGGAGTTGCAGCACCAAGAGATGTCGCAGGAGGTGCAGCAGGAGATGCAGATACAGAAGATAAAGCACCAGGAGATGAAGAATGAGACTCAGCACCAATATATGCAGCTGAAGGAGATTACGCAGGAGATGCAGCAGCTGGAGATGCAGCAGCAGGAAATGCATCAGCAGATGCAGCAGCAGGAGATAGAGCAGCAGAAAATGCGGCTTGAAATGCAGCAGAAGTAGATGCAGCAATGTTTGCAACAGCAGCAGATTCAGCAGCAGGAGATCCAGCAAGAAAGTACCATCATGAGATGAATCCACAGATGCATCAGAATGATACCGAGCAGGAGATGCAGCAGCAAGATTTGTAGCAGCAGATTCAGCAGCAAGAGATGCAGGAGGAGATCCAGCAGCAGGAGGTGTAGAAGCTGGGTATGTAGCAGGAGATGCAGCAGTAAATGAATCAGCAGCAGATTCAGCGGCAGATGCAGAAGATGCAGCAGCAGGAGATGCATCAGCAGGAACTGCACCAGCAGAGGCAGCAGCAGTAGATGCAGCAGGAGATATAGAAAAATATGAGGTAGCAGGAGCATCCCCTGTTATTTGATCTCCTCCTGCATCTCCTGCTGCTGCATCTTCTGCTTCATCTCCTGCTTCTGTATCTCCTGCTGCTACATCTCCTGCTGCATCCTCTGCTCATGCATCTGCAGATGCATCTCCTGATGCTCGATTTCCTGTTGCATCTGGTTCTTCATCCCCTGTTGCATCTCTTTCGGCTCCATCTGGTGCATCTGCTGCTGCATATGCTGCTGCTTCATCTACTGCTGCATCTCCTGCTATATCTCCTGCTGCATCTCCCACTGCATCTCCTTTACCAGCATCTCCTGCTGCATCATCTGCAGCAGCATCTTCTGCTGCTACATCTCCTACTGAATCTGCATCTACTTCTGCTGCATCTCCTCTGCATCTTCTTTTGTTGCATCTTCTGCTGCATTTCCTGCTGCTGCATCTCCTTAATCTGCTGCTGCATTTGCTGCTGCTTCTTGTACTGATGCATCTCCTGCTGCATCTCCCGCTACTTGATGTCCTCCTGCATCTCCTGCTGCTGCATCTGCTGCTTCATCTCCTGCTGCTCTATAGCCTGCTGCTTCATCTCCTCCTGCAACCTCTGCTCATGCATCTGCGGATGCATCTGCGGAAGCATCTCCATTTCCTGCTTCATCTGCTGCTCAATCTTCTACTGATGCATCTAGTGCTTCTGCATTTTAGCTGCATATCCTGTTGAACGCATCTGCTGCTACATCTCCTGCTGCATCTCCTGTTGCACTTCCTGCTGTAACTGCTGGTGCATATGTTGCTACTTCATCTCCTGATGCATCTCCTGCTGTATATTCTGCTGAATCTTCTGCAGAATCTCCTCCTGCACCTCCTGCTGTAGAAACTCCTGCTAAAATTCCTGCTGATGTATCTCCTGCCGATTCTCCTACTACATCTCCTGCTGCTGAATCTCCTTCTGTATCTCCTGCTGCATCTCCTGCTGAATCTCCTGTTGTAGAATCCCGTACGGCATTTCCTGCTGCAGTATCTCCTGCTACATTTCCTGTTTATGCATCTTCTGCTGAATCTCTTGCCTCTTAATATCCTGCTGCTGCATCTGCTGCTGAATCTACTGCTGCATCTGCTACGGCTGCATCTTCTACTGCATCTCCTGCTGCTGCAACTCCTGCTGCATCGCCTGCTGAATATGCAGCTCCTGCTGTATCTCTTGCTGATACACCTCGTGCTGCTGAATCTGCTGCTGCATATTCTTCTGCATCTGCTGTTGCCTCATCTCCTGCTGTTGCATATACTGCTGCATTTCCCACAGCATCTCCTACTGCTGCAATTCCTGCTGCGTCTCCTCCTGCATCTCCTGCTGCTGCATCTGCTGCTGCTTCTGGAGATGCTACATCTGCTGCTGCATCTGCTGCTGCTTGTGGAGATGCTACATCTCCTGCTGCTTCTGCTGCTGCATCTCATGCTGCATCTGCTGTTCCTGCATCTCATACTGCTGCATTTCCTACTGCATTTGCTTCTGCATCTCATCTGCAGTGGCATCTCCTGCATCTGCTGCTGCAGTATCTCCTGCTGCTGAATCTCGTGCTGCATCTCCTGCAACTGCATCTTCTCCTGCTAAATGTCCTCCTGCAACTGCTGGTGCCTCTCCTGTTGCATCTGCTACTGCTGCATCTGCAGCAGCATCTCCTTCTGCATCTGCTGCTGCAGTATCTCCTGCTTCTGAATCTCATGCTGCATCTCTTGCAGCTGCATCTCCTCCTGCTAAATCTCCTCCTGCTAAATCTCCTCCTGCAACTGCTGGCACCTCTCCTGCTGCATGTCCTGCTGCATATTTTCCTGCATCTCCTGCGGCTGAATCTGCTGGTGCATCCCCTGCTGCTCTATCTCCTGCCACATTTCCTGCTGCATCTTCTAATGCTGGATCTCCTCCTGCATCTCCTGCTGATGAATCTAATGCTGCATCTCTTTCTGCATCATCTCCTGATGAATCCTGCTGCTGCGTACACTGCTGCATCTGCTACTGATGCATCTCCTGCTTCATCTTCTCCTGCATCTCCTGTTGCATCTTCTGCTTCTGCATATCCTGCTTCTGCATCTCCTGTTGCTGCATCTGCTGCATCATCTACTCTTGCCTCTCCTCTTACTGCATCTCCTGCTGAATCTTCTGCTGCATCTCCTGATGCTGTATCATCTGAAGCATCTTTTCCTGCCGTATCTCCTGCTGAATCTCCATCTCCTGCTGCATCTGCTTCTGCATCTCCTGATGCATCTCCGACTACTGCATCTCCTGGTGATGCATCTCCTTCTGAATCTACTACTGCTGCATCTGCTGAATCTGCTGCTGCATCTGCTGCTGCTAAATCTACTGCTGCATCTCCAACTACATCTCCTGCTGTTGCATCTCCTGCTTCTGCATCTGCTGCTGCATCCTCTGCTGTTACAACTGATGTTGCTGTAACTCCTGCTGCATTTACTGTGGATGAATCTCCTGCTATATCTCCTTTTGCTGCATGTTCTTCTCTGCATCTACTACTCTGCATCTCCTGATGCTTCATCTTTTCCCACTGCATCTCCTGTAGCATCTCCTGCTTCTTCATCTCCTGCTGCCACATCTCGTACTGCATATGATGATGCTGCATCTCCTGCTACAAGTGCTGCTGCTGCATTCCCTGCTGCATCTCCTGTTGCTTCAAGTGCTGCATCTCATACTGCTGCCTCTCCTTCTGCATCTCCTGCTACTACACCACCTGCTTCTGCATCTCCTCATGCTTCATCTGTTTCTGCATGTTCTGCTCCTGCATCTCCTGCTCAATATCCTGCGGAATCTCCTCCTCCTGCATCTCCTTCTGCTGCATCTCTTGCATTTTCTGCTATATCTTCTGCTGATTTATCTACTGCTGCGTCTTCTTCTGCTACATTTGCTGCAGCATCTCTTGCTGCTACATCTCCTGCTTCATCTTCTGCTACTGCATCCCCTGCTTCTTTATATACTGCTGCATTTCCTGCTGCTGCATCTCCAGCTGCTGAATCTCTTGCTGCATCTTTTCCTGCATCTCCTGCTGCTGTATTGCTTTCTGCATCGCCTCCTGCTGCATCTCCTCCTGCTGCATCTGCTGCAGCATCTCCTCCTGCTGCATCTCCTGCTAAATCTGCATCTCCTGCTGCATCCGCTTTTGCATCTGCTGATGCATCTCCTACAGCTGCATCTCCTTCTGCTTCATCTCCTGCTTCATCTACTTCTCCCGCATATCCTGATACATTTCCTGCTGCATCTCCTTTGGTATATCTTGCTATATCTGCTGCCTCATCTTCTCTTGCATCTCCTGCTGCATCTTCTGATGCATCTCGTTCTGCTGCATCTCCTGCTTCATCTTCAGCTGATGCACCTGTGGCTTCATCTCCTTATATTTCGTCTCCTGCTGTGTCTGCTGCTGCTCTGCTGCTGCTTCATCTACTGCTGAATCTCCTGCTACATATCCTGCTGCTGCATCTCCTGCTGTAGCATCTCCTGCTTCATCTCCTTCTGCTGAATCTTCTGCTGTATGTTTGCTGCTGCATCCTTTTCATCTGCTACTGTGTCTGCTGCTACATCACCTGCTACATTATCCCCTGCTGCATTCCTGCTGCATCTCCTGATGCTGCATCTCCTGCTTCTGTATCTCCTGCTGCCTCATCTTCTCCTTCATCTCCCTCTGATGCATATCTTGCTGCTGCATCTACTGATGCTTCGTATGCTGCAGAATCTCCTGCTGCAGCACCTCATGGTGTATCACCTCTTGGTCAATCTCCTGCTGCATATCCTGCTGATACATCTCCTGCTACTGCATCTCCTTCTGCACCTCCTGCTGCATCTCCTTTTGCTGTTTCAAAATCTCTGCATCTTCTTCTCTGCATCTCCTGCTATTGATTCCCCTTCTGCTGCATCACATGTTGCATCTCCTGTTGCTGCATATCCTGCATTTACTGCTGCATCTGCTGCTGATTCATCTACTGCTTCATCTCCTGCTACTTCTCCTGCTTCTGGATCTCCTCCTGCACCTCCTGCTCCTGCATCCTCTGCTGCAACTCCTGCTGCTGCATCTCCAGCTCCATATTTTTCTGATGCTCTGCAAATTCATCTCATGATATTGCTATCTTGCAGGTTCTCCTGCTGCTGAATGTCCTGCTGCAAACCCAGCTGCACCTCTTGCTGCTGCATACCCTACTTCATCTACTGCTGCATTTAGTGATTAATCTCCTACTGCTGCATCTGCAGCATTTTCTGCTGCATCTTCTGCTGCTTCATATACCGCTGCATCTCCTTCTACATCTCCTGCTGCTGCGTCTCCTCCTGCATCTCTTCCTGCTGCATCTCCTGCTGCTTCATCTCCTCCATCTGCTGCTGCATCTTCTGCTGCATCACCTGCTGCTGAATCTCCTACTGTATCTCGTGCTGCGTCAGCTGCTACTGATTCCCTGCTGTGTTCCAGATGCATCTCCTGCTCCCGCATCTCCTCCTGCTGCATCTCCTGCTGCACCTCCTGCTGCTGCATAACCTGCTGCATCTCCTCTTGCTGCATGTGCTGCTGCTGTATCTCCTACTGCTGAATCTGCTGCTGCTGCATACACTGCTGTATCTACTGTTGCTGCATATCCTGCTGTATCTCCTGCAGCTGCATCTCCTGCAGCTGCATCTCCTGCTGCATCTTCTCCTGCTGCATAGCTTGCTGATGCATCTACTGCTACTTCGTTTGCTGATGCATATCCAGCTGCAGCACCTCATGATGCATATACTTCTTACTCAATCTCCTGCTTCATATCCTACCGATACATCTCCTGCTTCTGCATCTCCTTCTGCATCTCCCACTGCACCTCTTGCGATTGCATCTCCTTCTCCATCTCCTGCTGAGGAATCTTCTTCTGATGCATCTATTTATACATAACTTGCTGCCAAATATTCTGAATTTCCTGCTGCATCTCTTCCTGTTGCATCTCCTGCTGAAACTCCTACTAATGCATCTGCAGCATTTTCTGCTACTTGTCCTGCTGCTTCATCTACTGCTGCATCTCCTGCTAGTGCATCTACTGCTGCTGCCTATGCGGTTGCATCTCCTGCTGCTGCACCTGCTGCTGCATCTGCTGATGCTGTATCTCTTGCTGCATCTACTGCAGCTGCTTCTAATTCTCTGCATCTTTATCTCTGCATCTCCTGCTATTGCTACCCCTGTTTCTGCATCTTCTACTGCATCTCCTGCTGCTGCATCTCCTGCTGCTACATCTCCTGCATCTCCAGGGGCATCTGCTGCTGATTCATCTACTACTGCATCTCCTGCTATATCTCCTGCTTTTGCATCTCCTGCTTCTGGATCTCCTCCTGCATCTCCTTCTGCTTCATGTGTTGCTCCATATCCTTCTGATGCATGTGCGGATTCATCTTATGATTCTGCTCTCTTGCTGGTTCTCCTGCTGCTTAATGTCCTGCTGCTGCAATCCCTGCTGCATCTACTGCTGCTGCATACCCTACTTCATCTACTGCTTCTGCATCTCCTGCTGCATCTCCTGCTGCTGCATCATCTACTGCTGCATCTCCTGCGAAACCTTCTCCTGCTCCACCTCCTCTTTCTGCATCATCTACTGCTTCATCTCTGGATGAATCTCCTACTGCTGCATCTGCAGCATTTTCTACTGCATCTGCTACTGCTTCATATACTGCTACCTCTCCTTCTACATCTCCTGCTGATGAACCTCCTTCTGCATCTCCTCCTGTTTCATCTCCTGCTGCTGCATCTCCTGCATCTTCTGCTGCATCACCTGCTACTGAATCCCCTGCTGCATTACTGCTGCATCTTCTGATGCTGCAGCTCCATCTACTGCATCTCCTGCTGCATCTCTTGCTGCAGAATCTCCTACTGCATCTCATGCTGCGTCAGCTGCTACTGAATCCCTGCTGCATTCCAGATGCATCTCCTGCTAATGCATCTCCTGCTGCTGAATCTCCTGATGCATCTCCTGTTGAATCTCATCCTACCACATCTTCAACCACATCTCCTGCTGCTTCATAACCTGCTGCATCTCCTCTTGATGAATCTCCTGCTGCTGTATCTCTTGATGCTAAATCTGCTGCTTCATCTCCTGCTGTTGCATGTACTTGCGCTGCATCTGCTACTATATCTGCTGCAGGATCTTCTGCTTCTGCATCTCATGCCGCATCTACCACTGATGTATCTCCTGTTTCTGCATATCATACTGCATCTCCTACTGCTGCATCTCCTGATGCTGCATCTCTTCCTGCTACATCTTCGGCATCTCCTGCTGCATCTACTGCTGCCGCCTCTGCTGGTGCAGTTCCTGCTGATGCATCTCCTGCTGCATATCCTTCTGCTGTATCTCTTGCTGATTCATCTTTTGCTGATGCATCTTTTGCTGCATCTCCTGCTTCTGCATCTACAGTTGCTACATTTCCTGCTGAATCTGCTGCTGAATCTGCTGTAGCATCTCCTGCTGCTTCATCTCCTGCTGCATCTCTTTCTGCTGCATCTCCTGATGAATAGGCATCTCCTGCTGCATCTCCTGGCGCTTCATCTCCTGCTGCTGTATCTCCTGCTGATTCATCTCTTGCTGATGCATCTTTTGCTGCATCTCCTGCTGCTGCAATTATTGCAGCATCTCCTGCTGCTGCATCTGCTGCTGCATCTCTTGATCTATCTCCTACTTCTGCATCTTATTCTGCTTCATCTCCTGCTGCTCAATATCCTGCATCATCTTGGCCTGCTGCATATACTGCTGCTGCATCTCTGCTGCTGCATCTCTGCTGCTGCATGTTCTTCTGCATCTCTTGCTGCTGAACACTATTATCCTGCATCTTCTGCTGTGGCAATTCCTGGTGCTTCATATCCTGCTGCGTTTCTTGCTTTTACATCTCCTGCTGCTGCGTCTGCTGCAGCATCTCCTGTTGCAGCGTCTCCTGTTGCTACATCTCCTGCTGAATCTACATCTCCTGCTGAATCTACATCTCCTGCTGCATCTGCTGTGGCATCTCTTTCTGCTGAATCTCTGATTCATCTCCTCCTGCATTGCTGATGCATCTGCTGCTGCATCTCCTGCTGCTTTATAAACAACTGCTGCATATCCTGCTGTTGCATATCCCGTTGCATCTCCTGATGTAGTTTCTCTTGCTGCTTCATCTCCTGCTGGATTTCCTGCTGCTGTATTTCGTACTGCACCTCCCGGTGCTGCATCTCTTGATGCTGCATTCCCTGCAGCATCTCCTGCTTCTGCATCTTCTGTAGAATCTCCTGTTCCTGTTTCTGCTGAATCTGCATCTCCTGCTGCTGCATCTCCTGCTGCATCTCCTGCTGCATCATCTCTTCTACATCTCCTGCTGCGAAGTCTCCTGCTGCTTTATCTCCTGCTGCACCTAATGCTGTATCTCATGCTGCATCAATTACTACATATCCTGCTGATGCATCTCCTGCTGCTGCATATATAGCTGCTGCATCTCCTGATAAATGTGGTGCTGCATCTGCTACTGCATCCTCTACTACTCCATCTAAAACTGCTGCATCTGCTGCTGAATCCTCTGCTTCGGTATCTTCTGCAGTTGCTTATCCTGTTGCATCTCCTGCTGCTTCAAATGCTGCTGCACTTCGTCCTACTGCACGTCTGGCTGCATCTCCTGCTGCTACATATCCTGCGGCTGTATATCCTGCTGCTGCATCTTCTGCTGTATCTTCTGCTGCTGTCTCTCCTGCTGCTGCATCTGCTGCTGCATCTGCTACTGCATCTCGTGCTTTATCTTCTGCTGCTGAATCTCCTGCTGCTACGTCTGCTTTTGCATCTCCTTATGCATCTATTCCTGCTGCATCTCCAGCAGCATCTCCAGTCCTATATCCTGCTGAATCTCCTCCTGCTGCTTTATCTGCTGCATCTCATTCTCTGGCATATCCAGTTGCATCTCCTCCTATGGCATCTCCTGCTGCATCTCTTGCTGCTGCATCTACTACACTATCTCTTGCTTTTGCATCTCCTGCTGAATCTGCTTCTCCTGCTTCATGTTCTGCTGCATCTGCTTCTGCGGCATATCCTGCTGGATCTCCTCCTATAGCATCTCCTGCTGCTGCATCTCCTACTGCTGCATTTGCACAGAATCTCCTGCTGCTGCTTCTTCTGAATATTCATCTACCGCTTCATCTCCTACTGCAACTTCTCCATCTCCATTTCCTGCTGTTTTATGAAAATATATTAACTCCTGCAGAGAATATTCTAGCATGGAATGCTGCTGTTTCTGAATATCTTCTCTTAGAGCACTTTCACTGCAGAACGACTTCCCTGGAAACGTTTTCACTGCAAGCTGCAAAGCACGACTAAGAACTTTTTTAGTATAGAATACTGAATTTTGACTTAACTGCTCCTATTAAGGCACTTTAGGAAAATTGAATAACGCCGACAGGGAAGATACTAGCATGGAATGCTGCTGCTTCTGAATGTCTTCTCTTATAGCACTTTCACTGCAAAGCAAGAGTTGTAGAACTTTCTGTCTCTTCTTGTGTACTGTAACATCAGAATGGCTATAAAAGAGTCGCTTCAAAATTTCAGAGCGTTCAGCACAAGTACTGCAGGGAACATGCTACAATTAAGTGCTGGCTCTCATTAAGTCTTCTGTGAAAGAGCATTCACTGCAAGCTGCAAAGCATGACTAACAAAACATTTTAGTATAAGGTACTGAATTGTGACTTAATATCACAAATTACAGGACTTTCAGAAAAGTGAGTAACTGCTGGAGGGAAGATGCTAGCATGGAATGCTGCTGCTTCTGAATGTCTTCTCTAAGAGAGCTTTCACTGCAAAGCAAGACTTGAACAACTTTCAGTCTAGGCTTGTGTTCTGTAACATCATAATGTCTGTTATAGCGTCACTTCAAAATTTCAGTGCGTTAAGCACAAGTACCTCAGGGAAGATGCTACGTTCAAATGCCGGCTCTCGTTAAGAGTCTTCTGTGGAAGAGCATTCACTGCAAGGTACAAAGCACGAATTCTGGACCGTTTTAGTGTAGGGTACTGAGTTGTGACTTAACTTCGCCAATGAAGGCGCTTTAGGAAAAGTGAGTAACTCCTGCAGGTAAGATGCAAGCATGGAATTCTGCAGCTTCTGAATGTCTTCTCTTAGACTGCTTTCACTGCAAAGCAAGACTTGTAGAACATTCAGTCTAGGCTTGTGTTCTGTAACATCAGAATTGCAATTAAAGCGTCACTTCAAAATTTAGAGCCTACAGCATCTCCTGCTGCATCTCCAGCTGGTGCATCTGCTGCTGCATCTTCAGCTATTGCATATCCTGTAGCATCTCCTGCTGCATCTGCCTCTCCTGATGCATACATGGCTACATCTCCTGCTGCTGCAATTCCTGCTGAATCTCCTGGTACATCTCCTGCTGCTGCATCTCCTGCTGTATGTCGTGATGCTTCATCTCCTTCTGCTGCATATTCTGCTGAAACTCCTGCTGCTGCATGCTCTACTGCTGAATCTCCTGCTGCTTTTTCTCCTGTCTCTGCATCTACTGCTGCATCTCCTGCTGAGGAATCTCCTGCTGCTGCATCCCATGCTGTATCTACTACTGATGCATCTCCTGCTCACCTTCTGCTTCTGCATCTCCTGCTGCACCTTCTGCTTCTGCATCTTCTCCTGCTGCATCTGCTGCATCATCTCCTCCTGCCACTTCTACTGCATCTCCTGCTGAATCTCCTTCTGCATCTCCTGATGCTGTATCATCTGAAGCATCTCTTCCTGCTGCATAGCCTACTTAATCTGCATCTCTTACTGCATCTCCTTATGCTGCATCTCCTGCTGCATCTGCTGCTGCATATGCTGCATCTGCTGCATCATCTCCTGCTGCATTACCTAATGCATCTATAGCAGCATCTCCTGCTGCATCTGCTTCTGCATCTGCTGCTGCATCCCCGGCTGCTGCATCTCCTGCTGTATCTACTCCTATATATCCTGCTGCTGCATTTACTGCTGAATCTGCTGCTGTATCTGCTACAGCGACATCTCCTGCTCTTGTATCTCCTGCTGCTGAATCTCCACCTGAATCTACTGTGGCATGTCATGCTGCTATATAACCTGCTTCATCTCCTGATGCATCCCCTTCTGAATATGCATCTACCGATGCATCTCCTCCTACTGCACCTCCTACTTCTGCATCTGCTGTGGCATCTGCTGCTGCATATTTTGCTACTGCATCTCCTGCTGCTGCATCGTATTCTGCTCTGACTCCTGCTGCATCTGCTGCTGCTGCATCGTCTTCTGCTGTGTCTACTGCTGCATATTTTGCTGCTGCATCTGCTGCTTCTGCATCTGCTGCTGCTGCATCTGCTGCTTCATCTCCTGCTGCATCTGCTGCTGCTGCACTTCCTCCTCCTAAATCTCCTCCTGCATCTGCTGCTTCATCTCCTGCTGCATCTCCTTCTTATTTTCCTGCATCTCTTGCGGCTGCATCTGCTGGTGCATCTCTTGCTCCTGCATGTCCTGCTGCTGCATCTCCTCCTACTGCACCTCCTGCTGCATCTCCTCCTAGTCCATCTCCTGCTGAACCACATGATGCCTCTCCTGCTGCTGCATCTCCTGCTTCTGTATATCCTATTGCATCTCCTGACGCTGCATCTAATGCTTCTGCATCATCTGCGTCTGCATTTCCTGATGCATCTCCTGCTGCTGCATCTTCTTCTCTGCATCTTCTCGGCATCTCCTGCTGCTGCATCTCCTGCTGCAGAATCTCCTGATGAATCTTCTGCTGCATCTCCTTCAGCTGTACCTGCTGAAGCATCTCTTCCTACTGCTGAATATGCATCTGCTGCTGCATCTCCTGCTGACGCATCTTCTGCTGCATCTCCTGCTACTGCATTTCCTCCTGCATCTGCTGCTGATGCATCTTCGACTTCCTTTCCTGTGGCTACATCTACTGGTACATTTCCTCTGTTGCTTCATCTGCTGCTGTTTCATCACCTGCTGCTGTATCTCCTGCTACATCTCCTTCTGCATATACTGCTGTAGCTCCTGCTGCTGCATCTCCTGCTGCTGCATATGTTGAAGATTCTCTTCCTACTGCATCTCCTGCTGAATATTCATTTCCTGCTGCATCTGCTTCAGCATATCCTGCTGCTGCATCTCCTGCTGATTCTCCTGCTGCTGCATCTCCTGCTGCATCCGTGCTGCTGCATCTACTGATGAATCTGCTCTTGAATTTGCTGCTTATGCTGTGGCTGCATCTCCTGCTGCTGCATCTCTTACTGCTGAATCTCTTGATGAATCTCCCGCAGCATCTCATGCTGCTACATCTCCTGTTGAATCTCCTGCTGCATCTCCTTCTGAATAGGCATCTCCTGATGCATCTCCTGATGCATCTCCTCCTGCTGCCACTACTGTTGCTGCATCTGCTTCTGCATCTCCTGCTGCTGAATATCCTGATGATGTGTCTGCTGCTGAATCTCCTGCAACATCTGCTGCTGAATCTCCTGCAACATCTGCTGCTGAATCTCCTGCAACATCTGCTGCTGCATTTCTTGCTGCTGAATCTCCAGCTGCTTCATCTCCTTCTGCATGTGCTGCTGCTCTATGTGCTGCTGCATCTCCAGCTGCTGCATCTCCGTCTTCAACTACCTGTGATGCATCAGCGGATTCATCTCATGATGCTGCTCCCCTGCTCCATCTCCTGCTGCTGAATTTCCTCCTGGTACATACCCTGCTTCACCTCCTTCTGCTGCATCTTCTGCTAATGAATCTCCTGCTGCTGCATCTCTTACTAAACTGCTTCTGAATCTGCTGCATCTGCTTCTCCAGCTGCTGCATCTCCTGATGCTGCATCTTCTAATGCATCTTTTGCTGCTTAATCTCCTGCTGCAGCATCTCCTGCTTCATCTCCTTCTGCTGCATATCTTCCTGCTGCATCTACTGCTGCTTCGTCTGCTACTGCATCTCCTGCTGCTTCATCTCCTAATGCATCTCCTGCTGCTTAATCTCCTGCTTCATCTCTTTCTGATGCATATCTTGCTACTGCATCCACTGCTGCTTCGTCTGCTGCTAGATCTCCGGCTGCATCTCCTACTGCTGCATCTCAGGGTACATCTCCTTTTGATCAATCTCCTGCTGCATATCCTGTGGCTACATCTCCTGCTACTGCATCTCCTTCTGCATCTCCTGCTGCATCTCCTTATGCTGCTTCTCATTCTCTTCTCTGCATTTCCTGGTACTGCTTCCCCTGCTGCTGCATCACCAGCTGTATCTCTTGCTGCTGCACCTCCTCCTGCTGCATCTCCTGCTAAGTCTCCTTCTGCATCTCTGCCTGCTGCGTCTCCTCATACATCTCCTTCTGCTGCATCTCCTGCATTTTCTACTGCATCTGCTTCAGATTCATCTACTGCTGCATCTCCTGCTACATCTCCTGCTTCTGCATCTCCTGCTGCTGCATCTGCTGCTGCAATTCCTGCTGCTGCATCTTCTGCTCCATATTCTTCTGATGCATCTGCGGATTCATCTCATGATGCGGCTTTCTTGCTGCCTCTACTGCTTCTGAGTCTCCTGCTGCTGCAAACCCTGCCTCATCTACTACTGCTGCATTTCCAGCTGCATCTGCTGCTTCTGTATTTCCGGCTGCTACATCTGCTGATGCATTTCTTTATGCATCTTCTGCTGCTGCACCTCCTGCTGCTGCATCTCCTGCATAATCTCCTGCAGCTGCATATGTTGATGCTGCATCTGATGCTTCATCTCCTGCTGCTGTATCTGCTGGTGCTACATCTCCTGATGCCTTTTCTGCTGCATCTCTTGGTATTACATCTCCTGCTGATGCATCTCCTGTTGCATCTCCTTTTGCAGCATCACCTGCTGCATCTTCTCTTGCTGCATTTCCTGCTGCTGCATCTCCATCTGCTTCATGTGCTGCTTCGTCTCCTGCCACTGCATCTGCTGGTGCTGCATCTCCTACTGCATCTCCTGCTGCATCTCCTGCTTCTGTGTCTGATGCCATATCTCCTGCTGATGCATCTCCTTCTTCTGCATATCTTGCTTCATCTGCTTCTGCTGCATTTCCTGCTGCATCTCCTGCTGCTGAATCTTCTGCATCTTTTGCTGTATCTGTTGTAGAGTCATGTATGTCTGGATACCTTCGTGCATCTCCTGCTGCTGCATCTCCTGCTGGATCACTTATTGCTAAATCTCTTGCTGCTGTATACACTGCTGCATCTCCTGCTGTTGCATTGACTGCTGCATTTTCTATTGCTGCATCTCCTTCTGCATAATGTCCTAATGCATTTTCTTCTGCTTAATCTGCTGATACTGCATCTCCTGCTTCATCTCATTCTGCTGCATATATTTCTGATGTATCTACTGCTACTTCATCTGCTGCTGCATCTCCTGCTTCTGCACCTGCTGCTTCATAGCCTTCTGATGCATTTGCATATTCATCTCATGATGCTACTCTCCTACTGGACCTCCTGCCTCTGAATCTCTTGCTGCTGCATCCGCTGCTTCATCCACTGCTGCTGCATCTACAGCTCTGGCTGCAGCATCTCCTTCTGCATCTTGTCCTGCTGCATATCCTTGTCAATCTCCTTTTGCATCTCCTGCTGCATTTCCTGCTTTACATCTCCTGCTGCATTTCCTGCTTTACATCTCCTGCTGAATCTCACGCTTCTGCATCTCCTGCTGCATCTCCTTCTGATGCATCTGCTGATTCATCTCATGATGCTGCTATTCTGCTGCATCTCCTGCTGCTGAATTTCCTGCTGCTGCATACTATGCTGCGTTTACTGCTTCTGCCTTACCTGCTGCATCTCCTCCTGCTGTATCTTCTACTTCTGCATGTCCTGGTTCTGTATCTCCTACTTCATCTCCTGCTACTTCATCTCCTGCTACTTCATCTGCTGCTGCATCTCTTGCTGCTGCATCTCTTGCTGCTGCATCTCTTGCTGCTGCATCTCTTGCTCATGCCTCTCCTCCTGCATCTCTTGCTGATGCATTTCCTGCTGAATCTCCTGCTACTGCATACACTGCTGCATCTAATTCTGCTGCATCTCCTGCTGCTTCATCCCTTGCTGTAGCGTCTGCTGTTGCATTACCTGATACATCTCTTGCTGATGTATCTCCTGCTGCTGTGTCTCCTAATGAATTTCCTCCAGCTTAATCTTTTGATGCTGCATATCCTGATGAATCTCCTTTTGCTGCATATATTGCTGCTGCATATACGGCTGCTTCTTCTGCTGCATTTCCTGCTGCATCTCATTGTACATCTCCTATTATTCAATCTCCTGCACCTGCATCATCAGGATATTAAGAAGGAGATGCAGCAGCAGGATATGCAGCCGCAGTACTGCAGCAGCTGATTCAGCTGCAGGACATGCAGCCGCAGGAGATGCAGCAGGATTTTCAGCAGAAGATGCAGGAGCAGGAGATGCAGCATGAGGACATGCAGCAGCAGACACAGCAGAATGTGATGCTGCAGCAGAAGCTTTAGCAGGACATGCAGCAGCAGTAGATGAAACAGAAAAATGCAGCAGGGGATGCAGCAGCAGGAGATGCAATGGGAGATGTAGCATCAGGATATGCAGCAGCAGGAGAACCAGCAGCAAGGGTTGCAGCAGCTGGAGATGCATCAGCAGGAGATGCAGCCGGAAGGGATGCAGCAGGAGGAGATGCAGCAGCATATCCAGCAGTACATTCAGCAGGAGATGTGAAGCAGGAGTTTCAGCAGCAGGAGATGCAGAATCAGCAGATGCCGCAGCAAATTTAGAAGCACATGCAGTAGCAGATGCAGCAGCAGGGGATGCAGCAGGAGATACGTCAGCAGGAGATGCATCTGCAGGAGATGCAGCAGGAAATTCAGCAACAAATTCAGGAGAAGAGGCATCAGTAGCAGATGCAGCAGCAAGAGATGCAGCAGCAGATTCAGAGGCAGATGCAGATTCAGCAGCAGATGCAGTGGAAGATGCAGTGGAAGATGCAGATTCAGCACGAGATGCAGCAGCAGGAGGTGCAGAAGGAGGAGATGTGGAAAGAGATGCTGCAGCAGGAATTACATCAGCAAAAGTTGCAGCAGGAGATACAGCAGGACGAGATTCAGCAGGAGATGCTGCAGGACCAGATGCAGCAGAAAATGAAGCAGCAGTTTATTCAGCAGGAGATGCTGCAGCAAGACATGCAGCTGAAGAAGATGCAGCCACAGCAGATGCAGCAGCAGATTTATCAGCAGATTCAGTAGGAGATTCATCAGCAGGAGATTCAGATGCAGGAGATGCAGCAGTAGGAGATGCAGCAGGAGATGCAGCAGCAGGAGATGCAGCAGGAGATGCAGCAGCAGGAGATGCAGCAGGAGATGCAGCAGCAGGAGATGCAGAAGTAGGAGCTGCAAAAGGAGATTCAGCAGGAGATTCAGCAGGAGATTCAGCAGGAGATTCAGCAGGAAGAGAGGCAGCTGGAGATGCTGCAACTGGAGATGAAAGAGGAGATTAAGAATTAGATGTAACAGTAGGAGATGTAGCAGGCGATGCAGGAATAGAGAAATCTGCAGCAGATGCAGCAGCAAATGCAGCTGATACAGCAAGAGATACAGCTGCATCTCCTGCTGAATCTTCTTCTGCGGAATCTCCTCGTGCATTTCCTGCTGTAGAATCTCCTGCTAAATTTCCTGCTCATGTATCTCCTGGTGCATCTCCTACTACATCTCTTGTTGCCAAATCTCATCCTATATCTCCTGCTGCATCTCCTGCTTCATCTTCTGCTAAATCTCCCACTGCGGAATCTCCTGCGGCATTTTTGCTTCATAATCTCCTGCTGCATTTCCTGCTGATGCATCTCCTGCTGAATCTCCTGCCTCTTCATCTCCTGTTGCTGCGTCTCTTGCTGAATCTGCTGTTGCATCTGCTGTGGCTGCATCTTCTTCTACTGCGTCTCCTGGTTCTGCATCTCCTGCTGCATCTCCTGCTGATGTACCTCATGCTGCTGCGTCGGCTGCTGTATATCCTGCTGAATTTCCTGCTGCATCTGCTGTTGCCTCATCTCCTACTGGTGCATAACCTGATGCATTTCCTGCTGATGCATCTCCTGCTGAATCTCCTGCTGCTGCAACTTTTGCTGAGTCTGCTGCTGAATCTGCTACTTCATCTCCTACTGCATATCCTGCTGAATGCATTTGAGGCTGCATCTCCTAATGCTGCATCTCCTGATGCTTCTCCTGATGCATTTCCTGATGCAACTGATGCTGCATATACTGCTACTTCATCTACTGCTGCATCTCCTACTACATCCCCTGCTACTTCATCTTTTTATATATATATCCTGCTTCATCTACTGCTGCTGCCTCTGCTGGTGCATCTGCTGCTGATGTATCTCCTGCTGCATCTCCTTCGGCTGCATATCCTGCTGTATATTTTGGTACATCTCATGCTGCTCCATCTGCTGCTGCACCTGCTGCTGTTTATATCCTGTTTACTCTCCTGCAGATGCATCTCCTGCTATATATCCTGCTGCTGCATCTCCTGCTAATGCATCTCCTGTTTGTGCAAATGCCGCTGCATATTTTGCTGCTTCATCTTCATTTGCATCTCCTGCTGCATCTCTTCCTGCTGCATCACATGCTGCATCTCCTACTGCTGCATCTGCAGCATATGCTGCGTCATCTGGTGCTGCTTCACCTACTGCTGCATCTCTTGCAATATCTCCTGATGCTGCATCTGTTGCTGCATCTTCTGCTGCAGCATCTCCTGCTTCATCTCTTGCTGCATCTCCTGCTGGATTTCATGCTGATGCATCTCCTGCATCATATCCTGCTGCTGTGTCTCCTGCTGATGGATCTCCTGATGCATCTCCTACTGATGCATCTCCTTCTGCTTCTCCTGCTTCTTCATCTACTTCTTTTGCATCTCATGCTCCAGCATCCCCTGCTGCATCAATTACTGCTACATCTCTTATGCATCTCCTGCTGCTGCATCTCCTCCTGCAACTCCTTCTAAGACATCTCCTGCTGCGTCTACTGCTTCTGCATCTCCTGATGCATCCCCTGCTTCTTCATCTCATCCTGCTTCATCTCATGCTGCATCTCCTGCTGCTATATCTCCTGCTGCTATATATCCTGCTGCTATATCTCCTAATAAATCTCCTGCTGCTTCATCTCCTGCTGCGGCATCTCTTGCTCCATGTCCTACTGAGGCATCTCTGCTTCTGCATCTCCTTCTGCTTCGTCTACTGCTGCACCTTTTTCTGCTGTATCTCATGTTGCACCTTCTATTGAAGCATCTCCTGACTCAAGTCCTGCTGCTGCATATACTGCTGCTGTATCTCGTGCTGCATATCTTTGTGCATCACCTGCTGCATCTCCTGCATCACCTACAGATGCATCTCCTGGTGTATCTCCTGCTGGTGCATATTCATCTGCATTTCCTGCTGCAGCTCTTCCTGCTGCATCTCCTTCCGAATCTACTACTGCTACATCTGCTGAATCTGCTGCTGCTTCATCTCCTGCTGCATTTCCTGCTACATCTCCTGCTGGTGCACCTTCCCCTGCTGCATCTGCTGCTGCATTCTCTGCATTTGCATCTGGTGCTACATCTGCTGTTGCATCTCCTTCTGAATCTACTAGTGCTGCATCTCCTGCTACATCTACTGCTGCTGCATCTCCTGCTGCATCTGATGCTGTTGTAACTCCTGCTGTATTTACTGTGGCTGAATCTCCAACTATATCTCCTGCTGCTGCATCTTCTTCTGTGTATCTACTACTCTGCATCTCCTGCTGCTGCATCTCCTCCTGCTGCTCTTACCTGTAGCATCTCCTGCTTCTTCATCACATGCTGCTACATCTCCTGCTACATATGATACTGCTGCATATTCTGCTGCTGCATGTCCTTCTGCATCTCCTGCTGCATCTCCTTCTGCATTACCTGCAGATGCATCTCCTGCGATATCTCCTTCTGCTGCATATCCAAGTGCATTTCCTGCTGCAGTTTTTACTGTAGCATCTCTTTCTGAATCTACTACTGCTGCATCTGCTGCTGCTTCACCTACTGCTGCATCTCCTGCTACATCTCATACTGGCGCATATCCTGCTGCTGTATATGCTGCTGCATCTGATGCTTATTCAGCTGCATCCAGCGACAGGACGGTGAGCTCTGCATTTGGGGTAGCCATAGGCGACTGGGTGCTTCCCGAACGGGGAAAAACCCTAAAAAAACTCGATCGGAAAATCGGCACCGGGCTCCGGGCTCAACGGCCGATCCCGGGCAGTGACTGACAGGAGGGGGCGGTCCCGGAAGCTCCCGTGGGGGATTTAAAGGGCCCTTAGGGAGCACAGGTGAAGAGGAGTGGGGCAAAGAGGTGTGGGGCTCATTAAACAAGGCAGTTTGAGCAGCAGTTAGGGCGAGCAGGGAAGGGCTGGAGCATGGTCAGAAGGGATTGAGGAAAATGGTGGATACTCGATGAAAGACTAAGGCCGCACCAAGTGTGGTGGAGGCTGCCACCCAGACGGAGCCACAGTGGGCACATGCAGCTACCCAGGCCCTGGGGTGCAGAGAGTGCCCCCCTCCTATAGTGGCTCATGCCTCTGGCACTGGCTCCTCCTGTGGAAGCTGTGCTCAGGTAGGGGAACTGCTTCATATGGTGGAAGAGCTGAGGAAGGAAGTGGAAAGGCTGAGGACCATCAGGGAATGTGAGAGGGAGATAGATGAGTGGAGCAGGACCCTCTCATAGGCTGCTGGAGCTAGTGAAGCTGAGTGCCATCCACCGGTAAGCTGTAAGGCCGAGAGAGACAGAGAGGGGAAATGGCAGCAGGTTCCTGTCTGGAGAAGGAAACCTGCTCCCCCCACCCAGGCAATTAACCCCCAGATCTCTCTGGGGAACAAATAAGAGGTGCTGAGGGTGCATCCTAGCCCTAAAGATGAAGAGGGCTGCACCCACAGCCTAGAAATGTTTCCAAAACTCCATCATCCTCCCACAGCCTTAAAAACATCCTCGGTTAAAAAGAAGAGGAGGGTGATTGTCTTGGGGGATTCCCTTCTCAAAGGAATGGAGGGTCCCATCTGTAGGCCGGACCCGCTCCATAGGGAGGTCTGCTGCTTGCCGGGAGCATCGGTGAGGGACGTTACTAGAAAGCTCCCTTCCCTGGTCAAGCACACAGACTACTACCCACTCTTAGTTTTTCAAGTTGGTAATGAAGAAATAGAGTGTAGAAGGCCTAAAGCCATTAAAAGGGACTTCAAGGCTCTTGGGAGAATGATAGAGGGCTCTGGGGCACAGGTAATATTTAACTCCATCCCAATACTAAGGAATCAGGAGCAGGAAATGAGGAAAAAGAAACTGATTAATGAATGGCTTAGGGACTGGCGTGAGAAGAGGGGCTTTGGGTTCTTTAATCATGGGGAGGCCCACGCACCCCCAGGCCTTCTTACTAGGGATGGGACACGCCTGTCTCCTAGGGGGACAAAAGCCCTCACTAAAAACCTAGTTAAGCTCATAAATCGAGCTTTAAACTAGATGTGAGGGGGGAGAGGATGGAGTCCAGGCAGGATGGGAGTGAGACTGGAGGTGGGACTTCAGTGGCAAAGGGGTGGTGTGCTGGCGATGCCTGCCAGTATATCACCACTAAGCAAGAGGGGGTGAGTGCAGCTGAGGACGGTAGGCAGCAAACTGGCACTGTGGCCTTAGTTAACTCAAAGTCCACTCAGTTGGGAAGAAACCCTATTACGAAGGCTTTAGCTTCGCCTGCCCAGCTGAAGTGCATTATACACCAATGCATGCAGCATGGGAAATAAGAAGGAGCTGGAAGCTGTGGTAGAGCAAGGAGACTACGATGTTGTTGCCATTGCGGAGACGTGGTAGGATGACTCGTACAACTGGAGCGTACCCATGGTGGGGTATAAACTCTTCAGGAAGGGCAGAAGAGGAGGTGGGGTAGCCCTCTGTGTTAGAGAGGGCTTTGATACCCTCAAACTGGACTACGGTCAGGATGGGACTGAGTGCCTGTGGGTGAAAATCAGAGGAGTCCATGGGCAGGAAGGGATTGTGATGGGAGTCTGATATAGATCACCCAGCCAAGAAGAAGCAGCTGATGAACTCTTCTACAAACAACTGATTATAGTCTCAAAATTGCTACCTCTAGTCCTTGTGGGAGACTTCAGTTTCCCAGATATAGGCTGGGAGTATAATACAGCAGAAAGGAAGCAGTCCCGGAGGTTCCTGGAGTGTCTGGAAGACAACTTCCTCACACAGCTGGTGAGCGAACCGACAAGGGACGGTGCCCTCCAGGACCTGCTGTTTGTGAACAGAGAAGGACTGGTGGGGGATGTGAAGGTTGGAGGACGCTTGGGGCAAAGCGATCATAAGATGATAGAGTTCTCAGTGAGGGGTAAAATGAAGAAGGAGGTTAGCAGAACAGTCACCCTCAACTTTCAGAGAGCAGACTTTGGGCTGTTCAGAAGGCTGGTTGGAAAAGTCCCATGGGAGGCGCTCCTTGAAGGCAAAGGTGTCCATGAGGGCTGGGCGCTCTTCAAGAAGGAACTCCTAGCAGCTCAGGAGAAAGACGTCCCCAAGTTACAGAAAAGTAGCCGGCGGGGTAAGAAACCAGCATGGTTGAGTAGGGAGGTCCTAAGAGACATCAATAGGAAGAGGAGGGTCTACGACCTCTGGAGGAAGGGGCAGGCATCCTGGGTGGACTATAGAGATTGTGCAGGGAAAGAGTCAGGAGGGCTAAGGCCCAATTAGAAATGCGATTGGCCAAGACTGTGAAAGACAACAAAAAGTCTTTCTACAAATACATCAACAGCAAAAGGAGAAGACAAGGCTGAAGTGCTCAATGCCTACTTTGCCTCAGTCTTTAACAGTAAGGATAATTGTTCCCTCTGTGCGCAACCCCAGGGGTTGGAAGAGAAGTATGAGATTCCCAAGGTCCAAGAGGAAGTGGTTAGAGACTTGCTTGCCCAGCTAGATGCCCACAAGTCTATGGGGCTGGATGGAGTCCACCCAAGAGTTTTGAGGGAACTGGCGGATGTGTTGGCCAAACCCCTTTCCATCATCTTCCAACAGTCCTGGATGACTGGGGAGGTTCCGCTGGACAGGAGGCTGGCTGATGTCGTGCCCATCTATAAGAAGGGGCGCAGGGAGGATCCGGGCAACTACAGGCCTGTCAGCCTGACCTCAATACCGGGGAAAGTCATGGAGCGGGTGATCTTGAGTGCGATCATGAAGCACTTGCAAGAGAACCGGGTGATCAGGCCCAGTCAACACGGGTTCATGAAAGGCCGGTCTTGCCAGAGTAATCTGATCACCTTCTATGACCAAGTGACTAAACTCTTGGATGAGGGAAAGGCTGTGGATGTGGTCTTCCTGGACTTTAGTAAAGCCTTTCTCACAGCATTCTGCTTCGGAAAGTGTCGGCCTCTGGCCTGGACGGGTGCACACTCTCCTGAGTGAAAAACTGGTTGAATGACCGGGCCCAGAGGGTGGTGGTAAATGGAGTTAAATCCGGCTGGAGGCCAGTTACAAGTGGGGTTCCCCAGGGCTCAGTGCTGGGTCCAGTCCTGTTTAATGTCTTTATCAACGACCTGGATGAAGGCATTGAGTCCTCCCTTAGCAAGTTTGCAGATGACAATAAGCTGGGAGGAAGTGTCGATCTGCTGGAGGGTAGGGAGGCTCTGCAAAGGGACCTGAACAGGCCGGACAGCTGGGCTGAGACCAACGGCATGAGGTTTAACAAGGCCAAATGCCGAGTCCTGCACTTGGGGCACAACAACCCTAAGCAGAGGTACAAGCTAGGAGAAACCTGGCTGGAAAGCTGTCAGGAGGAGAAGGACCTGGGGGTGCTGGTTGACAACCAACTGAACATGAGCCAGCAGTGTGCCTAGATGGCCAAAAAGGCCAATGGCATCTTGGCTTGTATCAGGAACGGCATTACCAGCAGGTCCAGGGAGGTTATTCTCCCCCTGTACTCAGCACTGGTGAGACTGCACCTCGAGTACTGTGTTCAGTTCTGGGCCCCTCACCACAAGAAGGATGCTGAGGCTCTGGAGCCAGTCCAGAGAAGGGCACAAAGCTGGTGAAGGGGCTGGAGAACAAATCTTATGAGGAGCGACTGAGAGAGCTGGGGTTGTTTAGCCTGGAGAAGAGGAGGCTGAGGGGAGACCTTATTACTCTCTACATCTACCTGAAGAGAGGTTGTGGAGAGGAGGGAGCTGGCCTCATGTCCCAAGTGCCAGGGGACAGGACGAGAGGGAATGGCCTCAAGCTCCACAAGGGGAGAATTAGGCTTGAGGTAAGGAAAAAAATCTTCATGGAGAGGGTGGTTAGGCATTGGAACAGTCTGCCCAGGGAGGTGGTAGAGTCGCTGTCCCGGGAGGTGTCTATGGTGAGGGTGGATGAGGTGCTTGGGGGCATGATTTAGGGATTGGTGGGAATGGTTGGACTCGATGATCTGGTGGGTCTCTTCCAACCTGGTTATTCTGTGATTCTGTGATCTGCTGAAGATTCTCTTCCTACTGCATCTCCTGCTGAATCTTCATTTCCTGCTGCATCTCCTGCTGCATCTCCTTCTTTTACATTTCCTGCTGCATTTCCTGCTGCATCTCCTGCTGCATCTCCTGCTTATGCATCTCCTTCTGCTTCATCTCCTGTTGCATCTACATCTGCATATCCTTCTGCATTTCCTACTGATACATTTCCTGCTGCATCCCCTACAGTATATCTTGCTACATCTGCTGCCTCATCTTCTCCTGAATCTCCTGCTGCATCTTCTGATGCATCTCGTTCTGCTGCATCTCCTGCTTCATCTTCAGCTGTTGGATCTGTGGTTTCATCTCCTGATATTTCATGTGCTGCGGCATCTCCTGCTGCGGCATCTCCTGTTGCTGCATCTCCTTCTACATTTCCTGCTGCATCTGCTGCTGCACTGCTGCTGCTTCATCAACTGCTGAATCTCCTGCTATATATCCTGCTGCTGCATCTCCTGCTGCATCTCCTGCTGTATCTCATACTGAATGTCCACTTTCTGCATAACCTCCTGCACCTCCTGCTGCTGGATATCAGGCTACTGCATCTCTTAATGCAAGTTATGATAATGTTGCATCTCTTGCTACTGCATCTCCTGTTGCATCTTTTGCTGCTGCATCTCTTCCTGCATCTTCTGCTGCTGCATGTCCTGCTGCTGCATCTCTTCCTGCATCTCAACCTGATGCTTCTCCTGCTCTATATCCTTCTGCATTTCCTTCTGTATCTCCTGCTCCTGAATCTTCTGCAGCATCTCCTCCTGCTGCTTCTCCTGCTGCATCTACTTCTGTGTATCTCCTGCTGGATCTCGTGCTGCTGTGTCTCCTACTGTGAATCTGCTGCAACATCTCCTGCTGCTGAATCTCATGCTGAATCTGCATCTACTGCTGCATCTGCTGCTGCATCTCCTGCTGCTACATCTCCTGCAGCTGCATCTCCTGCTGGATCTCCTACTACTGCATCTGATTTTTTACTCTGAGCTGCTGCATATCTTTTTGCTGTATCCTTTGCTGCTGCATCTCCTGCTGATGCATGTCCTGCTGTATTTACCGCTTCATTTCCTGCTGCATCTGCTGCTGCTGTATCTCCTTCTACATCTGCTGCTGCATCTCCTCTTAATGCATCTCCTCCTGCATCTGCTGCTGCATCTCCTCTTACTGCATCTCCTCCTGCATCTCTTGCTGATGCATCTCCTGCTCTATTTCCTGCTTCATTTCCTGCTGCATCTCCTGCTGTTTCAACACCTGCTGCTGTATCTCCTTCTACATTTCTTGCTGCTGCATCTTCTGCTACATCTCCTGCTGAATCACCTGCTGCATCTCCTTCTGAATATGCATCTCATGATGCATCTCCTCCTGCTGCCACTCCTACTGCTACGTGTTCTGCTGCATCTCCTGCTGCATCTCCTGCTTTAGCTCCTCCTGCATCTCCTGCTGATGCATCTCCTGCTGATGCATCTCCTGCTGATGCTTCTCCTGCTGATGCTTCTCCTGCTGATGCTTCTCCTGCTGATGCTTCTCCTGCTGATGCATCTCCTGCTGATGCATCTCCTGCTGAATCTACTGCCATGTCTCCTGCTGCTGCACCTCCTACATCATCTACTGCTTCAGCTCCTCCTGCATCTCCTCCTGCTTAATCTTCTGCTGCTGTATATCCTGTTGCATCTCTTACAGCTGCATCTCCTGCTTAATTTCTTGCTGCTCTATCGTCTGCTGCATCTCCTGCTGGACCTCTTTCTGCTAGGTCTTTTGTTGCTGCATCTCGTCCAGCTGCATTTCCTGCTGCATCTCCTCCTGCTTCATCTCTTGCTGAATTTATTGCTGCATCTCTTGCTTCTTCATCTCCTATTGCATCTCTTGCTTCTGTATTTCGTTATCCTGCACCTCCTGCTGAACCTCCTGTGGAGTCTCCTGATGCATATCCTTATGCTGCATCATCTCCTGCTGCATTTTCTGCTTCTCCTGCTGCATCTCCTCCTGCTGCATCTCCTCCTGCTGCATCTCGTGCTCCTGCATCTTCTGCTGATGCATCTCCTGCTGATGCATCTCTTGATGTATGTGTTGCTGATGCATCTCCTGCTGCTGCTGCACCTCCTGCTGCTGCTGCACCTCCTGCTGTATCTGCTGCTGAATCTGCTGTTGCTTCTGCGTCAGCTGCATCTCCTGCTGCTGTACCCCTCCTGAGGCATATGCTTCTGAATCTCCTGCTGCTGCATGTCCTGCTGCATCCCCTACAGCTGCATCTGCTACTTCATCCTCGGCTGCTGCATATCATGCTGCTGTATTTCTTGCTGCATCATCTACTGCTTCTGCATCTCCTGCTGATGCATCTGTGGCTTCAAATCCTGCAGGTGCATATCATTCTGTATCTGCTTCTGTTGCATCTACTGCTGCTGTATCTCCTTCTACATCTCCTGCTGCTTCGTCTCCTGCTGCATCTCCTGCTAAAGCTCTTGTTGCATCTCCTGCTGCTGTGTCTGCTGCTGAATATCCTGCTGTATCTCCTGCTGCATCTCCTGCTGCATCTGCTGCTACTGCATCTCCTGCTGACTAATCTCCTGGTGCTGCATTTCCTTCTGCATCTACTGCTGCTGCGTTTCCATTCTGCTGCATCTCCTGCTGCATCTCCTTCTGCTGCTTATCATTCTCTGGATCTCCTGCTACTGCATACCCTGCTGCTGCATCTCCTGCAGCATATACTGCTCCATCTCCTGCTGCTGCATCTCCTGCTCCTGCATCTGTGAATGGATAACCTTCTGCTGCATCTCTTGCAGCTGCTGCTGCAGCTGCTGCTACATCTCCTTCTTCTGCATCTACTGTTGCTGGAACTCCTCCTACATCTCCTACTGCTGCATCTGCTGTATCCTTCTGATGCATCTGTGGATTCATCTCGAGATGCTACTTTCCTGCTGGATATCTAGCTGCTGCATCTACTGCTGCTTCATATCTTTCTGCATTTGCTGCTGTTTCATCTCTTCCTTCTGCGTCTGCTGATGCATTTCCTGATGCATTTTCTGATGCTGCATCTCCTGCTTCATCTTCTGCTGCATACCTTGCTGCTGCATCCACTGCTGTTTCATCCTCTGCTACATCTTCATCTGAAGCATCTCATGGTGCATCTCCTCTTGCTCAATGTCCTGCTGCATATCCTGCATCTACATCTCCTGTTTCTGCATCTCCTGCTGAATCTCCTGCTACATCTCTTGTGACTACATCTCCTGCTCCATCCCCTGCTGAAGCATTTTATCCTAATGCATCTATTTATGCATCACTGGCTGCTGCATCTTCTGCATTTCCTGCTGCATCTCTTCCTGCCTCATCTCCTACTGAATCTCCTTCTGCCTCATCTGCAGCATTTGCTGCTGCATATTCTGCTGCTTTATATACTTCTGCATCTTCTGCATTATCTCCTGCTGCTGCATCTACTGCTGCTGTATCTGTGGTTGCATCTCCCGTACTGCACCTGCTGCTGCATCTGGTGATGTTGTATCTCTTGCTGCATCTACTGCGGCTGCATCTCCCACTGTATCTCCTTCTGCTGCTTCTCATTCTCTGCATCATCTTCTCTGCATCTCCTGCTATTGCTTCCCCTGCAGCTGCATCTCCTGCTGCATCTCATGCTGTTGCACCACCTGCTGCAGCATCTCCTGTTGCATCTCCTGGTGCTGCATTTCCTGCTGCATCTACTGCAGATTCTCCTGCATCTGCAGCTCCTGCTGATGGATGTTTTCCTGCATCTCCTGCTGCTGCATTTGCTGCTGCATCTCCTGCTCTGTATCTTTCTTGTGCATCTGTGGATTCATCTCACGATGCTGCTCTCTTGCTGGTTCTTCTGCTGCTGAATCTCCTGCTGCTGCAAACCCTGCTGCATCTGCTGCTGCTGCATACCCTCCTTCAACTACTACTGCTGTATCATGTACTGCTAGATCTCCTGCGTAGTCTCCTGCTGCTGAATCTCCTGCTTCTGCATCATCTACTGCTGCATCTCCTGATGAATCTCTTACTGTTGCATCTTCAGAATTTTCTGCTTCATCTGCTGCTGCTTCATATACTGCTGCATCTCCTGCTACTGCATCTCCTGCTACATCTACTTCTGCACCTTCTGGTGCTGCATCTCCTGATTCTGCTCAGCTTCTGCTTCTGCATCACCTGCTACTGAATCCCCTACTGCATTCCTGCTGCATCTCCTGCTGCTGAATCTCATACTGCATCTTGTGCTGCGTCAACTGCTACTGAAACCCTGCTGCATCTCCTGTTTCATCACCTGCTGTTGCATCTCCTACTGTTGCATCTCCTGCTTCATCTCCTGCTACTGCATCTCCTGATACATCTCCTCCTGAATCTAATCCTACCGCATCTCCTGCTGCTGCATCTCCTGCGGCATCACCTGCTTCTCCATCACCTGCTGCATCTCCTCTTGCTGCATCTCCTAATGATGCATCTGCTGCTTCATCTCCTGCTGCTGCATGTGCTGGTGCTGCATCTGCTGCTGCATCTCCTGCTTATGCATCTCATGCCATATCTCCCGCTGATACATCTCTTGCTTCTGCATATCTTGCTGCATCTGCTGCACTTCCTGCTGTGGAATCTCCTGCATCTTTTAGTGCATCTGTTGTAGATTCATCTACTACGGTATCTCCTGCTGATGCATCTCCTGATTCTGGATGTCCTCCTGTATCACCTGATGCTCCATCTACTGCTACATATCTGGCTGCTGCATCTCATATAGGTGAATCCGCTGCTGCTGCATACACTGCTGCGTCTACTGCTGCTGCATCTTCTGCTGCATCTCCTGCTGTTGCATCTGCTGTTGCATCCTTTGATGCATCTCTTTCTGCTGCATCTCCTAAGGCATTCCCTTCTCCTTAATTTCCTGATGCTGCACCTCCTGCTTCATCTCCTTCTGATGCATATATTGCTCCTTCATCTACTGCTGCTTCATCTTCTGCTGCATCTCCTGCTGCTGAATCTCATGGTGCATTCATCTCAATATCCTGCTGAATATCCTGCTGCTACATCACCTGCTTCTGCATCTCCTTCTGCAAATCCTGCTGCATCTCCTTCTGCTTCTTTTCCGACTGCATATCCTGCTCCATCTCCTGCTTCTGCATCTACTGCTGTATGTGCTTCTGTATCTGCAGCAGCATCTGCTGAGTCTTCATCTCCTGCTGCTGAAATTCCTGCTTCTGTATCTACTGCTGAATGTGCTGCTGAATATGCTGCATCTCCTGCTGCACCTCTTGCTGAATATGCATCTCCTGCTGAACCTCGTGCTGATACATCTTCTCCAGGTGTATCCCCTGCTTCTGCATCCTCTGTTTCATCTACTGCTGCTGCAAGTCCTGCTACATCTTCTGCTGCTGAATTTCCTGTTGCATCTCCTGCTGCCTCTCCTGTTGCTGCCTCTCCTGTTGCTGCCTCTCCTGTTGCTGCCTCTCCTGTTGCTGCCTCTCCTGATGCATCTCCTCCTTCTGCATCTCCTTATGTATCTCCTGCTGAATCTCCTCCTACTGCCTCTCCTGCTGCTGCATCTTCTGCATCTGCTGCTGCATCTGCTGCTACATCTCCTGCTTCTGGATCTCCTTCTGGTGCAGGATTTCCTCCTGCATCTATTGCTGCTGCATCTTCTGCTGAACCTCCTGCTGCTGCATCTCCATCTTCAACTACCTCTGATGAATCAGCGGATTCATCTCATGATACTGCTCCCCTGCTCCATCTCCTACTGCTGAATTTCCTACTGGTGTATACCCTGCTTCATCTCCTGCTGCTGCATCTGCTTCTGCATCTACTGTTGCTGCATCTCCTGCTGCATCTCCTACTGAATCAAGTGCTGCTGCTTCTCCTGCTGCTGCATCTTCTGCTTATAAATCTCCTGCCGCTGCATCTCTTACTAAATCTGCTTCTGAATCTGCTGATGTATCTGCTGCGTCTGCATCTCCTGCTGCTTAATCTCCTGCTGCAGCATCTCCTGCTTAATCTCCTTCTGCTGCATATCTTCCTGCTGCATCTATTGCTGCTTCGTCTGCTGCTGCATCTCCTCTTGCTTCATCTCCTAATGCATCTCCTGCTGCTTAATCTCCTGCTTCATCTCTTTCTGATGCATATCTTGCTGCGGCATCCACTGCTGCTTCATCTCCTGCTTTTATCTCAGGGTGCATCTCCTCTTGGTCAATCTCCTGTTGCATATCCTGCTACTGCATCTGCTGCTGCATCTCCTGCTGCGTCTTCTGCTGCATCTCTTGCAGCTGCATCTTCTTCTCCTTCTCCTTCTCCTTCTCCTTCTCCTTCTCCTTCTCCTTCTCCTTCTCCTTCTCCTTCTCCTTCTCCTTCTCCTTCTCCTTCTCCTTCTCCTTCTCCTTCTCCTTCTGGTGAATCTTCTCCTTATGAATATACTTATACATCTTTTTCTGCCGAGTCTTCTGCATTTCCTGCTGCATTGCTTCCTGCTGCATCTCCTGCTGAATCTCTTACTTCTGCATCTATAGCATTTACTGCTGCATCTATTGCTGCTTCTTATACTGCTGCATCTGCTGCTGCAACTCCTGCTGCTGCATCTCCTGCTCCATATCCTTCTAATGCATTTGCGGATTCTTCTCATGGTGTGGCTTTCTTGCTGGATCTCCTGCTGCCTGCAAACCCTGCTGCATCTACTGCTGCTGCATTTCAAGCTGCATTTGCTGCTTCTGTATTTCCTGCTGCTACGTCTGCTGATGCATTTCTTTATGCATCTGCTGCTCCTGCACCTCCTGCTGCTGCATCTCTTGCATAATCTCCTGCAGCTGCATATGTTGATGCTACATCTGATGCTTCTTCTCCTGCTGCTGTATCTGCTGGTGCTGCATCTCTTGGTGTTACATCTCCTGCTGATGCATCTCCTTTTGCATCTCCTTTTGCAGTATCACCTGCTGCATCTTCTTTTGCAGCATCACCTGCTGCATCTCCTCTTGCTGCATTTCCTGCTGCTACATCTCCTACTTCTGCATGTGCTGCTTCATCTCTTCCCGCTGCATCTGCTGGTGCTGCATCTGCTGCTGCATCTCCTGCTGCATCTCCTGCTTCTGCGTCTGATGCCATATCTCCTGCTGATGCATCTCCTTCTGTGTATCTTGCTGCATCTGCTGGTGCTGCATCTGCTGCTGCATCTCCTTCTTCTGCAGATGCAGGAGGAGATGCAGAAGCAGATGAAGCAGTAAGAGTTGCAACAGGAGGAGATGCAGAGGGAGATGCATATTCAGAAGGAGATGTAGCACGAGATGCAGAGGGAGATGTAGCAGCACGAGATTCCACAGGAAATTCTTCAGGAGATAAAGCAGCAGCAGGAGATGTAGCAGATGCAGCAGCAGATGCAGCTGCAGGAGATGCAGAGAAGATGCATCAGATGGAGATGCAGCAGCAGTAGATACAGCTGTACATGAACAGCAGATGCACAAGAAAATACAGCAGGACACTCAGCAGCAGGATATGCAGGATTAGGAAATGCAGAAGCAGGAGATGTAGCATCAGGAGATGCAATAGGACATTAAGAAGCGGGAGATGTAGCAGCAGGATAGGCACCATTTGGTTCAATAGGAGATGCAGCAGGAGATGCAGTAGAAGGAGATGCAGCAGGATAGATATATTCAGCAGGAAATGCAGCAGGAGATGTAGCAGGAGATGCAATAGCAAAATATGCAGCAGCAGATGCCGCAGCAGATGCAGAAGTAGGAGATGCAGCAGGAGGAGATGCAGCAGGAGATGCATATTCAGAAGGAGATGCAGCAGCAGATGCAGCAGGTTCTGTAGCAGCATGACATGCCGCAGTAAATTCAGATGGAGATTCAGCAGCAAGAGATGCAAGAGCAAAAGATGTCGCTGCAGCAGATGCAGCAGCAGATTCAGCAGGAATTGCAGCAGCAGGATGTAAAGGAGTATATGCAGCAGGAGATGCAGTAGCTGGAATATGCAGCAGCAGATTCCACATAAAGAGATGCAGTAAGAGATACAGATTAAGAAGGATATGCAGCAGGAAGGGATGCTTCAGATGATACAGCATCAGGAGATGCAGCAGGAGATTCAGCAGGAGATGCCTTAGGAGGAGAGGCAGGAGGAGATGATGCAGCAGATGTAGCAAGAGGAGATGCAAAAGCAGAATGTGCAGCAGGAGATGCAGAAGCAGGAGATGTATCAGTAGTAGATACTGCGTGGGATGCAGCAGCAGGAGATTCTGCAGAAGGAGATGCAGTAGTATATGCAGCAGGAGATGCAGAGATAGGAGAAAAAGCTGCAGGAGATGCAAAAGGAGATACAGCTGCAAGACATGCAGATAAAGCAAGAGGAGATGCAGCAGCAGATGCAGCAGTAGATGTAGATTCTACAGGAGATTCAGCAGCAGGAGATGCTGCAGCAGATTCACTGTAGGAGATTCAGCAGCACGAGATGCAGCAGGAGATGCACAGAAGTAGATGCAACAGGAGAAGATGCAGCATAAGAGTCAGGAGCAGGAGATGCAGCAGGAAAAGGATATACAGCAGGAGAAGCATCAGGTTGAGATGTTGCAAGAGATGCAGCAGATTCAGCAGCAGGACATGCAGCAGCAGAATATGCAGGAAGAGATGCAGCAGCAAAAGATGCAGCAGGAGATGCAGTAGCAAGAGATGCAACATTATCATAACATGCATTAAGAGATGCAGCAGCAGGATATCCAGCAGCAGGAGGTGCAGGAGGATATGCAGGAAGAGTACATTCAGTATGAGATGTAGCAGGATATGCAACAGCAGGATATGTAGCAGGAGATTCAGCAGTAGATGAAGTAGCAGCAGATGCAGCAGGAAATGCAGAAGGAGATGCAGCTACAGGATAATGCAGTAGCAGGAGATGCTGCAGCAGGAGATGCAGCAGCACATGAAATATCAGGAGATGAAGCCACAGATGCATCAGCTGAAGGTGAAGCAGGAGATGCAGCAGAACGAGATGCATTAGAAGATGCAGCAGGAGATTCAGGAGAAGATGAGGCAGCAGATGTAGCAAGATATACTGTAGGGGATGCAGCAGGAAATGTATCAGCAGGAAATGCAGCAGGATATACAGGAGAATTAGATGCAGCAGGAGATGAAGCAGAAGGAGACTGAGGATGAGATGCATAAGCAGGAGATGCAGCAGGAGATGCAGCAGCTGGATATACATAAGGAGATGCAAAGGGAGCTGCAACAGGAGATCAAAGAAAAGGAGATTGAGGAGCAGAAAATGCAGAAACAGGTGATTCAGCAGGAGGAGTTACAGTAGTAGATGTAAAAGCAGATTCAGGAGCAAAGGATGCAGCAGCAGGAGATGCACCAGCAGGAGATGTAGCAGGAGATGCAGCAGTAGATGAAGCAGAAGCAGAAGTAGTAGTTACAGAAGTATATGCATCAGCAGAACATGCAGCAGAATGAGATGCATCAGGTGATGGAGAAGCAGATTCAGCAGGAGATGCGGATTTAGCAAAAGATGCAGCAGCAGGAGATGTTGCAGCAGATGCAGCAGCAGGAGATGCAGCAGCAGGAGATGCAGCAGCAGGAGATGCAGCAGGAAGTGATACAGCAGGTAATACTGCAGCAGGAGATGCAGCAAGACATTCAGTATCAGGAGATTCAACAGCAGGAGATGCAGCAAGAAGTGCATCTGGAGAAATGCAATAGGAGATACAGCAGGAGATTCTAAAGCAGGAGATTCAGCAGGAGTTGCAGCAGTAGGAGATTCAACACCAAGAAATGCAGCAAATTATGCAGGAGGAGATCCAGCAGCAGGAGATTCAACAGCAGGAGATACAGTATGAGATGCAGCAGCATGATATGCAGCAGCAGAAGCTGCAGCAAATTAATTACCAGAAAATTAGGCAGGAGGAGGTGCAGCAGCAGATGCAGTAGCAAGAGAGGCAGCAGCAGGAAGTGCAGCAACAGATAGAGCAGGAGATGCAACAGCAGGAGATGCAACAGCAGGAGATGCAACAGCAGGAGATGCAGCAGGAGATGCAGCAGCAGTACATACAGCAGTGTGCGCAGCAGCAAGAGCTTTAGCAGCAGGAGATGCAGAAGGAGATGCAGCAGAAGGAGATGCAAAATCAGATTCATCATCACGAGATCCAGCAGCAGGAGATGTAGTAGGAGATGCAGCAGTAGATTTATCAGCAGAACATTAAGCAGGAGACGCAGCAGTAGGAGATCCAGCAGGATATTGAGCAGGAGATGCAGCAGCAGAATATGCAGCAAGGGATGAAGCAGCAGGAGGTGCAGCAGGAGATGCATCAGCAGGGGATGTAGTAAAAGGAGATGCATTAGGAGATGTATATACAACAAGTGATGCAGCAATATATGCAGCAGGGGATTTAGCAGAATTAAATTAAGCAGGGAATTCAGCAGGAGATGCAGCAGCAGGAGACTCAGTAGAAGAAGATGTAGCTGCAACAGATGCAGCAGCAGATTCAGCAGCAGATTCAGCAGGAGATGCAGCAGCAGGAGATGCAGCCACAAATGCATCCAGCAGGAGATGCAGCAGGAGATGCAGCAGGAGAGGCAGCAGCAGGAGAGGCAGCAGCAGGAGATGCAGCCACAAATGCATCCAGCAGGAGATGCAGCAGGAGATGCAGCAGGAGAGGCAGCAGCAGAAGAGGCAGCAGCAGGAGAGGCAGCAGCAGGAGATGCAGCCACAAATGCATCCAGCAGGAGATGCAGCAGGAGATGCAGCAGGAGAGGCAGCAGCAGGAGAGGCAGCAGCAGGAGATTCAGCAGCAGATGCAGCAGGAGATGCAGCATCAATATATGCATCCGCAGATGCATCAGCAGAGCATGCAGCAGGAGATATAGTACCAGGCGATACAGCTGGAGATCCATCAGCAGGAGGTTCAGCAGCAGGAGATGCAGCAGTACATGAAGAAGCAGCAGATTAAGCAGCAGATTCAGGAGATGCAACAGCAGGAGTTGCAGTAGGAGATGCACAGCAGGAGTTGCAGTAGGAGATGCAGTAGCAGAAGATACAGAAGGAGATGCAGCAGCAGAAGACGAAGCAGGAGATGAATTAGAATATGCAGAAGCAAATGCAGCAGGATGATATGCAGCAGGAGATGCAGCAGAAGGCGATGCAGCAGCAGAAGATGCAACAGCAGACGCAGCAGGAGGTGCAGTAGCAGGAGATGCAACAGGAGATGCAGCAGAAGATTAAGCAGAAAGTGCAGCGGGAGATGTAGAATCAGCAGATGCAGCAGTAGATCCAGCAGCAGAAGATCCAGGAGGAGATGCAGCAGGAATTGCAGCAGCAGGAGATGCTTGAGAAAATGCAGCAGAATATGCAACAGCAAGAGATAAGACAACAGCAGATGTAGCAGGAAATGCAGCAGGATATGCAGCAGAATACGCTGCAGCATGAGGTTCATCAGTAGGAGATGTAGCAGGAGATGCATATTCAGCAGGTGATTCAGCAGGATATGCAGCATGAGATGTAGCAGAAGGAAATGCAGCAGCAGATTCAGCAGGATATGCAGCAGCAGGACATTCAGTAGCAGGAGATTCAGCTGCAGATGCAGCAGGATATGCAGCATAACTAGATGCTTCCGCAGATGCACCAGGAGAGCATTCAGCAGGAGATACAGCAGCAGGAGATACAGATGGAGATGCAGCAGGAAGTGACACAGCAGATCCAGCAGCAGGAGATCCAGCAGCAGGAGATCCAGCAGCAGGAGATCCAGCAGGAGGAGATCCAGCAGCAGGAGATTCAGCAGCAGGAGATGTAGCAGGCGATGCAGCAGTACATGAAGAAGCAGCAGATGAAGCAGCAGATTCAGAAGATGCAACAGCAGAAGAGGAAACAGGAGATGAAGTAGAAGTTGAAGAAGCAAATGCAGCAGGATACGCAGCAGGATGATATTCAGCAGCAATAGATACAGCAGGAGATTTAGCAGGAAAAGATGCAACAGCAGGAGATGCAGCAGCAGGAGATGCATAAGCAGATGTAGCAGGAGATTCAGCAGCAGGAGATTCAGCAGCAGCAGATGCAGCAGGAGACATAGCAGGAAGAAAAGCTTCAGATGATACAGCATCAGGAGATGCAGCAGGAGATGCAGTAGGAGGAGAGGCAGGAGGAGATGATGCAGCAGACGCAGCAGCAGGAGATGCAGAAGCTGAAGATGAAGCAGGACATGCATCAGTAGTAGACACAGCATGGGATGCAGCAGCAGTAGGTTCCTCAGCAGGAGATGCAGCAGTATATGCAGCAGGAGATGAAGAGACAGGAGAAAAAGCAGCAGGAGATTCAGCGGAAGCAGGATCAAAAGGATAGACAGAAGGCCTACAGCAGGATAGGCAGAAGGATATACAGCAGGAGAAGCATAAGGAGGAGATGCAGTAGCAGATGCAGCATAAGAAGATACATTAATAGATGCAGCAGCAGTAGATGCAGCAGGAGATGCAGTAGCAAGAGAGGTAACATTATTATAACATGCATTAAGAGATGCAGCAGCAGGATATCCAGCAGCAAGAGGTGCAGGATGATATTCAGGAACAGGAGATTCAGTATGAGATACAGCAGGAGATGAAGCAGCAGGATATATAGCAGGAGATTCAGCAGTAGATGAAGTAGCAGCAGAGCAGCAGGAAATGCAGCAGGAGATGCAGCAACAGGAGATGCAGCAGCAGCAGGTGTTGCATCAGATGCAGCCATAGATGAAATATCAGGAGATAAAGCAGGAGATGCAGCAGGGGTTGTATTAGGAGGAGATGCAGCAGCAGAAGATGCAGCAGGGGATGTATTAGGAGGAGATGCAGCAGCAGGAATTGAAGAAGCAAGATATTCAGCAGGGAATGCAGCAGCAGCAGATGCAGCAGGAGATGCTCAGCATCATATGCAGCAGGAGATGTACAAGCAACAAGATATGAAGAAGTAGGAGATGCTACAGGAGATTCAGCAGGAGGTGCAGCAGGAGGAGATGCACTAGCAGGGGATGCAGAGTAGTAGATTCAGCGAAGATGATGCAGCGGAAGGAGATATAGCAGGAGATCCAGCGGCAGTAAATGCAGCAAGAGTTACAGCAGCATCAGATGCAGCAGCAGAGGATGCACCAGCAGGAGATGTAGCAGGATATGCAGCAGTAGATGAAGCAGCAGCAGATGCAGCAGCAGCAGATAAAGCAGATATGCAGCAGCAGGAGATGCTTCAATAGGAGGTGCAACTTGAGATGCAGCAGGACGAGATGCAGAACGAGGTGCAGCAGCAGAAGATGAAGCAGCACATTCAGGAGATGCAGCAGAAGGAGATTTAGCAGGATATTTAGCTGTAGATGCAGCAGCAGAAGATGCAGCTAGGGATGAAGCAACAGAAAAGCCAGGAGCAGGAGATGCAGCAGAATATACAGAACCAGCAGATGAGGCAGCAGGAGATGCAGCAGAATATGTAGCAGGAGATGTAGTATCACCAGAAGGAGAAGCAAATGCAGCAGCAAGAGATGCAGCAGGACATGCATCAGCAGGAGATTCAGCAGGAGATATATCAGCAGGAAATGTAGCAGGAAATTCTACAGCAGGAGATGTATCAGGAGATGAAATGGCAACATATGCATCAGCAGTTGCAGCAGGAGATGCAGCCGCAGATGCAGTCAGCAGGATATGCAGCTGAAATGCAGAAAGACTAGATGCATCAGCAGAAGATTGAGCAGCAGATGCAGCAGGAAATAGAGCATCTGGAGATGCATCCGCAGATGCATGAGCAGAGGATGCAGCAGGAGATGGAGCAGCAGGAGATGGAGCAGCAGGAGATAAAGCAGTCGATGCAGCAGTAGGATATTGAGGAGGACATCAAGTAGCAGGAGATGCAGCAGCAGGAATTTTACCAGGAGATGCAGCAGCACATTAAGGAGATGCAGCAGCAGGAGATGCAGCAACAGGTGCATCAGGAGATGCATACTCAGTAGGAGATGTAGCAGCAGAAGATGCTGCTGCAGATGACGCAGCAGGAGATGCCACAGAAGGAGATTTAGCAGGATATGTAGCAGAAGGAAATGCAGCAAGATATGCCACAGAAGGAGATGCAGCAGGAGATGCAGCAGCAGGAGATGCCACAGGGGATGCATATTCAGCAGTATGTTCAGCAGCAAACTCAAAAGGAGATTCAGCAGCAGAGATTTAGCAGGAGATGGAGCAGTAGATGAAGCAGTAGCATATGCAGCAGCTTCTGCGTGTGCTTTTGCATCTCCTTATGCTTCTCTTGCTGCTGCATCTCCTGCGGCATCTCCTGCTCTATATCCAACTGCATCTCCTCCTGCTCCATTACTGCTGTATCTCCTTCTGTGGCATATCCTACTGCTTCTCCTCCTATGGTGTCTCTTACTGTGCATCTCCTGCTGCTGCATCTCCTGCTGAATCTCCTGCTAGTGCATCTCCTGCTTCTGCTTTTGCTGCAGCATCTCGTGCTGCTGCATCTCCTGCAGAATCTGCCTCTCCTGCTGCATATGCTGCTGCATCTACCGCTACAACTCCTGCTGCTGCATTTTCTGCACCATCTCCTGCTGCATCACTTAATGCATCTCAAGCTGCATCTCCTGCTTATGCATCTACTGCTATATATATATGCTGCTGCTACTGAATGTCCTCTCTTATAGTGCTTTCACTGCAAAGCAAGACTTGTAGAACTTTCAGTCTAGGCTTGTGTACTGTAACAACAGAATGGCTATTAAAGCATCACTTCAAAATTTCAGATCGTTCAGCACAAGAACCGCAGGGAAGGTGTTACGAACAAATGCTGCCTTCATTTGAGTCTTCTCTTGAAGCGCTTTCACTGCAAGCTGCGAAGAATGACTTTTGGACCTTTTTAATATCATTTACTGAATTTTGACTTGATTGCGCAAATTAAGGCACTTGAGGAAAAGTGAGTAACTTCCAAAGGGAAGATACTAGCATAGAATTCTTCTGCTTCTGAATGTCTTCTCCTAGAGCACTTTCACTGCAAAGCAAGACTTGTTGAACTTTCTGTCTAGGCTTGTGCATTGTAACATCAGAATGGCTGTTAAGGTGTCACTTGTAAATATTAGATCATTGAGAACAAGTACTGCAGGGAAGCTGCTGCAATCAAATGCCGGCTTTCATTTGATTCTTCTCTTGAAGCGCTTTCACTGTAAGCTGTAAAGAACCACTTATGGACCATTTTAATTCTAGTAACTGAATTGTATTTTATTTGAGCCTATTGAGGCGCTCTAGGAAAATAGAATAACACCTGCCTCTCCTAATGCATGTGCGGCTACATCTCATGATACTGCATGTGCTGCTGCATGTGCTGCTGAATCTCCAGCAGGTGAATCTCCTGATGCATCTCCTTCTCCTGCATCTCCAGCTGATGCATCTGCTGCTGCATGTCCTGCTATTGCATATACTGTACCATCTCCTGCTGCCTCTCCTGCTCCTGCATCTCCTGCTGAATCTGCCTCTCCTTATGCATGTGCGGCGACATGTCCTGATACTGCATGTGCTGCTGCATTTGTTGCTGAATCTCTGGCAGGTGAATCTCCTGCTGCATCTCCTTCTCCTGCATCCCCTGCAGCTGCATCTCCTGCTGAATCTGCATCTTCCACTGCATCTGCTGGTGCATCTTCTCCTGCTTCATCTCCTGCTCATGCCTCTGCTCCTGAATTTGCTGCTGAATCTCGTCCTGCAGCATCTTCTCCTGCATCTTCTGCTGATGCATCTCCTGCTACAATTTCTGCTAATGCATCTCTTCCTGCTGCAACTCCTGCTTCATCTCCTACAGCTGCTGCATGTTCGGCTTCATCTTCTCCTACATCGATGGCTGCTGCATTTCCTGCTTCGTATGCTGCAGCATATCCTGCTGCATCTCCTGCTGCAGGAACTACTGCTGCTGCTTCTCCTCCTTCTGCATCTCCTGCTGCATCTTCTGCTGCATCTCTTGCTTCATCTTCTGCTGCTGAATCTCCTGCTGTTGCGTCTGCTTTTGCATCTCCTTATGCTTCTCTTGCTGCTGCATCTCCTGCTCTATATCCCGCTGCATTATCTTCTGCATCTAGTTCTGCAGCATATTCTGCTGCATCTCCTCCTATGGCATCTCCTGCTGCTCCATCTCCTATGGCATCTCCTGCTGATTCTCCTACAGAATCTCTATCTACTGCTGCATCTCCTGCTGCTGCATTTGCTGCAGCATATCCTGCTGCATCACATTATGCATCTCCAGCTGCATCTCCTTCTTCTGCATCTACTGCTGAATATGCATTTCCTGCTGCATCTCCTGCTGAATATGCATCTCCTGCTGCATCTTCTGCTGCTTCATCTTCTGCACTATCTCGTGCTTCTGCATCTCGTGCTTAATCTGCTTATCCTGCTGCATGTTAAGCATCATCTCCAGCTGCTGCATCTCCTGCTGAATCTTCTGCTGCTGCATCTCCAGCTGCTGCATTTAGTGCAGAATCTCCTGCTGCTCCTTCTTCTGAATATTCATCTCCAGCTTCATCTCTTACTGCAACTGCTGCGTCTCCATTTCCTGCTGTTTTATGATAACATAATACCTCACAGGGAATATTCTAGCATGGAATGCTGCTGTTTCTGAATGTCTTCTCTTATAGTGCTTTCACTGCAAAGCAAGAATTGTAGAACTTTTAGTATACACTTGTGTATTGTAACATCAAAATGACCATTAAAGTGTCATTTCAAAATTTCAGTTCGTTCAACACAAGTACTGCAAGGAAGCAGCTACCATCAAATGCTGGCTCTCATTAGAGTCTTCTCTGGAAGCGCTTTCACTGCAAGCTGCAAAGCATGCTTATGGATCGTTTTAGTATAGTGTACTGAATTGTGACTAACTGCCTCTATTAGGTGATTGAAGAAAAGTGAGTAACTCCCTCTGGAAAAAAAGCATGCATGGAATTCTGCATTTTCTAAACGTTTTCTCTTATAGTGCTTTCACTGTAAAGCAAGACCTTTAGAAGTTTCAGTCTAGGCTTGTGTACTGTAAAAGAAAACTTCAAAAAGTTAAGCACAAGTACCAAAGGGAACAAATTACAATCAAATTATGGCTCTTGAAACCGTATCACTGCAAGCTGAAAAGCACGACTTATTGGCAGTTTTAGTATAGGGTGAATTGTGACTTAACTGCGCCTATGAAGGCACTTTAGGAATAGTGAGTAACTCTCACAGGGTAGATTCTAGCAAGGAATTCTTCTACTTCTGAATGTCTTCCCTTATAGTGCTTTCAATGCAAAGCAAAACTTGTAGAACTTTCAGTCAAGGCTTGTGTATATGCCGCTACATCTCCTAATGCTACATCTGCTGCTATATCTCCTGCTGCATTTCCTGCTGCTGCATTACTGCTGCTTCATTTCTTGCTACTGCTTCTCCTGCTTCACCTCTTGCTGCCTCTGCTGCTGCTGCATCTCCTGCTTCTTCATCTCCTGCTGCTTCTTCTGCTGCTTCATCTCCTCCTGCTGCATCTCATGCAGTATCTGCTGCTGCATCTCTGCTGCATCTCCAATTGCATCTGTTGCTGTGCCTCCTGCTACTTCATCTCCTGCTGTATCTACGCATCCGCAGGAGATGCAGCAGGAGAGAAAGCAGCAGGAGATGCAGCAGGATATGTATCCGCAAAAGATGCAGCAGGAGGGAAAGCAGCAGAAAATGCAGCAGCAGATATAGCAGCAGGAGAGGCAGTAAGAGATCCAGCAGCAGGAGGTGCATCAGCAGGAGATGCAGCAGTAGGAGATGCATCAGGAGATGCAGAAGCAGATTCAGAAGGAGATGCAGATTTAGCAGGAGATATAGAAGAAGGAGATGAAGCACCAAGAGATGCAGCATGAGATGCAGAAAGAGATGCAGCAGCTGGAGTTACAGCAGCAGGATATTCAGAAGCAGCAGATGCAGCAGGTTATGCTGCAGCAGCACAGGCAGAAGAAGATTCAGCTGCAGATTCAGAAGGATATGCAGCTGCAGGAGATGCAGCTGCTGGAGGCGCAGCAGCAGGATACGCAAAGGGCATGCATCAGCAGGAGATGCTTCAGCAGGAAATGCAGCTTGAGATGCAGCAGGTGATACCGCAGGAGATGCAGCAGGAGATGCATCATCAGGAGATGCAGCACCAAGAGATGCAGCAGTAGATTCAGCAGCAGGAATTGAAGAAGAGATTCTATAGGAGATTCAGCAGGAGATGCAGCAGGAGTAGATGCAGCAGCAGGAGGTGCAGAGTAGTAGATGCAGAGAAGAAGATGCAGCAGAAGGAGGTATATCAGGAGATTCGGCAGCAGTAAATGCAGCAAGAGTAATAGCAGCAGGAGATGCAGCAGTATATGAAGCAGCAGCAGGAGATGTAGATGCAGGATATGTAGCAGGAGATGCAGCAGTATATGAAGCAGCAGCAGATGCAGCGGCAGGTTCAGCAGACGCAGCAGTATTAGTAGCAGAAGGAGATGCAGCAGCAGGAGATTAGCAGTAGAAGATGCAGGAGTAGGAAATACAGCAGGAGTTTCAGTAGCAGGAAATGCAGGAGCAGGAAATGCAGCAGGAGTTTCAGCAGCAAGAGATATAGCAGCAGAAGATGCTGCAGCAAATGTAGCAGGAGGAGATGCAGCAACATGAGATGCAGCAGCAGGATATGCACCAACATGTGCATCATGAGAAATGCCACAGGAGATGCAGCAGGACATTCTACAGCAGGAGATGCAGCAGGAGGTCCAGCAGCAGGAGATTCAACCGCTAGAGATGCAGCAGCATGATATGCAGCAGCAGATGCAGCAGCAAATTAAGTAGCAGCAGATGAGGCATTAGGAGATGCGGCAGCAGATGCAACAGTAGAAGATGCAGCAGCAGGAAATGCAGGAGTAGATACAGAAGCAGGAGATGCAGCAGCAGGAGATGCAGGAGGAAATGCAGTAAGAAATTCAGCAGCAGATGCAGCAGCAGCAGATGCAGCAGCAGCAGATGCAGCAGCAGCAGATGCAGCAGCAGCAGATGCAGCAGCAGATGCAGCAGTGTACACAGCAGCAGGAATTTCAGCAGCAGGAGATGCAGCAGAAAGAATTGCAGCATCAGATTCATCAGTAAGAGATGCAGGAGGACATCCAGCAGCAGGAGATGCAGCAGGAAATGCAGCAGGAGATAGAGGAGCACCTCCAGGACTTCTTCCTTTCTGCTGTATTATACTCCCAGCCTATATCTGGGAAATTGAAGTCTCCCACAAGGACTAGAGGTAGCAGTCTTTAGACTACTATCAGTTGTTTGTAGAAGAGCTAATCAGCTGCTTCTTCTTGGCTGGGTGGTCTATAGCAGACTCCCATCACAATACCTGCCTGCCCGTGGGCTCCTCTGATTTTCACCCACAGGCACTCAGTCTCATCCTGACCAAAGTCCAGCTCGGGGGTATCAAAGCCCTCTCTAACATAGAGGGCTACCCCACCTCCTCTTCTGCCCTTCCTGTCCTTCCTGAAGAGTTTATACCCCACCATGGGTACGCTCCAGTTGTACGAGTCATCCCACCACATCTCCGCAATGGCAACAACATCATAGAATGAACCAGCAGCTGCAGAAGGAGATTTAGCAGGAGGAGATGCAGCTGCAGGAGATGCAGCAGAAGATGCAGCACGAGATTCAGCAGCAGGAGATAGAGCAGCAGCAGATACAGAAGGAGATGCTGCTGCTGATGCAGCAGGAGATGCAGCAACAGGAGATTCAGCAGCAGGAGATGTAGCAGTAGATTCAGCAGTAGACAGGGCAGCAGCAGATGCAGCAGGATATGCATATTCAGCAGCGTATGCTGCAAGAGATGCAGTAGGAGATGCAGTAGCATGATATGCAACAGGAGATGCCGCAGCAGAGATAGCAGTAGGAGATGCAGCAGGAGAAGATGCATCAGGAGATGCATGTTCAGAAGGAGATGCATCAGGAGATGTAGCAGGATATGTAGCAGAATGAGATGCCGCAGGATATTCAGGAGGAAATTCATCAGAAGGAGAAGCAAGAGCAGGAGATGAAGCAGCAGGAGATGCACCACAGCAGATGCAGCAGCAGATTCAGCAGGAGATGCAGCAGAAGGTGATGCAGCAGCAGATGCAGCAGGAGATGAAACAGTAGGAGATGCAGAAGTTGATGCAGTACGAGGAGAGGCAGGAGGAGATGATGCAGCAGACGCAGCAGGAGGAGATGCAGAAGCAGAAGTTGCAGCAGGAGATACAGAAGCAGAAGATGAAGTAGGAGATGCATCAGTAGTAGATACAGCAGAGGATGCAGCAGCAGGAGATGCAGAATGAGGAGAAGCAGCAGAAAATGCATTAGCATGAGATGCAGCAGAAGGACATGCATCAGCAGATTAAGCAGGAAATTCTGAAACAACAGATACAGCAGGAGAAGATGCAGCAGCAGATGCAGCAGTAGATGCAGATGCAGCAGTAGATGCAGATGCAGCAGAAGAAGCAGCAGGAGGAGATGCAGCTGGAGATAGAGCAGTAGGAGATGCAGCAGGAGATGCAGTAGGAGATGCATCAGCAGGGGATATAGCAAGAGGAGATGCAGTAGTAGGAGTTGAAGCAGCAAGAGATGCAGCAGGGTATGCATCAGTGGCAGATGCCACATCTGCAACAGGAGATGTAGGAGCTGGAGATGAAGAAGCAGGAGATGCTACAGGAGATTCAACAGGAGGTGCAGCAGGAGGAGATGCACTAGCAGGAGATGCAGAGTAGTAGATTCAAAGAAGAAGATGCAGCAGAAGGCAATGTAGCAGGAGTTACAGCAGCATCATGCAGCAGCAGAGAATGCAGCAGAGAATGCAGCAGCAGATACAGCAGCAGCAGATGCAACAGTAGTAGATTTAGAAGGATATGCAGCAGAAGCAGATGCATCAGTAAATTCAGATTCAGCAGGAGATGCGGTAGGAAGAGAAACTTCAATACATGCAGCAGGATGTGCAACATGAAGAGATGTAGCAGGAGATACAGCAGCAGCAGATGCAGCAGAAAATGAAGCAGGAAATGCAGCAGGAGATGCAGCAGCAGAAAATCCAGCAGCAGTATATGAAGTAGGAGATGCAGCAGTAGATGCAGCAGCAAGAGAGGCATTAGCAGGAGATGCAGCACCAGGAGATTGTGGAGTATAAAATTCAGCAGGAGATTCAGCAGATGTAGATGCAGGATATATAGCAGGACATTGAGCAAGAGGAGATGCACAATGAGATGCTTCAGCTGGAGATGCAGCAGCAGATGAAGCAGCAGTAGATGGAGCAGCAAGATATGCAGCAGAAGGAGATGAAGCAGGAGATGCAGCAGCTGGTGGTGCAGCAGCAGGAGATGCAGCAGGAGATGCAGTAGCAGGAGATGCATAAGAAGAAGACGCAGCATCGGTAGATGCAGCATCAGCATATGCAACAGGAGAAGCTGCAGCAGAGATAAGCATGAAATTCACCAGTAGATGCAGCCACAGGAAATGAAGTCGCAGATGCATCAGCAGCAGATGCAGTAAGAGATGCAGTAGAAGCAGATGCAGCACTAGGAGATGCAGGAGGAACTGAAGCAGCAGATGCTGCAGGAGGTATAGCAGCAGGAGATAAAGAAGGAGATTCAGCAGAAGATGCAGCAGGAGATGCGGGAGGAGCTGAAGCAGCACATGCAGAAGGAGATGCAGCAGCAGGAGGTGCAGCAGGAGATGGAGGAGAAGGAGACTCAGCAGGAGATTCAGCAGGAGGAGATGCAGCAGGAAATGAAGCAGGAGGAAATGCAAAATAAGGAGATGCAGCAGGAGATGCAACAGAAGGAGTAGTTGCAGCAGCAGATGCAGAAGGAGATACAGCAGAAGGAGATTCAGCAACAGGAGATGCAGCATCAGCAGATGCAGGAGGAGACTCAAGTGAAGACACAGCAGGATATTCAGCAGCTGACACCGCAGCAGAAGATGCAGCAGCAAGAGATGCAGCAGAAGATGCATATCCAGAAGAAGATGCAGCAGTAGGTGATGCAGGAGGAGATGCAGAAGCAGACGCAGCAGTAGGAGTTGCAGCAGGAGAAGATGCAGAGGGAGATGCATATTCAGAAGGAGAAGTAGCAGGAGATGCAGCAGGAGATGTAGCAGCATGAGATTCCGCATGAAATTCTTCAGGAGATGCAGCAGCAGGAGATGCAGCAGCAGATGCAGGAGGAAATGCAGATTCAGCAGGAGATGCAGTAGGAAGAGAATCCAGCAGATGCAACAGTATGAGATGCAGCAGAAGGAGATACCGAACGATATGTAGCAGGAGGAGTTGTAGAAAGAGATACAGTAGCAGGATATGAAGCAGCAGTAGATGCAGCTGTAGATTAAGAAGGAAATGTAGTAGAAGATGCAGCAGCAGGATATGAAGCAGGAGATGAAGCAAGAGCTTTAGCAGGAGATGCAGCAGCAGGACATACAGGAGCAGGAGATGAAGAATGAAGAGACACAGCAACAGGAGATGCAGCAACAGGAGATGCAGCCGCAGATGCAGCAGTAGGAGGTGCAAAAGCAGGCGATGGAGCAGGAGATTCAACAGCAGATGCACAAGGACTTGCAGTAGCAGGAGATGCAGCAGCAGATGCAGCAATAGATGCATATTCAGCAGGAGATGCAGTAGGAAGAGATGCTTCAACAGGTACAGCTTAAGGAGATGCAGCAGAAGATTCAGAAGGAGATGCTGTAGGAGGAGAGGCAGGAGAAGATGATGCAGCAGAGGCAGTAGCAAGAGATGCAGAAGCAGAAGATTCAGCAGGAGATCCTGCAGCAGGAGATGCCGAGAAGAAGATGCAGAGAAGAAGATGCAGCAGCAGGAGATGCAGCAGGAGATGCAGAAGCAGAAGATGAGTAGCAGATTCAGTAGGAGATGCAGCAGCAGAAAATGCAGAGAAGAAGACGCATCAGATGGAGATGCAGCAGCAGTAGATACAGCAGTACATGAACAGCAGATGCACAAGAAAATGCAGCAGGATAACATGCAGCAGCAGATGCATCAGGAGATGCAGGAGCAGGAGATGTAGAAGCAGGAGATGCAGCAGCAGGAGATGCAGGAGTAGGAAATCACAGAATCACAGAATAACCAGGTTGGAAGAGATCCACTGGATCGTCGAGTCCAACCATTCCCACCAATCCCTAAATCATGCCCCCAAGCACCTCATCTACCCTAACCTTAAACACCTCCAGGGACGTTGACTCAACCACCTCCCTGGGCAGACTGTTCCAATGCCTAACCACCCTCTCCGTGAAGAACTTTTTCCTAATCTTAAGCCTCAATCACCCTTGGCGGAGCTTGAGGCCATTCCCTCTCGTCCAGTCCCCTGTCACTTGGGAGAAGAGGCCAGCACCCTCCTCTCCACAACCTCCCCCCAGGTAGTTGTAGAGAGTAATAAGGTCTTCCCTCAGCCTCCTCTTCTCCAGGCTGAACAACCCCAGCTCTCTCAGCCGCTCCTCATAAGATTTGTTCTCCAGCCCCTTCACCAGCTTTGTTGCTCTTCTCTGGACTCGCTCCAGAGCCACAACATCCCTCTTGTGGTGAGGGGCCCAGAACTGAACACAGTACTCGAGGTGCGGTCTCACCAGTGCCGAGTACAGGGGGAGAATAACCTCCCTGGGCCTGCTGGTTACGCCGTTCCTGATACAAGCTAAGATGCCATTGGCCTTCTTGGCCACCTGGGCACACTGCTGGCTCATGTTCAGTCAGTTGTCAACCAGCACCCCCAAGTCCTTCTCCTCCTGGCAACTTTCTAACCAGGTTTCTCCTAGTTTGTAGCTCTGCTTAGGGTTGTTGTGCCCCAAGTGCAGGACTCGGCATTTAGCCTTGTTAAACCTCATGCCGTTGGTCTCAGCCCAGCGGTCCAGCCTGTTCAGGTCCCTTTGCAGAGCCTCCCGACCCTCCAGCAGATCCACACTTCCACCCAGCTTGGTGTCATCTGCAAACTTGCTAAGGGAGCACTCAATGCCTTCATCCAGGTCGTTGATAAAGACATTAAACAGGACTGGACCCAGCAATGAGCCCTGGGGAACCCCACTTGTAACTGACCTCCAGCTGGATTTAACTCCATTTACCACCACCCTCTGGGCCCGGTCATTCAACCAGTTTTTCACCCAGGAGAGTGTGCACCTGTCCAGGCCAGAGGCCAACAGTTTCTGAAGCAGAACACTATGAGAACCTGTATCAAAGGCTTTACTGAAGTCCAGGAAGACCACATCCACAGCCTTTCCCTCGTCCAAGAGTTTAGTTACTTGGTCATAGAAGGTGATCAGATTACTCTGGCAAGACCTGCCTTTCATGAACCCGTGTTGACTGGGCCTGATCACCCGGTTCTCTTGCAAGTGCTTCATGATCGCACTCAAGATCACCCGCTCCATGACTTTTCCCTGTACCAAGGTCAGGCTGACAGGCCTGTAGTTCCCCAGATCCTCCCTGCACCCCTTCTTATAGATGGGCACGACATCAGCCAGCCTCCAGTCCAGTGGCACCTCCCCAGTCATCCAGGACTGCTGGAAGATGATGGAAAGGGGTTTGGCCAGCACATCCGCCAGTTCCCTCAAAACCCTTGGGTGGACTCCATCCGGCCCCATAGAATGCAGAAGCAGGACATGTAGCATCAGAAGATGCAATAGGATATGCAGAAGCAGGGGATGTAGCAGCAGGAGAGGCACCATGTGGTTCAGCAGGAGATGCAGTAGGGGGAGATGCAGGAGCAGGACATGCAGCAGAAAGAGATGCAGCAGGAGATGCACCAGCAGATACAGCTGCAGGAGATGCAGGAAAATATGCAGCAGGAGATGCAGCAGCAAAAGATGCAGCAGTAGACACAGCAGAAGACAATGTAGCAGCAGCAGATGCAGCAGAAGTCAGAGCAGTAGACACAAGAGCAGGAGATGCAGTAGAAGGAGATGCAGTAGGATAGGCATATTCAGCAGGTTATGAAGCAGGAGATGCCACAGCAGATGCAGAAGTCGGAGATTCAGCAGGAGGAGATGCATCAAGAGATGCATATTCAGAATGTATCAGGAGATGTAGCAGGTTATGTAGCAGCATGACATGCTGCAGTAGATTCAGATGGAGATTCAGCAGCAGGAGATGCAAGAGCAGGAGATGTTGCTGCAGCAGATGCAGCAGCAGATTCAGCAGGAAATGCAGCAGCAAGATATACAGGAGTACATGCAGCAGGAGAGGCAGCAGTCAGTGATGCAGCAGCAGATACAGCAGCAGATGCAGAAGGAGACACAGCATAAGGAGATGTAGTAAGAGATGCAGATTAAGCAGGCTATGCAGCAGGAAGAGATGCTTCAGATGATACAGCATCAGGAGATGCAGCAGAAGATTCAGCAGATGTAGTAGGAGGAGAGGCAGGAGAAGACTATGCAGCAGACGCAGCAAGATGAGATATAGAAGCAGAAGGTGCAGCAGGAGATGCAGAAGCAGAAGATGAAGCAGGAGATGCATCAGTAGTATGGGATGCAGCAGCAGGAGATTCTGCAGCAGGAGATGCAGAGACAAGAGATGCAGCAGCAGGAGATGCAGCAGTAGGGGATGCAGCAACAGGAAATGTAGCAGTAGATACAGCAACAGGAGATGCAGCAGTTGATTAAGCAGGAAATGCAGAAGCAGCAGATATAGCAGGAGGAGATGCAGCAGCAGATGCAGCCGTAGATGCAGATTCTACAGGAGATTCAGCTACAGGAGATGATGCAGCAGATTCATAGTAGGACATGCAGCAGCAGGAGATGTAGCAGGAGATGCACAGAAGTAGATGCAGCAGCAGAAGGTTCTGGAGCAGGAGATATAGTAGGAACGATACACAGCAGGAGAAGCATCAGTTTGAGATGCTGCAAGAGATGCAGCAGCAGATGCAGCAGCAGAAGATGCAGCAGGAGATGCAGCAGGAGATGTAGAATCAGCAGATGCAGAAGCAGATGCAGCACCAGGAGACGCAGAAGGAGATGCGGCAGTAATTGCAGCAGCAGGAGATGAGGCAACAGCAGATGCAGCAGTATGAGGTGCATCAGCAGGAGATGCAGCAAAACATGGTTATTCAACAGATGATGCAGTAGGAGATGCAGCAGGAAATGCCGCAGAAAAAAATTAAGCAGGAGATTCAGTAGGAAATGCAACAGCGGGAGATGAAGAGGCAGGAGTTTCAACAGCAGGAGCTGCAGCAGCAGGAGATTCAGCACGAGATGCAGACGGAGGTTCTGCAGAAAAAGATTCAGCAGGAGATGCAGCAGCAGCAGCACATGCAGCAGCAGATGCAGCATCTGCAGATGCAGCAGCAGGAGGTGAACAGCAGATGCAGCAGGAAATAAAGCATCAGGAGATGCATCCGCAGATGCAACATCCGCAGAGGCAACAGCAGGAGATGAACAGCAGATGCAGCAGGAAATAAAGCATCAGGAGATGCATTCACAGATGCATAAGCAGAGGATGCAGCAAAAGATGTAGCAGCAAGAGATACAGCAGCAGGATATGAAGCAGCAGATACAGCAGCAGGAGATTCAGGAGGACATCAAGTAGCAGGAGATGCATCAGCAGGAATTTTAGCAGGATATACAGCAGTATAGGAAGCATTTCCTGCTGATGCATCTCCTGATGCATCTCCTGCTGCTGTATCTCCTGCTTCTGCATCTATGGCTGCTACATTTCGTGCTGACTATGCTGCTGAATCTGCTGCGGCATCTACTGCTACTGCATCTCCTGCTACTGCATCTCCTGCTGCATATCTTTCTGCTGAATCTCCTGCTTCATTTCCTGCTGAATCGCCTGCTGAATATGCGTCTCCTGCTGCATCTCCTGCTGATGAACCTCATGGTGCTGTGTCTTCTACTGCATATCCTGCTGCATTTCCTGCTGCATCTGCTGTTGTCTCATCTCATGCTGTTGCATATCCTGCTGCATTTCCTCTTGCTGCATTTCATCCTTGTCCAACTGTGTCTCCTGCTGCATCTCCTCCTGCATCTCTTGCCACTGCATCTCCTGCTGCTCAATATCCTGCTTCATCTTGGGTTGCTGCATATACTGCTGCTGCATATACTGCTGCTGCATATTCTTCTGCATCTCCTCATGCTGAATCTCCTTCTGCTATATCTCCTGCTGCAATCCTGCAGTTTCATATGATTTTTCATGTCCTCATTCATCTCCTGGTGCTGCATTACCTGCTTCATCTCCTCCTGCATCATATCTTGCTGCATCTGCTGCTAAAACTTCTGCTTCATCTCCTGCATCTGCAACTCCTTCTGCTGCATCTCTTGCTGCTTCATCTCCTTCTTCATGTCCTGAAGCAGCAGGAGATACAGCAGCACATGCCGTAGGAGTAGTTGCAGCAGCAGGAGATGCGGATGAAGTAGAAGCAACAGCAGATTCAGCAGCAGATACAGCAGGAGGTGCAGCAGAATGAGATACAGCAGCATCACATGCAGCAGCAGGAGCTGCAGCAGCAGAAGATGCAGCAGCAGGATATGCAGAAAAAGATGCAACAGGAGCTGAAGCATGAGATGCAAAAGCAGGATATGCAAAAGCAGGATATGCAGGAGCACTAGATGAAGCAGCAGATGCAGCAGCAGAAAATGCAGCAGAAGAAGATGCAGCATAAGGATATGCATCACAAGATTCCACAGCTTCATCGAGAAGCAGGATCATGAAATGCAGAAACAAGAGATGCAGCAACAAGAGATGCAATAGGAGATGCAGAAAGAGATGAAGCAGGAGGAAATGCAACAGGAAATGCAGGAGGAGAAGATGCAGCAACAGGAGAAGGAGATGCGGCAGAAGCAGATGCCGAAGGAGATGCAGCAGCAAAAGATTAAGCAGGAGGAGATGCAGCAGCACCAGATGCAGCAGGATATTCAGCAGCAGACACAGAAACTGGAGATGCAGTAAGAGTTTCATCAGGAGATGAAGCAGGAAATGCAGCAGGATATGCACTAGCAGGCGTTGAAGCCAAAGATGCATCTGCAGGAAATGCAGCAGGAGAAGCAGAAGCAGGAGATGAAGCAGCAAGGGATACAGCAGCAGGAGATGCACCAAGTAGGAATGAAGTAGCAGATGCAGCAGTAGGAGATGCAGTAGGATATGCAGAAGCAGGAGATGCTGCTGCACATGCAGCAGAATGAGGTACAGTAGCAGGAGATGCAGCCAAATCAGCAGCAAAAGCAGATTCAGCAGAAGATACAGCAGGAGGTGCAGCAGCAACAGATGCAGTAACATCACATGCAGCAGTAGGAGATGCAGCAGGAGATGAAATAGCAAAAGATGCAGCATATGCAGCAGAACATGCAACAGGAGATGAAATAGCAAAAGATGCAGCATATGCAGTAGAACATGCAACAGGAGCTGCAGCAGGATATGCAGAAGCAAAAGATGCAACAGGAGAAAATGCAGCATAAGGATAGGCATCAGGAGATTCCACAGGAGCTTCAGCAGGAAATGCAGGTTCAGGAGATGCAGAAGCAGGAGATGCAGCAGCAGGAGATACAATAGGAGAAACAGAAGTAGGAGATGCAGTGGCAGGAGATGCAGCAGTAAATTCAGCAAGAGATGCAGCAGGAGGAGATACAGAAGAAAATGCAAAAGGAGGAGATGCAGCAACAAGAGATCCAGAAGAAAGATATTCAGCATGAGATGCAGCAGGCGATACAGCAGCAAGAAATGAAGCAGGAGATGCAGCAGGAGATGTAACAGGATGAGATGCAGCAGCATGGGATGCAGGAGGAGCTGAAGCAGCAGATGATGCAGGAGATGCAGCAGCAGGAGATATAGCAGGAGATGAAGCAGGAGATGCAGAAGTAGATGTATTAGCAGCAGATGCAGTAGCAAGAGATGCAGCAGGACATGCAGCAGGAGATGCAGCCGCAGGAGATGCAGGAGGAGGTGTAGCAGCAGATGCAGCAGGAGATACAGCAGAAGGTGGGGCAGCAGCAGATATAACAGGATACGCAGCAGGAGGAGATGCTGCAGCAGGAGATGCTGCAGGAAATGCAGCATAAGGGGATGCATCTGCATCATATGCAGAAGGAGATTCAGCAGCAGCAGATGCAGCAGCAGCAGGTGCAGCAGAGATTCAGGAGTAGATACAGCAGGATATATAGCAGCAGATACAGCAGCAGGAGATTCAAAGGAAGGAGATGCAGCAGGAGAAGCAGGACCAGGAGATGCAGCAGCAGATGCGGCAAGAAATGCAACAGCAGGAGATGCAGAAGAGGATACAGCAGGAAATTAAGAGTCAGCAGAAGATGCAGTTAAAAGAGAATCTTCACCAGATGCAGCAGCAGGAGATGCAGCAGCAGGAAATAAAGCAGGATATGCAGAAGGAGGACATGTAGCAGGAGATAGAGAGCAGGAGATGAATCAGCAGCAGATTCAGCAACAGATAAAGCAGAAAATGCATCAGGAGATGCAGCCGCAGGAAATGCAGTTGCAGTTGCATCAGCAGTAGATGCAGGAGGCGATGCAGCAGCAGGAGATGCAGCAGGTGATGCAGCATGAGATTTAGCAGGCTATGCAGCAGGACATACAGCAGGACATGCAGCATCAGTAGATGCAACAGCATCAGATGCTGCAGGAAATTAAGCAGGAAATGCAGCAGGAGATGCATTAGCAGGAGATCCAGCAGGAGATGCAGCAGCAGGCGATGTAGCAGCACATGCAGCAGGAGGAGGTGCAGCAGCTGGAGATGCAGCCGAAGAAGGGACATCAGATTCTGCGAGATGCAGCCGAAGAAGAAGGGACATCAGATTCTTCAGGTGGTGCATCAGCAGGAGATTGAGCAGCAGAAGATGCAGCAGCAGGATATGTAGCGGATGATGCAATAGGAGCTGCAGCAGGAGCTGCAGCAGAAGGATATACTGGAGCAGGAGATGCAGCAGCATGAGCTGCAGTAGCATTATATAAAACAGGAGATCCATCAGCAGAAGATGCAGCATAAAGATATGCATCAAGAGATGCTGCAGGAGCTGCAGCAGGAGCTGCAGGATCAGGAGATACATAAGCAGGAGATGCAGCAGCAGGAGATGTGATAGGTGGTGCAGAAGCAGGAGATGCAGCAGGAGATTCAGCAAGATTTAAAGCAGGCTATAGAGCAGCAAAAGATGCAGAAGCAGATGCAGAAGCAGGAGATACAGGAGGAGCTGAAGCACCAGATGCTGCAGGAGGTGTAGCAGGAGGAGCTAAAACAGGAGATTCAGCAGGAGATGCATCAGTCGAAAAGGCAGCAGGAGAAGTTGTAGGAGCTGAAGCAGCAGATGTAGAAGGTGATTCATCAGCAGGAGATGAAGTAGGAGATGCAGCAGGAGATGCAGCAGAAAGATAGTTAGCAGGAGATGCAGCAGCAGATGCAGCAGGACATGTTGCAGGAGGAGATGTAACAGAAGGAGGTGCAGCAGGAGATGCAGTAGAACGAGATGCAGCAGCAGCAGATGCAGAAAGATATTCAACTCTAGACACAGTAACAGAAACAGTAGCAGGAGATAGAGCAGCAGGAGATAGAGCAGCAAGAGTTGCATATCCAGAAGGAAATACAGCAGCAGGTGATGCAGGAGGAGATGAAGCAGCAGACTCAGCAGTAGGAATGACAGCAGGAGGAGATGTATCAGGAGATGCATATTCAGAAGGAGATGGAGCAGGAGAAGCAGCAGAAGATGTAGCAGCATGAGATTCCACAGGAAATTCTTCACGAGATTCAGCAGCAGGAAATGCAGCACCATGAGATGCAACAACAAGGGATACTGCAGGAGATGCAGCAGAAGGGAACGAAGCAGCAGATGCAGCAGTAGAGGATGCAGCAGGAGATGCAGGAGAGGCAACATGTGACTCATCTGGAGATGCAGCAGGAGATAGAGAAGCAGGAGATGCACCAGCAGATGCAGCCACAGGAGATGCAGGAAAAAATGCTGCAGGAGATAGAGCAGCAGGAGATGCACCAGCACCTGCAGGAGGAGATTTAGCAAGAGGAGACGCAGCTGAAGGAGATGCAGCAGGATGTTCAGCAGCAGGAGATAAAGTAGCAGGATGTGCCACTGCAGATGCAGCAGGAGATGCCACAACAGGAGATTCAGCAGCAGGAATATGCAGCAGCAGCAGATGCATCAGTAGATTCAGCAGTAGACAGAGCAGCAGGAGTTGCAGCAGCAGGAGATGCCGCAGCAGATGCATCAATAGGAGATGCAGCAGGAGGGGATGCATCAGCAGATGCATATTCAGAAGGAGATGCATCAGGAGATGTAGCAGGATATGTAGCAGCATGACATGCCGCAGGATATTAAGGAGGAGATTCAGCAGAAGGAGATGCAAGAGCAGGAGATAAAGCAGCAGGAGATGCAGCCTCAGCAGATGCAGCAGCAGATTCAGCAGGAAATTCAGCAGCGGGATATGCAGCAGGAGATGCAGCAGGAGATGCAGCAGAAGGACATGCAGAAGCAGATGCAGCAGGAGATGAAGATTAAGCAGGAGGTGCAGCAGGAAGAGATGCTGCAGATGATACATCATCAGCAGATGCAGCAGGAGATTCAGCAGGAGATGCAGTAAGAGGAGAGGCAGGAGGAGATGATGCAGCAGACGCAGCAGAAGGAGATGCAGAAGCAGAAGATGTAGCAGGAGATGCAGAATTAGAAGATGAAGAAGGAGATGCAGAAGCAGAAGATGTAGCAGGAGATGCAGAATTAGAAGATGAAGAAGGAGATGCATCAGCAGTAGATACAGGAAAGGATGAAGCAGCAGGAGATTCCACAGCAGGAGATGCAGCAGGAGATGCAGAGAAAGGAAATGCAGCAGTAGGAGATGCAGCAGCAGGGGATGCAGAAGCAGGGGATGAAGCAGAGGGAGATGCAGCAACAGGCAATGCAGCAGTAGATGCAGCAGTAGATGCAGCAGCAGATGCAGATTCAGCAGGAGATTCAGTAGCAGGAGATACTGCAGCTGATTCACAATAGGAGATGCAGCAGCAGGAGATGCAGCAGGAGATGCAGAGGAAGGAGATGCAGCAGGAGGAGATACAGCAGAAAATACAGAAGCAGGAGATGCAGCAGGAAATGCAGAAAGATAAACAGCAGGAGAATCATCAGGAGGAGATTCAGCAAGGGATCAGCAGCAGCAGATGCAGAAGAAGAAACAAGACATGCAGCAGCAGAAAATGCAGCAAGAGATGAAGAAGCACAAGGTGCTGCAGGAGGTGCAGTAGCAAGAGAAGCAGCATTATCATGAGACTCTTTAAGAGGTGCAGCAGCAGATGAAGCAGCAGAAGATGCAGCAGGATATGTGGCACCAGGAGACGCAGTAAGATAACCAGGAACAGGAGATACAGCAGGAGATGCAGCAGCAGGATATGTAGCAGGAGATTCAGCAGTAGATGATGCAGCAGCAGAGCAGCAGCAGATACAGCAGGAAATGCAGAAATAAATGCAGCCAGATATGCAGCAGCAGGAGATGCAGCAGGAGATTCAACAGCAGGAGATTCAGCAGCAGATGCAGCAGCAGGAGACACAGCAGCAGGATATGCAGGAAGAAGTGCATCATGAGAAATGCAGCAGGAGGTGCAGCAAGATTTTCTACAGCAGGAGATACAGAAGCAGGAGGTGCAGCACCAAGAGATGCAGCATGAGATGCAGGAGGAGATGCAGCTGCAGAGATTCAGCAGCAGGAGATGCAGAAGGATATGCAGCAGCATTATATGCAGTAGCAGATGCAGCAGCAAATTAAATACCAGCAGATGAGTCAGAAAGAGATGCAGCAGGAGGAGATGCCAAAAGTAATGCAGCAGGAGATGCAGTTGGAGATTAAACAGGAGATGCAGCAGGACATTCAGCAGAGATGCAGCAGCAGTAGATGCAGCAGTGTACACAGCAGCAGGAGATTCATTAGAAGGAAATGCAGCAGGAGACGCAGCAGAAAGAGATGCAGAATCAGATTCATCAGCAGGAGATGCAGGACATCCACCAGCACGAGACGCAGCAGCAGGAGCTGTAGCAGGAGATGCAGCAGTAGAAGAATCAGCAGCAGATGTAGCAGCAGATACAAGAGAAGTAGAAGGAGGAGATGCAGCAGGAGGACAATCAGCAGGATATTGAGCAGGAGATGAAGCAGCCAAAATGCAGCAAGAAATGAAGCATCAGGAGGTGCAATAGCTGGAGATGCAGCAGGGAATGCAACAGCAGTAAATACTGCCGCATTTCCTACTCCTGCATCTCCTGCTGCTGAATCTCTTGCTGCATCTGCTGCTACTGCATCTCCACCTGCATCACCTGCTGCTGCATTTCCTTCTGCATCTCTCCTGCTGAATCTTCTGCTGCTGCATTTCCTGCTTCTGTAAATACTGCTGCATTTCCTGCTCCTGCATCTCCTCCTGCTGAATCTATTGCTGCATCTCCTTCCGATGTATTACTTGTGCATCACCTCCGGCTGTGTTTCCTTCTGCTGCATCTCCTCTTTCTGCATCTACTGCTGCATCTGTAACTCTTGCTGCATTTAGTGCGGCTGAATCTCCTGCTATATCTCCTTCCACTGCATCTTCTTCTCTGAATCTGCTGTTGCTGCATCTGCTGCTGCTGAATCTCCTTCTGATGCATCGCCTGCTGAATCTCCTGTAGCATCTCCTGCTTCTTCATCTCCTGCTGCTACATCTCCTGCTGCATCTGATGCTGAGCATCTCCTTCTGCTGCTGCTGCATCTGCTGCTGCTGCATTCCCTGCTGCATCTCCTGATCCTTCAACTCCTGCTGCTGAATCTCCTGTTACATCTCCTGCTGCTGCATCTCCTTTTGCATCTCCTGCTGCATCTCCTGCTACTACATCCCTTGCTGCTGCATCTCCTATTGCTGCATCTCCTGGCACTTTATCTCTTCCTGCAACTTCTGCTGCTGCATCTCCTGCTAAATATCCTGCTGAATCTCCTCCTGCTACATCTACTCCTACTGCAGCTCCTACATCTGCTGCTACATCTTTTGCTGATTCATCTACATCTGCATCTCCTGCTACATCTCCTGTGGCTGAATTTCCTGCTGCTGTGTACACTGCTGCATCTACTGCTGATGCATCTCCTGCTGCATCTGGTGCTGATGCATCTCCTGCTGAATGTCCTGCTGCATCTTCTCCTGCATCTCTTGCTGAATTACCTGCTGCATCTCTTCCTGCTGCAACTCATGCTGCTGCATTTCCTGCTTTTGTATCTACTGCTGCATCTCCTGCTGCTGAATCTGCTGATACTTAATATTCTGCTGCATCTGCTGCTGGATATCATGCTGCTGTACCTCATGCTTCAATATATACTGCTGCATTTCCTGCTGCTGCATCTCCTGCTGCTGAATCTCTTGCTGCATTTCCTGCTGCATCTCATACTTCAATATATACTACTGCATTTCCTGCTACTGCATCTCCTGCTGCTGAATCTCTTGCTGCATTCACTGCTGATGTATCTCATGCTGCATCTGCTTATGCATCTCCTGTTACATCTCCTACTGCTGCATCCAATGATGATGCATCTCCTTCTGAATCTACTGAATCTGTTGCTGCGTCTGCTGCTGCTTCATCTACTGCTGAATCTCCTGCTAAATCTGCTGCTGGTTCATCTCTTGCTCCTGCATCTGCTTCTGCATGCACTGCTGCTGCATCTGCTGCTGCTGTAACTCCTGTTGCATTTATTCCAGCTGAATCTCCTGCTGTGTCTCCTTCTGCGGCATCTTCTTCTCTGCATCTACTTCTCTGCATCTCCTTCTGCTGCATCTCCTGCTGAATTTCCTTTAGCATTTTCTGCTTCTTCATCTCATGCTGCTACATCTCCGGTTGCATATGATGATGATGCATCTCCTGATGCATGTGCAGGAGCAGGAGATGCAGCAGGAGGTTCAGAATCATGTGGTGCAGCAGGAGATGCAGCAGCAGGAGAAGTAGCAGCAGGAAATGTAGAAGCAGATGTAAAAGGAGGAGATTCAGCAGCAGGAGATGCAGCAGCAGGAGATGCAGCAAGAGGTGCATCATGAGAAATGCCGAAGGAGGTGCAGCAGGAGATTCTACAGCATGAGATTCAGCAGGAGATGCAGCAGGACTTACAGCAGGAGATGCAGCACCAAGAAATGCAGGAGGAGATGAAGGAGGAGATGCAGCAGCAGTAGATTCAGCAGCAGAAGATGCAGAATGAGATCCTGTAGCATGATATGCAGCACCAGATGCAGAAGCAAATTAAGTACCAGCAGATGAGGCAGCAGGAGCTGCAAGAGCAGATGCAGCAGCAGGAGATGCAGCAGCAGGAGATGCAGCAGCAGGAGATGCAGCAGCAGATGCAGCTGATGCAGCAGGATATACTGCATGAGATGCAGCAGAAGGAAATTCAGAATCAGGAATTGCAGCAGCAGGAGATTAAGCAGGAGATACAGCAGCAGGAGATGCTACAAAAGATTCAGCAGTAGGAAATACAGCAGCAGGAGATGTAGCAGGATATGCAGCTGCAGGAGACGCAGGTGCAGGAGATGCAGCATCATGAGATGCAGAAGAAAGAGATGCAGCAGTAGAGGCTGGACAAAGTGATGTAGCAGGATATACAGCAGCAGGAGATGCAGCTGGAGATTCAGCAAGAAGAGATGCAGCAGTAGATGCAGCAGCAGGAGATGAAGAAGCAGGAGATGCAATAGCAAAAAATGCAGCAAAAGATGCAGCAGGAAATGTAGAAGCAGGAGATGCAGTAGCAGCAGATGCAGCAGGAGATACAACAGGAAATGCAACAGTAGATGAAGCAGTAGGAGGTGCAGCAGCAGATGCAGCAGGAAATGCAGCATCATGACTTGCAGCAGGAAATGCAGAAGCAGAAGATGAAGGAGCAGGAGATGAAGAGCAGGAGATACAGCAGCAGATGCAGCAGAAGATGCTGTAGAAGCTGCAGCAGGATTTTCAGCAGCCAGAGATGCAGCAGGAGATGTAGCATTGGAAGATGCAGCAGCAGGAGATGAAGCAGCAGGAGATGGAGCAAGAGAAGCAGTAGGAAATGCAACAGCAGGAGCTGCAGCAGCAGAATATTAAGAAGCAGATTCAACAGCATATTTAGCAGGTTATACAGCAGCAGGAGTTGCATCAATAGGAAATGCAGCAGGAGATGCAGCAGAAAATTCAGCAGCTTGAGATTCAGCAGCAAATTCAGGAGCAGAGGCATCAGCAGATGATTCAGCAGCAGGAAATGCAGCCGCAGGAGATGCAGCAGCAGGAAATGCCGCAGTAGGAGATGTAGCAAGGAAATGCGGCAGAAGATGCATCAGAAGGAGATGCAGCTGCAGCAAATGCAGCAGCAGATGCAGAAGGAGATGCAGCATACAGAGATTTAGAAGTAGATGAAGCCGCAGGAGATGCAGCAGTAGATACAGCAGTAGCAGATGAAGCAGCAGATGCAGAAGCATATGCAGCACATGTAGCACCAGCAGATGCAGCAGTAGCAGAATGCAGAAACAGATGCAGCATGATATGATGGAGCATGAGATTAAGCAGGTAATGCAACACTGTGAGATGCATCAGGAAATACAAAATCAGACGAAGTAGCAGGAGATGCAGCAACACAACATACTGCAATGCAGCAGCAGATTAATGAGCAGAGGCAGCAAGAAATGCAGCAGGACGAGATGCAGCAGCAGAAGCAGCAGCAGATGCAGAAGCAGTTGAAGCAGGAGATGAGGCAGCAGCAGGAAATGCAGCAGCAGAAGATGCAGATGCAGCAGATGCAGCGGCAGGAGATGCAGCAGGAGATACAGCACGATATGCAGAAGGAGGGGATGCAGTAGGAGATGCAACAGGAGGTGCAACAGCAGGAGATATAACAGGAGATGCCGCAGCAGGAGATGCAGCTTCAGGGGATGAAGCAGCAGGAGATACTTCAGGAGATGCAGCCAGAGGTGCAGTAGGACGAGATGCAGCAGGAGATGAAGCAGCAGGAGCTGCAAAATGAGATTCAGCAGGAGGAGAGACAGCTGGAAATTCTGCAACAGGAGATGCAAGACTATATTCAGCAGTAGATGCAGCAGTAGGAGATGCAACAGGAAATTCTGCAGCAGGACTTCTAGTAGGAGATGCCGCCACAAAAATTCAGGAAGAGATAAATCAGCAGCAGATGCAGCAGCAGGAGATGCAGCAGGAGACCGAGCAGAAGGAGATGCAGCAGAATGAAATATAGCAGCCGATTCAGCAGTAGATGAAGCAATAGATGCACCAGATGGAGCAGCAGGAGATGCTTCAGGAGATAAGCAGCAGAAACAACAGTTGGAGATGCAGAAGGAGATTCAGCAGCAGAAGATGCAGCAGAATATGCAGCAGTAGGAGATGCAGCAGCAGATGCTGTAGCAGAAGATGCAGCAGGAGATAGAGGAGCAGAATAATTAGCCACAGATGCATAAGCTGGAGATGCAGCAGGAGATGCAGCAGGAGGAGGTGCAGTAGCAGAAGATGCAGCAGCGCATTCAGCAGCAGATGCAGAAGGAGGGGCAGCAGGAGGATACGCAGCAGGAGATGCAGCAGCAGGAGATGTAGATACATATTCAGCAGCAGGAGATGCAGCAGGAGATGCATAAGCAGAAGATGCAGTAGCAAGAGATACAGAGGCAGGAGATGCAGCAGCAGGGGATGAAGCAGCAGATGTTGGAGGAGGAGGTTCAGCAGCAGGAGATGCAGCTGAAGCAGAAGAAACAGCAGATTCAGCAGGAGATGCAGTAGCAGGAGATACAGCAACAGCATATGCAGCAGCAGGAGATGAATCAGGAGCTGCAGCATGATCTTCATCAGCAGGATATGCAGAGCAGGATATGCAGAAGCAGGAGATGCAGCAGGAAATGCACCAGCAGAAAATGCGGCAGCAGAAGATACAGCACAAGGATATGCATTAAAAGATTCCACAGGAGATGCAGCAGCAGGAGATGCAATAGGAGATGCAGAAGCAGGAGATGAATTGGCGGGAGATGCAGCAGTCGATTCAGCAGGAGATGCAGCAGGAGGAGATGTAGCAGGATATGCAGCAACAGGAGATCCAGCAAAAAGAGATCCAGCATGAGATAAAGGAGATGATAGAAAGGCAAGAGGTGCAGCAGGAGATGCTGCCGTAGGAGATGCAGCAGGATATACATCAGGAGAAGATGCAGCAGCAGGAGATGCAGGAGGATCTGAAGCAGAAGATGCCAAAGGAGATGCAGCAGCAGGAGATATAGCAGCAGGTTCAGCAGGAGATGCAGCAGCAGGAAATGCAGCAGCAGATGCAGCCGGAGATGCAGTGGCAGATGCAGCAGGAGATGCAGCAGAAGGAGATGCAGCAGCAGGAGATGCAGCAGAAGTAGATTCTGCAGGAGGAGATGCAGCAGAAACAGATGCAGCAGGAGATTCAGAAGCAGACACAGAAGGATACTGAGCAGTATGCACAACAGCAGGAGATGCAGCAAGAGCTTTAGAAGGAGATGCATCTGGAGATACAACACGAGATGCAGCAGCAGGAGATGTAGAAGGAGATACAGCAGTAGTAAATTCAACAGCAGGAGATGCAGCAGGAAATGCAGCAGGAGAAGCAGAAGCAGGAGATGAAGCCGCAAGGGATATAGCAGCAGGAGATGCAGCAGCAGGAGATGAAGTAGCAGATGCAGCAGTAGGAGATGCAGCAGCACATGCTACAGAATGAGGTACAGCAGCAGGAGATGCAGCCAAAGCAGAAGCAACAGCAGATTCAGCAGAAGATGCAGCAGGAGGTGCAGTAGCAGGAGATGCAGCAGCAGCACATACAGCAGTAGGAGATGCTGCAGGAAATGCATCAGCATGATATGCAGCAGAACAAGATGGAGTAGCAGCATTTGCAGCAGAAGATGCAACAGGAACTGCAGCAACAGGATATGCAGGAGCACAAGATGCAGCAGGAGGAGATGCAGCCACAAAAGAGGCAGCAGGAGAAGATGAAGCATAAAGATATGCATCAGGAGATTGCACAGGAGATTCAGCTGGAGATGCAGAATCAGTAATTGCAGAAGCAGGAGATGCAGCAGCAGGAGATTCAAGAGGAGATGCCGAAGCAGGAGATGCTGTGGCAGGAGATGCAGCAGTAGATTCAGCAAGAGATTCAGCAGGAGGAGATGCAGCAGGAGATACATCAGCAGGAAATGCAGCAGGAGATGCATTAGCAGGAGATACAGCAGCAAGAGATTAAGCAGGATATGCAGAAGAAGATGCAGCAGCAGGAGATGAAGCAGGATATGCAGAAGGAGATGCAGCAGCAGGAGATGCAGGAGGAGGTGAAGCAGCAGATGCAACAAGAGATGCAGCAGCAGGAGATGCAGCAGAAGAAGAGACAGCAGTAGATGCAACAGGATATGCAGCAGGAGGAGATGCCACTGCAGGAGATGCTGCAGGAGATGCAGCAGAAGGGGATGCAGCAGCATCATATGCAGAAGGAGATGCAGCAGCAGGAGATTCAGCAGCAGCAGGTGCAGCAGGAGATTCAGCAGTAGACATAGCAGGATATTTAGCAGCAGATACAGCAGCTGGAGATGCAAAACCAGGAGATGCAGCAGCAGATGCCACAGCAGATGCATCAGGAGATGCAGAAGAGGATGCAGCAGGAAATGAAGAGTCAGCAGAAATGCAGTAGGAAGAAAATCTTCATTAGATACAGCAGGATGAGATGCAGCAGGATGAGATGCAGCAGCTGCACATAAAGTAGGATATGCAGAAGGAGGACATGTAACAGGAGAAACAGCAGCAGGAGATGAAGCAACAGAAGATGCAGCAAGAGATGAAGCAGGAAATGCATCGGGACATGCAGGAGCAGGAAATGCAGTCGCAGATGCATCAGCAGCAGATGCAGGAGGAGATTAAGCAGCAGGACATGCAGCAGGACATATAGCAGAACATGCAGCAGCAGTAGATGCAACAGCATCAGATGCAGCAGGAAATAAAGCAGGAAATTAAGCAGGAGATGCATCAGCATGAGATGAAGCAGCATCAAAAGTTGCAGGAGGTGGGGATGAAGCAGCAGATGCAGCAGTAGGTGATCCAGCAGGAGATGTAGCAGCAGGAGATGCAGCAGCATTTGCCAGAGAAGGAGGTGCAGCATCCGGAGATGCAGCTAAAGCAGAAGGAACAGCAGATTCAGCAGCAGATCCATAAGGAGTTGCACCAGCAGGAGGTGCAGTAATAGAAGATGCAGCAGCAAGATATGCGGCAGAAGATGCTATAGGAGCTGCAGCAGAAGGATATACAGGAACAGGAGATGCAGAAGCAGGAGATGCAGTAGCACTACATGAAGCAGGATATGCATCAGCAGAAGACGCAGCATAAGGATATGCAGCAGGAGATGCATCATCAGGGGATACCTAAGCAGGAGATGCAGCAGCAGGAGATGTAATAGGTGATGCAGAAGAAGGGGATGCAGCAGCAGGAGATGCAGCAGGAGATTCAGCTGGATATGCAGCAGGAAAAGATTCAACAGGAAATCCTGCAGAAAGAGATCCAGCAGGAGATGCACCAGGCTATAGAACAGCAAGAGATGCAGCAGGAGATATTGAAGCAGGAGATGCAGGAGGAGCTGAAGCAGCAGATGCCACAGGAGGTGAGGCATCAGGAGATAAAACAGGAGATTCAACAGGAGATGCATCACCAAGAAATGCAGCAGAAGATGCAGGAGGAGCTGAAGCAGCATATGCAGAAGGTGATGCAGCAGCAGGAGATGCAGTAGTAGATGAAGCAGGAGATGTAGCAGAAGGAGAGTCAGCACGAGATGCAGCAGCAGATGCAGCAGGAGATGCAGCAGAAGGTGATGTAACAGAAGGAAATACAGCAGGAGATGCAGCAGAACGAGATGCAGCAGCAGCAGATGCATAAGGAGATTCAGCAGCAGGAGATGCAGTAACAGAACATGCAGCAGGCAATTCAACTGGAGACACAGCAGGAGATTCAGCAGGAGACACAGTAGCAGGAGATGCAGCAGCAGGAGATGCAGCATGAGATGCATATCCAGCAGGAAATGTAGCAGCAGGTGATGCAGGAGATGCAGCAGCAGATGCAGCAGTAGGACTGACAGCAGGAGGAGATGCATCAGGAGATGCATATTCAGAAGGAGATGCAGCAGGAGACGTAGTAGCATGACATTTCACAGGAAATTCTCCAGGAGATTCAGCTGAAGGAGATGCAGCAGCAGATGCAGGAGGAAATGCAGATTAAGCCAGAGATGCAGTAGGAAGAGAATCTTCAGCGGATTCAGCAGCATGAGGAGACACTGAAGGATATGTAGCAAGAGGAGTTGTAGAAATACGGCAGCAGGAGATGCAGCAGCAGGAGATGCAGCACTAGGAGATGCAGAAGTAGGAGAAGTAATAGGTGATGTGATAGGTAATGGCAGGAGGATAGGCACCATGTGATTTATCAGGAAATGTACCAGCAGGAGAGATACCATGTCATTCATCAGGAGATGCAGCAGGAGATAGAGCAGAAAGAGATAGAGCAGCAGCAGGTGCAGAAGGAGAGGCTGCTGCAGATGCAGCACAAAGTGCACCAACAGATAGAGCAGCATGAGATAGAGCAGCAGCAGGTGCAGAAGTAGAGGCCACTGCAGATGCAGCAGGAGATGCAGCAATATGAGATTCAGCAACAGGATATGCAGCAGCAGAAGATGCAGCAGTACATTCAGCAGTAGACACAGCAGCAGGAGATCCATATTCAGAAGGAGATGCATCAGGAGATGTAGCAGGATATGTAGCAGCATGAGATGCCGCAGGATATTAAGGAGGAGATTCAGCAGAAAGAGATGCAAGAGCAGGAGATGAAGCAGCAGGAGATGCAGCCCCAGCAGATGCAGCAGCAGATTCAGCAGGAAATTCAGCAGCAGGCTATGCAGCAGCAGGAGATGCATATTCAGCAGGAGATGCAGCAGGAAGAGATGCTTCAGATGATACAGCATCAGCGGATGCAGCAGGAGATTCAGCAGGAGATGCAGTAAGAGGAGAGGCAGGAGGAGGTGATGCAGCAGACTCAGCAATAGGAGATGCAGAATCAGAAGATGAAGTAGGAGATGCATCAGTAGTACATACAGCAGGGGATGAGGCAGCAGGAGATGTAGCAGCAGGAGATGAAGTAGAAAATGCAGAAGCAGCAGACACAACAGCAGGAGATACAGCAACAGATTCAGCCTTAGATGTAGATTCAGCAGGAGATTCATCAGCAGGAGATGCTGCAGCGGATTCACAATAGCAGATGCAGCAGCAGGAGATACAGCAAGAAATGCAGAAGTATAAACAGCAGGAGAATTATCAGGAGGAGAAGCAGAAAGGGATGCATCAGCAGCAGATTCAGCACCAGGACATGCAGCAGCAGAAAATGCAGCAAAATATGTAGCAGCAGTTGATGCAGTAGGAGATAGCATAGCAAGAGGTGCAGCATTATCATGAGATGCATTAAGAGATGCAGCAGCAGGATTTGCAGCAGCAGGTGACACAGCAGGAGATGCAGCAGCAGGCGACGCAGCGGGAGATGCAGGAACAGGAGGTTCAGTATGAGATACAGCGGGAGATGCAGTAGCAGGATACGTAGCATAAGATTCAGCAGTAGATGAAGCAGCAGCAGAGCAGCAGAAGATGCAGCAGGAGATGCAACAGCAGGAGATGCAACAGCAGGAGATGCCACAGCAGGAGATGCCACAGCAGATGCAGCAGGAGATGAAATATCAGGAGATGAAGCCACAGATGCATCAGTTGAAGATGAAACAGGAGATGCAGAAGCACGAGATGCTTCAGCAGACTCAGCAGGAGATGCAGGATGAGATGAGGCAGCAGTTGTAGCAAGATATAACGTAGGACATGCAGCAGGAAATGTATCATCACAAAATGCAGCAGGAGATGCAGCAGGAAATGCAGGATGTGCAGATAAAGTAGATGCAACAGGAGATGCAGCAGCAGGAGATGCAGAAGCAGATGTAGCAGGAGATGCAGATTCAGCAGGAGATGCAGAAGGAAGAGAATCTTCAGCAGATGCAGCAGGATGTGCAGCATGACAAGATGTAGCAGGAGATACATCAGCAACAGATGCAGCAGCAGATGAGGCAGGAAATGGAGCAGTAGATGAAACAGCAGAGATGTAGCTGCAGATACATCAGCAGCAGATACAGAGAGGAGATGCAGCAGCAGTATATGAAGCAGCAGTATATGAAGCAGAAGATACAGTAGGAGATGCAGCACCAGGAGATGCAGCAGCAGGAGACTGAGGGGCAGAAAATGCAGTAGCAGAAGATTCAGCAGCAGGAGATGCATTAGAAGATGCAGAAGCAGGAGATGCAGCAGTGGAAGACACAGCAGGAGATTCACTAGGAGATGCAGCAGGAGGACGTGCAGCTTGAGATAGAGCAGCATGAGATGCAGCAGGATATGCAGCCACAGGAGATGCAGCAGGAAAGAAAGCAGCAGCAGATGCAGCAGCAGATACAGCAGCAGGAGATCCAGCAGCAGGAGATGCTGCAGTAGAAAATACATCAGGAAATGCAGAAGCAGATTTAGCAGGAGATGCAGAAGCAGATACAGCAGGAGGAGATGCAGCAGCAGGAGACGCAGCAAGATGTGATACAGCAGGTAATACAGCAGCAGAAGATGCAGCAGGAGATGTAGCAGGAGGTTCAGCAGCAGGAGATGCAGCAGCAGGAAATCATAGAATCATAGAATAAACAGGTTGGAAGAGAACCATCCAGTCCAACCATTCCTATCAAACACTAAATCATGCACCTTAGCACCTCGTCCACCCGTGTCTTAAACACCTCCAGAGAAGGTGAATCAACCACCTCCCTGGGCAGCCTCTGCCAGTGCCCAATGACCCTTTCCGTGAAAATTTTTTCCTAATGTCCAGACTAAATCTCCCCTGGCAGAGCTTGAGGCCATTCCCTCTCGTCCTGTCTCTTGTCACTTGGGAGAAGAGGCCAACTCCCTCCTCTCTATAACCTCCTTTCAGGTAGTTATAGAGAACAATGAGGTCTCCTCTCAGGCTCCTCTTCTCCAGGCTAAACAAACCCAGCTCTCTCAGTCACTCCTCATAAGGCCTGTTCTCCAGCCCCTTCACCAGCTTCGTTGCTCTTCTCTGGACTCGCTTCAGAGCCACAACATCCTTCTTGTGGTGAGGGGCCCAGAACTGAACACAGTATTCGTGATGCAGTCTCACCAGTGCCAAGCACAGAGGGAGGATAACCTCCCTGGAGCTGCTGGTCACACTGTTTCTGATACAAGCCAAGATGGCGTTGGCCTTCTTGGCCACCTGGGTACACAGCTGGCTCATGTTCAGTCGGCTGTTAACCAACACCCCCAGGTCCCTCTCCTCCAGGATGCTTTCTAGACAGACTTCTCCTAGTCTGTATGCAGAAGTATATACAGAAGCAGGAGATGCAGCAGCAGGAGATGCAGCAGGATATTCAGCACAGGAGATGCAGCAGCAGGAGATGCAGCAGCAGGATATGCAGCAAGAGGTGAATCATGAGAAATGCAGCAGGAGATTCTACAGCAGGAGATTCAGCAGGAGATGCAGCAGCATGATATACAGCAGAGGATGCAGCAGCAAATTAAACACCAGCAGATGAGGCTAGAGGAGATGCAGCAGGAGGAGATGCAGAAGGTTATGCAGCAGGAGATGTAGGTGGAGATGCAGCAGGAGATTCAGCAGCAGATGCAGCAGGACATGCATCAGCAGTAGGTGCAGCGGTGTAATCAGCAGCAGGAGATTCAGCAGAAGGAGATGCAGCAGCAGAAGACGCAAAGTAGTAGATGCAGAGAAGAAGATGCAGCAGAAGGAGATATAGCAGTAGATTCAGCCACACTAAATGCAGCAAGAGTTACAGCAGCAGGAGATAGACCAAGAGCAGATGTAGTAGGAGATGCAGCAGTAGATGAAGTAGCAGCAGATGCAGCAGCAGGTTCAGCAGATGCAGCAACAGTAGATTCAGAAGGAGATGAATCATCATGGGATGCAGCAGTAGGAGAAGCATCAGGAGATACAGAAGCAATGCAGCAGAAGATACAGATTTAGCAGGAGATGCAGCAACAGGAGGTGCTGCAGCAGATGCAGCAGCATGAGATGCAGCAGCATGAGATGCAGCAGCATGAGATGCAGCAGGAAGTGATGCATCCGGTAATACAGTGGAAGGAGATACAGCAAGAGATTCAGCAGCAGGACATACAGGACCAGGATATGCAGCAGTATATACGGAAGCAGGAGAGGCAGCAGCAGAATATGCAGCAGGAGAGATGCAGAAGTTAATGCAGCAGCAGCAGATGCAGCAGCAGGAGATGCAGCAGCAGGAAATGTAGCAGCAGGAGATGCTGCAGCACATGTAGCAGGAGGAGGTGCAGCAGCAAATTAAATACCAACAGATGAGGCAGGAGGAGATGCTGAAGCACATGTAGCAGGGGGAGATGCACCAGTAGTATATGCAGCAGTGTACACAGCAGCATCAGATTCATCAGCTGGTAATGCAGGAGGAGATCCAGCAGGAGGAGATCCACCAGCAGGAGATGCAGCAGCAGATGCAGCAGGAGATGCAGCAGCAGATGCAGCAGCAGATGCAGATGAATCTGCAGCAGCTGGAGATGGACCAGGAGATTAAGTGGGAGATGCAGCAAGAGGAGATGCAACAGGAAATGCAGCAGTAGAAGATGCAGCAGTAGATGCAGCAGGAATTTTAGCCGCTGGAGATACATCAGTAGGTACAGCAGCAGCAGTTGCAGCAGCAGATGCAGTATCAGGAGATGCATAAGAGATGCAGCAACAACTGATGTAGCAGGAAATGCTGGAGCAGGAGATGCAGAACTAGTATATCAGAAGCAGGAGATGCAGAAGGAGATGCATCAGCAGGAGATGCAGCAGGAGATGCATCAGCAGGAGGCACAGCAGCAGGATATGAGGCAGGAGATGAAGCAGGAGATGCTGCAGCAGGTGATGCAGCAGCAGTTGTAGCAACAGATGCAGCAGCAGGAGATGTTGCCATAGATGCAGCAGTAGGTGAAGCAGCACCAGATGAAGCAGCATATGCTGCAGATGCAGCAGTAGGAGATGCAGCAGGAAGAGATACAGCAGGAGAAGGAAATGAAGATAAAGAAGCAAGAGATGCAGCAGGAGATACACAGACAGGAGATGCAGCAGCAATAGATTCAGCAGGATATAAACAGCAGCAGATGCAGCAGCTGATGGAGCACCATGAGATGTACCAAGAGATACAGCAGGATATGCAGCCGAAGAGGATGCAGCAGGAGATAAATAAGCAGCAGATGCACCAGCAGAGGCAGCAGCAGTGGATGACGCAGGAGATACTGAAAGAGATGCGGCAGCAGGAGATGTAGTAGGGGGTGAAGCAGTAGAAGAAGTAGCAGTAGATGCAGCAGCAGTTGGATCAGGAAATGCAGCAGGAGATGCAGCAGCAGGAGATGCAGCCACAAGTGCATTCAGCAGGATATGCAGTAGGAGATGCAGCAGAAGGAGATTCTGTAGCAGGAGATTAAGCAGCCAACGCAGCAGGATATGCAGCATCAGTAGATGCATCAGAAGGAGATTCTGTAGCAGGAGATGAAGCAGCCGATGCAGCAGGATATACAGCATCAGTAGATGCATCAGCAGAGCATGCAGCAGGAGATCCAGCAGCAGGAGATACAGCTGGAGATGTAGCAGGAGACGCAGCAGCAGGAGATGAAGCAGCAGATGCAGCAGATGCAGGAGCAGATCCAGCAGCAGGAGATGCAGCAACAGGAGATGTAGCAGGAGATGCAGCAGTAAATGAAGCAGCAGCAGTTGCAACAGCAGATTCAGGAGATGATGCAGCATAAGATGAAGCAGGAGATGAAGTAGAAGATGCAGAAGCAAATGCAGCAGGAGATGCAGCAGCAGAAGCTTCAGGAGATGCAGCAGCAGACGCAGTAGTAGATGCAGAACCAGATACAGCAGAAGATGCAGCAGGAGATGTAGCAGGATATGCAGAAGCAGACGCAACAGCATGAGGTGTATCAACAGGAGATGCAGCAGGAGATGAAGCAGCGGATTTAGCAGGAGATTCAGCAACAGGAGATTCAGCAGGAGATGCATCAGCAGGAAATGCTGCAGGAAATTCTGCAGCAGGAAATTCGGCAGCAGGAGATGAAGTATAAACATATGCATCAGCAGTTGCAGCAGGAAGTGTAGCAGGAGATGTAGCAGCAGGAGATGCAGCCTCAGATGTATTCAGCAGGATATGCAGCTGAAATGCAGAAGCACAAGATGCATCAGCAGAAGATTGAGCAGCAGATGCAGCAGGAAATGGAGCATCAGGAGATGCATCCACAGATGCATGAGCAGAGGATGCAGCAGGAGATACAGCAGCAGGAGATGAAGCAGCAGGTGCAGCAGCAGGAGACACAAAAGTACATTAAGTAGCAGGAGATGCACCAGCAGGAATTTTAGCAGGAGATGCAGCAGTACATGAAGCATTTCCTGCTTATGCATCGCCTGCTGCATATTCTGCTGCTGTATCTCCTGCTGATTCATCTCTTGCTGATGCATGTTTTGCTGCATCTCCTGCTACTGTATCTCCTTCTGCTGCATCTCCTTCTTCTGCATCTACTGCTGCTACATTTCCTGCTGAATCTGCTGCTAAATCTGCTGCAGCATTTTCTGCTACTACATCTCCTTCTGCTACATTTCCTGCTGAACCTGCTGCTAAATCTGCTGCGGCATCTACTGCTACTGCATCTCCTGCTGTATATATTTCTGCTGCATCTCCTGCTGAATATATTTCTGCTGCATCTCCTGCTGAATATGCATTTCCTTCTGCATCTCCTGCTGCTGCATCTCCTGCTTCTGAATCTCCTGCTGCATCTGCTTCAGCATCTCCTGCTGCTGCATCTCAAGCTGCTGGATCTCCAGCTGCCTCTCCTGCTGCTGTGTCTGCTTCTGCATCTGCTGCTAGTGCATCTCCTGCTGCATCTCCTGCTGCTGCATTTCCTGATGCTGCATCTTTTTTTCTGCATTTACTTCTCTTCATCTCCTACAGCTGAATCTCTTGCTGCATCTGCTTTTACTGCATATCCTGCTACATCTCATCCGACTGCATCTTCTGCTGCATCTCATGCTGCATCTCATGCTACTACCTCCCCTACTGGTGCATCTCCTGCTGTTACCTCGTGCTATTTCATCTCCTGCTGCATCTCCTTCTGCTTCTTCTCCTAATGCATCTCCAGCTGCTGCATCTCCTGCTGCTCAATATCTTGCTTCATATTGGTCTGCTGCATATATTGCTGCTGCATCCCCTGCTGTATCTCCTGCTGCTGAATCTCCTGCTGCATCTCCTGCCACTGTATCTCCCCAGCTGCATCTCCTGCTGTATATCCTTGTGATTCATCTCTTAATGCATCTCCTGCTGCATCTCAGATGCTGCATATCCTGCTGCGCCTCCTGCTCAATCTACTGCTGAATACGCATTTGCGGCTGAATCTCCTGCTGCTGAATCTGCTGCTACATCTGCTTTTGATTCTCCTGCTACTTCATCTCCTGCTTCTGAATCTCCAGCTTCATCTCCTGCTGCTGCATCTCCTGCTGCTGCATCTCCTTCTCCGTTGCTGTTGCTTCTGATAATTCATCTCCTGCAGCTGAATCTGCTGATGCTGCATGTCGTGCTGCAAAGACTGCTGCATCTCCTGATGCTGCATTTCCTACTTCAGATCCTCAGGCATCTCCTCATGTTGCCTCTCCTGCTGCATTTCCTGCTGCATCTGCTACAGTATACTCTGCTACATCCACTTTTCCATCTCCTGCAGCTGCACCCCCTGCTTCTGCATCTCCTGCTGCAGCATTTCTGTCTGCTGCATCTTCTGCTACTGCATCTGCTACTGCATTTCCTGCTGCTCCATCTCCTCCTGCTGCATCTCATGCAGTATCTGGTCCTGCATCTCCTGCTGCTTCATCTCCTGCTCTATCTAGTGCTATATTTCCTCCTGTATCTCCTGCTGCTTAATCCCCCTTTGCACCTACTGCTTCAGATCCTCCTGCATCTCCTGCTACATATGCTGCAGCTGCATCTCCTGTTTCTGCATCTCCTGATGCATCTGGGGCTGCTGCATCTCCTCCAGCTGCATCTTCTGCTGATTCTGCTGTTGCATCAGGTGCTGAATCTCTTGCTGCATCTGCTTCTGAATTTCCTGCTGCTGCATCTGCTGCTCCTGTATCTGCTGCTGCAGCCACTGCTGCATCTCCTTCTGCTACTTCTCCTCCTGCATCTCCTTCTGTTACTTCACTTCCTGCATTTCCTCCTGATGCATCTCTTGATGCATCTCCTGCTGCATCTCCTGCTGTATCTCCTGCTCCTTTACCTCATGGTTCATCTTCTCTTGCTACAACTTCTGCTGCATCTCCTGCTGCATCTCCTACTGCATTTTCTGCTGATGCACATCACACTGGGGCATTTCCTGATGCATGTCTTGCTGCTGCATCTCCTGCTGAGTCTCCTACTGCTGCATGTGCAGCATATGCTGCTGCATCTGGTGCTGCTTCACCTAATGCTGCATCTGCTGCTGCTGCATCTGCTGCTGCATCTCCTGCAACTGCATCTCCTTCTGAATAAGCATCTCTTGTTTCATCTGATGCCTGCATCTCTTGCTGCTGCATCTCCTGCTGCTGCATCTGCTGTTTCATCTACTGCTTCATCTCCTTTTGCTGCAATTCCTCCTTCATCTCCTTCTGAATCTCTTGCTGTATCCCCTGCTGCATCTTCTGCTTTTGCATCTTCTGCTGCAGTATCTCCTCTTGCTGTATCTCCTGCTGCAGAATCGCCTGCTGCTGTATCTCCTACTGCATCTCGTGATACTTCATCTCCTTCTGCTGCATCCTCTGCTGCTGTCTGCTGCTGCATCTCCTGCTTCATTTCCTGCTGAATCTCCTACTCCTGCATCTCTTGCTGCATGTCCAGCTGTTGTATCTCCTGCTGATGCATCTCCTGCTGATGCCTCTCCTGCTGATGCATCTCCTGCTGGATGTGCTTCCGAATCTTCTGTGGCATCTGCTGATTCTGAATCTCCTGCTGATGCATCTCCTGCTGATGCATCTCCTGCTGCATCTCCAGATGCTGCATCTCCTGCTGGATGTGCTTCCAAATCTTCTGCGGCATCTGCTGATTCTGCATCTCCTGCTGCTGAATCTCCTGCTTCTGCATCTCCTGCTTAATGTGCTGCTGAATATGTTGCTGCATCTCCTGCTGCAAATCATGCTGAATATGCATCTCCTGCTGAATCTCCTCCCAATGCATCTCCTGCTGCTCCATTCCCTGCTGCTGCATCTCCTGCTACTACATCTCATATTTCATCTCCTCCTGCTGCATCTCCTGCTGCTGCATCCACTGCTGCTTTATCGTCTATTTAATCTACTGCTGCTGCATGTCCTGCTACATCTTCTGCTGTTGCATCTCCTTCTGCTGAGTCTCCTGAGGAATCTCATGCTGAATCTCCTGCTGCTGCATCTCCTTCTGAAAATCCTGCTGCATCTGTGGTGACTGCATCTCCTGCATCTGAATCTGCTGCTGCAGTGCTGCAGCTGCATCTCCTGCTGCTGCATCTCCTGCTCCTCAATCTCTTTCTCAATATCCTGATGATGTAGATGCAGGAGATACAGCAGCAGGACATGCAGAACTAGATGCAGCAGGATTTGACACATCAGGAGATAGAGCAGGAGATGCAGCTGGAAGAGATGATGCAAGACATACAGCAGGATATGCAGAATGAGATGCAATAGCAGGTGATGTAGAAGCAGGAGATGCAGCATGAGATTGAATAAGAGGAGATGCACCATGAGATGAAGCAGGGTATGCAGCATCAAGAGATTAAGCAGCAGGAGATGCAGTAGGAGATGCAGCAGGAGATGCAGCAGGAGATGCAGCAGAAGTAGATGCAGCAGTGTATGCAGCAGCAGGAGATTCAGCAGGAAATGCATGAAAAGGAGATGCAGCAGGAGATTAAGCAGTAGATGCAGCAGCAGGAGATGCAGTAGGAGATGCAGCAGAAGATGCATCAGCAAGAGATGAAGAACCAAGAGATTCAGCAGTAGATGTAGCAGTAGAAGATTATGCAGGAAATGCAGCTGCAGGAGATGCAGTAGCAGGAGATGCAGCAATATATGAAGCAGCAGGAGATGCCGCAGCAGGAGATGAAGTAGGAGATACAGAAGCAGGAGATGAAGAAGCAGGAGATGCAGCAGAAGAAGATGCGGCAGGTAATGCAGCAGCAGTAGATGCAGCAGGGTATGCACGAGCAGGATATTCAGCAGTAGGAGATGCAGCAGGATAGCAGCATCATGAGATGAATCCGCAGATGCATCAGTAGTAGATGCAGAAGAGTGAGATGCAGCAGGAGATGTAAAACAGGAAATGCAGCAGGAGATGCAGAAGGAGATTAAGGAGGATATGCAGCAGGACAAGATGCAGAAGGAGATGCAGCAGCCGGAGTTGCAGCAGCGGGATATTCAGAAGCAGCAAGTGCAGCTGGATATGCAGCAACAGCTCAGGCAGCAGAAGATTCAGCTGCATATTCAGAAGAATACGCAGCAGCAGAAGATGCAGCAGCTGGAGATGCAGCAGTAGGGGATGCAGGAGATTCTACAGAAGGAGAGTATGCGGGAAATACAGTAGCAGGTGATGTAGCAGAAGAAGATGCACTATGATGTGCAGCAGCAGGTTCAGCAGTAGATGCAGCAGCAGCAGATGAAGCAGCAGAAGATGAAGCAACAAATTCAGCACCAGCATATGCAGCAGCAGAGATTATGCATGAGATGCAGAAGCAGGAGATGCAGCATCAGAAGATGCATCAGGAAATGCATCAGCAGACATAGTAGCAAGAGATGCAGCAGTAGCAGATGCAGAAGGATGCGCAGCAGCAGTATATGCAGCAGTGGATGCAGCAGCAGGAGATTCAGCAACAGGTGATCCAGTAAGAAAGTAGCATCATGAGATGAATCCACAGATGCATCAGAAGGATATGAAGAAGCAGATGAAGATGCAGGAGTTGCAGGAGAAGATCTAGCAGCAGTAAATTCAGAAGGAGGCTATGTAGCAGGAGATGCAGTAGTAGATGAATCAGCAGCAGATGCCAGAGATGTAGCAGCAGGAGATACAGGAGATGCAGCAGCAGGATATGTAGCAGGATTTGCAGTAGTATGTGAAGAAGCAGCAGATGCATCAGGAAATGCAGAAGATGCAGCTGAAAGAGATGCAGAAGGAGATTCATCAGGAGGAGATGCATCAGGAGGAGATGCATCAGGAGGAGATGGAGCAGGATATTCAGCCAGAAAAGATTCAGCAGGAGATGCAGCAGGAGATGCAGAAGGAGTTTGAGTAGCAGGTGATGTAGCAGCAGTATATGCAGCAAGAGATTGAGTAAGAGGAGATGCACCATGAGATGCAGCATCAGAAGTTGCAGCAGGAGATGCAGCAGCAATATATGCAGCAGAAGGAGATGAATCAGGAGATGGCAGCACCAGGAGATTAAGCTGTAGGAAATGAATTAGGATATTCTGCAGCTGGAGACGCAGCAGCAGAACATGCAGCTGGCGATGCAGCAGCAGTAGATGCAGCAGTGTATGCAGCAGCACGAGATTCAGCAGCAGAAGGTGCAGCAGGAGATGTAGCAGCAGGAGATGCAGCAGGAGATGTAGCATAAGGAGATGCAGGAGGATATCCAGCATCAGGAGATGCAGCAGCAGGAGATGCAGCAGTAGATGAATCTACAGCAGATGCAGCAAAAGATGCAGGAGATTCAGAAGCAGCAGATGCAGCAGCAGGAGATGTGGCATGAGATGCAGAAGCAAGAGATGCAGCAGCAGATTCATCCGCAGGAGATGCAGCAGCAGATTCATCCGCAGGAGATGCAGCAGCAGGGGAAGCAGTAGCAGGTGATGCAGAGAAGAAGATGCAGAGAATGAGAAGCAGCAGGAGATGCAGCAGGTGATGCAGTTGCAGTAGATGCAACAAGAGATACAGCAGCAGGATATGTAGCAGTAGATGCAGGAGCAAATGCTGCAGATGCAGCAGACAATGCAGTAGGAAACACAGAAAATGCAGCAGAAATAGATGCAGAAGGAGATGTATAAGGAGAAGATTCACCAGCAGGAGATACAACAGGAAATGAAGTAGGAGATGCAGCAGGAGGAGTTGCATCAGTAGAGGCAGCAGCAGACACAACAGCAGGAGATGTAGCAGCAGGAGATACAGCAGAAGTAGATGCACTAGGGGATGCAGCAGACGGAAATGAATCAGAATAATATGCAGCAGGAGATACAGCAGCAGGCTATGCTAAATCAGGAGATAAAGCAGAAGGAGATGCTGCAGAATATACACAGTAGAAGATGCAGCAGCATGAAATGCAGCAGGAGGTGCATATTTAGCAGAAGATGCAGCAGGAGATGCATCTGCATACTCAGCATCATATCACAGAATCACAGAATAACCAGGTTGGAAGAGACCCACTGGATCGTCGAGTCCAACCATTCCCACCAATCCCTAAATCATGCCCCTAAGTACCTCATCCACCCTCATCTTAAACACCTCCAGGGAAGGTGAATCAACCACCTCCCTGGGCAGACTGTTCCAATGCCTAACCACCCTCTCCGTGAAGAATTTTTTCCTTATCTCAAGCCTAAATCTCCCCTGGTGGAGCTTGAGGCCATTCCCTCTCGTCCAGTCCCCTGTCACTTGGGAGAAGAGCCCAGCTCCCTCCTCTCCACAACCTCCCCCCAGGTAGTTGTAGAGAGTAATAAGGTCTCCCCTTAGCCTCCTCTTCTCCAGGCTAAACAACCCCAGCTCTCTCAGTCGCTCCTCATAAGATTTGTTCTCCAGCCCCTTCACCAGCTTTGTTGCTCTTCTCTGGACTTGCTCCAGAGCCACAACATCCTTCTTGTGGTGAGAGTCTCAGAACTGAACACAGGATTCAAGGTGCGGTCTCACCAGTGCCAAGTACAGGTGGAGAATAACCTCCCTGGACCTGCTGGTCACGCCATTTCTGATACAAGCCAAGATGCCATTGGCCTTCTTGGCCACATGGGCACACTGCTGGCTCATGTTCAGTCAGTTGTCAACCAACACCCCCAGGTCCTTCTCCTCCTGGCAGCTTTCCAGCCAGGCTTCTCCTAGTCTGTAGCTCTGCTTAGGGTTGTTGTGCCCCAAGTGCAGGACTCGGCATTTAGCCTTGTTAAACCTCATGCCGTTGGTCTCAGCCCAGCAGTCCAGCCTGTTCAGGTCCCTTTGCAGAGCCTCCCGACCCTCCAGCAGATCCACACTTCCACCCAGATTGGTGTCATCTGCAAACTTGCTAAGGGAGCACTCAATGCCTTCATCCAGGTCGTTGATAAAGACATTAAACAGGACTGGACCCAGCAATGAGCCCTGGGGAACCCCACTTGTAACTGGCCTCCAGCCGGATTTAACTCCATTTACCACCACCCTCTGGGCCCGGTCATTCAACCAGTTTTTCACCCAGGAGAGTGCGAACCCGTCCAGGCCAGAGGCCGACAGTTTCTGAAGCAGAATGCTATGAGAACTTGTATCAAAGGCTTTACTGAAGTCCAGGAAGACCACATCCACAGCCTTTCCCTCGTCCAAGAGTTTAGTCACTCGGTCATAGAAGGTGATCAGATTACTCTGGCAAGACCTGCCTTTCATGAACCCGTGTTGACTGGGCCTGATCACCCGGTTCTCTTGCAAGTGCTTCATGATCGCACTCAAGATCACCCACTCCATGACTTTCCCCGGTACCAAAGTCAGACTGACATGCCTGTAGTTTCCTGGATCCTCCCTGTGCCCCTTCTTATAGATGGGCACGACATCAGCCAGCCTCCAGTCCAGTGGAACCTCCCCAGTCATTCAGGACTGTTGGAAGATGATGGAAAGGGGTTTGGCCAGCACATCCGCCAGTTCCCTCAAAACTCTTGGGTGGACTCCATCCTGCCCCATAGACTTGTGGGCATCTAGCTGGGCAAGCAAGTCTCTAACCACCTCCTCTTGGACCTTGGGAACCTCATACTTCTCTTCCAACCCCTGGGGTTGTGCACAGAGGGAACAATTTTCCTTACTGTTAAAGACTGAGGCAAAGTAGGCATTGAGTACTTCAGCCTTGTCTTCATCCCCTGTTACTCTTGTTCCCTCTGCATCTACTAGGGACTGGAGATTCTCCCTAGCCCTCCTTTTGCTGTTGATGTATTTGTTGTCTTTCACAGTCTTGGCCAATCGCATTTCTAGTTGGGCCTTAGCCCTCCTGACTTTTTCCCTGCACATTCTCACTTCCTCCCTATAGTCCACCCAGGTTGCCTGCCCCTTCCTCCAGAAGTCGTAGACCTTCCTCTTCCTATTGATGTCTCTTAGGACCTCCCTACTCAACCATGCTGGTTTCTTACCCCGCCGGCTACTTTTCTGTAACTTGGGGACGGCTTTCTCCTGAGCTGCTAGGAGTTCCTTCTTGAAGAGTGCCCAGCCCTCATGGACACCTTTGCCTTCAAGGAGCACCTCCCATGGGACTTTTCCAACCAGCCTTCTGAACAGCCCAAAGTCTGCTCTCTGAAAGTTGAGGGTGACTGTTCTGCTAACCTCCTTCTTCATCTTACCCCACACTGAGAACTCTATCATCTCATGATCACTTTGCCCCAAGCGTCCTCCAACCTTCACATCCCCCACCAGTCCTTCTCTGTTCACAAACAGCAGGTCCAGGAGGGCACCGTCCCTTGTCGGTTCGCTCACCAGCTGTGTGAGGAAGTTGTCTTCCAGACACTCCAGGAACCTCCGGGACTGCTTCCTTTCTGCTGTATTATACTCCCAGCCTATGTCTGGGAAATTGAAGTCTCCCACAAGGACTAGAGGTAGCGATTTTGAGACTACAGTCAGTTTGTAGAAGAGTTCATCAGCTGCTTCTTCTTGGCTGGGTGATCTATATCAGACTCCCATCACAATACCGGCCTGCCCGTGGGCTCCTCTGATTTTCACCCACAGGCACTCAGTCCCATCCTGACCGTAGTCCAGTTCGAGGGTATCAAAGCCCTCTCTAACACAGAGGGCTACCCCACCTCCTCCTCTGCCCTTCCTGTCCTTCCTGAAGAGTTTATACCCCACCATGGGTACGCTCCAGTTGTACGAGTCATCCCATCACGTCTCCGCAATGGCAACAACATTGTAGTCTCCTTGCCCTACCACAGCTTCCAGTTCCTCCTTCTTATTTCCCATGCTGCATGCATTGGTGTAAATGCACTTCAGCTGGGCAGGCATAGCTTCAGCCTTCGTAATAGGGCTTCTCCCCAACTGAGCGGTCTTTGAGTTAACTAAGGCCACAGTGCCAGTTTGCTGCCTACCATCCTCAGCTGCACTCACCCCCTCTTGCTTAGTGATGATATACTGGCAGGCATCGCCAGCACACCACCTCTTTGCCACTGAAGTGTCACCTCCAGGCTCACTCCCATCCTGCCTGGACTCCATCCCCTCCCCCTTCACATGTAGTTTAAAGCTCGATTTATGAGCTTAACCAAGTTTTTGGTGAGGGCTTTTTTCCCCCTAGGAGACAGGCGTGTCCCATCCCTAGTAAGAAAGCCTGGGGGATGCTGAAGAAGATGCAGAAGGAGGAGATGCAGCAGAGGATGCAGCATCAAGAAATGCAGCACTGGGAGATGCAGTAGGAGATGCAGCAGCAGGCGACGATGCAGGAGATGAAGCAGCAGGAGAAGCAGCAGCAGGAGATGCAATAGGAGAGGCTGAAGGCAGATATGCAGCAGTAGGATATGTAGAAGTTGTTTATAAAGCAGCAGGAGATGCAGCAGCAGGAGATGCAGCTGCAGATATATCAGTAATGCAGCAGGAGATGCTTCGGAGATTCAGCAGAAGGAGATGCTGTAGCACATACAGCACCCGATGCAGCAGCAACAGATGTAGCAGCAGGTGATGAAGCAGCAGATACAGCAGGATATGCAGATACAGGAGGAGATGCAGCAGCAGAAGATGTGGAAGGAAGAAATGCAGTAGGAAATACAGGACCAGGAATTGCCACAGCAGGAGATGCAGCAGCAAGAGATGAAGCAGGAGATGTAGCAGAAGGGGATGTAGCAGCAGGAGATGCAGCAGGAGATGCAGCAGCAGGAGATGCAGCAGCATTTTATCCAGCAGGCCAAGATGAAGCAGGATATTGAGCAGCAGGAGATGCAGTGGAGGGAGATGCAGCAGGAGGTGCACCAGAAGGGGTGGTAGTAGCAGGAGATATAGCAGGAGATGCAGCATCAGGGGTGGTAGTAGCAGGAGATGCAGCAGGAGATGCCGCAGCAGAAGATACTGCAGGAGATGCAGCAGCAGATGATGCAGCAGGAGATTCAGCAGCAGACACAGTAGCAGGACATGCAGCAGCAGGAGATGCAGCAGGAGATTCAGTGGCAGGAGATGCAGCAGGAGAGGTAGCAGCAGGATATTCAGCAGCAGACACAGCAGAAGGAGATGCAGCAGCAGAAGATGTATCAGGACATGCAGCAGTAGTCGATGAAACAGAGGACAAAGCAGCTGAGGTTTCTGCAGCAGGAAATGAAGCAGCAGGAGATACAGTAGAAGATATAGCAGCAGGAGATGCAGCAGCAGGTGATGTAGCAGCATCTTCAGCAGCACATTCAGCAGGAGATGCAGAAGCAGGAGATTCAGCAGCAGGAGATGCAGACTTAGCAGATGCCCGAGCAGATTTAGAAGCACAATCAGCAGGAGATGCAGCAGCAGGAGATTCAACAGCAGGAGATCCAGCAAGTAAGCAGCATCATGAGATGCATCAGAAGGATATGGAGCAGGAGATGCAGCAGCAGGCATTGCATTAGCAGATGCAGCAGCAGGAGATGCAGGAGGAGATGCAGTAGCAGGAGATGCAGCACAGGAGATGAAGAAGGAGATGCAGCAGGAGGAGATGCAGAAGGAGATGCAGCAGGAGATGCAGCAGCATGAGGTCCAGCAGGTGCAGCAGCAGGGGATGCAGTAGAAGGAGATGCAGAGAAGAAGATGCAGAGAATGAGAAGCAGCAGAAAGAGATGCAGCAGGGGATGTAGTCGCAGGGGATGTAGTCGCAGGGGATGCAGTCGCAGGAGATGCAGCCTGAGATGCAGATGCAGCAGCAGGAGAGGCAACAGCAAATGGAGTAGCAGTAGATGCACCAGCAGGAAATGTAGCAGGAGATGCAGAAGTTTATGAAGCAGCAGCAGATGCAGCAGAAAATGCTGCAGGTGCAGCACTTGGAAATTCATCAAGAGATTCAGCAGTAGATGATGCAGCAGCAGGAGATGCAGCAGCAGTAGATGCAGCAAGGTATGCACCAGCAGGAGATTTAGCAGCAGGAGATGAAGCAGAAGAGCAGAATTATGAGATGAATCCGCTGTTGAATCAGAGGTAGTTGCAGATGGAGATGCAGCAGCAGGATATACAGCAGAAGATGCAGCAGCAATAGATGCAGGAGGAGATCCAGCAAGAGGAGATACATCAGCAGGAGATGTAACAGCAGATGCAGCAGCAGGAGAGGCAGCAGGAGATGCAGCAGGAGGAGATTCAGCAGGAGATGCATCAGGAGTTGAAGCTGTAGGAGATGCATCAGGAGATGCAGCAACAGGAGATGCAGCAACAGGTGATGCATCAGGAATGCAGAAGGAGGTTCAGTAGCAGGTGATGCAGCGGCAGATGCAGCCGATGGAGATGGAGCAGCAGAAGATGTAGCAGAACATGCAGCAGCAGTAGATGAAACAGAGGATGCTGACGTACGGGATACACAGCAGGAGAGATTCATCAGCACGACATGCAGCAGGAGATGCATATTCAGCAGGAGGTGCAGCAGGAGATGCAACAACATATTCAGCAGGAGATGAAGAAGCCAGAGATTCAGCAGAAGGAGATGAAGACTCAGCAGATGCCGCAGCAGATACAGAAGCACATTCAGCAGGAGATGCAACAGCAGGAGATGGAGAAACAGATGCAGCCAGAAGAGATGCAGTAGGAGATGCAGCAGGATATGCAGGAGATGCAGTAGCTGGTGATGTAGTACCAGGATATGCAGCAGGAAATTGAAAGGAGATGCACCAGCAGACGAAGCAGCAGTAGATGCAGGAGCAATATATGCAGCAGAAGGAGATGAAGCAGGAGATGCAGCAACAGGAGATTAAGCAGCAGGAAATGCCTTAGGAGATGCAGGAGCAGGAGATGCAGCATCAGGAGATGCCTCAGGTGATGTGACATCAGAAGATGCAACAGGAGATGCATCAGCAGTAGATGCAGCAATATATGCTGCAGCAGCAGATTAAGTAGTAGGAGATGCAGCAGGAGATGCTGCAGCAAAACATGCAGCAGCAGAGGTGGCAGGAGATGCAAGAGGACATCCAGAAAGAGGATATGCAGCAGCAGGAGATGCAGCAGGAGATGCAGCAAGATATGCAGAAGCAGGAGATGCATCAGCAGGAGATGGGGCATGAGATGCAACAGGAAGGCAGCAAGGGATTCAGCAGCAGGAGATGAAGCAGCAGATGCAGCAGCAGGATATGCAGCAAAAAGAGATGCAGCAGGTTATGCAGCAGCAGGAGATGCAAGAGGAGATGCAATAGCAGGAGATGCGGTAGGATTAGATTCAGCAGGAGATGCATCAGGAGATGCAGAATCAGGAGATGCAGCATCAGAAGATGCAGCATCAAGAGGTGCATCAGAAATGCAGCAGGGGATTTAGTAGCAACTGACTCAGCACGAGATGCAGTAGGAGATGCAGCAGCAGGAGGTGCAGCAGGAGAGGCAGCAGATGGAATCACAGCATCAGGAGATGCAGCTGGAATGCAGTAGGGGATTCAGCATCAGGAGATGCAGCAGCAGATGCAGGAGATGCAGCAGCAAGAGATGCAGGAAGAGGAGATGCATCAGGAGATGCAGCAGGAGGAGGTGAAGCACCATGAGATGTAGCAGAAGATGCAGCAGCAGGGGAAGCAGTAGAAGGAGATGCAGAGATAGAGAAGCAGCAGAAGCTGATGCAGCAGGAGAAACAGCCGCAGTAGATGCAGCAAGAGATAGAGCAGCAGCAGATTCAGCAAGAGATACAGCAGCAGCAGTTTCAGCAGCAGAAAATGTAGCAAAAGATTCAGAAGTATATGGGCAGCATCAAAATCAGCAGAAAATGCTGCAGGTGTAGCACTAAGAGATTAATCAGGAGATGCAGCATTAGATGATGCTGGAGCAGGAGATGCAGCATGACATGCAGCAGCAGTAGACAAAGTAGGGTACGCAGCAGCAAGAGATGCAGCAGGGTTTCCAGCAGCAGGTGATTCAGAAGCAGGGGAACCAGCAAGACAGCAGAATCATGAGATGAATCTGCAGATGCATCAGAAGGATATGGAGCAGGAGATGCAGCAGCAATAGTTGCAGCAGCAGATGCAGCAGCAGGAGATGCAGAAACAGGAGATGTAAAAGGAGATGCAGCAGTAGATGAATCAGCAGCAAATGCAGCAGCAGATGCAAGAGATGCATCAGGATTTGATTTAGCAAGAGATGCAGCAGGAGATGCAGCAGAAGGTGGTGCAGCAGCAGGAGATGCAGCAGTAGGGAAAGCAATAGCAGGAGATGCAGAGAAGAAGATGCCGAGAATGAGAAGCAGCAGCAGGAGATGCAGCAGGAGATGCAATGGCAGATGCAGCAGCAGTAGATGCACCAGCAGATGCACCAGCAGATGCAGAAGTATATGAAACAGCAGCAGATGCAGCAGAAAATTCTACAGATGCAGCAGTAGGACATTCAGCAGGAGATGCAGCAGGAGGAGATGCAGCAGGAAATGCAGAGGAGGCAGCAGCAACTGATGCATAAATAGATGCATCAGGAGAAGATTCAATGAAATGTAGAGAAGAAAATGCAGAGAATGAGAAGCAGAAAAAGGAGATGCAGCAGGAGAAGCCACAGTAGATGCATCAAGAGATACAGCAGCAGCAGAGGCAGACTCTGATGCAGCAGTAGGAGATATAGCAGGAGATGCAGCAGTAGATGATGCAGCAGCTTGAGATGCAGCAGGAGATTCAGCAGCAGTAGATGAAGTAGGGTATGCAGTAGCAGGAGATTCAGCAGCAGGACATTAAGCAGGAGAGGCATGAGATGTATACGCTGATGCATCAGAAGTAGTTGCAGCAGGAGATGCAGCAGAAGGAGGTGCAGCAGAAGATGAAGCAGCAAGAGATGCAGGAGGAGATCCAGCAGGATGAAATAGAGCAGCAGGAGATGCAGTAGGAGACGCAGCAGGAGGAGATTCAGAAGGTGATGCAACAGGAATTGCAGCATCAGGAGATGCAGCATCAGGAGATGAAGCAGGAATGTAGCAGAAGATTCAGAAGAAGGTGATTCAGCAGCAGATGCAGCAGCAATAGATGATACAGAGGTTGCAGCAGCAGGGGTAGCTGCGGCAAGAGATGCAGCAGCAGGAGATTCATCAGCACGAGATGCAGCGAGAGATACATATTCAGCAGGAGATGCAGTGGCATGTTCAGCAGCACATTTAGCAGGAGATGCAGAAGCAAGAGATGCAGCAGCACAAGATGCAGACTCAGCAGGTGCCACAGCATACTTAGAAGTACATTCATCAGAAGATGCAGCAGCAGGTAATGTAGATTTAGGAAATGCAGCAGAAGATCTATCAGCATGAAATACATCAGCAGTAGATACAGCAGCAGAGAATGCAGCAGCAGGAGATGCAGCAGCAGGAGATGCACCAGGGGATGCAGCAGCAGGAGATTAAGCATCACGAGATGCAGCAGGAGATACAGAAGCAGGTGATGATGCAGCAGGAGATACAGAAGCAGGCGATGATGCAGCAGGATATACAGCAGCAGGAGATGCAGCAGAAATTGCAGCAGGAAATGCAGGAGGAGTTATAGCAAGAGATGCAGCAGAAGGAGATGCAGGAGGAGATGAAGCAGAGGTAGATGCAGCAGGAGATGCAGGAAGCAGATTAAACAGGAGATTCGGATTATGAAGGAGATATAGTAGCCGGAGTTGCAGCAGCAGGTTCAGCAGCAGTAGATGCATCAGCAGGAGATGCAGCAGTAAGAGATGCAGTAAGAGAAGGTGCAGCATAAGGATATGCATCAGGAGAATCCACAAGATCTTCAGCAGGAGATGCAGGATCACGAAATGCAGAAGCAGGAGACACAGCAGCAGGAGATTCAATAGGAGATATAGAAGCAGGAGATGCAGCAGTAAATTCAGCAGGAGATGCATCAGGAAGAGATGCATCAGGAGGATATATAGCAGGAAATGCAGCAGGAGGAGATGCAGCAACAGGAGATCTAGCAGAAAGAGATGCAGCAGGAGATGCCACAGGTGACAGAGCAGTAAGTAAAGCAGCAGGAGATGCAGCTGTAGGAGATGCAGCAGGATATATATCAGCAGAAGTTGTAGCAGCAGGAGATGCATGAGAAGCTGAAGCAGGAGATGACGCAGGAGATGCAGCAGCAGGAGCTATATCAACAGATTCAGCAGGAGATGCAACAGCAGGAAATGCAGTAGGAGATGCAGTAGCAGATGCAGCAGAAGGAGACGAAGAGAAGATGCAATAGGAGATGCAGCAGCAGAAGATGCAATAGGAGATGCAGCAGCAGGAGATTCAATAGGAGATGCAGCAGGATATTCAGCAGCAGACAGAGCATCAGGATATTCAGCAGCAGCAGATGCAGCAGCAGATGCATTAGCAGGATATGCAGGAGGAGCTTAAGCAGCAGATTCAGCAGGAGATGCAACAGCAGCAGATGCATCAGCAGATGCAGCAGAAGGAGAGGCAGAGAAGCAACAGGATATGCAGCAGCAGGAGATGTAGCAGCAGGAGATGCAGCAAGAGATGCAGCAGAAGGAGATGTAGAAGCAGCAGGAGATTCAGCAGCAGACACAGCATAAGGAAATTCAGCAGCAGGAGGAGATGCACCAGGAGATGTAGTAGCATGAGATGCCACAGGATATTCATCAGGAGATTCAGCAACAGGAGATACAGCAGCAGGAGAAGCAGCAGGAGATGCCACAGCAGATGCAGCAGGAGATGCAGCAGCAGGAGATGCAGCAGGATAGGAATATTCAGCAGGAGATGCAGCAGCAGTAGATGCAGTAGGAGACGCAGCAGCAGGAAATGCTGCAGCAGGAGATGCAGCAGCAGGAGATGCAGCATGATATGCAGCAGCAGATAAAACCGCAAATGCAGAAGCAGTAGATACAGCAGGAGGAGATGCAGCAGCAGATGCAGTAGTAGATACAGATTCAGCAGGAGATTCAGCAGCAGGAGGTGCCGCAGCAGATTCACAGCAGGAGATGCAACAGCATAAGATGCAGCAGCAGATGTGCAGAAGTAGAGGCAGCAGTAGGACATGCAGCAGAAGAAGATGCAGCAAAAAATGCAGCAGCATTAGATGCAGCAGGGGATGCACTAGCAAGAGATGCAGCATTATCAGGAGATGCATTAATAGATGAAGCAGCAAGATATACAGAAGCAGAAGATACAAAAGGAGATGCAGGAACAGGAGATGCAGTATGAGATACAGCAGGAGATGCACCAGCAGGAGATGTAACTAGAGATTCAGCAATAGATGAAGCAGCAGCAGATGCATCAGGAAATGCAGAAAGAAATATAGCAGAAGGTGCACCAGCAGGAGATGCACCAGCAGGAGATGCCACAGAAGAGGCAGCAGGAGATGAAATATCAGGAGATGAAGCCACAGATGCATCAGCTGAAGATGAAACAGGAGATGCAGCAGCATGAGAGACAGCAGAAGATACAGCAGTAGATGCAGCAGAAGATGCAGCAGCACATGCAGCAGAAGATGCAGCAGCAAGAGATGCAGAAGCAGATGTAGCATAAAAATGCAGCTTCAGCAGGAGATGCAGTAGAAAGAGAATCTTCAGCAGATGCAGCAGGTTGTGCAGTACGATGAGATGTAGCAGGAGATACAGCAGAAGCAGAGGGAGCAGGAAGTGCAGCAGGAGATGCAGCGGCAGAGATGTAGCAAGAGATTCATAAGCAAGAGACATAAAAGCAGAAGAGGCAGCAGTAGGATATGAAGCAGAAGATACAGCAGGATATGCAGCAGCAGGAGATGCAATAGCATTAGATGCAGCAGAAGAAGATGAAGCAGTTGGATACGCATCAGGAGATGCAACAGTAGCTGCAGCAGGAAATCAAGGAACAGAAGATGCAGCAGCAGAACATACAGCAGGAGATGCAGCAGGAGGAGATGCAGCAGCAGGAGATACAGTTGGAGATGCAAAAGCAGGAGATACAGCTGCAGATAGAGCAGCAGGAGATCCAGCAGCAGGAGATGCATCAGCAGGGGATGCAGCAGTAGGAGATGCAGAAGCAGATGCAGAAGCAGATGCAGCAGGAGATGCAGATTAAGCAGGAGATGCAGCAGTAGGAGATGCTGTGCATATGCAGCAGGAGCAGATGCAGCAGTAGGAGACGCAGCAGGAGGTGATGCAGCAAGTAATACAGCAGCAGGAGATGCAGAAAGAGATTCAGCAGCAGGATATGCAGCAGTATATAAAGAAGCAGGAGATGCAGCAGCAGGAGATACAGAATATGCAGCAGGAGAGGCAGGGCAAACTGATGAAACAGCAGATGAAGCAAGAGGAGATGGAGCAGGAGATGCAACAGGAGATGAATCACCAGGAGATGCAGAAGCAGGGGATTGAGCAGGAGATGGAGCAGCAGCAGATGCACCAGCAAGATCTGAAGCAGCAGGAGATGCATTAGGAGATGCATTAGAAGGAGATGAAGCAGGAAGATATTCAGTAGAAGGAGATGAAGCAGGAGATGCAGCATCAGAAGATTGAGCAACATGATATGCATTAGGACATGCTGCAGCAGGATATGCAGCAGCAGAAGATGCAGCAGGCGATGCAGCAGCAGTAGGTGCAGCAGTGTATGTAGAAGCACGAGATTTAGCAGTAGGAGATGCAGCAAGAGATGCAGCTGGAGATTCAGCAGGAGGAGAGCAGCAAAAGATCTAGCAGGAGATGAAGAAGCAGCAGATGCAGCAGGAGATTCAGCAGGAGATACAGCAGGAAATGCAGCAGTAGATGAAGCAGGAATTGAAGCAGCAGGAGATGCAACAGCAGAAAATGCACTATCATGATATGCAGCAGGAGACGCATATTCAGCAGGAGATGCAGGAGGAGATTCAGAAGAAGGAGATGCAGTAGGAGATAGAGCATGATATGCAAAATCAGGAGATTCAACAGAAGGATTGAAGCAGAAGGAGATACATCTGCAGCACATACAGCATCAGGATAAGCAGCAGGAGATGCAGCAGCAGAAGATGCAGCATCAGGAGATTTAGCAGCAGATGCAGCAGTAGATGAAGCAGCAGCAGATGCAGCTGATGAAGCAGCAGGAGATTCAGTAGGAGATACAGTAGGAGATGCAGCAGCAGAGGATTCAGCAGCAAGAGATGCAGGAGATGTAGCAGCATTTGCAGCTGCAGGAGATTCAGGCGCAGGAGACGCAACAGCAAGAAATGAAGCAGGAGATGCAGGAGCAGCGGATGTAGCAGCAGATTAAGCAGGAGTAGATGCAGCAGCAGATGCAGCAGCGGCAGATGAAGTTGCAGCAGACTGAGATGCAGCAAGAGATGCAACAGCAGGACATACATTCAGAGATGCAGCAGCAGAAGATGCAGCAGGAGATGCAGAAGCAGGCAATTCAGCAGCATTTGCAGCAGCAGGAGATGCAACAGTATAAGCAACAGCAGGAGATGCAGAAACAGGGGATTCAGCAGCAGATGCAGCAGTAGGAGATGGAGCAGCAGGAGATGCAACAGCTGAAGATGCAGCAGCAGGAGACGATGTAGGAGATGAAGCAGCAGGAGAAGCAGCACCAGGAGATGTAATAGGAGATGCTGAAGCCAGATATGCAGCAGTAGCTTATAAAGCAGCAGGAGGTGCAGCAGCAGGAGATGCAGCAGCAGATTCATCAGCAATGCAGCAGGAGATGCATCAGAGATTCAGCAGAAAGAGATGCCGCAGTAGGTGCTGCAACAGATGCAGCAGCAGGAGATGTAGAAGGAAGAAATGCAGCAGGAAATGCAGCACCAGGAATTGCCACAGCATGAGATGCAGCAGCATGAGATGCAGCTCGAGATGTAGTAGAAGGGGATGCAGGAGCAGATGCAGAAGGAAGAGATTCAGAAGAACATGCGGTAGCAGGTGATTCAGCAGCAGGTGCAGTAACAGGAGATGCTGCAGCAGAAGATGCAGCAGCAGGAGATGCAGAAGACCAAGATGATGCAGGATACTGAGCAACAGGAGATGCAGTGGTAGGAAATGCAGCAGGAGATGAAGCAGCAGGAGATGCAGCAGCAACGGAGGCAGTAGCAAGCATGAGATGCAGCAGGATATGCAGCAGCAGGAGATACAGTAGCAGCAGATGCAGCAGGAGATACAGCAGCAGATTCAGCAGCAGGAGTTGAAGTGAAGAAGATGCAAAAAGCAGGACATGCAGCAGCAGGACATGCGGCAAGAGATGGAGCAGGAGCAGATGCAGCAGCAGATACAGCAGCAGGAGAGGCAGCAGCAGGAGATGCAGCAGGAATTGTAGCAGCAGGAGATTCAGCAGTAGATGCAGCAGGAGAGGCAGCAGCAAGAGATGAAACAGCAGGAGATACAGCAGGAGGATATGCAGCAGGAGATGCATCAGCAGGAAATGTTTCTGCTACTTGAGGTCCTCCTGCATCTCCTGCTGCATCTCCTGTGTCTGCATCTACTTCTGCATCTCCTGATGCTGCACCTCCTTCTGCTGCATCTACTGCTGAATTTTCTGCAGCATCTCCTGCTGAATCTCCTCCTGCTGTAACTCCTGCTTCATCTTTTGCTGCTGCACCTCCTGCTGCTGTATCTCTTTCTGCATCTCCTCCTGCTGCATTCTCTGCTGATGCATCTGATGCAGCTCCTCCTGCTGCTGCATATCTTACTGAATCTGCGTCTTTCTCTGCATATCCTGTTGCATATCCTGCTGCTGCATCTGGTACTGATGCCTCTGCTCCTGAATTTGTTGCTGAATCTCCTGCTGCGGCATCTTCTGCTGCATCTTATGCTGATGCATCTCCTGCAGCATCTCTTGCTGCTGAATATCCTGCTGATGCATTTCCTGCTGATGCATATCTTGCTGAATATGCTGTTGAATCTTCCTCTGCATCTGCTGCGGCTGCATTTCTACTGCTGCATCTCCTGCTGCATCCCCTGCTGCATCTCCTCCTGCTTCTCCTGCTACATTTCCTGCAGCTTCATCTCCTGTAGCTTCATCTCCTGCTGCAGCAACTCCTGCTGCTGCATCTACTGCACTATCTCCTGCTTCTGCATCTCCTGCTGCATCTCCTTCTGCAGTATATCCTTCTGCATCTCCTCCTATGTCATCTGCTGCCACATTTCCTGCTGCATCTCCTGCTGCTACATCTCCTGTTGCTACACCTCCTGCTGCTGCATTTGTTGCAGCATCTCCTGCTGCTACTTGTTCTGAATATGCATATCCTGCTTCATCTCTTACTGCAACTCCTGCATCTCCATTTCCTGCTTTTTTATGAAAATTTAACTCCTGCAGGTAATATTCCAGAATGGAATGCTGCTGCTTCTGAATGTCTTCTCTTATAGTGCTTTCACTGCAGGATGACTTCTCTGGAAGCATTTTCACTTCAAGCTGCGAAGCTCAACTAACAGAACTTTTTCATATAGGGATCTGAATTGTGACTTAACTGCGCTTATGAAGGTGCTTTAGGAAAAGTGAGTAACTCCCGCAGGTAAGATGCTTGCATGAAATTCTGCAGTTTTTTAATGTCTTGTCTTATAGTGTTTTCACTTAAAACTTTCAGTCTAGGCTTGAGTATTGTAACATCAGAATGGCTATTATATCATCACTTGAAAATTTCAGAGCGTTCAGCACAGGTACCGCAGGGAAGCTGCTACCATCAAATGCTGGCTCTCGTTAGAGGGTTCTCTTGAAGAGGTTTCACTGCAAGCTGCAAAGTACGACTATCAAAACGTTTTAGTATAGGGTTCTTAATTGTGATTTAACTGCACCTATTAAGGTGATTTAGGAAAATCGAATAACGCCCACAATGAAGGTGCTAGCATGGAATGCTGTTGCTTCTAAATGTCTTGTCTTATCGTGCTTTCACTGCTAAGCGAGATTTGTAGAACTTTCAGTCTAGGCTTGTGGACTGCAACATCAGAATGGCTATTAAAGCGTCATTTCAAAATTTCAGAGCGTTCAGCACAAATACCTCTGGGGACATGTTACAATTAAATGTTGCCTCTCTTTAGAGTCTTCTGTGGAAACAATTTCACTGCAAGCAGCAAAGCACCACTTATGGACCATTTTAGTATAGGGTACTGAATTGTGACTTAGCTGCACCTATGAAGGAGCTTAAAGAAAATAGAATAACTCCAGCATGGAAGATGCTAGCATGGTATGATCCTGCTTCTCTTACAGCACTTTCACTGCAAGGCAAGACTTGTAGAAATTTCAGTCTAGGCTTGTGTACTGTAACATCACCACAGCTATTAAAGCATCATTTCAAAATATTCAGATGATTTAGCACAGGTAAAGCAGGGAAGCTGCTACGACCAAATGCTGTCTCTAGTTAGAGTCTTCTCTGGAAGCACTTGCACTGCAAGCTGCAAAGCACAACTAACAGACCATTTTAGTATAGGGTACTGAATTCTGACTTAACTGCACCTATTAATGTGCTTTAGGAAAAGTGAGCATCTCCCGCAGGGAAGATGCTAGCAAGGAATGCTGATGCTTCTGAATCTCTTCTCTTATAGCGTTTTGACTGCAAATCAAGATTTGTAGAACTTTCAGTCTGGGTTTGTGTACTGTATCATCAGAATGACTATTAAAGCATCACTTCAAAATTTAAGAGCCTACAGTATCACCTGCTGCATCTCCAGCTGGTGCATCTGCTGCTGTACTCCTGCTATTGCAGCTCCTGCTGCATCTCCTGCTCCTTCAGCTTCTGCTGAATCTGCCTCTACTGCTGCATCTGCTGCTTGATCTCCTGCAGCAGTATCTCATGTTGCATATCCTGCTGCTGCATCTCCTGCTGTTGCATCTCCTGCTGCATTTCCCGCTGCTGCATCTCTTGCTGAATGTCTTGCTGCATCTCTGACACTGCATATCCTGCTGCATCTCCTGCTCAATCTACTGCTGAATATGCATTTGCTGTTGCATCTCCTGTTGCTGAACCTGATGCTGCTGCATCTGCTGCTACATCTGCTGCTGAATATCCAGCTACTTCATCTCCTGCTGCTTCATCTGCAGCTGCATCTCCTGCTTCTGCATCCCTGGCTGCATCTACAGCATCTTCTTCTCTTGCTACACCTGCTGCTGCTGCTTGTCCTGCTACTGCGCCTGCTGTTGAATCTCCTTATGCATCTCCTTCTCCTGCTGCATTTCCTGATGAATTTCCTGCTGCTTCACATCCTGCTGCCTCTGCTGAATATACATCTCCTTCTGCTGCATCTCCTGTTGCATCTCCTGCTGCTGCATCTCCTGCTGCTGCATCTCCTGCTGTTGCATCTCCTGTCACATCTCCAACTACTGCATCTCCTGCTGAATCTGAATCTCCTCTTTCATGTGCTGCTGCATCCCCTGCTGTTGCATCTGCTACTCTTGAATCTGATGCTTCATCTCCTGCCGCATCTCCTTCTGCTACCTCTCCTCCTGCATCTCCTCCTGGTGCATCTCTTGATGCATATCCTGCTACATCTCCTGCTGCCTCTCCTGCTGCTGAATCTCCTGCAACATCTTCTGCTGCGGCATTTCCTGTGGAATCTCCTTCTGATTTTCCTGCTGCAAATTCTGCTGCATCTGCTGCTGCTTCATCTACTGCTGAAACTCCTTTTTCATCTCCTGCTGCTGCATATCCTTCTTCTGCATTTACTGCAGCCTAGTGTGCTTCTGTATCTCCCGCTGCATCTCCTGCTGCTGCATCTCCTACTACTGCATATCCTTCTGCATATCCTGCCTAATATTGTGCTGCATCTCCTGCTGGTGCATCTCCTGCTGCATCTCCTTCTGATGCATATCCTCCTGGTGCATTTCCTAAGTCATCTCTTGCTGCTTCATCTTTTTCTGCATATCCTGCTGCATCTCTTCCTGCTACATCTGCAGCATGTGCTGCTGCATCTGCTGCTGCTTCATCTACTACTGCATCTCCAGCTACATCTCCTGCTGGTGCATCTACTGCTGCTGCATCTGTTGTTGCATCTCCTTGTGCTGCATCTGCTGCTACTGTATACCTTGCTGCATCTCCAGCAGCTGCATCATCTCTTACATCTCCTTGTGCTGCATCTTCTCTCTGCATCTCCTGCTGCTGCATCTCCTGCTGCTGCATCTCCTGTTGCATCTTTTGCTGCTGAAACTTCTGCTACTTTATCTCCTGCTGTTTCTCCTGCTGCGTCTCCTGCTGTATACCCTGCTACTGAATCTCCTGCTGCATTCCTGTTGCATCCCCAAATCCTGCATCACCTCCTGCTGCATCTCCTGCTACATCCCCAAATGCTGCATCTCCTGCATCTGCTGCTGCATCTCCTGCTGATTCATCTACTGCTGCGTTTCCTTCTACATCTCCTGCTGCTGTATCACCTCCTGCTGGATAGTCCCCTGTATCTCTCACTGCTGCATCTTCTGCTACATCTCCTGCTGCTGCATTTCCTGATGCAACTCCTTCTGATGCATCAGCGGATTCATCTTATAATGCTGCTTTCCTGCTGCATCACCTGCTGCTGAATCTCCTGCTGGTGCATGCTCTGCTGCATCTACTTCTGCCGCATACCCTGCTGAATCCCCTGCTGCTGCATCTCCTGCTGCATCTCCTCCTGCTGCATTATCTACTGCTGCATCTCCTCCTGCTGCATCTACTGCATCTGCTGCTGCATCTGCTGCCAATTCATCTACTGCTGCATCTACTGCTGCATCTCCTGCTACATCTCCTGCTTCTGCAACTCCTCCTGCATCTACTGCTGCATCATCTGCTGCAGCAACTCCTGCTGCTGAATCTCCGGCTCCATATCCTTCTGATGCATCTGCGGATTCATCTCACGATGCTTCTTTCTTGCCAGATTTCCTGCTGCTGAATCGCCTGCTGCTGCAAACCCTGCTGCTGCAAACCCTGCTGCATCTACTGCTGCTACATTTCCAGGCATATCTGCTCATCCTATATCTCTTGCTGGTGTGTCTGCTGAATCATTTCCTGATGCAAGTTCTGCTGCTGCATTTCCATCTGCATCTGCTCCTACTGTATTTTTCCTACCACATCTCCTGATGCATTTCCTGATGCGTCTTCTGCTGCTGCATTTCCTGCATAATTTCCTGCTGCTGCATATGTTGGTGCTGCATCTGATGCTTCATCTCCTGCTGCTGCATCTCCTGCTGCATCTAATTCTGCATCTTCTCCTGCTGCTGTATCTCCTTCATCTGCATCATCAGGATATTCAGCAGGAGATGCAGCAGCAGAATATGCACCACAGCACTGCAGCAGCAGATTCAGCTGCAGGAGATGAAGCATCAGCAGATGCAGCAGCATTTACAGCAGGAGATGCAACAGAAGGACATGCAGCAGGAGATGCAGCAGGAGGACATGCAGCAGGAGGAGATGCAGCAGCAAGAGATGAAGCAGGAGATGGAACTGCAGGTGATACATTAGGAGATACAGCAGCAGCAGATGCAGCAGCAGACGTAGCAACAGGAGATGCAGAAGAGATGCAGCTGAAGGAGATACAGCAGGAGATGCATCAGCAGATGCAGCAGCAGGATATGCAGCAGCAGTAGATGAAACAGGAAATGCATGAAGAGCTGGAGATTAATTAGGAGTTGCAGTAGGATGTGCAGCAGGATATTCAGCAGGGATGAAACACCAGGAGTTGCAGCAAAAGGACATGCAGCAGGAGGAGGTGCAGCAGCAAGAGATGAAGCAGGAGATGGAACTGCAGGTGATACATTGGGAGATACAGCAGCAGCAGATGCAGCAGCAGACGTAGCAACAGGAGATGCAGAAGAGATGCAGCTGAAGGAGATACAGCAGGAGATGCATCAGCAGACGCAGCAGCAGGATATGCAGCAGCAGTAGATGAAACAGGAAATGCATGAAGAGCTGGAGATTAATTAGGAGTTGCAGTAGGATGTGCAGCAGGATATTCAGCAGGGATGAAACACCAGGAGTTGCAGCAACAGGACATGCAGCAGGAGGAGGTGCCGCTGCCACAGTTCAGCAGCAGATTCACCTGCAGATTAAAAAGGAGATGCAACAGCACGAGATGAAGCAGCAGGAGATACAGCAGAAGAAGATGCAGGAGGACATTCAGCAGCAGGAGATATAGCAGCAGATGCAGCAGCAGGAGTTGCAGCAACAGGAGATGAAGCAGGAGATTACGCAGGAGATGCTGTGGAGGAGATGCACCATGAGATGCAGCAGCAGGACATGCAGCAGCAGAAGATTCAGCAGGAGATGTATATTCAGAAGGAGATGCAGAAGAATATGTAGCAGGAGATGCAGCAGTAGGAAATGCACCAGGAGATTCAGCAGGAGATGCATCAAAAGGAGATGTAGCAGCAGGAGATTCAGCCACAGAAGATACAGTAGCAGATTCAGCAGCAGATTCCATAGGAGAAGCAACATTAGGCGATTCATAAGCAGGCTATGCATCAGCAGGAGTTTAAGTAGCAGGATCTGATGCAGTTGATGCAGCAGCAGGAGACACGGGATATTAAGCAGGAAATGTATTAACAGGAAATGCAGCAGGAGATGCCGCAGCAGGAGATGAAGTTGGAGATGCATCAAAAGATGCATCAGCAAGAGATGAAGCACCAACAGATTCAGAAGGAGATGCAGCAGGATATGCAGCAGGAGATGTAGCAGTAGGAGATTATGCAGCACATGCAGCAGCAGGAGATGCAGCAGCAGATGAATCAACAGTAAATGCCGCAGCAGGAGATGAAGTAGGAGATACAGAAGCAGGAGATGCAGCAGGAAGAGATGCAGAACCAGGAGATGCAGCAGGACGAGATGCAGCAGGTAATGCTGCAGCAGTAGATGCAGAAGGGTATGCAGCACCAGGAGGTGCAGCAGCAGGATATGAAGCAGCAGGAAATGAAGCAACAGATGCAGCAGCAGGATATGCCGCAGAAGGATATACTGCAGGAAGAGAGGCAGAACGTAATGCAGCAGCAGGAGTTGATGCAGGATACACATCAGCAGGATATGCAGCACAAAGAGATACAGCAGGAGATACAACAGCATATGCAGCAGCAGCAGATCATGCAGGAGATACTGCAGCAGGAGACTGAGCAGCTGGACAGGCAGTATGAGATACAGCAGTTCGAGATGCAGAAGTATATGCAGCAGCAGATGCAACACTAGTAGATGCAGCAGCAGGAATTGAAGCAGCAGATTCAGCAGCAGGAGATGCAGCAGCAGGAGTTGCAGCAGAAGGAGATGCAGCATGTAATGTAGCAGAAGGAGATGCAGCAGGAGTTTCTGCAGTAGAAGAGAACGCAGGAGATACCGCACCAGGTGATGTAGTAGAAGAAGATGCACTATGATATGCAGCAGCAGGAGATGCAGCTGCAGGTGCAGCAGCAGGATATGAAGCAACAGATGCAGCACCAGCATATGCAGCAGCAGGAGATTACACAGGAGATGCAGCATCAGAAGATGCATCAGGAAATGCATCAGCAGACGCAGCAGCAAGAGATGCAGCAGCACATGCAGAAGGATATGCAGCAACGGATGCAGCAGCAGGAGATCCAGTAGGAGAGTAGCATTATGAGATGAATCTGCAGATACATCAGAAGGATATACGGCAGCAGATGCAGAAGCAGGAGATGCAGGGGGAGATCCAGCAGCAGGAGATACAGAAGAAGGAGATGTAGGAGGAGACGCAGCAGTAGGTGAATCATCAGGACATTCTCCAGCAGATGCAATAGATGCAGCAGCAGGCGATGCAGCAGCAGATGCAGCAGTAGGAGATGCAGCAGGAGATGCAGCAGCAGTAGGTGCAGCAGTGTATGTAGAAGCATGATATCTAGCAGTAGGAGATGCAGCAGCAGATACAGCAGCAGGAGATGCAGGAGGACATCCAGCAGCAGCAGGTTCAGCAGCAGGAGATGCAGCAGTAGATGAATTTACAGCAGATGCAGCAAAAGATGCAAGAGATGCCGCAGCAGATGCAGCAGCAGGTGATGAAGTATAATATGCAGAAGCAGGACATGCATCAGCAGGAGACGTGGCAGGAGATGCAAAAGCAGGAGATGCAGCAGCAGATGCAGCAGCAGAGGTAGCATCAGCAGATGCAGCAGCAGGAGATGAAGCAGCAGATTCATCAGTAGAAGATGCAGCACCATGATGCACCAGGAAATGCAGCACCAGCAGACATAGCAGCATGAGATGAAGAATCAGATGCAGCACAAACATATGCAGCTGCAGGAGATTACACAGGAGATGCAGCAGCAGAAGATGCATCAGGAAATGCATCAGCAGATGCAGCAGAAGGAGATACAGCAGCAGCATATGCACCTGGAAATGCAGCAGCATTAGATGCAGCAGGTTTTGGAGCAGCAGGAGATTCAGAAGCAGGAGATCCAGCGAGGGAGCAGCATCATGAGATGAATCCGTAGATGCATCAGAAGGATATGGAGCCAGAGATTCAGCAGCAGGAGTTGCCGCAGCAGATGATGCAGCAGATGCAGAAGCAGGAGTTGCCTCAACAAATGCAGCAGCAGGAGATTCAGAAGGAGGAGATGTAGCAGGAGATGCAGCAGTAGATTAATCAGAAGATGACACAACAGAAGATGCTGTAGATTCAGCAGCAGGAGATGCAGCAGGAGGAGGTGCAGAAGGAGATGCAGAAGGAGATGCAGCAGCAGGAGATGCAGCAGCAGGAGGTGCAGAGAATTAGACGTAGAATAAGGAGATGCAGCTGTAAGAGATTCAGCAGGAGATGCAGGAGGAAGAGATGCAGCAGGAAATGCAGAAGATGCAGCAGAAAGTGATGCATAAGGAGATACATCAGGAGAAGATTCATCAGGGGGAGATGCAGACACAAGAGATGCAACAGGAGATGCAGCAGAAAACGCAGAAAGAGATGCAGTAGCAGGAGATGTAGCAGCATGATATGCAGCAGGAGATTGAGCAAGAGGAGATGCACAGTGACATACAGCAGAAGGAGATGCAGCTGGAGATGCAGCAGCAGACAAAGCAGCAGGAGATGCAGTACCAAGATATGCATCAGAAAGAAATGAAAGAGGAGACGCAGCAGCAGGAGATTAAGCAGCAGGAGACATTAGGAGATGCAGCAGCAGGAGATACAATCACAGCAGATAAAGCAGCAGATTCAGTAAGTGATGCAGGAGCAGGAGATGCATAAGCAGAAGATGAAGCAGCAGGAGATGCTTCCGCAGGGAATTCAGCCCGAGATGCAGCATAAGGAGATGCTTCCACAGGAGACACAGCAGCAGTATATGAAGCAGGAGTTCTATAAGCAGGAAATGCAGCAGGAGATGCAGCAGAATATGCAGCAGGAGATGCTGCAGCAGGAGATGTAGTAGTAATATGCAGCTGGAGATGCTGCAGCAGGAAATGTTTCAGCAGGAGATGCACCACCAAGAGATGCAGCAGGAGATGCAGCAGGAGATCCAGCAGCAGGAGATTATGCAGGTGATGCAGCAGTAGATGATGCAGCAGCAGATGATGCAGCAGCAAGAGATGCAGCAGGAGATCCAGCAGCAGGAGACGCAGGAGGGTATATACCAGCAGGAGATTCAGCAGCAGGATATGCAGCAGAAGCAGGTGGAGCAGAGTATGCACCAGGATGAGATTCAGCAGGCAGAGATGCAGCAGGAGAGCAGCATCATGAGATGAATCCGCTAATGAATCAGAAGGAGTCGCAGCAGTAGATGCAGCAGCAGGAGATGAAGCAGGAGATGCAGCAGCAAGAGATGCAGGAGACGATCCAGCAGGAGGAGATAGAGCAGCAAGAGATGTAGCAGGAGTTGAAGCAGTAGATGAATCAGCAGCAGATGCAGCAGCAGATGCAGGTGATTTAGCAGGAGGAGATGCAGCAGGAGATGCAGCAGGAGGAGATGCAACAAGAGATGCAGCAGGAGATGCTTCACGAGGGGATGCAGCAGCAGGAGATGCAGCAGCAGATGCAGCAGCAGTAGATGTAGCTGGAGATGCAGCAGTAGGTGAAGCAGCAGTAGATGTAGCTGGAGATGCAGCAGTAGGTGAAGCAGCACAAGATGCAGCAGCACATGCTGCAGATGCAGCAGTTACAGATTCACCAGGATTTGCAGCAGGATATGCAGAAAAAGATGCAGCAGCAAGAGATGTATCAGGAAATGCACCAGCAGGATATCCATCAGATGGAGATGCAGCAGGAGATGCATTAGGAAGACATGCTGCTGGAGATGCAGCAGCAGCAGATGCTGCAGAAGATGCAGCAGGAGTAGCAGATTCAGCTGGAGATGCAGAAGCAGGAGATGCAGCAACAGGAGATAAAGCAGGGGATGCATATTCATGAGGAGATGCAAAAGAAGGAGATGCAGCTGGAGATGCATTAGGTGATACAGCAGCAGGAGACACCACAGCAGGAGCAGCAGCAGATGGAGATGCAGCCACAGCAGATGCAGTAGCAGTTTCAGCAGCAGATTCAGCAGGAGATGCAGCGGCAGGGCATGCAACAGCAGGAGATGCAGAAGAAGGAGATGCAGCAGGAGATGAAGCAGCAGGAGATGAAGCAGGATAAGCACCAGCAGGAGATGCAGCAGTAGAAGATGCAGCAGCAGGAGATGAAGCAGGAGATGAAGCAAGATCTTTAGGAGGAGATGCAGCAGCAGGACATTCAGGAGCAGGAGATGAAGATGCAGGAAATGCAGCAGCAAGGGATACATCAGGAGATGCAGCAGAAGGGGATGAAGCAGCAGATGCAGCAGTAGACAATGCAGCAGAAGATGCAGCAGAAGATGAAGAAGTAGGAGGTGCAGGAGCAGGAGATGCATCAGCAAATGCAACAGAAGATTCAACTCCAGATGCAGCACGAGATGCAGCAGCAGGGGATGCATTAGTGGGAGATTCAGCAGGAGATGCAGCAGGAGGAGATGCAGCAGAAGATGCAGCAATAGATTCATATTCAGCAGCACATGCAGCAGGAAGAGGTGCTTCAAAGGTACAGCTTCAGGAGATGCAGCAGAAGATTCAGAAGGAGATGTTGTAGGAGGAGAGGCAGGAGTAGATGATGCAGCAAACACAGCAGAATGAGATGCAGAAGCTGAAGATTCAGTAGGAGATGCAGCAGTATTAGATACAGCAGGGGATGCAGCTGCAGGAGATCCAGAAGCGTGAGATGCAGCAGGAGAGCCAGAAGAAGGAGACGAAGCAGCAAAAGATGCACAAGCAGTGGATTCAGTAGTGGAAGATGCCAGTGAGATGAAGCAGGAGATGCAGTAGGATATACAGCAGTAGGATATGCAGCAGCAGGAGATGGAGCAGCAGGAGATTCAGCAGGAGGAGATGCAGAGAAGAAGATGCAGAGAAGAATACGCAGCAGTGGAAGATGCCAGTGAGATGAAGCAGGAAATGCAGCAGGAAGAGATTGAGCAGCAGGAGATTCAGCAGGAGATGCAGCAGAAGGAGATGCAGAGAAGAATAGGCAGCAGCAGGAGATGCAGCCACAGGAGATGCAGCTGCAGATTCAGCAGGAGACTCTTCAGCCGAAATCATAAAATCATAGAATCGTAGAATAACCAGGTTGGAAGAGACCCACCGGATCGTCAAGTCCAACCATTCCCACCAATCCCTAAATCATGTTCCTAAGCACCTCGTCTACCCTAAACTTAAACACATCCAGGGACGGTGACTCAACCACCTCCCTGGGCAGACTGTTCCAATGCCTAACCACCCTCTCCGTGAAGAACTTTTTCCTAATCTCAAGCCTAAATCTCCCCTGGCAGAGCTTGAGGCCATTCCCTCTCGTCCAGTCCCCTGTCACTTGGGAGAAGAGGCCAGCTCCCTCCTCTCCACAACGTCCCTTCAGGTAGTTGTAGAGAGTAATAAGGTCTTCCCTCAGCCTCCTCTTCTCCAGGCTGAACAAACCCAGCTCTCTCAGTCGCTCCTCATAAGATTTGTTCTCCAGACCCTTCTCCAGCTTTTTTGCTCTTCTCTGGACTCGCTCCAGAGCCACAACATCCCTCTTGTGGTGAGGGGCCCAGAACTGAACACAGAACTGGAGGTGCGGTCTCACCAGTGCCGAGTACAGAGGGAGAATAACCTCCCTGGACCTGCTGGTTACGCCGTTCCTGATACAAGCCAAGATGCCATTGGCCTTCTTGGCCACATGGGCACACTGCTGGTTCATGTTCATGCTGGTTGTCAACCAGCACCCCCAGGTCCTTCTCCTCCTGGCAGCTTTCCAGCCAGGTTTCTCCTAGTTTGTACCTCTGCTTAGGGTTGTTGTGCCCCAAGTGCAAGACCCGGCATTTGGCCTTGTTAAACCTCATGCCGTTGGTCTCAGCCCAGCAGTCCAGCCTGTTCAGGTCCCTTTGCAGAGCCTCCCGACCCTCCAGCAGATCCACACTTCCACCCAGATTGGTGTCATCTGCAAACTTGCTAAGGGAGCACTCAATGCCTTCATCCAGGTCGTTGATAAAGACATTAAACAGGACTGGACCCAGCAATGAGCCCTGGGGAACCCCACTTGTAACTGGCCTCCAGCCGGATTTAACTCCATTTACCACCAGCCTCTGGGCCCGGTCATTCAACCAGTTTTTCACCCAGGAGAGTGCGAACCCGTCCAGGCCAGAGGCCGACAGTTTCTGAAGCAGAATGCTATGAGAACTTGTATCAAAGGCTTTACTGAAGTCCAGGAAGACCACATCCACAGCCTTTCCCTCGTCCAAGAGTTTAGTCACTCGGTCATAGAAGGTGATCAGATTACTCTGGCAAGACCTGCCTTGCATGAACCCGTGTTGACTGGGCCTGATCACCCGGTTCTCTTGCAAGTGCTTCATGATCGCACTCAAGATCACCCGCTCCATGACTTCCCCCGGTACCGAGGTCAGGCTGACAGGCCTGTAGTTCCCCGGATCCTCCCTGCGCCCCTTCTTATAGATGGGCACGACATCAGCCAGCCTCCAGTCCAGCGGAACCTCCCCAGTCATCCAGGACTGTTGGAAGATGATGGAAAGGGGTTTGGCCAGCACATCCGCCAGTTCCCTCAAAACTCTTGGGTGGACTCCATCCGGCCCCATAGACTTGAGGGCATCTAGCTGGGCAAGCAAGTCTCTAACCACCTCCTCTTGGACCTTGGGAACCTCATACTTCTCTTCCAACCCCTGGGGTTGTGCACAGAGGGAACAATTTTCCTTACTGTTAAAGACTGAGGCAAAGTAGGCATTGAGCAATTCAGCCTTGTCTTCATCCCCTGTTACTCTTGTTCCCTCTGCATCTACTAGGGACTGGAGATTCTCCCTAGCCCTCCTTTTGCTGTTAATGTATTTGTAGAAAGACTTTTTGTTGTCTTTCACAGACTTGGCCAGTCGCATTTCTAGTTGGGCCTTAGCCCTCTTGACTTTTTCCCTGCACATTCTCACTTCCTCCCTATAGTCCACCCAGGATGCCTGTCCCTTCCTCCAAAGGTCGTAGACCTTCCTCTTCCTATTGATGTCTCTTAGGACCTCCCTACTCAACCATGCTGGTTTCTTACCCCGCCGGCTACTTTTCTGTAACTTGGGGATGGCTTTCTCCTGAGCTGCTAGGAATTCCTTCTTGAAGAGCGCCCAGCCCTCATGGACCTTTGCCTTCAAGGAGCGCCTTCCATGGGACTTTTCCAACCAGCCTTCTGACCAGTCCAAAGTCTGCTCTCTGAAAGTTGAGGGTGACTGTTCTGCTAACCTCCACCTTCTTCATCTCACCCTGCACCGAGAACTCTCATATCATGATCGCTTTGCCCCAAGCATCCTCCAACCTTCACATCCCCCACCAGTCCTTCTCTGTTCACCAACAGCAGGTCCAGGAGGGCACCGTTCCTTGTCGGTTCGCTCACCAGCTATGTGAGGAAATTATCTTCCACACACTCCAGGAACCTCCGGGACTGCTTCCTTTCTGCTGTATTATACTCCCAGCCTATATCTGGGAAATTGAATTCTCTCACAAGGACTAGAGGTAGAGATTTTGAGACTACACTCAGTTGTTTGTAGAAGAGCTCATCAGCTGCTTCTTCTTGGCTGGGTGGTCTATAGCAGACTCCCATCACAATCCCTTCCTGCCCGTGGGCTCCTCTGATTTTCACCCACAGGCACTCAGTCCCATCCTGACCGTAGTCCAGTTCGAGGGTATCAAAGCCCTCTCTAACATAGAGGGCTACCCCGCCTCCTCTTCTGCCCTTTCTGTCCTTCCTGAAGAGTTTATACCCCACCATGGGTACGCTCCAGTTGTACGAGTCATCCCACCACGTCTCCGCAATGGCAACAACATCGTAGTCTCCTTGCCCTACCACAGCTTCCAGTTCCTCCTTCTTATTTCCCATGCTGCATGCATTGGTGTATAATGCACTTCAGCTGGGCAGGCGAAGCTAAAGCCTTCGTAATAGGGTTTCTTCCCAACTGAGTGGACTTTGAGTTAACTAAGGCCACAGTGCCAGTTTGCTGCCTACCGTCCTCAGCTGCACTCACCCCCTCTTGCTTAGTGGTGATATACTGGCAGGCATCGCCAGCACACCACCCCTTTACCACTGAAGTCCCACCTCCAGTCTCACTCCCATCCTGCCTGGACTCCATCCTCTCCCCCCTCACATCTAGTTTAAAGCTCGATTTATGAGCTTAACTAGGTTTTTAGTGAGGGCTTTTGTCCCCCTAGGAGACAGGCGTGTCCCATCCCTAGTAAGAAGGCCTGGGGGTGCGTGGGCCTCCCCATGATTAAAGAACCCAAAGCCCCTCTTCTCACGCCAGTCCCTAAGCCATTCATTAATCAGTTTCTTTTTCCTCATTTCCTGCTCCTGATTCCTTAGTATTGGGATGGAGTTAAATATTACCTGTGCCCCAGAGCCCTCTATCATTCTCCCAAGAGCCTTGAAGTCCCTTTTAATGGCTTTAGGCCTTCTACACTCTATTTCTTCATTACCAACTTGAAAAACTAAGAGTGGGTAGTAGTCCGTGTGCTTGACCAGGGAAGGGAGCTTTCTAGTAACGTCCCTCACCGATGCTCCCGGCAAGCAGCAGACCTCCCTATGGAGTGGGTCCGGCCTACAGATGGGACCCTCCATTCCTTTGAGAAGGGAATCCCCCAAGACAATCACCCTCCTCTTCTTTTTAACCGAGGATGTTTTTAAGGCTGTGGGAGGATGATGGAGTTTTGGAAACATTTCTAGGCTGTGGGTGCAGCCCTCTACATCTTTTGGGATTAGATGCACCCTCAGCACCTCATATTTGTTCCCTAGAGGAATCTAGTGGTTAATTACCTGGGGTGGGGGAGCAGGTTTCCTTCTCTGGTCAGGAACCTGCTGCCATTCCCCATCTCTGTCTCTCCTGGCCTTGCAGATTACCGCTGGATGGTGCTCAGCATCACTAGCTCCGGCAGCCTATGAGAGGGTCCTGCTCCACTCATCTATCTCCCTCTCACATTTCCTGATGGTCCTCAGCCTATCCACTTCTTTTCTATGTTCTTCCACCATACAAAGGAGTTCCCTTACCTGAGCACAGCTTCCACAGATGGAGCCAGTGCCAGAGGCATTAGCTGCTATGGGAAGGAGGCACTGTCTGCACCCCAGGGTCTGGGTAGCTGTGTGTGCCCACTGTGGCTCCGTCTGGGTGGCAGTCTCCATCATGCTTGGTGCAGCCTTAGTCTTTCATCAGGTATCCACCATTTTCCTCAATCTCTTCTGACCGTGCTCCAGCCCCTTCCGCTCGCCCTGCCCGCTCGAACAGCCACTCAAACTGCCTTGTTTAATGTGCCCCACACCTCTTTACCCCGCTCCTCTTCGCCTGTGCTCTGGTCGCTGTGCTCCCTAAGGGCCGTTTAAATCCCCCGCGGAAGCTTCTGGGACCGCCCCCTCCCATTAAGCACCGCGCGGGAATGGCTGTTGAGCCAGGAGCCCAGCGCCAACCTCCCAATCGAGTTTTTTTAGGCTTTTCCTCTTTCAGGGAAGCACCCAGCCACCTATAGCCACCCCTACTATAGAACTCACCATCCTGTCGCTGGATGCAGCTGAATACGCAGCCGCAGATTCATCAGCAGGAGATACAATATGAGATGCAGCAGCAGGAGATTCAGCAACAGATGCATCAGAATGAGATGCACAGGAAGATCCAGCAGCAGGAGAATTAGCAGGAGAAGCAGCAGTTAATGAAGCAGCAGCATATGCAGCAGCAGATGTTGGAGATGCAACAGCAGGAGATGCAGCAGGAGATTCAGGAGTAGAAGCAGCAGAAGGTGCAGCAGGGGATGCACCAATAGGAGATGCAGCAGGAGATGCAGATGGAGATGCAGCAGGACGATATGCAGCAGGAGATGCAGCAGCATATGCAGCAGGAGATGCCACAGAAGGAGATGCAGCAGGAAATGCAGCAGCAGGGGATGCAGCAGGAGATGCCACATCGGGATATGCAGCTGCAGATTCATCAGCAGGAGATACAGTATGAGATGCAGCAGCATGAGATTCAGAAGCAGATGCATCAGCAGGAGATGCAGGAGGATATCCATAAGCAGGAGATGCAGCAGGAGGAGAATTGGCAGAAGCCGCAGTAGATTAAGCAGCGGCAGATTCAGCAGATGATGCAGGAGATGCCGGAGGAGGAGATGCAGCAGGAGATGCCGGAGGAGGAGATGCAGCAGAAAATGCAGCAGGAGATTCATCAGCAGGGTATGCACAAGCAGTAGATGCAGCAGGAGACACAGCTGGAAATACAGCAGGATGAGATACAGCAGGAGATGCAGGAGCAAGAGATGCAGCAGGTCAAGATGCAGCAGCAGATTCAGATTCAGTAGGATATGCATCAGCAGGAGATGCTGCGGCAGATTTAACAGCAGGAGATGCTGCAACAGACGATGTAGCAGGGTATGCAGCAGCAAGAGATGCCACAGCAGGAGATGCAGCAGGATATGCCACAGGAGGAGATGCAGCAGGAAATGAAGCCACAGAAGCAGCAGGAGATGCAGCAGAAAATGCATCAGGAGATGTAGCATCAGCAGATGCAGCAGCAGATGCAGCAGTAGGCAATGCAGCAGGGACTGAAGCAGCAGGAGATGCAGCAGGAGATGCAAGAGCAGGAGATGAGGCAGCAGGAAATGCAGCAGGAGTTGCAAGAGCAGGAGATGAGGCAGCAGGAATGCAGCAGGAAATACAGCAAGATATGCAGCAGCAGACGCAGCAGCATGAGATGCATCAGCAGGAGATGCAGCCGGATATGCAGATGGAGATGCAGCAACAGGAAATGAAGCAGGAGATTCAGCAGGCGATGCAGCAGCAGGAGGTGCAGTTAGAGAAGAAGCAGATGCAGCAGCATATTCAGCAGGAGATGCAGGAGATGAAGAAGCAGGAGATGCAGCAGCAGGAAATGCACCAGGAGATTCTGTAGCAGGAGATGCATCAGGAGATTTTGCAGCAGTAGATTCAGCAGTAGATGCAGCAGGAGATGAAACAGGAGATATAGAAGGAGATGCGGCAGCAGGATATGTAGTCGGAGATACAGCAGGAGATGCATCAGCAGGAAATGCAGCAGGAGATTCTACAACAGGAGATGGAGCAGTAGATTCTGCAGCAGAAAATTCAACTGGAGATGCAGCAGGAAATGTAGCAGGAGATGCAGCAGCAGGAGATGCAGCAGCAGGAGATTCAGCATCAGATGCAGCAGGAGCATCAGGAGATGCATCCACAGATGCATTAGAAGAGGATACAGCAGGAGATGTAGCAGCAGGAGATACAACAGCAGGAGATAAAGCAGCAGACATAGTAGCAGGAGATGCAGGAGGACAAAAATAGGAGTAGAGACACAAAGAAAGACCACAGACACCAACAAAACAAAACCAGAGACAACAAAAATGGGCACAGAAATGCCAAAACTAAGTCTGGAGATCCAAAACCCAAATCTAAGGCCCCCCGCAAAAAGGCCTCAGAGATCCAAAAAACCAAGTCCCATAAATGGGCTCAGACTCCCAAAATTGGGACCACAGCCCCTCCAAATGCACAAAGACACCCTAGAATAAGTACAGTAGTCCCCAAAATGGGAACAGAGACACAAAAAAAGCAAGTACAGAGACCCCTAAAATTGGCCCAGAGGCCCCAACACAATCAGCTAACAAATAAGGGGGCATCCTACCCATATTGAAAGCATATGGAAATTATCTTTCTTGAGATACAAAAGCTATTGAAATCTTCATTTAATTTAAGTTCTCAAAGTGAAGAAACAGCAATTTTTTTACTCTGTGAAAAAAAAAGGATTTAAAGGTAAGAAAATAAGTGTATATATTAGCTGAACTGACAAGGCAGAAAGACAAGGTAAACTTTGCTAAAGCCATATTTGAAGAAATATGGATGAACAGTTTTTGAAAAGCTGTCCACACACAGAGTAGAAAAGTTTTAGTAGCTTTTAGTTTTAGGGATTGGGGGGAATAGTTGGACTCGACGATCCAGTGGGTCTCTTCCAACCTGGTTATTCTGTGATTCTGTGTGTGATTCTGTGACTCTGTAACAGAGAAAGATGGCGAGCACAAGTATAATCTTTTGGAAAAAAAAACTACCAGTGTTCTCTTAAATATGGTAATACCATTATCCTGGGATAATCGACTCCTTCACCTTTGGCATTTGAGCTCATTTATCTCAAGGTATAGTAATTATTCCATGAACCTAAAACACCCAACCATGTTGCAACTTACAATTATTAAAACATTTTTAGTCTTAACCAAGCAGACAGGGAAGAACATGAGCTGCACTTTGGTAAGGAGTGAAACATAATACTCATTCAGACACGCACACATATTGACGTGTCAGCCATCTCAGGAAAGCTTCATTAACTACAGCAGAGCTACACAGATGACCACTATTGTGGGTCTGCTGGCACAATATCTTAAATATAGATGCGTCTTATCAGGTCCCATAGACTTAGATATGTTCAGGTTCCTCAGGTGGTTACAAATCTCATCATCCCCTACAGTGGGAGGGGCTTTACCTTCCTGCCTCCCCCTGCCTCCTTGTTCATTGACCCAGAACAGGTGAGGAGAGCACTTGTCAGTGAAGACTGAGGCAAAAGGGATATGCTTTCTTTAACCTTCCTTTTCTGGTTGACATACCTGTAGAACCCCTTCCTGTTAGTCTTTGCTTCCCTTGCCACATTCTGCTCTGGCTGTGCCTTGTCCTTCCTGACCCCATTCCTACACAATCGGGCAGCATCCCTGTACTCTTCCCAATTTCCCCGTTCCTGCTTGCACTGCCAGTGCACTTGCCTCTTGTTCTTCAGTTTGACCGGCAGGTCCCAACCCAGTGATGCTGATCTCTTCCCTTCCCTGCCCAATTTCCTATAATGTGGAATGCGCAGTCTTGCGCTTTATGGAAAGCATCCTTAAATATCTGCCAGCTCTGTTCTGCTGAGGGCGGTATCTCAGAGGGTCTTACTGACTAACTCCTTGAAGGGCTGGAAGTTTGCTTTCCCAAAATTTAGGGTCCTGACTATACTCATCATCTGTCCCATAACCCTCAGAACTTTGAACTGCACCAATGAGCTATCACCACAGTCCAGACTGCCCCAATCTCAATGTCACTGATGAGCTCCTACCTCATCCATCTTACTATGTCCACACCTCTGAATTGCTAAGTAGTAGTGAGAAGGTGCTCTGTAATTTATAGAACCTGCAGAATTGTTTAAAGAAAAATAAAAGTTATAAATTAAGTTTTGTAGCATATGCTTCCTGTTTAAGGTTCTTCAGCCCTCCTGGGCCCCAAAACTGAACGAAGTATTTGAGGTGCAGCCTCACCAGTGCTGAGTAGAGGGGCATAATTGCTTCCCTGGTCCTGCTGGCCAAGCAGTTTCTGATAGAGGTCAGGAAGTCATTGGCCTTCTTGGACACACTTGGGCTTATAGTCAGTTTTGAGCCTCTCGCTACAAGACAGGCATTGAGGAGCCGGAATGTGTCCAGAGCAGGGCAATGAGGCTGGTGAAGGGGCTGGAGAACCAGTCTTATGAGAGGTGGCCAAGGGAACTTGTTTAGCCTAGAGAAAAGAAGGCTGAGGGGAGACCTCCTTGTGCTCTGCAGTTCCCTGAAAGGAGGTTGGAGCAAGGCAGATGTACCTAGCGACAGGACAGGAGGAAATGGCCTTGAGTTGCACCAGGGGATTTTCAGATTTGATACCAGGAAAACTTCTTTCATGGAAAGGGTTATCAGGCACCAGAAGAAGCCACTCAGGGAAAATGAGAAGCTGAGGGATACGGTTTAGTGGTGGACGGGTACAGTTGGACTCTGTTATCTCAAAGTTTTTTTCCAACCAAATGATTCTATGATATGAATTCAATTATTTTATTTTCATTACGTCAGTAACAATGAGGAAAAAAAACAGTAATGAATTTTGAAGCTTGTAAGTCAGTTAAAACTTTCCTCTGAAAAGCTTTAGAAATCAGCTTTTTATTTGCTTTTCGTAAGTGTTTAAGTGGTTTTTTTCTGTGTATGTTGAAGTAAGTTAGAGTATAAAGTAAAAAGTAAAAATAAAGACATTGAAAGTACAGACAGAAGATAGAAAATATTTATTTGATGGTGATGTAATTATTTTTTTAAACAAGCAATACCACAACTGAAATTGCAAGGTTATATTCTTCACGCATTATTCACACTAGAGTTAAGGCCATAGTATTCGCAAGTATTTTTTTTATAAAACATGCTATACAGCTAGAAGTGCACAACCATAAAGTCTGTCTTTCCATTGGAGTTACTAACATATTTCAAGTTGTGAATCTTGACATGAGTGAGCATTGCTTCAGAAAACAGTTCATCAGGTTAGAAATAATCAGATGGACCTTTAATTCTCTGTGGAATCACATTAATTACATTCCTTAGAGAAGTACCATCGCAGAAAACACTGCAGAAAGGACTAATTCACAAAAATAGTTTTAATGGGTTCATGTTTCAGTGCTAGGGTTTTTGTGGATGTATTCTCCCTCCCCTCTTCTTTCTTTAAATCACATGGGCTATACCTTGCACCATTCAAAAGTAATTATAAGAGTAAGATCTATTGAACTGTACAGAATCATTAAATCCATAAAACAAGTTTTACAAATCTAACTACACAATAAAAAAATAGACATTTCCCAGTGGCTCCTACTGCTTTTATACATTTGAATATTTTAAGCTTCCATAGTGACTGCTTAGAGTATTCAGGTATGCCTAACACTCATGTGTGCCACCTTTTCAGCATCATAAACATTTCATAAACATCAATAGCAGTAGATGGTTTTTCCCCCCAAGATAAATTTTTTTATTTGTTTTTCAAGACCACACTCAGTGAGAAAGACAAAAGCAAGTCACGGTTGGGGGATGGCATTCCAGGAACAGGGAAGCACTGTCAGAATAACTGCCTTGTACAGCATTCATCACTCAGATAATTATTACTTTGAGCTGTACTGCACTTACAGGACTATGGGATGCCCTACACTAAGCTTCCAAAAGAGAACTTCTGGCCTAAGCCCTTTAATGCCTGCAATTTAAGCCAAACTGACAAATGCTCAAACAGTAAACAGCTGTACCGATAAAAGGGATATTGAGAAATGTTAAGAAATGCACAGAGCCTTTATGCACTTTGGATGGAAAAGGAGTTTGAAACATGCCTAGATCATGCAGATGCATATATTTGGTCAGACAGAGGGCTCCTTCCCCTCCCACCTGTTTGTATGGATTCCAGAAACTTTGCCTTAAAATTCAATGAAGAAAAAAAGACGCACTTGATATTAATACAGCCACTGAATTCCAGACTTCACAATTTGTCATAATTACAGAGAAAATATTCGTCCTGTGGGCCAGCAAGTAGGAGTTTTTGAATTGGCATTTCCTCAGTGACTGAAGATGCAAGACATGGGCAGATGATCAATATCAGGTCTTAATTATCATTCTTGCTTCTGCAGACAGTCACTTTCTGATCTTATGATAATCTCCTTCCTCACATCAATAAAGGAGTCAGGCACAGTAGCAAGCCCTCCCCACTATGAGGGGGAGGAAAACAGAGCCTGTTTAACAGAGGGAGTTCCCTAGCTCCATTGGGAAGGCACTTGCATTATCCATTCCCTCCAATTATACAATTGTTTTGGTTACTCCCTGTGTGAAATTTTACATGAGGATGTACTGCAGAAGCCAGAACAAAACTGAGGGCATTTTCCAAGCAATACACAGGAACTCCAGCTGTGACAGACACTATGTGGACAGGGCTGGCAGTGACCTCTGCGCTAACTTGCATAAACCTCACTGTATCCCAATGTGAAAACCAGTTCACCCTGCACAATGGCTCTATTAAGTACCTTTACGGAATAGAGATTGCCAATTGTATTTAACTGTGCCAAGCCACATGATGATTTTGGAACAACTTCTAGAAATGGCAGAGTCTGAGTTAGGGCTGAGCTATATTAGTCTTGCTTTGCAGTGAAAGCGCAAAAGAGTAGACATTCAGAAGCAGCAGCATTCCATGCTAGCATCTTCCCTGTGGCAGTTCCTCACTTTTCCTAAAGCGCCTTAATAGGTGCAGTTAATCACAGAATAACCAGGTTGGAAGAGACCTTCCAGGATCATTCGGTCCAACCATTCCTATCAAACACTAAACCATGCCCCGCAGCACCTCGTCCACCCCTGCCTTAAACACCTCCAGGGAAGGTGAATCAACCACCTCCCTGGGCAGCCTCTGCCAGTGCCCAATGACCCTTTCGGTGAAAAATTTTACCTAATGTCCAGCCTAAACCACCCCTGGTGCAGCTTGAGGCCATTTCCTCTTGTCCTGTCACTTGGGAGAAGAGGCAATTACCCTCCCCTCTACAACCTCCCCTCAGGTAGTTATAAAGAGCAATGAGGTCTCCTCTCAGCCTCCTCTTCTCCAGACTAAACAACCCCAGCTCTCTCAGCCGTTCCTCATAAGGCATGTTCTCCAGCCCCCTCACCTTAAGTCACAATTCAGTACCCTATACTAAAATGTTCTGTTAGTCATGCTTTGCAGCTTGCAGTGAAAGTGCTTCCAGAGAAGACTCTAACAAGAGTCAGCATTTGATCATAACAGCTTCCCTGTCGTACTTGTGCTGAACGCTCTGAAATTTGGAACTAACACATTAATAGCCATGGTGATTTTACAATTTCACAAGCCTAGACTGAAAGTTCTACAAGTCTTGCTTTGCAGTGAAAGCGCTATAAGAGAAGACATTCAGAAGCAGCAGCATTCAATGCTAGCATCTTCCCTGTGGGAGTTATTCAATTTTCCTAAAGCACCTTAATACGCGCAGTTAAGTCACAATTCACTAGCCTATACTAAAACATTCTGTTAATCGCACTTTGCAACTTGCAGTGAAAGTGCTTCCAGAGAAGACTCTAACGAGAGCCAGAATTTGGTCATAGCAGCTTCCCTGCTGTACTTGTGCTGAACGCTCTGAAATTTTGAAGTGATGCCTTAATAGCCATTCTGATGTTATAGTACACAAGCCTAGACTGAATGTTCTACAATTTGTGCTTTGCAGTGAAAGCGCATCCAGAGAAGACTCTAATGAGAGCCAACATTTGATGGTAGCAGCCTCCCTGCGGTACTTGTGCTGAATATTCTGGAATTTTCAAGTGACATCTTAATAGCCATGGTGATGTTACAGTACACAAGCCTAGACTGAAAGTTCTACAAGTCTTGCTTTGCAGTGAAAGTGCTATAAGAGAAGACATTCAGAAGAGCAGCATTCCATGCTTGCATCTTCTCAGCGGGAGATACTCAGTTTTACTAAAGCACCTTAATAGGCGCAGGTAATCACAGAATGTCAGAATAAGCAGGTTGGAAGAGAGCCACTGGATCACTGAGTCCAACCATTCCTATCAATCACTAAACCATGCCCCTCAGCACCTCATCCACCCATGCCTTAAACACCTCCAGGGAAGGTGAATCAACCACCTCCCTGGGCAGCCTGTTCTAGTGCCCAATGACCCTTTCTGTGAAAAATTTTTTCCTAATGTCAAGCCTAAATCTCTCCTGGCAGAGCTTGAGGCCATTCCCTCTTGTCATGTTCCCTGTCACTTGGGAGAAGAGGCCATTACCCTCCTCTCTACAACCTCCTTTCAGGTAGTTATAGAGAGCAGTGAGGTCTCCTCTCAGCCTCCTCTTCTCCAGAAGACTCTAACGAGAGCCGGCATTTGATCATAGCAGCTTCCCTGCGGTACTTGTGCTGAACGCTCTGAAATTTTGAAGTGACACCTTAATAGCCATGGTGATGTTACAGTTCACAAGCGTTTCTGATACAAACTGTGGGAACATTTTACAGAGAAGAAGGCATGGATGCTGTGAGACTGGTTGATACTGAGCAATTCTAACAAGGCCTTGAAACGGAGAGCCAAAATATAAACAAAGACCAGCTGAAAGGAATACAACAGCTAGTTCAGTGGGAACAAGTACCAGCTGAAAGAAAAACAATTAAAGAGAACTATCAGCATAGTTAATTTTAGTGTAACTTGGTTTCTTAGCATGTGCAGTAGTTTAGCCAATAATATGTTAGTAATAGTATTATGGACAGTTACCTTTAACCAATAATACACTGTAGATACCCTCATGGGCACACAGTAATGTAAACAAAAAGGGTTTATAAAGAAACAGCTAAGCTCAATAAATTGAACACTCGCTGATCATATTGATCTCTGCGTTTGATTCGGTGATGCTGCCTGAACAGGGACCTTTGGATTACCTGCCTAAGTTGCTCAGAACAACTGAAGACGTGGTAGAGGGTGGAAGGACTGGCCGAAAACTTTCCAGCACTGAGTCGGTGCTGAAGATTGAAACTTTCCAGCACTGCTGAAGATTGAAACTTTCCAGCACTGCTGATGATTGAGACTTTCCGGCACTGCTGAAGATTGAAACTTTCCGGCACTGCTGAAGATTGGAGTAAGACGTGTGTCCAAGTAAAGAAGACTCCTGAGTCAAAGATCCACTACAGGCAAGTACGCGGCAGTCGGGGAGGAATGGGTTCCACACTTTTGGAAGATAATAAAGAGGCAGTGGTGAAAATCCTCCATCATATCCTCTCCAAGAAAGGGATTAAATATGACAAGATTTGTCTAATTGAACTATTGAAATGGAGCAGAGATAGTTTTGGAGTGTTAAAGGCTTATGTCAGCTCTAAAAAGTATAACGATAATTCCGAGCCGAGTGCAGGATCGGCAACAACTGCACTAATGCCCCACCCCCCTAAACTGGCTGCGCTTGCCTCTGCACCCCCCGATGGGAAGGCCAACAAACCCTTTGATCCGGATCTGATAGACATTGAGAAGGAGCCTGATCCACCTCCTCCCTGTCCCTCAGACCAACGGGCACAAGTCAGGAGGGAGGCGCAGTGATGCAGAGAAGTTGAAATACTGCAAGCTTTGATCTGTGCACATGACGGCGGTCCACGCTGTGAACTAATTAGTTACAAAGCGATAAAGGAGATTCCAAAAACTGTAAAAGGGAGCCGAGCTGCCCGGCTGAGGAGTTCCACGCCACCCCCTACCCCACCCCTCCATTTCCGGCAGAGTGGCTGCAGCAGCCCCGGGCATTTACAGTGCCCACAGGACTGTCCTTTGGGACCGAAGGGCTGCAAGAATCAAAAAGTCCTAACTTCTCCACTACCACTGCAGGGGGCCACTGCTCTGGGCTAAGGGAGGGCTGCTCGCTGCCACTGCAAAACCCAAGCAGTTTCAGCATTACAGAAGGGACTGTTAACAGATACAATAAGAAATGGCTCAATTAAACAACGTTGATAGCAGTTCAAGAATCAAGACAGTTTAAATAATGCAATTTTACAACAGATGCGGCTTTTTGGTTTATCAAACACTTATAAAGATACCAGATGTTGGAAAGCTGAAACAGGCATGACCCATATATGGTGTTTATAGATAGATCAAAGCATGCGCTCAACAAGCAGGTAGACAATCGAGCAGTTAAAGAAGCCTTAATTTTGCAGTCTGCGACAAAAAATCCTAATAACAAATATAGAAAGATATGGTGAGGTCTGTATCATTCCTTTCACGATGGATCTCTAAACTCAGCAGCTCTGCCACTCTGAGCTTTCATATTGTGTGCTGGAACTTCTGCATATCTGTTAAAATGATTCCTCTCTCCTTCCCCTTGGGGTATTGTCCATTGAGTGTGAGAGTGGCCTCTAAATAAGGGAGACCTTGGCCATGAACAGTGACTTCTGTAGGGGGATGACCTTGATCTTGAACAGGGATCACCATGGGATCTGGACCTGGAGCCAGATTTGTGACTCTTCCCTTTACCCCTGCAACGAAAGTTCAGGAGTAGGAGTGACTGCAGGAAGAACCTAGTCTGAACTCAGAGTAGGAATATGAACCTCTGGAGAGAGATGAAACGCTGGAGGGAGACTTGGACCTTAAAAACAAAAAAAAACACACACACAAAAAAAGAGAAAGTTAATTCCAAAGCATCCCTCTCCTCATTTTTTTCCTCCCAAGTTTTATCTTTTATTCTCTCCTTGCGCCTCTGTAAAAGCTATTGATGTAACGCTGCTGCCAACTGAAGAACTCGATAACATTTCAGTTTCTGCTTACAAGACACAGCAGCAGAGAACCATGGGAGATAAAGGGAAATGAAGACAATTTCTCTCACGTGATTTCTCCAAAGCACTTTGAGGTCATAGGCAGACACAGGAAATGCATCAACTGCCCCTGTTCCAGTTCCAGCTCCTGCTAGTTGTTACAGAGAAGATTCAGGAAAAAAGACGCCTGCTCCTTAACAACCACTGCCACATTCTAACTCTCTGTCAGCAGTCATCTCTGCCGTGTTTGAGCTGGCAGCCTCCAAAGGAAATGCCTGTCCCTGCTAATCCCGTGGATCATGCACTCCATCTCACGATCGAGAGGCAGAGTAGGGCTCCTCCTGATTCTTCCAGAAACTCTGCCCCTCTGTTATGGACACAGAAAGTAGTTACCTACAAACTTAACACCTCCACACCTTTGGAATCTTTTCATATTGCATTGGTTCCTCAACAAACTCATTTGTAAATTTGTCAAGTTTGGATTTCTTTTTTTCCTTGTTAAAATAAGTTGGACCTTTATTACAAAAAGCCACCAAGTTAAAAAACCTGGCCAGTATGAGAATGTGTTCCCTGCCTGCAAATGCCAAAGAGGAAGATCCTGTTTAAGCAAAAACAGTTTAGAATTCCTACCACTTTTAGGGAAAGGTTGAGGATGACAATTACCCAGTTTCAGTTTGGCATGTTTACCCACTGCAACAAAATCATTTGGGGAAAAAGACTGAGTTGTTAGTGCTTTTGTCAGACACGTTAGTGTAACTGAAGCCCAACCCACTATCAGAACAGAAAAATGAAAAACAATGCAATTTCTTTGGGAAAAATATTTCCTCTTCTTTATGTATCCATTGTCCTCTCACTGGATAAGGAAGGGAAATAGCATCCTGGCTTGCATCAGCCACACTGTGGCCAGCAGGATCAGGGAGAGGAACCTCCCCCTGTACTTGGCATAGGGGAGATCACAACTCAATAAACAGAAAAACCAGACCCTCTGTCTCCAGGGGAGAGAAAGCACCTTAGCCATTTGAGACAGCTGAACTAAAGACATTCAAGAACGTTCATAAAAGAACAGCATTGACTTTTCCAACTATCTGCACAGTCCGCATCAACCAAGTTATTTATTGGCAGATTGATATCTTCAGCCCTATCAAGCCAGTATTCAAAGGCGTGACTTTCCATTTAATCTTTTAATTAGAGGTAGTTTTTATAAGTAATGATGTTTTCCTGAAAAAGCCTTCATCTTTCAGAGCCCTCCTTTCAGTCCTGCACTGGAGGTTTAGCTTGAATACTCTTACTGCAAGCACACCTCCCCTCTGTAAAAGCCAATTCCAATTAAACCATTTAAAAGTTAATCACCACTTGCATTCTCCACAACTGTGCATAATTATTCCCTTGTAAATCAGCTGTGGCAGGGGCTCTGTCTTACGGCCTCCTGTCACAGGATACAAGCAGTAAGAGAGTGAGGGTCTGTAGGTACTCACAGCTCTCAGCCTGCTCTTCCACCTGCTGAGCCCCTTCTCCTGCCTTGCTTGGGATAAGCTTTGGGAAGAGGAAAGAGAACAAGATCTCATTCAGTTGAACTGAAGATGTTTTTACAGCAATCCTGCAGTGATGGTCACTCACCAACTGTGGGCATGGATTGCCCTTTGGGGTCCTGAAGAACTGGTGCTGATGCTTCTGGTTGTATTTGGACTGGAGAGCCCTTGGGAATAAATACAAACAGTTGGAAAACAAGCTCTGTTGAAATACAAGAATCACTGCGTGTGTTGAAATAAAACTTCTATTCATTTCCAACTGACAGAGAGGAAGATGGAGAAAGTCCAGTGACACTCACTCAGCAGGAGGACTGACAGCCACGAGGGCAGGGGGTGGAGGTGTCAGTGGTGGCTGTTCCTCTGGAACAGGATCTGAGGAGGTGGAGGATGGCTCCACTGGTAACAAGGAAGGCTTTATCTTCTTTTCTCTGGCATAAGCTTCCCTGGAGGAGGAAAAAGAAAAAGGTTCAAGAGAGGTAAAGGAAAACTTCCTCAAGCTCTGCATTTATCAAAGGAAGAGAATGGATAGAATTCTACTCTCCTCACATCAGCCTGCAAAAACACAGGCAGTCAGCTTCTCCTCCTCTTGTAGAGCCAAAGCACTAGAACATGGAGCAGGGAACCATTTTCCCTCTGCAGAACTCTCCACCAAGGAGACGCAATAGTAATTCAGCCTGTTTCAATGTGGGATCTGACAGAAGCCAGAGGGGGAGGCAGTCTCAGTCCAGTAGCCCTTTGTTAAATTTTGCAAGATGCCTTTGAAACACCAACCAGAAGTAAAATGCAGTCTCCCAGAGAGCGACTCCACTGTGAGCATCACTGGCACATTTTGCAGAAATAATCCTCAGTGCTCCACGAGTTTCCCCAGCACCCAGGGCAGCCACAGCAGCCCCCGTGCCTGTAAGATCAGAAGGTGTCCCAGGTTCCCAGGTAAAGAGACAAAGCCAGTGCTTCCTCCCCTGCAATTAGAGACACTGGCCAACTCGGGTGTACTCCCACTCAGACATTTGCACATGGTTTCTCTCCTTCCCTTTTGCTCAGTCTAATCAACTCCATACTTACGCATTAAGGATTGAGATGACATATTTCCCAGTGTTTGTCAGCATCGCCCCCTTTGTGTTGGGATCCTCCACCTCCATCAGGGAACTCCTCAGAACTCCTGTGCACTTCTTCATTCTGGGAACAGACCCAGGATGTCTGCCCTGTTCAGAACAGAAATGCAGATAGATTTCGTCTTACGACTCACACTGCCAATGATATTTCAATGATTACTGTCAGCAGCAAAGGCCCTTAATCCTCTCCTTTTATACAGCACAAGGGTTGTGTGACTGAAAGTCCTCTTTTCCTGAATGAAGTAACAGACAGGATGTTCCCAAGGCCTGAGCAGTATTTTGAACTCAGTCGAGTTCCTTGGCTTAATGTCATGTTCTTAAGGGTGAAATATCCCTCAGCTCATCATCCCCTCAGAGCAGATACAAACCCGCTCCTCCTCCACAGCGCAGTCTGAGCAAGAGCTGAATCCATCCCTGGAGGGACTGATATCTCCCAACTCTGTACAAAGGCTGAAGTCACACGTCGTGCATTTGCAGTCAGTGACTGATGTGCAAGGGCACCAACACTCACCCAGAGACTTGGGTAATTAAAACATGCAAATATTCAGTTCACGGGGTCAACAGAAACATCTTGGCTTTACAACAAATATTAAAACCCCTGAACTCTAATTGAAGAGGTAAAACCAGACACATATCCAGGAATATGGAAATAGATTAAGAACCCCATGAAAGCTCACAGAACGATCTGTGGAATAAAAGTTCAAGGTATCCCTTGAATTTTGAAGGGCTCTGCGGCATCTCTGTGTAACCTCTGTCCTCAACCCCAGGAGACACAGTTCTTACGAGAACAGGTCATGGGTTTGTTTCCTTCCTGCCAGCGTAAGAAAATCCAAAGCTCAGTGACCCCAAAAGTGTCCCACAGTCTCTTACCCCATTGGCTGGGCCATTCCTTATGCAGTGGCCAGGTTTCCCACAATGGAACCAAGTATTTGATGACAGAGATATCTTCACGTAACTAAAAGGTTAGGGGAAGAAAAGAAAACATGGGTGTATATGTGTCTGTTCTCATCAAACAAACATCTCTACCATTTTTACATCATCTTCAAATTACAGATTGGACATTATCAACACTTACTTGATGGGGTCATAGTCTTGGCAAGACTGGATCATCATCGCTTTTATTTTATCTTCTTCAGACATGTCAGTGCCATCTAGGTCGGCCGTCTGTGAAACAAGGAATCATTGGACACACATGTTAGACATACATTTAAACCCACATGGACAAAGACAGCACAACTCACCCCACCCTGTAAAGAGCAGCACAGTGTGAGATGAAGTTGTGTGGAAACAGCTGCTGACATACAAGAGAGAGATCCTGAAGATGTTCTAGGAGCCCTCAAACCATTTCATGATGGTTCTATTTCTGCTCACCTATGGGCAAAGAGAATCCTTGAACACTCAGGACCTCAGGCTGGATTTGCCCCTTCCATAAAGACTTGCGTGACTAACCCTGGTTTCTTCCAAGAGGACTGGAGCTACGTATGGAGAACATGATACCATCCAGTACTTTCACACTGACTGTTCAGCTCTGGACTATTTGAGGGAGCAGACATCCACTGCACATTTAACCCAGAAAGATGCATGCAAGTGTCAGTATTTACATTTTGCAGCATTCAAAGGACACAACCAAGGATTCGGGTGAGTCATTTCCCTTGCTAGAATTCAGCTTCAGACATGGCAGCATTAAAAAGTATCAAACATTTTACAGTCCTCAGGAAGACAAAAGTTCCTTTAAGTAGAAATTTGCCCAACAGGTGCTGCAGACCATGCACATCTCCGCTATGAACTTCATCGTATTCAGCAATTTTACTATGGACAACAGAACCTGCACTGTTTCCAGCTGAGTGTGTCCTTTTCACACACAAAGCGTAACAGGAACCTTACACAGATATGGGTCTTTCACTTGTTGAAGCCAGCTGGTTCCTTAAAGGCTTATGTATTCAAAACTGGGTTTTATTGCACACTTGTCCAAGTACAAGCAGGGTCTAAGGGTGTGACTGCGTATCAGCTGGACATTCAAACACCACTCCTTCAGACCCACCACTCTGGGTTTTGTTTCTGTCTGCATTCACTCACAAAAGCAAGCAACACCTTTCAACATTTTATACCTTGTTGGTTCATAGACATCGTTTTCCCTCAGCAGTAACAGAACCCAGATCAACATCCATGAAATCATTCCAATAACACTTACAGAAATCCTTACAGGTACTTGACTGATGTGTTTTAACAAAAAAGGTTTACACAACACATCCAAACCCATAAAAAATAACTAGGAATAGACCTACATTCAAGGATGGCATTGAATACAGAAGAACAGAAAACAAAAATCTTTAAACAGAATCACAGAAACACTAGATTGTAAATGACCCACAGGATCCTCAAGTCCAACCATTTCTGTCAATGACTAAACCATGCCTCTCAGCACCTCATCCACCCATGCCTTAAACACCTCCAGGGAAGGTGACTCAACCACCTCTCTGGGCAGCCTCTGCCAGTGCCCAATGACCCTTTCGGTGATTTTTTTTTTCCTAATGTCAAGCCTGACCCTCCCCTAGTGGAGCTTAAGGCCATTCCCTCCTGTCCTGTCCCCTGTCACTTGGGAGAAGATGGCAGCACCCTCTTCTCTACAACCCTCCTCAGCCTCCTCTTCTCCAGGCTAAACAACTTCAGCTCCCTCAGCCGCTCCTCGTAAGACTTGTTCTCCAACCACTTCACCAGCTTCATCTCTCCTCTCTGGACTCACTCCAGAGCCTCATCATCCTTCTTATTTTGAGGGGCCCAGAACTGAACACCAGATTTGAGGAGCAGTCTCACCAGGGCCGAGTACAGAGGGAGAATAACCTCCCTGGACCTGCTGGTCACACCATGTCTGATACAAGCCAAGGTGCCATTGGCCTTTTACAACCCATTGTTTCCTTACTGAGCCAGCTCATGCTCGAGAGGGCAGAGGCACTCACAGGTTTTAGCTGCTTTATCTTGCACTCTTATATTTTTCTGAAATACTTAATTTTGTTCTTTTCCCAAAAAAGAACAAAATTCATTTCTGAATTCATTTCTGCAGGGGGAGAGGGAAGAAGTTTCCAGTGGGAAGAGATTTCTCAGTCTTGGAAATGAACTTTCTATTCAGCAGGAGGAATGCTCCTCTGCATTGAGCTCTGCCTTCTCCCATCTCTGCAACCCAATGGACTCGTCATTTAATGTGCCACCCCTGTGCCTGCTCTTGCAGAGCGATCATTGGTGCTGCCCCAGACAAAGTTACACACTGTAGAGCAAAAACCACAATTGGCTGCACAGCACAACTCGGCTGCTGTCATATCTGTTCACATGCCACACACACACTGGTGCATTCCTGAGAACAATGAGCGACAGGACACCATTCAAAGAGTGCACAGCCAAACAAATCCCATTGCCTTGTCTTCAGTTTGTGTCCTACAACTGATGAAATCATGCCACATTCCAAGAAGGGATCTAGAACTGTCATGACTAGAAATTCAGAAATAACCAGGCCATTGTCGAAGCCCCAGCAATGCTTCTTTTCTGGTTGGGCGGTGTCCTTGCCCCTGAAATGTCCATCACTCACACCAATTCAATTCTACTGTAACAACTGGGCTCGTCTGGAGTGCAAAATTAATGAAACTAATGAAGACCCATGAACGGCTTCTGCAGTGCTGCTGCTTTGATGTCCTGGAGATGAGGAATACTGCAACACGACATTGAGGCTGAGAAGGTGCTCCCCCTCTCTCTTCCCAGTTTGGGAACTGCTTGTTACAGGGCAGGATCAGAACAGACACTCATTGTAAAGTTAGAACACATAAATTAAATCATAAAAAAGTTTTGTGCACATTGCAGTAGTTCTCAGTGACAGAGCACAGTATCAGATCTAGAAATATCAAGCAAAAACTTTTTTTTTAGCCTTTAATGAGAATATTATCTATGTACCTTAATCAGTTGGGCCAGAGCCATCAGTGCAGAGGAGTCATCAATCTGTGTCAAGAAAATCAAACATAGAGTAAATACCCATTATGAAACCTGAGCATCAAACATTATGTTCTGATGATCCAGTGAATGTGGAAATTCATTCACATGCAGAAACTGTTCTCTCTTGGTGCATTCAGTGCAATTAAAAAACAAAACAAATCCAAGTGCCATTTCTGGTTTTTCACTAATGGCTCTGAGACCGACAGACTCAGAAGACAACAGTGCGAGAGGAAGCCCTCCAGTGTTTTGTCTCTGCTACCTTAATATTGAAACCATGAAATCTGTACGACAGCTTGTGTTCTCAAATCAACCATTACAAAGAGGTACCAGGCAGAGCCCTTTAGTTTCTAAAAAACAGCAGTGGTGGTCTGGACACTTCGAAGTGCAAGTTTGCTACGTGAACAAAGCCACCTTTGATGCCAGCAGCGCCTCTTCTCGCATTTCAGGGCAGCACTGCAGGACCTGGAGAGAGACCATCCAACCTGCCCCTCAGCCCTCCCTGAGCCCCATGGGGCCATCCCTGTGGGCAATGAGGGCTCGGGTTCACTCTACAGCCAGAGGAAACTGTGGAGTTAGCTCTTTCCTTCCTGGCAAGGCCTTGGGCAAGCACCTTTGGGCCCCTAGGAAAGCCCGTTCCCCCCCGTCCTTGCAGGTTGCCCTGGGAAGCACAGACCCCTCAAGCACCAGAGGTCGGTCCCTGCTGTTCCCCTGCCCCTAGAAGCTGCTCCCCTGGGCTCAGGGCCCACTCCCCCCCGGGCCCGGCTCCCCCTCCACCGTGCTGACATGCTCTGGCCATGGCAGCAGAGCTGGCTGTGCCACTACCACAGGACAAGCGGTGTCCCCAGGATCAGTGCTGAGGCCAGTTCTGTTCAATACCTTTATCAACAACATGGAGGAGGGGATTGAAAGTACCCTTAGTAAATTCACTGAGGACACTAAGCTGGGAGGGAAGGTTGATCTGCTGGAGGGTAGGGAGGCTTTACAGAGGGATCTGGACAGGGTGGATCGAGGGGGTGTGACCAGCGGTATGAGGTTCAACGTGGCCAAGTGCTGGGTCCTGCACTTGGGATGCAACAACCCCAGGCAGTGCTATAAGCTTGGGGAAGAGTGGCTGGATAGGGACCTGGTGGAGAAGGACCTGGGAGTGTTGGTTGACAGCGGCTGAACATGAGCCAGCAGTGGCCCAGATGGCCAAGAAGGCCGATTGCACCTTAGACCAGCAATCTATATGAATGTGCGTATATTAGAAGAAACCAATAGGAGTGACCAGAGCATGGCGTAAACATGTTCATGTTTTCTACATGGGTTTTCAAACACTCTATCCCTAGAAGGGATAACACTTGGAATTCACGATTCTCACCAATGTCACAGGGCATTGCAATGCAGAAAGGCCGTTCTTCCTGCTTATCTCCTATGGAAACCACGGTTGCGTGCAGGGGTTGGAGCCTTCCAACCACAGCACACTGGGAACTGATGGTGTTCACTCCATGCCACGCTGGGAACTGGTATCCTTCACCCTTTGGCATTCTTGGAGATGGAGATGTTCACCCATCCAGAAGTGGGGATCAGGAGTGTCTCCCCCCATGGCACACTGGAAGCTTGAATCCATCACCTGAAGACACAGACAGCTTGAGACCCTCTCCCCAAAGCGTGGTGACAGATTCAGACCCTCTCCCCAAAGAATACTGGGAGCTGGTTCCCTCCCTCAAGGCATGTTGGGAGCTGGAGTCCCTCACCCCAGCCTGGATGGGTTTGTGGTCACGCTGCCATTTTCTCTATTGGCTGCTAGAACAAAGTTCCCCTAAGTGACTCGGTTCAGGAGGATGGGGTCACCTTGTGGAAAACAGATGCTCGGAAGTCCTCCCTTTTTAATCTTATCCCAGACCCAAAGGCTTCTCCTAGTGCCTTCATCATCTGTGACTGCAGTTTCCCATCTCTGAGAGAAGAGGGGTTTGACTGCTTGTTTGTAGCGCTGACTGTCAGCTTAAAACAGACTTTGGAAGCACAGAAGAGAACTGGGCAGGGACAAGCAAATGCTCAAGGTAACTGCAAAATAGACATGAGGCAGTCTGTAATATTCCTGTCAGGATCAGGATCTAAAGCTAAAGGATGTTTCCATCTGAAGAGCTGAGTCCGCTGGGAGCTCCAGCCTCCAGAATTCCTAACCCCACCATTTAAACAGAGGTCAGCTCTTATGTTTCTTTCTGCTCCTCTCTTACAGAGTTTCTCCGGTCTCTTTCTTTGGTTGGGTTTTAATCTCTGGTAGGTAACCAAGCTCTTTTCCATCAAACCACTCACAAACCTGCCCCTTGCCTGCTTTCTGCTAGGGGCCAAGGCAGAGGGATGAAGCCTCGTGCTCCAAGTAAGCCTGAAGCAAAGTTGAAGTGCTGAGAAGCTCCCCTGGCGAGCCCTGAGCCACAGCACACTTATGGAAGCTGTGGTGAGATGCAAGAGCCCTGAACACTGTTCATTGACAGAAGGTGGTAGAAGAAGGCGCAGCTGGGATTCAGGGATGTCATAAGTGTGGGTATCAGGTGAAGAATAATGGCCACAGAGTTTTTTTTTTATCAACTCCAGCACTGAGCTGGCTGAATAGAGGATATTAAAAAGCTTAGTGCTCAGACCACATGTCAGGGCAAGCCCCAAATGACATTTTAGTAGCTGAACTGTGATTAGGAAAAAAATAATAAAATGCTAAGACTCCTTGCAAATGCTCTTTCTTTCTGCCCTGTGACCTAGCATGAAGGAGATCCTGTGTAAATCTCAATTAAAGAAGTAACTAAAAATAGGTTTCTGGCACCATGGTTGTCTTGGCAAAGCCTGAAAAGGAGCTACTACTAGGGCACAGAACATGAGAAGAGGATGAAGGCATGAGGGTGTGCAAGTAAAGCTTAGCCCTCTGAGCCTTGGACTCTGGTGGTATCACAGCATGGTGGTGGACCTCGAGGAGTGAGAAAAAAAAGAGAGAGAAAAAGGAGGTTTTGGGGGGGTCGAGATGGCATCTCACTGGGTTCAGCAGGAGCAGTGTGGGCAGGAGGAGCCTGGGGTGTCCTGCAGTTGGCAGAGCTGGTGCAGCAAGGGGTTGCTGCACTGGGCCCCTGAATCAATGTCCCCCACATTGAGCTCACCTGCAGGGAGAAAACGGGACCATCCATCCTCAGGATCAAAAAAAAAAAAAACAACCCAGAAGATACAAAATCTCCAGCTCTGAGATCCAAAACCTTCTCCAGGATCTCAACCACTCCGTCCTCACACTCCAACCCCTCTCCTTCATCCCAACAAAATCGATCTGGCGTCGCCATACCTGACCCAATCTTGTTCAGGATGGTCCAGGCACATGCAAGGAATGCCTCTTCCATGTTCTTCCTAGTCAAGGTGCTGGTTTCCATGAACAAGAGCTCTGGGAAGCAAAAACACCCCATTAATTCCCACCATCATTAATTCTTAATTAAAGCCGATATTTCTCCCTTCCATCTCACTGTTCTCCCATGCAAAGCATGTAGCTTCCAACAAGTTCTCTTCCCCATGGGCATCTTAATCCTTCTTGCTCCCACAAAGGATGATTATGACGTCGTGCGTCTCCCAGCTGGAATTAGGGAAAAATAGGAGGGGTTAAGCCCTGATTTTTCCCAGTTCTGAAGGATTTGGGGGATTTATGGACCTACCTGGTGACATCGTAGATCAGCAACATGCTGGCCGTGCCCTGGTAGTAGTTCCTGGTCACCCATCTGAGGAGGAAGAGGAGGAGGAAGGAATGGGTAGGAGAAGACCACCTGGAGGCTCCAGTTTGGTGCTTGGAGGATCTGGTTTGGGGACTCGGAAGCTCTGGAGTTTCCATTCATGGAGGGGTTCAAAAGCTGGGGAGGTGAGATGCTCAGAGATGGTTTAGTGGTGGACAGGGATGGTTGGACTCGATCATCTCCAGGCTCTTTTCCAACCAAACCATTCCAGGTTTCCATAGGTTCCATTTTGGACAATAACAGAAGCCCAAGAGCCATCGGATGCCACCGGGAAGGATTTGGTTTTCCCCTACCTGTATTTCTTCTCTCCTTGTGTGTCCCAGATCTGGAGCTTCACAATCTTTTCATCAACACTGACCAACTTAGAGCAAAATCCCATCCTGATCTTGTGTCCCTGTTTGATTGCAGAAAAAAAATGAGATGGAGAAAGAAAGGATTGCAAAAAGCCCCCAAATTCCCTCAAACACCCCAAAATGGCCTCAAACACCCCAGAAGTGCCTCAAAAATGACCCAAAATGATCCAAAAATACCCTAAAATCACCCCAAATTGCCACCAAACACCTGAAAATCCTCTCAAAATACTGCAAAATTCTCTCAAAAAATAAAAATTCCCCATAATGCCAAAAAGAACCCCAAAAGTGCCCCCAAAATGCCTTGAAATGCCCCCCCCTAAAATGCCCCAAAATGCCCCTTTTACACTCTTTGCCAATGAACTGGTTCAGGAGGGTGTACCTGCTGCCCAAACTCCTGATCACAATGAATTTGAAGAAGAAATCTGAGGAGAAACAGGGGAAAAAATAGGAGGATTTGGGGAAATTCCTGCCATTTTCCCTTCCGACCCCACCCAGAATAGCCCCAAAACCGGCATTTTTAGTCTCATTTTGGAACCCACCAGAAGCTGGAGGAGCCAAAAAGTTCCCCAAATCCCATGGGCCTGCAGACCCTGATAGGGACCCCCCCAGACTCCCTATAGGGCACATATAGCCCTTATAGAATCACAGAATAACCAGGTTGGAAGAGACCCACTGAATCGTCAAGTCCAACCATTCCCACCAATCCCTAAATCATGCTCCTAAGTACTCACCCACCATAACTTTAAACACCTTCAGGGACGGCGACTCAACCACCTCCCTTGGCAGACCGTTCCAATGCCTAACCATCCTCTCCGTGAATAATTTTTTCCTAATCTCAAGCCTAAATCTCCCTACTCGAGGTGCGGTCTCACCAGTGCCGAGTACAGAGGGAGAATAACCTCCCTGGACCTGCTGGTCACACCGTTTCTGATACAAGCCAAGATGCCATTGGCCTTCTTGGCCACCTGGGTACATTGCTGGCTCATGTTCAGTCAGCTGTCAACCAACACCCCCAGGTCCTTCTCCTCCTGGCAGCTTTCCAGCCAGGCTTCTCCTAGTCTCTAGTTCCTTATAGGATCCATAAAGACCCTCCATAGGGCTCGTAGTGCCCCTATACAACCCAGAGTCCCTATAGACCCCCTGTAGAGCCCAAACAGACAATCCATAGGGATCCTAGAACACCTACAAAACCCACAGAAACCCTACAGACCCCCTGTAGGGCCCATGTAGTCCCTTTAGGAGCCCTACAGGCCCCCCTATATGACCCCTACACATACCCCCCCCAGGACCCATCGAAACTCAATAGGACTCGCCCCAGAACTCCTACAGGACCCCTACAGAACCCATAGAGCTCTCCTAAACCCCTTTTATGATACATACAGGCACTACAGACCCCCTGTAGAATCATAGAATCAGCAGGTTGGAAGAGATCCAGTGGGTCACTGAGTCTAAACCATGCCCCTTAGCACCTCGTCCACCCATCCCTTAAACACCTTCAGGGAAGGTGAATCAACCACCTCCCTGGGCAGCCTCTGCCAGTGCCCAATGACCCTTTCCATGATTTTTTTTTTCCTAAGGTCCAGCCTATACCTCCCCTAGTGGAGCTTAAGGCCATTCCCTCCTGTCCTGTCCCCTATCACCTGGGAGAAGAGGGCAGCACCCCGCTGTCCACAACCTCCTTTAGGTAGTTGTAGAGAGCAAGAAGGTCTCCCCTCAGCCTCCTCTTCTCCAGGCTAAACAAACCCAGCTCTCTCAGCTGCTCCTCTTATTCTCCAGCCCGTTCCCCACCTTCGTTGCTCTTCTCTCGACTTGCTCCAGAGCCTCAACATCCTTCTTGTGGTGAGGGGCCCCAAACTGAATGCAGGATTCGAGGAGCAGTCTCACCAGAGTCCAAGGGAGAATAACCTCCCTGGACCTGCTGGCCTGAGTTTTAAATTTATTTAAGTTGTTAAAATACACAAACCTGCCTACAGATTCTCTCTCTTTGTAACAGAGCTTGTCAAGTCCAAATCATTATCATTAAATAATCTATCTATATCTATATATAATCTATTTTCAGTTACATAGAGTTTTCAGTTCTTGCTCTGTTGCAAATACTAAGCATGTTCCGCCAGAAGATGTGTTTTTTACTAGCACTCATTTAAAGGAAAGCGAGAAACAGATGCACAAAAACTTCTGTACACAATGCTGCTAGAGGAAATTTTCCATTTTAATGAATGAAATAACATCTTTTTAAAAGTAACTAAGAGTAACATTATTTTTTCAACACATGTGCACAACTCTCGTTATGTCTTAGGGAGTTATGTGCATGCTGAGGGAATACTATCCCTGCTCAGGATTTAGCGACTCTGTTTTGGGGAAGGAAATTCAAACTTCAGACAGCTGCTGTCTGAAATCCATTTCTGTAATGATTTTTCAGCATCTCTTGCAAAGACCTTATCAAGTTCCTCCCCTTAAGCAGGAGCTTTTGTAAGTTTTGCCACATGTGCATGGATTTCAGCGGCAAGGTTGACATCCTGCCTCCAACAACAGCTACAAAATTCTCAATTGGAGTCTGTCAGAATCCCGAAGGCATCATTCAAACACCCAATAAAGCTGAAAATTTGAGCTTGTCTTTAGGATTCTTGGTCAAAAGCTCCAAATGCCTATGTTGTCTCTGATCAGGAGGAGGGAAATTCATCTCTCCAGTATGGTGTGATTTACTTAAGAAATTTACATCAGCAAGAAATGCAGCTCCTCTCTGTTTAAGTATAAATGTTGAAAAAAAAAATTGGTTTTATCAATAGAAATGTCCTTTAGGTTATCTGTGGATTGTAGTCCACCAATGCCTGGTTTGTGTGAACTGGCAAGTCAGTCAATGAAAAACAAGTCTGTTCTCCATTAATGTTATAGTTGATGAAAATAATATCAAAAGCCATCATGAACTCATAAGGTATTGATTTCATTGACAGCACCACATGAAATGAGTTCTACCTTTTGCTGCTAGTTTTAATTACTGCCTTTCTGCATTTCTTTAAAGCATAGACAGAGTGGCCTTAGACACAGCATTCTCCAGTTTTTCATTCATTTTCTGATACTAAAGCTAATTTGCAGCATTGTCAGAAAAAAAAAACAAAAAACAAAAAAAACCCAAAAACCTGTGCCTTACAAATACCCTTTAGATATAAATTCTTAAGAACATATTACCAGCTCCATACTCTTCAAATTCCAGGTGTTTTTGTATAAAGTAAATTGCATCCCTAATAGGCTTCTTAGACAGGACAGAGCTCATGCAAAACTCAAATCACATTATGCTCTTCCTGTGTTTTCCAACCTTGAAAACCTAGAACGTAGTCAAGCTTTTCAGCAAATATCGTAATGAGAAGGGAAAAGAATAAAAAGTAAAAAGACTCAGTCATATGATTCTATGATTCTATGATAAATGCGGTCAAACACCAGTGGGAGCTCCACAGCTCGATAAATGGCACCTAAAATGGGGGAGGACACCCCAAAAATGGTGTCAAACAGTGATAGAGACTCCCTGGTGCACAAACCATACCTAAAATGGGTGAATCCCACCAAAATGGGGTGAAACCCTCCTGATGCCCCCCAAAAACCCCTCATGGGGCCTCACCACTTCCATTACTCCACTGCTGGATAGCTGGGAAGTTCCCACGGCCACTTAAGTCATCGGCGTGGTCAATGAGGGTTTCCTTGAGGATCCAGTAGCCCAAGAGGATGATGCAGAGTCGAGACCCCAAGTGGAAGGTGGAGATGCGGCCGTAGCTTTCACTCAGCTGCAATGAGAAGGATTTAAGGGGTTCACGAGGGGAGGAGGTTGAGGTTCTAAAGGTTGGAGGCCCCCACCTTGAAACACTCCAACTCACCTTATGGAGGGAGGCGATGAGTTGGGTCACCACCACCTGGAGAAAGTTCCCCACGATGGGCAATGGCATGGGACCAGGGGGAAGTTTTTCACCCGGCAGTGGCTCCAGAGAACGAGCAGCCCCCAAAAACTCAGCACCAGGGCAATGCTCAGTGCCTCATTCACCTCCATTCCACCCCCTTCCTCGCTATTAACCCCCCCTCCTTTTGCTATAAAACCCCTATTTTGTCCTTAATTCCAGCAGCTCCAAAGATCTTCTGGGGCTTTTGGACATCAGGCCATCCCAGGACACATGGACAGAGGTTGCAGGGCCCCTTTTCGAACAAAGCTCGGGGGGTGGGGGAGCTGGCTTGCAAACAAAACCCCAAGCGTCTCCCCTCAACATGTTTCCCCCACCACCACCACCAAAATCAGGTGCCCTCTGACTCAGGAGCAGCCCAGGAAGGCATCGAGGAGACAATATTCCTCCCAAAAAAGCCTATTTGGGGACATCTTAGGGGAGTGTTGGGTTGAGGGGGTTGAGAGGGTCCTGGGAGGGGTTTGCGGGGTCATGAGTGGGTTTTGGGATGTCTTGAGGAGGGTTTGAGGGAGTCTTGGGGGGGTTGAGAGGGTCCTGGGGGGGGGGGGGGGGGGGGGGTTGGAAAGGTTCTGTGGGACAATGAGAGGGTCCTGGTGGGTTTGGACAAGTCTTGGAGGGAGTTTTGGGGGTCCTGGAGAGCTTTGGGGGGCTCAGGGTGGGGGGATTAAGATGTCTTGAGGGGCTTTGGATGGGGACTTGGGGAGATTGAGAGGGTCCTGGGAGGGGTTAGGGGGGTCATGGGGGGGAGCAGGGCATCTTGAGAAAGGTTTTGGGGCATCTTGGGGAGGTTGAGAGAGAGCTGGGAGGGGTTTATGGGGTCTGGGGGAGTTTAGGGGGGTTGGGGGAGTTTTGGGGGTTCGAGGCGGGTGGTCTAGATGACCTTGGTGGTGTTTTGGGGGTCCTAGAGGGCTTTGGGGATTCCAGGGTGGGGGAGGTGGGGGTATCATACTGGGATTTAGAGGGTCTTGGGCAGGGGATCAGGAGGAGGCTTGAAGGGCATTTGGGGGGGTTTCAGTGGTCCTGGGGGGCAGGATTGGAAGGATTCTGAGGGGATTTGGGGGTGGTCCTGGGGAGTTTGGGGGGTCTTGGTGGGGTTGAGAGGAACCTAGAGGTGGTCTGAGGGGTCCTGGAGGGGATTTGGGGGGGCCTTGGGGGAGTTGAGAGGGTCCGGGGGGGGGTTGACCGGTCATGGGGGAGGAGTGGGGCATCTTGAGGAGGGTTTTGATGGTCTTGCAGGAGTTGAGAGGGCCTTGAGAGGTGGGTGAAAGGGTTCCATGGGGCAATGAGAGGGTCCTGGTTGGTTTGGGGGGGTCTTCTAGGGGTTGAGAGGGATCTGGGGGAGATTGGAGGAGTTTTGGGGATCCTGGAGGACTTTGGAGGGGGCGGAGGTGGGGGAATTAGGATGTCTTGAGGGGCGTTTGGGAGGGTCTTAGGGGGATTGAGAGGGTCCTGGAGGGGAGTTGAGGGGTCTTATTGGTATTGAAAGGGTCTGGGGGGGTGGTTGGTAGGGGTCCTGGGTTGGATTTGGGGTAGTCTTAGGGGGATTGAGAGGGTCTTTGGGGGATTGAGGGGGTCTTAGGGGCATCTGGGGGGTCTTAGGGGGATTGAAAGGGTCCTGAAGGGGGTTTGGGGGGTCTTAGGGGGATTTGGAGGGGTCTTAGGGAGACTGAGAGGGACCTGGAGGGGATTTGAAGGGGCCTTAGCGAGACTGAGAGGGGAGGGGGGGGGGTGTTGGGGGTCCTGGAGGGATTTTGGGGGGTCTTTGTGGAGTTGAGAGGGTTCTTGGGGGATTTGGGGGGGTCTTGGTGGGATTTAGAGCATCCTGGAGGGAGTTTGGAAGATTCTGAGGAGATTTGGGGGGGTCTTAGGGGCATTGAGAGAGTCCAGACTTGTTTTGGGGGGATTCTGTGGGGAATTCAGGGGTTTTAGGGGGATTGAGAGGGTCCTGGAGTGGATGGGGGGGGGGGGGGTTCTGGGGGGATTCCGGGCGGTCCTAAGGGGATCATCAAGCCCAACCATTCCTATCAATCACTAAACCATGCCCCTCAGTGCCTCATCCACCCATGCTTTAAACACCTCCAGGGAAGGTGAATCAACCACCTCCCTGGGCAGCTTGTTCCAGTGCCCAATGACCCTTTCTGTGAAAATTTTTTTCCTAAGGTCCAGCCTAAACCTCCCCTGGTGCAGCTTGAGGCCATTCCCTCTTGTCCTGTTCCCTGTCACTTGGGAGAAGGGGCCAGCTCCCTCGCCTCTACAATCTTCTTTCAGGTAGTTGTAGAGTGCAATGAGGTCTCCCCTCAGCCTCCTCTTCTCCAGGCAAAACACCCCCAGCTCTCTCAGCCACTCCTCGTAAGGCCTGTTCTCCAACCCCTTCACCAGCTTCGTTGCTCTTCTCTAGACTCGCTTCAGAGCCTCAACATCCTTCTTGTGGTGAGGGGCCCAGAACTGAACACAGGATTCGAGGTGCGGACTCACCAGTGCCGAGTACAGAGGGAGAATAACCTCCCTGGAACTTCTAGTCACACCGTTTCTGATTCAAGCCAAGATGCCATTGGCCTTCTAGGCCACCTGGGCCACTGCTGGATCATGTTCAGTCTCTGTCAACAAACACTCCCAGGACCTCTCCTCCTGGCAGCTTTCCAGCGAGATTTCTCCTAGTCTGTAGCTGCCCAGGGTTGTTGTGCCCCAAGTGCAGGATCCGGCATTTGGCCTTCTTAAACCTCATCCCATTGGTCTCAGCCTAGTGGTCCAGCCTGTTCAGATCCCTTTGGAGCCTCCCTACCCTCCAGCAGATCCACACTTCCTCCCATCTTAGTGTCATCTGCAAACTTGCTAAGGGTGCACTTGATGCCTTCATCCAGGTGATTGATAAAGACATTGAACAGGGCTGGACCCAGCACTGAGCGCTGGGGAACCTCACTTGTAACTGGCCTCCAGCTGGAGTTAACACCATTTCCAACCACTCTATGGGCCCGGGCATCCAACCAGTTTTCCACCCAGGAGAGTGTGCACCTGTGCAGGCCAGAGATGACAGTTTCTGAAGCAGAATGCTGTGAGAAACTGTGTCAAAGGCTTTACTGAATTCCAGGAAGATACATCCACACCCTTTCCCACATCCAGTAGTCGTAGAATCATAGAATCATAGAATAACCAGGTTGGAAGAGACCCCCAAGATCATCGTGTCCAACCATTCCTATCAATCACTAAACCACGACCCTCAGCACCTCATCCACCCGTCCCTTAAACACCTCCAGGGAAGGTGAATCAACCACCTCCCTGGGCAGCTTCTTCCAGTGCCCAATGACCCTTTCTGTGAAATATTTTTTCCTAATGTCCAGCCTAAATCTCCCCTGGTGCAGCTTGAGGCCATTCTCTCTCGTCCTGTTCCCTGTCACTTGGGAGAAGAGGCCATCACCCTCCTCTCTACAACCTCCTTTCAGGTAGTTACAGAGAGCAATGAGATCTCCTCTCAGCCTCCTCTTCTCCAGGCTAAACAAACCCAGATCTCTCAGCCATTCCTCATAAGGCCTGTTCTCCAGCCCCTTCACCAGCTTCGTTGCTGGCCTGTTCTCTGGACTCGCTCCAGAGCCTCAACATCCTTCTTGTGGTGAGGGTCCCAGAACTGAACACAGGATTCGAGGTGTGGTCTCACCAGTGCCAAGTACAGAGGGAGAATAACCTCCCTGGACCTGCTGGTCACACCGTTTCTGATACAAGCCAAGATGCCATTGGCCTTCTAGGCCACCTGGGCACACTGCTTGAGTCACTTTATCATAGAAGGCAATCAGGTTAGTTTGGCAAGATCTGCCTTTCATGAACCTGTGTTGACTGGGCCTGATCACCCAGTTCTCCTGCATGTGCTTCATGATAGCACTCAAGATCACCTGTTCCATGACTTTCCCTGGCACTGAGGTCAGACTGACAAGCCTTTAGTTCTCTGGATCCTCTATGTGACCCTTCTTATAGATGGGCACAACATCAGCCTCCAGTCCAGTGGAACTTCCCCAGTCAGCCAGGAAAGATGGAAGATGATGGAAAGGGGCTTGGCCAGCACATCCACCAGCTCCTTCAATACACTCGTGTGGATCCCATCCAGCCCCATAGACTTGTGGGTGTCTAGTTGGGCAAGCAAGGCTCTGACCACCTCCTCTTGGATCATGGGAGCCTCATTTTGCTCCTCTAACTCCTGGGTTTGTACATGGAGGGAACAACTTTCTTTACAATTAAAGACTGAGGCAAAGAAGGCATTAAGTACCTTAGCCTTTTCCTCATCCCCAGTCACTGTTGTTCCTTCTGCATCCAATAGGGACTGTATGGTCAACCTAGTCCTCCTTTTATTATTTATATATTTATAGAAAGTTTTTTTGTTATCTTTCACAGACTCTGCCAATCTGATTTCTAGTTGAGCCCTTGTCCTTCTGATTATTTCTCTGTACAATCTCACTTCCATTTTCCACCCAAGAGGCCTGTCCCTTCTTCTAGAGCCCATAAACATTTCTCTTCTTGATATCCCTCAAGATCTCTCTGTTCAACCAAGCTGGTTTTTTCCCCTGTCAGCTTTTTTTCCAGAACATGAGGATGGCTTTCTCCTGAGCTGCTAGGATTTCTTTTGAAGAGCTCCCAGCCCTTAAGGACGGTCTCCCATGAGACTTTGCCAACCAGCCTTCTGAAGAGTTCAAAGTCTGGCCTCTGGAAATTTAATGCTACTGTCCTGCTAACCACCCTCTTCACTTCACCTAGAACTGAAAATCCTATCATCTCATGATTGCTTAGTCCTAGGCGTCCTTCTACTACCACATCCCCCACAAGGCCTTCTCTGTTCACAAACAGCATGTCCAGGAGGGCACCTTCCCTTGTCGGTTCATTCACCAGCTGTGCAAGGAAGTTGTCTTCCACACACTCCAGGAGCTTCCTAGACTGCTTCCTTTCTGCTCTATTGTACTTCCAGCAGATATCAGGAAGATTGAAGTCTCCCACAAGAACAAGAAGCATTGATCTAGAGACTAAACCCAGCTGTTTATAGAAGAGCTCGTCAGCTGCTTCTTCTTGGCTGGGTGGTCTGTAACAGACTCTCATCACAAAATCTACCTTCTTTTGGGCTCCTCTGATTTTAACCCACAGGCACTCAATCTCCTCATTGCTACAATCCATCTCAATGGTGTCCAAGTCCTCTCTTACGAAGAGGGCTACCCTGCCTCCTCTCCTACCCTTCCTGTCCCGCCTGAAGAGTTTGTACCCACCATAGCTGTACTCCAGTTATATGAGTCATCCCACCACATTTCCATGATGGCAACGACATCATAGCCTCCTTGCCCTACAACAGCTTCCAACTTCTCCTTCTAATTACCCATGCTGCGTGCATTGATGTAAATGCACTTCAGCTGAGCTTCCGAGCCTTCAGCCCTTTTAGAGGGAACGGAGTTCATTCCCAATTGCCTGGTAACTGGAGTAGCTAGTGCCAGAGTGCCCATATCTTCCTTACCACCCCAAGGTGTAATCACCCTCGCTTTCTGTGTGGTGATGTACTGGTGGTCCTCACCAGCACACGAGGTAAATTCTCCCTCCAAGATCTTTTCAGGTTTTAATTTCCTCTCATTCCTGATCCTATCCCTGCAGTCTGGGGATTTTTCTCATGGAGATTTTTCCCTGTCCCATGTATTTTCCCTGCTCACAAACCCTATCCCAGCCTCTGCGCATTCCCCTACACAAACCCGCCTGTTTGCAGGGCTCTGCCTGGGCGCATGGTCCTGTTTGGAGATTCCAAAGGGCAGAACAACCCAGTGTGTTCAGTAGAGCTGATGCTGGTGCTGTCCATAGGCAGGGGAGTAGCTCAAGGTGCTTTAGGAGGCTCATGTCAGACCCCTTGGCCACTCACAGTTACCACTCATAGGAGTCCCGGGGATTTGTTGAAACATGAGAGCCTCCTGTTCCGTTTTCCCCTGTAAATCCCCAAGAGCAGAAAACTGAAAAGGCTGACTCAGGAAAGCTCCTTATCTTTAGTGTAATCCCTTCTTTGTCCTTCCTCTTGAAAAAATCCCCTCAGAATTGCCCTGGGGTGATTTGGAGCTATGAGCAGTCCTGGTCCATGCAGCAGACCCTGGACAGAAAAAATATCTTTTCATGATAACAGGTGCTTCTTGCACCCTCAGCTTCTCCCTGCAGCACAGCAGGGATCTCCTCAGGGCAGGCTGAGCGCTAACTCCAGATGGTGGCAGAGTCTCTCCTCCAGCACACAGACCCCGACGGTGCAGGGATCCTGCTCTGAACGACAGCCCGGGGCACCCCTGGCTGCACCCTCTGGCTTCACAGCCCTTCCACACTGCCTCAAAAGAGCCCCCTCCTCACAGATCCCAGGAGCTAGGGTCTGGGCCAACTTTACGAGAGGCCACGAGGATCGACACCTGCATTGCCCTGCACCCAGACTTATTGTGTCCAGGACTGCAAAGATTTCTCCTCCAGTAAGACTCAGTCATCCTCTTGACCACCTTTAAGCTCTCTCTGCCTTGCTTATTTCGCTAAGTAACCCCAGGATTTCCCTTAGAATCATAGAATAACCAGGTTGGAAGAGACCCATCGGAGTCCAACCATTCCTATCAAACACTAAACCGTGCCCCTTAGCACCTCAAAACCATGCCCCTTAGCACCTAAAACCATGCCCCTTAGCACTTCTGCTTGTTGGGCTGTTCCTGGGCAGAGCACGAGCTCCCTCAGTCCCAGGAGCCCAGCCCAGCTCGGCAGCAGAGGAGCAGCCTAGGGCATTTTAATGACCCCTCTGGTGGGTTTGATGATGAGTTCATGAACATCAGCCCCTTTGAGGAAGTTGAACAAACTTCTCAAGAAGTAAAACTCAAATTCATGACATATAGTTTCTCGTAGTGTTAATGGGTCCCACTGAGGGCACTGCTGAGAAAGCATCTCCAGGGCCCAGTTAGAGCAGAAATCTGGAGGCAGTATGAAAAGCTGAGAAAAGCCAAGTAAAGGTGTCTCTGATGCTGAGTCAACCTGGATGTGTTTCATGAATCCAAAGGGCCAAGCCATGATCCTGGTAACCAAGTGGCCAAACCTTGACCCTCAGGTCCAGGGATGGGAGATCCTGTCCCTCGCTCCTTTCTCAGGGCTCTCCTTTGAACAATGGGATTTGGAGATGGAAAATGCCAGCGGCAGGACAGTGGAAAAAAACTGCTCTTGGGTGGGGACGAGGAGGCCATGAGACCCTGGTCTCCACCCTGCCACTGCACCTTGCTCTCACCTGAGCATCTTCTTTCCCTTACGGATATCTCTCTGTCCTCCTTGGCTGTTCCTTCAAAGACAAAGCCTTGGTTTGGTCCAGACTCCCTAGGTGTAAGCAGTTGTGCAACAGCGCTTGCGCTCTGCAGGGAAGCTCCAGCGATGGGGCCTTTATGCTTGGAGACAGGAATTGCTCTTGCAATATGTCTGTGTGATCACTTTTACAATTGTTGCAACAGCTGCTCTGTAAACACATGTCTGCATCTGGGTGCTAGTTTAGCTGTTACAATGTCTTACTGTAGGTAACATTAACTGTCTGTGAAAGGCAAGTACAGCTGGCTTTGTCTTACTGCGACATTGTTCTGCCCCTCTGTGTCTGAAATCCTGGCTCTTTGTGGGCTTTGCCAGTGCACAGTTAACTGTGTGCCATGCACTTTGCTCCAGAATGCTCAGTGTAGAATGGGTTGCCCTAAACCTCTTTAGGGTCCCATGAATCACTTTTCTGTTCTTATTGATATTTTGGATTGTGACAGATAACCAGGCTGCAGACGAGCAATTCCTCGTGCAGTAGCTTGTCTCTTTCTCCCCATGCTGACAGTCCTACGTGTCTCACAGAAGGAATCACCCCACAGTGCCTGGATTTGCCCAGGGTTGCTCCAACCCGCACTGATGCCTCTTTGTAGCCTTTCTGATTTGGGGATCCTGGTGGAGAAAAGCCCAGCTGCCCTGATCCTGGCTTTGTTGGGCACCCTAAAAGGACCGACTGCAGGTTTCTGGGTTTAAGAGTAGGAAATCAAGGACTGCATGAGCCTCACCCAAGGGCAGGAAGGGTTGTTTGCATTAGTGGTTATTGCTGAAGGCTTCCTTGGTCAGAATCACTCCTACAGTATTTTGGGCATGAGGGCTAAACCAGGCTTTACTAGTTTATGTACCCAAAGTGGAGGGACGTGACTCAGTTCTTTGCACCTCCCCATGCTGGGAGGATGAAATCCACCCAAAAGTACTGAAAGAGCTGGTGGACACGCTTGCCAAACCCCTTTCCATCATCTTCCAGAAGTCCTGGATGACTGGGGAAGTTCCACTGGACTGGAAGCTGATGTTGTGCCCACCTACAAGAAGGGTCACAAGGAGGATCCAGGGAACTACAGGCATGTCAGTCTGACCTCAGTGCCAGGGAAAGTTATGGAACAGGTGATCTTGAGTGCTATCATGAAGCACATGCAAGAGAACTGGGTGATCAGGCCCAGTCAACACAGGTTCATGAAAGGCAGGTCTTGCCAAACTAACCTGATCGCCTTCTATGACAAAGTGACTCAATTACTGGATGAGGGAAAGGGTGTGGATGTATCTTCCTGGAATTCAGTAAAGCCTTTGACACAGTTTCTCACAGCATTCTGCTTCAGAAACTGTCATCTCTGGCCTGCACAGGTGCACACTCTCCTGGGTGGAAAACTAGTTGGATGGCCAGGCCCAGAGAGTAGTGGGAAATGGAGTTAAATCCAGCTGGAGGCCAGTTACAAGTGAGGTTCCCCAGGGCTCAGTGCTGGGTCCAGCCCTGTTCAATGTCTTTATCAATCACCTGGATGAAGGCATCAAGTGCACCCTTAGCAAGTTTGCAGATGACACTAAGATGGGAGGAAGTGTGGATCTGCTGGAGGGTAGGGAGGCTCCAAAGGGATCTGAACAGGCTGGACCACTAGGCTGAGACCAATGGGATGAGGTTTAAGAAGGCCAAATGCCGGGTCCTGCACTTGGGGCACAACAACCCTGGGCAGCTACAGACTAGGAGAAATCTCGCTGGAAACCTGCCTGGAGGAGAAGGACCTGGGGGTGTTGGTTGACAGAGACTGAACATGATCCAGCAGTGGCCCAGGTGGCCTAGAAGGCCAATGGCATCTTGGCTTGGATCAGAAAGAGTGTGACCAGCAGGACCAGGGAGGTTATTCTCCCTCTGTACTCGGCACTGGTGAGACTTCACCTCGAATCCTGTGTTCAGTTCTGGGACCCTCACCACAAGAAGGATGTTGAGGCTCTGGAGCGAGTCCAGAGAAGAGCAACGAAGCTGGTGAAGGGGCTGGAGAACAGGCCTTACGAGGAGTGGCTGAGAGAGCTGGGGGTGTTTTGCCTGGAGAAGACGAGGCTGAGGGGAGACCTCATTGCTCTCTACAACTACCTGAAAGGAGGTTGTGGAGAGGAGGAAGCTGGGCTCTTCTCCCAAGTGACAGGAGACAGGACGAGAGGGAATGGCCTCAAGCTGCACCAGGGGAGGTTTAGGCTGAACATTAGGAAGAAATTTTTCACAGAAAGGGTCATTGGGCACTGGAACAAGCTGCCCAGGGAGGTGGTTGATTCACCTTCCCTGGAGGTGTTTAAAGCATGGGTGGATGAGGCACTGAGGGGCATGGTTTAGTGATTGATAGGAATGGTTGGACTCGATGATCCTGAGGGTCTCTTCCAACCTGGTGATTCTATTCTATTCTATTCTATTCTATTCTATTCTATTCTATTCTATTCTATTCTATTCTATTCTATTCTATTCTATTCTATTCTATTCTATTCTATTCTATTCTATTCTATTCTATTCTATTCTAATAGGCATAGTGATGGTGCAATGAACAAGCCTATGCTAAAACGTTTCTGGTAGAGCTTACAATGAAAGCTCTACCAGAGAAGACTCTAACAAACATCTGCATTCCATTCTAGCATTTCCTGCTACAGTCATGTTTCCAGATATTCGGTTTTGCTAAAGCTCCTTAAAAGGCACAGTTATGTAACAATTCACTGTCCTATACTAAAACGTTCTGTTAGTCATGATTTGCTTCTTACATTGAGAGTGCTACCAGAGGAGATTCTAACAGGAAGCTGCATTCCACGCTAGCAGCTTCCCTGCAGGAGTTATGTTTCCAGCTATTCAATTTTCCTTAGGCACCTTAGAATGCACAATTAATTCACAATTCACAAACCTATATGAAATAGTGTTCCTTTTGGTGCTTTGCAGCTTGCAGTGAAAGCGCCACATGAGAAGACTCTAACAAGCAGGAACATTCAATCCTAGCAGCTTCCCTGCGGGACTTACATTTCTAGCTATTCACCTTGTTAAAGCGCCTTAATAGGCACAGTTAAGTCACAATTGGACTTGTTCAGCCTGGAGAAGAGCAATCTTCCAGTACCTGAAAGGGGCCTACAAGAAAGCTGGGGAGGGACTTGTTTACAAAAGTTTAGAGTGAGAGGACGAGGGGCAATGGGTATAAACTGGAGAGGGGCAGGTTTAGGCTAGACATAAGGAGAAATTTCTTCACAATGAGAGTGGTGAGGCACTGGAACAAGTTGCGGCTGCCCCATCCCTGAAAGTGTTCAAGGCCAGGTTGGATGGGCCCTTGGGCAGCCTGATCCAGTGGGAGGTGTCCCTGCCCATGGCAGGGCTTCGGAACTGGATGATCTTTAAGGTCCCTTCCAACCCAAACTATTCTATGATTCTATGATCTTCCACTTCACAAAGTGAGATGTCCTTGCTCTGTTCCTTTCCAATGACCAGTGTGCTGACCTGTGCGCACTGCATCTCCACACACTTTGATTTTAAAGCCTGGAACTCAGCCTGTGGGAAGGAGGGGTCCATCCCATTGCTCCCCACATTGACCTTTATTCTTGCATTTAGCTTTCTTAACAAGGGCAAGGGAGAGACAAGAGCTCCCAGTGACCAGGGCGAGGCAAGGACCCCAGCTCCCCCCATGCCAGCGCTTCTCTCTCCACTCCCCAGCCCAGCCAGGGTCTTTTCCCTCCACGCTCTGTGGCCACACACCCAGCACGATCCCCCAGCTCTCAGCCCAGCAAGTAGGAGCTTCTCCAGCTCCTGGAGAGTCTCCTGGTGACACAAACTAGAGGGGGAGCTGCTTATCCGCTGAAGGGCCAGCCTTCTCTACAGGGCCCTGCAGCTGCTGGAGGGGCTTGAGGAAGATGTGCATAGCCATCCAGAACCTGACAGGACTCCCTCTACCATCTCCATGCCCCGTGTGCCCTGCTGGGTCCGCATTGCATCTCCTGGGAGGGAACAGCCCTTTACCCCAGGGGGTCTCTACTGGGGACCCTCTTTCCATTCCAAAGTCCCAGCTCCCAGCCCATCCCCATCTGCTCTCTCCCGCGGGCACTGGCAAGGGGGCTCCAAATCCAGAGCTCAGCCTCTGGCAGAGCACTCAGCATTCACCCTCTCAAGCCCATCAGGAACCCAAGAAAGAAGCTGGCCCCTTGCGGGTGCCACTCCTTGGGTCTCTGCTTCCTCCTATCTGCCAATGGAGAGTCCAGCCCTACGACAACACCCCAACCCAATCCCTTTGGACTGTCAATGGGCTCTTAGGGGGCAGCTCGGACACCCCAGTGCCTCTCCCTGCTGGCAGTGGCAGCAATGCACAGGGAGGCTGAGAAGCAACGGCACCAGTGGTCAAGGCCATTTTCCCCAGAGCACAAAAGAACAGCCTGGACACAAAAGCAGAGGGAGAGGACAGAAGTGCAGCCTCTGGAAGCCTCCAGCAGAGGAGGCTCCAGGGAAGCAGCAGCCTCAACACCAGAGGTGCAGCAAGGAGTCACCAACAGGCAGGGGAAAGCCCTGAGCTCCTGCGGCCACCTTCTGCTCCCCTGCAGAGAAGTGCAGGGATCACGGATACAGGAGGCAGGACAGGATGGGTACATGACTCCAGCTCCCAGATATCCAGCAGGACCTGGGGAGAAATAATTATGGAAAGGAGCGTGCAAATAGATATCAATATGTACTTGTTGAGAATGACACATGAGGCTATGGTTTTTTTATCTGCTGGACAGGTCCATGGGGATGCCAGACCTAGGAAGGAGCCCCGGGAATCCAGGATCCCCAACAGATACAGCCAGGGCGCTGGGCATCGTGCGGGAGCACGGCAAAGGTCCAGGGCCCACCCAAACTCCCCTCATGGCATCAGGATGTCCCCAGAGTGCCCCTAACACCTCGGGGTGCACAGAAAGGCACATCCACGGGTGTAGGTGCACCAGGAGGAACACAGAGTGGCCTGGTCTGTCCCAAACAGCAACCCCATGGGGAACGGGAAGCAGGAGGGGAGCAGCCACAAGGGTCCTGAGGCTCCTTGGGACTCAGTTCCCCAAGTCGCAGCCAACACCTGGAAGAACCATCCACGCCCTACGGCCCCCACTCCCCGCGGAGACGCAAGGCAAAGCCAGGCGGTTCAGGATCCATTCCCAGTGAGCCATGAAAAGGATCTGGTGTTTCCTGAGGGGCCAGAGGGCTCAGAAGGGACTCTTGTCATCCTGGAGCAGCAATGACCAGTACGGCCAGCTGGAGGAAGAGGATGAGCTGTTCCCTGCAGATGCCAGAGATGCCCTGGCCCAGGAGCAGCCACAGGCAAAGGAGCAGGACAGCAACTGCCAAGACATGGACAACAGGTACTGGGTGCCAAGCGCTGCTGAGAGGACTGTGGGCTCTGTTCCTGCCCAGGGGCTCCGCTTTGTATGGGCGAGGGCGGGTGGGTGTTCCTTCCCCACGGAGGTCACTGTGGCAAGAAGGGATAATCCCGGGCTGATCAGATGGTGACCAGCAGGGCTCCAACTGGATGTGCTTCTGTCTCTCCAGGTGCAGCCCCAGCGCACGATCTGTGGAGGCCAGGGAGCATGAGGACAAGGGAGAAGCAGCCCCTAGCCAGGCGCAAGGGGTGTCAGCATCCAGTGCTGGTGTTGAGCAGTGGGCACACAATCCGTGGATAGCAGGTAGGATTCTGCTGCAGGGAGAAAGTGATGGGGAACAAACAAGTTTGTCTCTGGCAGCATGATGATTCCAAAAGCTCCCTGGGCATCAAGGAGTTGAAGATGCTCACACTGCTTCCAACAAACTCTGCTTTCATGTAGGTGAGCTTGCCAAAATCCCAGAGGAAGTAGCCATCCATGAGTCCCCGGCAAAGGAAGGAGCCGTCAAGGAGAGCAAAAAAGCTCCAGGACAGAGGTTTGTAAACCTAAACATTTTACACTAGAGTCTTCACTGGATGCTTCTATTCCAGCAGAAGGCAAATGAAACTTTCCAAGGAATAATCCCAAAGGCAGAGGGCTGGAAAACTCATTTCTACTCTGCGGACAGGCTGGTGCCAGTCCTCTTCTGGCCATCCAAAACGCTGCCTCACCTCCTGTTTGGAGCTCATTTCCTAGGTTCTGTCAATTCTGGTTCTTTCACTTTGAACAGGCAAAAGGCATCAGAGCTGCAACACCGACGGCCGGGCCAGATTCCTCCTCTTCCCACCTCAGCCCTGAAAGTCAACGGACCATCAGAAAACATCAAGGTATGAACAGAGCTGAGAGAATGTGATCGAGGGCTCAGTGTGTGTTAATGCTTGTCTGAGGGGCGGGAAACCAACCTGAGTTTGTCTTAGCAGGAGAGCAAAGCTGAAAGAAAAGCGAGGAAACTGAAGCTGGAAGTGGAGCAGCTGAAAAGAGCCCTCTGGGAAAAGACGTGGGCTCTATGGGAAAGAGAACTCGACATGGCCCGAGGGCAGGCAGAGGAACTGCGTGCTCTCCTGCTCGAGAAACACCAAGAGTACAAAGATGCCATTGAAAAGCAGCAGATTGCAGAAATGTCGCTGAAAGTTTCCAAACAGAACTGTGACTCTCTGAAGTGAGCAAACTTCTACCTGCAAGAGCAGTTGGACAAGGCTGAGGGCAAGGTAGGCAGAGCCTGCCAGCACGGCCTTTGTTTGGAAGCTGTTCTTTTCCTTAAAGCAGCACAATATAAGCGCACATTGTGGGAAAGACTCCAGGAGAGCTTTCTCTGAGGATACTGGGAGTTTCACCATCATTGGCAATGGTTTTCCATCCTAGAGGGTGCTTTCAGCTCCTTCCTCCCCCCTGCCTGCTCTCCTATTGCCTAGACAAATCAGCAGTGTCCTCAGGGAGCCCGTGTTGAGGCCAAGGGGCAATGCAATGGGTTATGGGCAGCATCTGGGTGGGGAAGAACCAAGTGCTCCTGTGTGTGTGTGTGTGGACTTATGTGCATGGACACCCTGCTGCCCTTTCCTCATGGTCCTCCATGTGGCGTTGGGCTGTTGGATCAAGCATTCATGGAGAAAGGGTAGCAGAAGCAGGGTTTGTTCTCCCTGTCTCCACTCGGGAAGGATGGATCTGTGCTTCTTTCACATACTTTGTTTTCCCTGGTGGGGCCTCAATCTCTCCAGGTCTTGCCTGTGTCCGGTCACATTTGAAAGCTGTCTATGGACTGGTTGGGGCTGGGGCTGCTGGACAACTGATGTCGGATCTCACTTTCTCTCTCCCAGGAACAGGTGAACATGGAACTGCAGCTGCCATGGATTCTCCCTGGACTTCCTGGGCTTTTTCACCAAATGCACATGGAGTCCAGGGTCCCCCTATTGGGGAAAGAAGATCCAAGCACAATTCTGTGAGAAAGAATTATTGAACGGGGATTATTAAGTTATTGTTAGTATCTATAAACTATTCTATATTCTTAGTAACTAAAATTATTGCACATTGTTATTAGATAGTAGCATCTATTGTTATAGTAGAGATTATTTTAGATAAACTTATTATATAGACAATGGAATAATTAAATTGTTAAACTAATGACAGGCTGTGAAAGTTCCTTCTCTGTGCTGATCTCCCGTACTTCCCCATTGCTGTCCCTTACGGAGCCACCGCAGTTTCAGGCTCACAAGGTTTAGCGGCTGTGGACAGCAAAGCCCTCAGACAAATCCCCTTCCCTGCCTCCCCTCTGCTGGGGTCTCAGCGCCACTGGAGGGGCTTTTCCAAGGGAAACGATTCTGTAAGTCGGTGGGGTGGCACTACATGGTCCCTCAGCACCCCAGTGCTTCCTGAGCAAAACGAGGGAGAACAGGAACCCCTATGCTCCTGGTGGATGATGAGTGTTTGGATGTCTTGGTTACCAAATGCCGTTCTCTCTGTTTCCATCCTGACATATCCAGGCAGGGGGAAAACACATCCAGTGCAAAGAATCCTCTGACTCCCCAAAGTGGGTGAGATCCAGCAGAGTGAGCCAAGGAATGGCCAGTGGTCCTGCAGGAACAGGAGCACACGTGGAGAGGAAAGGAGGGGTGTTAACATCCTGAGAAAGAAGAGGGGTGGTCTTGGATGTTTATTAACAGGGACGGAGAGTCCATGAGGGTGCTTGGGTGACAGTAGAAGAAATCAGATCATGCAAACAGGGGTGTAGAGGGGATCAGTGTATGCAAAGGGGAAGCAGAAAACATCTGAGCGTGAGCTGTGGGCAAGAGAAAGGATTTCAAAGCATGTGAGTGGGAATGTGTGGGAATGTGCTGGGATGGAGAGATGGAAAGGGTAGGGCGAGCAGAGAGGGCAAAGAGAGGGGCTGGAGGCCAGCTGGAAGGGAGCGAGGACCATGGTGGCCACCCAGCATAAAATTAAAGCTGCTCCAGGTGCTGCACCAGCCAGGACTGATGCTGCCCCTAAAACAGAGCCTCAGTGGGTACATACAGACACCCAGGCACTGGGCTGCAGGGTGTGCCCCCCTCTCACACTGACTGTTACTGACTTCACTTGTGGAAGCTGTGCTCGGATGGGGGAACTCCTCCGCTTGGTGTCAGAGTTAAGGGAGGAAGGAACTAGGCTAAAGACCATTAGGGAGGGTGAGAGGAAGATAGATGAACAGCACCCTGCTCACACACCCACGGCCCCCCCTCCCCCCCCCCCCCCCCCCCCACACACACACACTCGGAGGGGCTGCAGCAGCGACAGGCCTGCGTTTGCAAGGCTGGCAGCCCGCACACAGGGGGCCCCGCAATCTTCCCAGCAGATCCGCTGCCGTTTTGGCTGGGACGCCATTAGAGCCCGGCGCTGAAGAGCTTCGCATTACCAAAACCCATTACAATTGCAACCTGGGCAGGAACCCAGCGGCGCCGGAACCCAGCGGCGCCGGAACCCAGCGGCGCCGGAACCCAGCGGCGCCGGAACCCAGCGGCGCCGGAACCCAGCGGCGCCGGAACCCAGCGGCGCCGGAACCCAGCGGCGCCGGAACCCAGCGGCGCCGGAACCCAGCGGCGCGAGCAGAAGTGCGGGGGGTTCCGCGGCGGCAGCGACGCTCGGTGCCGGCCGAGCCACAGTTAGTGCCTTCCTTCTCCCCTCCTTCCTTCTCCCTCTCTTCCCCCGCTACCTCTGCTTCCTCCTTGTCGTCCTCCTCCCCCTCTTCCTTCTTTCCCCTGCGCCTGTTCCGGCTGAGGACGCCGGGATGGGAGGTGTAGGGGGGACGCTGTTTGAGAGGCTCTGGAAGGGCCGGTGCGCCTTGTGCAGGTCTTTAAAGGCCAGCGCCCCCCTGGCTGAGCTCCTCAAGGGCCGCCGTGCCGCAGACTGGCAGTGTCGGGGTGACGGGGAGGGGCTCCCCTCCAGCTGCACGGGGGCCGAGCGGCAGCCGAGCTCCCGGCCGCCCTGCTGTGGCTGCGAAGCTGGTAGCAGGGTGGAGGCGATACCCCAGCTTTGGGGCGCAGCCTGCCTGGGGTGCTGTAGTGGTGGATTCGGTACCCTTGCTGTAGCATCACGCTAGACTGGCTGGGATGTTCCTACCTGCGCTCAGCTAGGCATCTGTTGATCCTGTTGCTGCAGTTGTATAAAAGTGGATGCTACTGCCATGTCCACGGATGGATCGGACCTCAGACCCAAACAGTGCCCAGCCCACCAGGCCCTGATGCAAGGGCTAGGTGCTGAGTTCTTGTCAATGAAAAGCTCTCATTATCAGAAACTCCCTGTGTGTCTGTAGTCGTTTTGGGTTGGGTTTTTTTCCTGACTGAAATTTCCGCTTGGAATCAGTCAAAGGCCTGATTCACTTAGGAGCAAATTTCCACTTGGGAACATCAAGGTGGTAAACATGCAATTAATTAAGTGCGGTAGTTAGAAGATGGCAATGAGAAAGCATTTCCCAGATACTGGTCTGCCGATGGTGCCAGTTTTTTTTTTAAATTAATGAGAGCATATATCATGCTGTCTCTGGCCTGTGGCTGCCAGCACCCCATTGGGCTTATGGACAAGGATGCTAGCTCAGTGCATAATCTGTTTTCTAAAAGCAAATTGGAATATTAAAAATTGATTTCTCCTCTTGGCTTGCACCTGCTCTCGGCGTTTTAAATAATGGGGTGACTGACTCTGTGTTCAGCTTGGGAAGGGCATTTCATTATGCTGACTATTGCCACAGCAGCGATCATACCTTGCCGACGTCTGTTTACAGGTGCAGCGTGTCATCACTTCCCAACAATCCCAGCCTCGTGGGACCATCATGGCCCATGGCCACTGAGGGTTTTCCCCGGGGCTGTGGGGCACGGTGTTGCCAGCAAACCCCTGCAAGGGTGAGCCTGATTCTTTCTTAGTCCTCACATCTACAGCCAGACAAAAAAGCCTGGTGGAGGTTTTGTGCTCAGAGATGGCTGTCTCAAGGAGTGTGAGGGCTGCCCAGGGACAGCAGTGCTGGCCTGCATGGCCCAAACTCACTGCTGAGAGCTCCATTTTGTGAACTGGTGAACTTCAGTGTAGCCACAAATGTGCTGGGTAACCCCAACCCACCTCTGCACACTGGGAGCTCGGCAAGAGTGGACATGAGCTGAGAGGGAGTGTAACAGGAGCAGCTCTTCCAGGGTTGGTCAGAGTTGGATTGAAGGTTTTGGGGGCTGCTGGACATGTTGCTGCTGAGCAAGAGCAGTCTTCCCCATGGCACTGATGGCACCATTTGTTCCCTCCAGGGGCTGACACAATGGCCCACAGCCAGTCTCGAAAGCATTCGCGAAGCAGGAGCAAAAGCAATTCTCAGAGCAGAGAGAAGAAAAGGAGGAAAAGCAGCAAGGAGTCACACCAGGGCAGCAGCTCTCCTCTCAAGAAGCTGACTTCTGGTTCTCACAAACACAAGTCAAGCTCAGCAGCAGGTAGGAAAAAGGCTCTCAACTCTGCACTGTCACCACATTTTCTTGGGGCAGGTGCCTAGACGGGGCTGAGATGGGAGAAGCGGATTCCTGCGTTTAACTAAATCAGGGTCTGTTGCCTTGTTGTGCATTTTGTACCCATTTTAGTCTCATTGTAACAAGTGTGGAGCTCTGCAGCCCCTCTGTGTGCTGATCTGGCAGTGTGGCACCACAGGCTGTGGTGTTTTAAAGGTATTAGCACACAGGGGTCTTTGCCCTGGCATTTGGGGGCTTTGCTGTTCAAGCAAGAAAGAAACCAGACTGGTAGGGCAATGACCAGCATCCGTGCTGCCACAGGGCCAGAGCTGCTCTCTCAACATCTTCTTATGTATTGCAGAAAATAAGAAGGAAAGAAAGGACAAACAGAAGAAGAAGACAAATACCTCTTCCCCTGGGACAGCATCTTCATCCACCAGCTCCTCCTTGTCTTCCTCTTCCTCCAGCTCCTCTTTTGATGACTCCAGTGACAGTGACTCCAAAACAAAGAAGAGGCAACATGGCAAAAAAAAGCAAGCAAAACAGAAACACAAAAAGAAGAAGAAGAAAATAAAGAAGAAATCTAAAAAGAAGTCAAAGGAAAAGGTGAAGGAGGAGAAACCCAAGGGAGAAGTGGTGTCTGGCCCCTCACTGGAGCAGTGGCAGGAATCAGTGGTGGACTACAGCCCAGGTAATAATGGTGTTTCCATCCTGCTGAAGCCAGGGCACAAAAGTGATGCACGGGGGAAAGGCACTCACGTGTCGCCCTTACTGGGACCCAGTTGAGGTGTCTCAGGGAAGCAGGGCTGTGTGCAGGGCGGAGCTCCAAACTTTCCTCCCTCCTGCAAACCATGGCCATCATTGAGCCACATAAAAGTAATCTAGAGATTCATTTGAGCAGGGAACAAAGATGCCAACTGTCATGAGCAGTAAGAAACCACCAAAGCTGGTGCCAGCTTTGGGATGTGAAGCATCCTTTCCTTTGCACGGTTCATCACTAGTACCACGAAGAACTGGTGCAGGATGCATGTCTGTTCACATCAGGTGTGGTGCTGTGCCCCTTGGCTAGGCACTGGCCCCATGAGCATGGCTCTGACAAACTAATCCATTCCAGTTTTGACAGATGAACAAAAATCCCGAATCCAGGCTATGAAACCAATGACAAAGGAAGAATGGGATGCAAGGCAGAGTGTCATAAGGAGAGTTGTGGATCCTGAAACGGGGAGAACCAGGTATGAAACCTGGGGAAAAGGGAGGCGGGTTGTCCGTCCCCATCCATTTTGAGTGGGTTGGAGCCCTGGAGGATGCAGTATCATGTGTGGACCTTGATCCGCTTCAGAAGAAACAGCCTGAGCCCAACCCTTGCAGATTCCTTCCTGTCAGATCTGGTGTCACTTACCCAGAAAGCAATGCATTTGACACCAAATTATTGAATTGTGCTGGGACTCCACTTAAGGGGCTGTGGGACACAGACAGCAGAGCAACTGGCTGCTGGAGGCGGAAGGTTTGTCCCTTGCACCATAACAGGTTCAGCTTCTTCCTTTCAAATGGGACTTAGCAAGCAGGGGCAGAACAGGAAGCAGTGGGGTGAGTGGCACCTTCCTGCCCCACTGCTTCATGTGTTTGCCTTTGGCTCCAAAGTGCACATGTGCTTTGTCCTGGTTACCACCTGGGTGCAGGTGAGGAGGGAGTGTCTGCCTCCGGGGGCTACAAACAACAATCAAATTGAAGTTAATTTATCTACCAAATAGAAATGACCCAGTTTTTCATAAGCTGCATCTTCTCAGCAAGCAGAAGATACGCTGAAGAGAACTGGGTATGACAAGTCCAATCTTAAAATAGAAGGCAGCCTGCAGGGCTCAGAGAGGTGTGGAACAAAGGTCGGTTGCCTGTAAGGCTCTTAGTGAACACAGTTGAATTTCTGTTCATGTTTGGAGGTGTGAGCCGCCTCCAACCGTGCTTGGAATTTGCTTATCAAGATTCTTCGTGCTGCGGCTGCCTTTCAGGCTCAAACTGCCTCCTGTTCCTGAATGGCTTTACAGTTTCCTGGGGTAGCCAGGACGAGACCTGAACTCCATATGAAACAACGAAGGGACTGGGGCCACTGCTGTTGACAGTGAGGCCTTTGCAGATGTTGGCCTTGCTGCAGCATCGTGATATTAATTCCACAAACCATGCTATTTAAAGCTTGATAGGCCAAAAAAAAAGTCACCTACTGTGGTTTCAGGGGTAGGGGGTCACTAGTCTTAGGTAGAGGGGCATCCACCCAGCACCTGGTCCCAGGCCCCAGCCTGAGCTGAGGCACAGTAGCAGCCCTTGGTGTTGGGGACTTGGCATCTTCTGCAACTGGGAGAGCGTATGACTGGCAGGAACTTGCCTTTAGCCCTCATGGCTCATGGGCCTGTGCTTGTCTTTCAGGCTTATTAAGGGAGACGGAGAAGTACTAGAAGAAATTGTCAGCAAGGAGAGACACAGGGAGATTAACAAGGTAGTGGGGACTTGCCACCAATGTGAGCTGCTGGTGGGTGGGTGCAGCCAGGGAGCTGCTGTGCCCAGAGGCATCATATTGCCTCCCTGGGGACCCCACTGATTCTACCAGGGCAAACTGAGCCCTGGTGGCTCCACAGATGTGTGCTAGGATTCTTCATCATTGGGCTGGCGGTGCCGTGAGCACCTATGTCTCTCCCCTTGCAGCAAGCCACCCGGGGGGATGGGCTGACCTTCCAGGTGCGGACCGGAATGCTGCAGTGAGCACTGGGAGCCTACTCTGCTGCCAGTCCCAGCCCAGGCGTCTCTGGACCATGCAGACAGCAACGCATTATGATGCTTCCCCAGGGCAGTTTCCAGCCGCTCTGTAAGTTACTGACTGGGAAGGAAAATTATTTTAATGAGGGGGGGTGTCTCCCCCTCCCTTTCCTGACTGGGGCCATAGCGGCTGTTACATGCTTGGACCTGCTTGCCCCAGTGCCCCTTTTGAGGTTAGAGGAGCTGAGCAGCACCCAAGGTATGTGCTCGCTGGCACTGAACACCTCAGGATGCTCTCGGCTGTGGTGGGTAGGAGCCAACACTGTGGCCAGGACAAGGCATGTGCTGCAGCTGCAAAACAGGCAGCTGGCTGCCCTTCCTCCCTTCAGGGGCTGCTCTTCGCCCCTTCCTTGCTGGAGCTGCATGCCTTATGCAGGCTGATTGGCCCTTTGCACTCACCCACTCAGCTTGTGGCTCTGCTTGGGCTGCAGCTCTCCCCTGAGCCACCCTCCTCTGCACCCCACGGGCTTTGTTCACCCTTTACACCTCCTGGGCGTGCTGGGTGAGCACTGATCTGGCATACCCCACTGGGGTGCAGGCTGGCGTGCTCTTCAGAGGGGTGGTTTTTCCCATGTTCCTGCATGTAACTTGTGTCCCTTCCCCACAGCGCAGGCCCCAGGTAGCATTAGAGTTCTGGGCTTTTCGGGGCCTGTGCCGTGGCTGCTGTGAAGTAAAGAGCTAGCTATTCCCCCACTGCGAAGTACAAACTGTTAAAACAAAAGGGACCGATGGATCCAAGGACAAAGGGGTCTTGAAGGACCGATCTGCGTGGGGGTTTCTACGTTCTGTTCATTGCTGTAACCCCATTAAACTTGTGCCTGCTCACATCTTGGGTTTTGTGACTTGACTGTTTCTAGAGTCTCCCCCCAAAAAAGCAGACAGAGAAGAGCCTTCCCGTTTCTTTAATCTGTGTAACTCACAATGAAACCGTACACAAAGCACACCCAGGCATTGGAACGATGCACTAACAGCAAGGAGGAGAAGGAAGTTGTACAGAAGGTTTGTTACACAAAAGCATAGCACAGTACTATACACACAGGGACGTACCAGCACGGCTGCCAGCGCCCTCAGGCATCCCCTCCGGTGGTTCCCCATACACGTCTGTTACCCCTAAAGCAATTTTTTATAAATAAAATATAACTAGCATTATCAGAATATAAAATTGACAAATCAAGGGTATCAACAGGCAGAGGGAGCTGAGGATGGGGAGAGGACTGTAAGGCTTCTAGAACTAATAGGAAATGCAGCAAACAGTGGTGATACCTGAAGAAGGGGCTGCTACAGCAAGCACAGTGGCTGCTGGGAGGAGCGGGAGTTTGTTAGTAACCCTTTGGCTAGTTACTGCTCTCGGCTTGTGGATCGGACACTGTAAACATTGTTGGTATTTCGCCACATCTGACTGAGTGATCTGGCAAACCCAGGAAACAACTCAGAGGGAATGCATGGGTTCCTCTTGGTTTTGAAAAAACTAAAGGGAGAGTGTCAGGTAGAAAGTACAGCCCAGTAGTGCAGGAATACAAAGCTGGTTTTTGTAAAAAATCTGAGCTCCACAGCAGAGTGTGATTCCCATGGAAACAAAAAAAAAAAGAAGACAGAGGCACCCATGCAGCACAGGCTTGTGTGCAAGAACAGGCTGTAGGCTGCAGCAGAACAGCACCACTCCTGCCAGGCACACTGATGGCTGCTCAGACAATGGCAAGAGGGAGCAGTACAAGAAGTGCTCATATTCATTCATTTGGAAGCAACCAAGTTACTTGTAACAAAGCTAATAACCTGACAGTGCCCCTTTAGTAAGAATGGAATATATGATCCTCTTTCCCTCACTGCATCCAAATGGATCCTCTTCTATACACGTGAAAAGGCATCAGATCACATGCACTGCTCTCCAAAACAGCTTGGAACAAACAGGTTATAAACATAGAATTAAACTATTGCTATTGTTCTTTGAGTGAGTAACATGTTGATCTTTGCTTCAGAGAGATGAGTGCTGGATGGGGCAGCTGAGGAGGTTGATGGAGACTGTGATGGACTGAATTGGTGGAGAAAAACTTATTGGCATATTTCCTGGTAACTACACCCACCTCATCTGGTATTATTGCAGCAATAAAGGTCCTGGTCTACAATTGCTTCTCTGTGTTGGATTCATACAATGGCAACACGTGGGGGGCTGGGAGAGGACCTGGGCAAGTTTCAAGAAGCTCAAGATGAGGACGGGTGCTATGATTGTCAGTCTAACTGGTCAGTAGCTGTTTAAAACATGAAGTGATGAAGAGGTGAGTATAATATTGCACTTCTGCATTCATTGACAGTTACATTAAACTTGGTCCATAAAATAACTGGTTTTGTACATAATGCCTTAAACAAAAAGCTACATTTTTAAATGTTAATAAACCCTGAAGGTTCCAGTCCCTCCAGCAGTTTTTTTTCCTCTACATAAATAAATAACTTTCAATTTTATATATCCACTTCTTTTGTTGAACATTTACATTCACCTCTGTTTTACACTATCTACACGTAAGAAAATGTGAACATCTCATAAGCATTGGAAAATGTACAGATCATGCCTTGGTGGTGGATTTGAAGGAAAGTTCAGTTTTGCAAAGGCCATATCCAAATTTGCAGAAATTATTTTGTGATGTGGTTTGGTGACTTCACAGGATGGATTGTGGCTTGGCTTCCTACTCAGATGGCATCTGTTCGGTATAACATTCAGCTAGCAAAAAGCTGGGAGAATTCACATTGCTTTTAAACCCAGTAAGCTCTGGATGTACATTCAGAGAGAGCTAAGCGGAGTCGGCAGAAAGGGAAGTCAGTTTTCAGTAACAAAAGTCATCAGATACATTCTGTAGTTTAGTTATCAAAGAGAAGTGGTTAAACATTTTGCAGTCAGGCTGCAAGACATGGGAGATGCACTGGGCAGCAGGCAGGCAGCTGGGTTTGAGCGCTCCCATGGCTGGGACGCAGCTCAAGCACTGTCCCTCCTCTGCCTCCGCTCCAACCCTCCAGTGCCACAAACACACAAGATCTACCTTGGATATCAGAGGAGTTAGATTTGCCCCCCATGGCTCAGAGCCAGTTAGCAGAGCAGTGTTCACAGTGCTGTGTGTCTCAGTGCGGCCATCCTGCACTTCATATTGAAACAGTTAATAAAATGAAGCAGCTAGTCTAAAAAATTCTTTGTTATAAATAAGATCCTCATAAATAGAAAGTGATATAAAGACAGGAAAGTATGGTGGAGAAAGCAGGGTTACACAGAGTCAGGGAGCTCAGTAGGACTACAAAATCACCACATGAAGAGGCCAGCTGGAGTCTGTAAGTGGGCAACCCAGAGCACCCAGCAGTGGATGCCTCTCACCCCCAGGAGATGTGCAAGGAGTGAACTGGGCCCTTTGCTGGGGCCAGGCTGACCCGGCAGAGACAGGACTAAGGGCCTTTCTAGCAAGCCCTCATTCTAGGCACTGTTCTCCTCTGCTGCTGCAGAGTGATGCACTCCCATTCTTGTACCAGACACCACATTGCTCTCGGTGTTGCCAGGGATGCTGCCAACAGCCAGTGCTTTGCCCTGTGGACTGGCAGCTCCCTTCTGCCACGCACTCAGCCCTGGATCACTCCAGCAGCACCCAAACCACCAGCTCAGATATATCCACTGAGAAACACACCAGGAAAATTCAGATATGGCCTTTTCTTAAGTTTGCCTGACATTGTTGGTGCACTTCCTTATAGTCTCTTTACTGCTGGGAAAACTTCCGCACAGATTATTTTATCTTAAATATATACATATATATGTGTGTGTGTGTGCATATGTATATGCACGTATGCATGTATATATACACACTCTGGCTTAACGATATTTCATTGTCATGCACTACAAACACTTAGGTGTAGCTACATGAGATGGTAACACGTTTCCATTCTAAAAATTATCAGTGCAAAAAAACAACGAGGTTTTTCAGTTCAGTAATTACAGGTAAAAGAAGCATGTCTAGTTTCCAAGAAAGCTGCTACTGAACTTGGAGAGAACCTGGGAAGAAGAGTAAGTCTCAGAGGTGGGTGTTGAGAGAGTCAGACCCTGCTTTTGGATGAGAAGAACTGCAGTGCAATCTGAGTGCCTTCAGCTGCTTCCAAATACACGGTGATTACTTTTGGAAATAATATATAGCAAGGATATTTGGAGACTTTAACAGCAAATTAAGTGTCTGAGGTTTGTAACAGCTCCAACAAAATAGCTTGTATTCCTCTTTTAATAGGTCAACACCTTAAATTCCATCAGATTCTTGAAAAGTCTCTTTAAAAATAACAGTAATAATAGTAACAACCCCATTTTCTGGGGCATGAATCTGCTGACATTCTGCCTCTATCAACTGCATTCAGACATCCTTACACTTTGCGACTGCATGTACTCCTTGAGAAAGAGGCTGAACTTGAAGCTCTTTGTACAGGTAAAGCTCTTGGTTGCTCTGCCTGGCACAGCCCCCAGTAAATTGCTCACTTGGGGCTACCTGTGCTGGGGAAGCTGCACGTGCATCCAACCCCAAGCCCACCCCATGCCCACATTGGCAGAGCACCTCAGTCTGACTCCTGGGACAACGAAGTTCCCCCAGCCTCATCCCCTGTTCCTGTGACTCTGAGGACAGTACTTGGACACACATATCGGAGCGATGGCTAACAAGGCGAGGAGGCACATATTTACAGTCACTAAACCTGGATAAGAGAATGAGGCAGGAGAGAGAGTGTGATCTTGATCTGGAGACTTTTCCCTCTCAATTTCCAGCTGTTCCTTGGGCCCATGCTGCACAAACCTGATGCTCCTGCAAGGCCTGCATGTTGTGTGGGAAACATCCCATCTCTTCCCAGAATACCATGATGTTATAAGAGTAGCACCATATTTACCCTTCCAGCCTGTAACACTGGCCTCACCCCTCTTGCCTATTGTTTTCTCCTCCAGTGACTGCAGCTGACAGTTGCTGGCTCTGGCCTGACTACTTCTGCCCCAGGAGGCCAGACTCCAGCCGGGATGCTCCGCTCCGGCCCCAGCACCCTGTGGCGATGCTCATGCTTCTTTGGCTGCGTTCCCTGTCCCTCTCCTTGTCATTCTCAGACTGGCTCTGGGTGCGTTCAGGGCGGTGGCTGGCACCGCTGCCGGTAGCAGAAGGCTGGGAGGAGATCGTCCGCAGCAGGTGATTCCTCTTGCGCAAGAACTCGGTCTGGTTGGGCAGCCCAAAGCTGCCTTTCCGCAGTGCCATGCGTGTGGTGTTCTTGGCGGGGCGGGCATGGTGGTTGTACTCCAGCTGGGCCAGGTGGGCTGCGTACCCCTCCGTGATGAACTGCAGGATAAGAAGGATGAGGCCAGGCGTTAGAGGGATGGGACACGTTTTCCTGATAGCCACTGGCAGCCCAACGCGTTTGCTGTGCCATGGTGACGTACAAGACATGGAGCCACTCAGACAGATGAGATGGGTCCTGGTATGTGGGACAGCTCTTGGCAAACACTAGCCCAGTCTTAAGATGAACAAATTCCCACCGCCCTCCCATGGGAGGTCCTCGGCAGCAACTCCAGAGCCCAGATAAGGTGGCTCCTACCTGACACTGGCTCTGCAGCTTCTTGGTGGGTCGGCCAACGATGTAGATGTGCGTGGGTGGGAGGCTGATGGAGCTGTACACAGAGATGTCCTTAGTAGATCCATATGCCGCATGGATCCTCATGTGGAGCTGCCAGGAGAGAAAGCAACATGTGGTCAGAACATATGAGTATCCTGTGCTGCTCAACAGGCAGGGCTCCTCTTTTTTTCCCACAGCCTTTGTGGGAATCTCAGGTCAATAACTTACGTAAGTTCCCGGCTGGATAATGCACTGCTGTGCAAAGTGCTAATTAACTGAGCTGGGGATGTTTACAGGCCAGAACAAGAGGAGGGCCAGCAATATGAAAGCAGATCTGTTCTTGCTGATCCACGGCCTTTCCTTGAAGGTCTGTGAGGAGCAGGGATGCTGCACACTTCACTGCCTGCTTGTCACTGGTGGAAGGAGAAGTTTGCAACCCCCTAGGCAGTAATCATTAGCAGGGAGTGTTCCCCTCCACCTGCCACGCTGCCGGATGCAAGACTGCTGTTTAACTCCTGGGCAGAGGGAGAGGGAGCAGCCAGCAAAATATGCTGTTTTTCAAGGATTCACCTGTCCCCGCTCTGAGCAGAGCTCAGAGTTGGCTCCTGGTCAACCCCTTCCTTAGTGGCTGAAGCAGGGCTGACAGGGGAGGTGCAGACATCAGTGCCTCCACAGACTGGCCACTTTGGCCCTGAAGCTGCAGGCCAGACAGGGAGGTGGAAAGGAAGCCCCTGACCCTGGTCTCAAACTTCTTCTGGAGGACAAGGGAGAGCAGGCAACAATTTAAGGGCCAGCTGCTCCCACCACTGTGACTCGTAGTGAAATCAGAGTCCAAGATAGTTAACAAGGGGCTTCCCTGCTTTCCAAGGCAGGGCACAAGAGCTCGGGTCACTGCCAGTTCCTTCACTTGCCAGACAGAAAAAATCTTGTTTTATTTGGAGATTTTCTGAGGCTCTGGGCTAAGACTTCCCTGAGGTCGAATGCTGGGCAAGATGCTCTGTGGAGTCTCCCATCAAGGCTGGGTGGTGCAAGGCCATTTCTGCAGCAGCTCCATGCCCTCTCAAGACCTGCTGGTTACACCAGAGGCAGCCAGAAAGCCACCTAATAGCTGAAAAAGTTGCATAGTGCCTCAGTTTCATTAGGCATTTGGTGTTGGAAGGACCAGTGACGAAATGGAGCAGTGCAGAGCAGAGATTACACAATTTAACAGCGCAGACACTTTTGTAGAGCAATAATAAAAGGTGGAACATAAAATGAACAGATTGATCTTCCACTGCAGGTCACGTCGCTGCCAAGAGACTGGTGCTGATAGGGGCAATCAGACAAGGAGCAATCTAAATCCATGCTATGAAAATATTTCAGCAGGCCCAAGCTTACGTCTGTGATGAGGGTTTTCAGAAAGTTGGCCTTGTGCCGCAGGGGGTCATGAACAAGGCCATCGCAGAAGGAGACAATCCCATGGGGGAAGTTGTGCTGTGCTAACCATGCTACCACCCTCTGCTTCTGCATGTCGGGGCGGCCCGTGACATAGATAATGAGGTAGCCGAGGTCTTGCCAGTGCCTAGAAGGAAAGCCACAAGTCAACAGATTGCAGACCCAGAGCAATGTCAGGGTACCAAAGACCGACTGCCCCAGTCCCTGCTGCTGACCTTACAACATCGACTGCTCCGGCACGGACTTTGGGGTCGCTGCCCATGATGGATACGCTGGCCGCAAAGGAGCCATCTATGCTGAACACCACGAATTCCGTCCCCTTTGGCAGGATTGTGATGTAGCTGTCTGCGTATGTGTGGTCACCCCTGTAAGGGATGCAGGGATTCGAAGGAATATAGAGGTTCTTTCAGGAGGTATCATAAAGTCCTGTCCTGCATCACAAGCTCAAAGAAGCACCCAGATCCAGCCCAAAGCCTCTAACAGTGATGCCACCCTCAATTACAGCAGTGACTGTCACTGCATGAGAGCCTGGGGCCCTGGTGTCAGTCACTAACTAAAAAAAATACCCCCAGAAACCCACCTGCTGGGTTCTTCAGTGAAAAGATGGTCCTGTCCTACCCCTTCCAGAGCTATGAATTATCATGAGTACAAAGATATATCCTTCAAAGACAAGTTAATGTTCTTTAAAATATGCTCAGTTGTGCACATGACCATGAAGCCATGCACCTGTGGTGCAGAAGGCCTTCTCCTGCAATGGGAGCTCAATTACCACACTGTTGATGATGCAGGAGTCAGACTAAAATACACATCTGCCTCTTACAGCTCTAGAGTAGAAGTGGTGTCACCCTGAAGTACCTCACCTGACCACCATCTTGACAGGGTACACACCAATGCCCAGACGCCGGTTCTCAGGGATGACGTAAGAAATCCTGCCACTGCTATTGCTGATCTCAGTGTCAAAGTAAACCCACTCTCCTGATGGTGGCTGCGTCATGATATGAATGTCCACCTGGGAAGACAGAAAGGCTGGGTGAACAACAGCATTGAAGACACAGATGAGTAGAACAGGCCAAGCACATGGACCTTCCAACTAAAGACCCTTTGGATGGCAGAAGAGTTGGATCCTGTTTCCACCCACTGCACTTCACAGAAGGACCCAAACATCAGGATGCTGGAATGAAATCCAGCCTTGGTGGTGAAGGCCTCCATGATGAGTGATGATCTCAGTAGGAGGCACCACACAAGTCTGAGCAGGGTAACCTGTCCTAGATGCCAAGGACCAAGGGAGTGACCAGCACCACCTCTGTCTCCCCTACGTTTCACCACAAGGTGCACAACGCCCACAGCAGACAGTACCTTTTCTCCTGTGAGCGTGACCATATCTAATGGACCGTACATGAACCTTCCTGTTAAGGTCTGGGGCCCATCTTCATTAGCGATGGTATCATTTATCCTGTGGTTGGCTGTGACATTCTGCACAAGTCAAACAGGAAAGGGGAAAGAAAAAGGAAGGAAAAAAGTTTGCAGTAATGGACAGGCTCACAGAGAAATGCCAAATATAACCAGACAAACTGGAGCATGGGTTTCTCTGTGCCGTTCCCCAGTTCCACTCCACCCACAGCTCTCAGCTTCAGAAAATAATTTGATCTGTGGCAGCAGTGAGAATCTGTGCCCCACAATGATGGGGTGGACTTGAGTGCACATGGCTGAGGAGCCAATTTCAGTGGCAATTTGTGTGTGCAATGCTGATGCCATCTCTTATATCTTTGGATTTAAGAGGCAACACAAACAACTACCAGAGAAATGTGCTGATATTATTTCAGCTGCAGCAGAGAATTGCCCTCTTTGGGGAACTGGAGACATTTACTAGGAGCGAAGGGCACTTCCTGAGCAGAGAACTTGCATTACTAGACTTTGAAAGATGTTCTGTCTCTCCCTGACTCACAGTATTTTACATAGTCACAAAGTCAATATGAGAGTTTGCTGGTACAGTTCTTTCAGTCTGCTCTTTCACAACTCCATGGGTAGGGTATAGTCACCAATATACACCAGCAGTGCAATATGATCCTCTGGTCTGCCACGGACAGACACAGCTGTGCCCATGCTGCCCACCTTCAGTGCTGTTCCTGCAGCCCACATCAAAATCCATCTCCAGGATAGTGCTCCCCGCTGCTGCAGCCCCAAAACACCCTTACCCGGAGCTTCACATGTGTCCTCTTGCGAAGCCACTTCTCGCGGGGCTTGGAGGGGGTGAAGACAGACACCTCCTTCCCATCCAGCTCCAAAATGCTCGAGTTCTCGTGCCTCATCACCTGCAGGAGGACAGATCTCATCAAGACATCAGCCATTTGTGCAGAGACAGCCCCCACTGGCCATGTTGTTCAGTATCCTCTGAGTCAGCACTGAGAAAGGACAATGCCTGGACAGAGGTGGCCTCAGGTTGCCTGATGTGTGTTTGGCTTGTAGGTTTTACTGGCTGCTTCTGAACCAGTAGAGCCTGTGGCTAGCACTGGGTCAATCCTGGCTGGAATACAGGTTATTTAGATTGTCAGGAAGTACAAAACTGATCAAATGCAGCAGGATGAGCTCTGCACTTACATATCTGCCCTTCCTCCAGGTATTCATTAGTCCCTTCCCATAACCTGCAAGGGACTGGTCTTCTTTGAACACACATCGTGTAACAGATCCAGCATCAGCTGCTCTAATCGGCCTCATGCTGATGGGTGCCACTCCTTCAGCTCATTTCTTATTTCTATTTAATCGCATTTCATACAGCTCTTGTCCCATGTTTTTTTTCTCCTCTCATTAATTTAACCCCAGCAGAGGCAAGCAGGGGTCTGGGTTGGCCACGCACAAGGCAGAGCCCAGGGTGTCTGTCCGTCCTGACTTTGACTCTGAGGCTGACATTGTTCAAGGACTTTGTGCTAGTGGGACGGCACTGCAAGAGTGTAAGGATCAGAGAGGGGGAAAGGTGATGCCCACCAGACAGCCTTTGGGGGCAATTCTTGCCTGTCACCAGGGTGTGGACATGGATGAAGAAGGATGATTAGTCTGCTCTTGAACTCTAGAAAGGTAAGAATAATGCCACAGACCCCAAAAGCAGGGCGACATCTGAGAGACTGCTGTAAGACTGGGAGCTGACCCTGCACAGAGAACTCTGGAATCTGCAGCAGTTCTTAGTGACCTTATCCCACCAAAAAAAATAAAGAAGCCTCTTAAATGTGGGCTCTTTTACAAAGTCTTGAACATATTTTGTGCAGTCAGCAGCTCTCCAGCTGATCCAGGCTGTAGTGGTCTGACACAGGCCAACTTGCTTTGCAGAGCTGAAGCTGCTTTTCTTCAAGGGAAATGGAAAAATTCCAGGGAGGATGAGCTTGCAGGACAGAGTGTTCATGAAAATCCAAGGTAAACAAAAGATGATTTACTGAAAATTATTTAAATTGGGAATCTATTTCGAGTCCTATTTGGGCTACTTTTAAAAAGATTTAATCTTTGGAGCTATTCAACAGCTTACTTCTACATTTTGTCCAGAGATGACTTTCAAAGGCAATTAGAAACAAGTCTTTATTAGGGGAAAAAGTGGCATGGTGGAAGGACAGCAAGAAGGCAGGGAATGAGAAAAGTCTCAAGACAGAGAGAAGCAAGTAGAGACAGGCATCAGGGAAGGGAAGTGTTAGACTACCCAGGCAACCACCAGCAGACTTTAAACGGATGGAGAGGTACCTCAAGCTGCAAGACATGAAGCGCTGTGCTGTGCTACAGACCCAGGTATGGGCCGAATCCTGAGTAATTGGCTGTTACTTGAATAGAACATTTGTGTCATGACTCATGCAGAATCGTGGTCTCTCCTTCCCTCCAGCCCTGTTAGGCTGAGTCTGATGCAGATCTGGGGCTTCACAGCAGCTGATCCAGCAAGGTGTATGCAAGCACAAGGATGTCTTGCTGGGCTACATACAGCCCAAAAAGAAAGGGTCTCATTGGATTATCACTACAGCTCAGCTGCCACTAGCACTGACATCTCTGTTGTTTATGGTTCCCACACTGTTTGGAAGATAGAACTGAAAGAAAGTTTGCCAACAGAATCATAAATAATCGAGAGCTGCAGTCCAGGAGTCTGGAAAAGAGCAGGGACAGCTTAACAGCTGAGCTAACACAAAGCAAACCCAAGCACTGAAGTGGGCAACACAACCCACAAGCCTTCAGTTTTGTTTTTCCCAATTACACACTCTAAGAACTGTTCCTCTAGGGGTTCATACTCTCCAAGGCAAATAACTCACCCTCATTCCCAAGGAAGTGAAGGAAAAATACTTCTAGGAACATTTTAAACAGTAAATTTAAATCTCAGGCCGAATGTAAGTTGATAGAGTCTAAGATGTCAGACTCCAAACACTAGCGGTCCCCATTTACCTACCCCCATGAGAACTGCTTTGTGCTGCAACTCCCAATGGACTAAATCCTAATGCGGTGATGATGGTCTGTTCCTAGAGCAGACCAATAATGTAGAAACCAAACTCCCTCTATCAGCTCATGCCAATTTCACACAAAGCTTGTCCTTTTATTGTATTTGGTGTTATTTTTATTAGAACATGGAGAAGTTTCCTTTAAGTTTCAGACTTGAGATCCAAAATCACACAGAGAACAGCTCATTGAAATAAACTGACCCACTGACTTTTGCCACTGGGATCTCACAGGACATGGCCCTGGGCTCCACAGCTCCTTGGCAAGCCTGTCTGAGACCTGCTCTGATGATAAAACCCACACTCAAACTAAGCAAGCATGACAGCACACTTCCATGAAGTTTGCAGCCCTCCTAGCAATACAGACGAGGAACAGAAAGAAAGGGAAGAAGATGGATCTCCAGCAGCAAAGGGTATTTTTTCACCTCTACACATCAACAAGAATTATGGACAGTGCAGTGGCAAAACAAAGAGCATTTTGCAGCAGGAAGAGAACCCAGGGGAGATCAGGGGAGGGAAGATGACTGTACCTGTCTCAGCAGGAAGGAGACAACATCTGTGGATTCCCAGTAGCTTGCGTGGAAGAGGTGCGGTAAGGCAACTGTTGGGAAAGCTGTCAGAGCATCAGGACAGTAGAGAGCGTAGTCAATTCTTTTGGTTCCCCACCATTTGGCAGCAACTAGAAGCAAAAGACTCATTCAGACAAAGAGGGTTCACACATACACGCAGTCTCCATCACAGCCAGTATTCCAAGGCTCTTGGCCTCCTGTTCCAGGCACACCAGGAGGCTGCTCCCTGGCTGGTTGCACTGCTAAGAGAGAGCAACTGACTCAGGGCTCAGTGTTTGCTCAAACAAAGGGAGGAACACACAGAGGGACCACTGCTTAAACTCTCCTTTATTTAAGCAAATAAGAAGGCACCAGAGGACAGGTATTAATTAATTGTGTCAAGACCCTGGGGAAGGGATCCAAGGCTCTTGTACACTGAAAGCTGGGAATCCATATGCCAAAACATGAGACAGAAACGCCTCCTCCTTGGAGCTGGGGAGCAAGCTATATTCTGCTCACCGCAGTACATGCCCAGACCATGCCCAGCATCCAACTCCTCTAGTGTTCACTAAGGAATAAAAGATTTTAGCATCCCTTCCAGGTATTTGCCACACTAACAAGGATCCGAATACTGGAAGCCCATATGAGACGTTAAAAGGCACTATAAGGCAGGGTGCTATGGCATGTGCTGCAGTTCCCAACAAGTCCTGGTTGCTCCCCTGGGCTACCACATTGCAGGCAACTGAGACATCCAGCCCAGTCACCTCCAGAGCACAGGCTCTGCAGTGGCCAAAAACCATATCCAGGGGCACTAGGGACTCCATTGCACATAGGACTGAAAAATGCACTAGGACTTGGGTGGGCAAGGTCACAGGCAACACAGAAGAGTTTCAACCCATGGAGTCAACAATTCACACCCAAGTGCCCAACAATCACCATTCACCCATGGGAAACCACCACGGTTCAGTGATGCCCTGAATTCTGGCCATGCATGCATCCTTTCTGATTTGCTACCAATGAACACAGATCAACCCAAAGCCTCAGACCCCAAAGGTGTGGCTTGCTTCCCCAGCAGGGAGGAGTCCTCAAACCCCACGTGCTCCAGCCTAGAAAAGTAGCAATTGAAAGAGAATATGGATCAGATCAAGAGAGCAACAGGAGGAGCTGTGCTTGCATGCAGGTTGCATACTGGGGCTGTCTCAAGTTTGTTTTTTCTCTCTGACAACGTTCCCTTTTTATGGACTTCCAAGAAAGCTGCTAGGTTTATGGTACAACTCAACAAACCCCTCTAGCTGGTGATAAGAACAGATGCTGAAATGAAATGGACCCACCAGTTCCTTCTAGAGACATACACAAAGCTCCCACCACAGCAATACCCAGAGGGTTATGGCATCCACACGTTCCCTCGGTCCAGCCCAGGCTGTGCCAAGTGCTCAAGCCACCCTCATCCTAATGGCCTTTGCCTTTTTGAAGAGCCATGTGAAGGAAGAGCAAGGCACTGATGGATCAATATGTCTCTTCCAGAGCACACAGGCACCTCCTTGCAGCCATTTCTGACTCCCTGTCTCCCAAACTGGAAGCTCCTGGTTGTGTGCCAACCTTTCATTTCTCTTGCAAGTCCCCAGCTTAGATAATTTCAGATTATTTTTAAGAAGCAGACAGGATTTCCTCTTCCATGCTCAAAAGACAGTGGCAAAGGCAGAAGCTCTGCCCAGAAGAACTTTTGCTCTAGCCAAGTTGTTAGCTGTGTTATGATTGAGCAAAGTGACCAAAACAGTTGATAAAGTGCAATAAGAAATTGCAAGTGCATCAGTAAAAGCACATAGATTTGTTGTGAAGTTCTGTGACTACTGAATGAGAGAAGAGGTTGAGTGGAGTGAATCCCTCCAGAATACCTGTCTTGATGTCCAGCCGGGTATTTGGAGAACACAGCCTGCAGCCTGACTCCATAGCCCTTTGAGCTTTCTTCCCTTTGAAGGGATTTCATGTTTATGCTGCCTACATCTCTTGGACGAGGTTTGGGTAGGGGATTTGTGAGGGAGGGCAAGTTGGGACAGAAGGCTTAAAGCCTCTACAATGATTACAGTGGTGTTTGGTTTCTAAAAGGAAAAATAAAAATAAAAATAAAAAAAAATAATAATTATTATGGCACATACATGCTGCCTGCAACACTAGTTTCATCCTCCAGGAATCCACAGTGCAAGGGAAGCTGCACTGTAGGAAGGGCTCCCTGGAGGGAGCCATGGTTTTGCAGCACCCTTCTGGCCCTCCTACACTTTCTCTGCGGGATAAGCACGGGCCACATCCAACACACAAGGCTAGGAGTTCCCATCATTATTGCATTAATAAGGTTGGGCGCAAGAGCTGCAAAGCCAAAGACACAGCTCAAAGGACACGTCAGCACTGGGGGAGCCGGCTGCACGTGGGGTCAGGGTGCTGCCCGTGTTGGCCTCTTCCTCTCCAATCTCACAAACAGGTTTTGATGGCTGTGAAGTGCACAGTGGAATAAATAACACAAACCAGAAGCTAAATCATTGGGGAGAGGCCAGGGAATGCGAAGGGAGGAAGGCATCATGTGGGCCTGATCCTGTGGTCAGCTCACAGAGGCAGGATCCCTCCGTCACATCATGTGGGTCTTTTGGCATCGCTCCAGCGTAAACATTTCATAACAAACATAACAAAACCCCCCTGCTTCCCACCCTGTCCAGCAGAGCCTGGCAGCTCTCCATGGGCGTGAAACCACACAAAAGAATCATAGTCTCCCCTCCCAAGCCTTCTTCCCAAGCAGATTAATGTTTAGCAAACACTTGGCTAGATGTCTTACCAGGACAAATATGAGAATGCACATGAGGAGTGCAGCATCTGTGCTTGGATGTGCTTTAGAAAAGAAAGCCCCATTTGTCAGTGTGGAGGTAGCTTCTTCCTGCTTGCTGAGTGTTGCCTCAAACAGGACAAGAAGTTGCAGCAGCCCCTGACAAACATCCACAGACCTTCAGCAACTAATGCTTGCCTCAAGGAGCATTATTAACCTCAGCAATTAATTATCAAGTGAGTTGCTCATAGTTCATGCGCCAGGAATAGAGTAACTTCTGCCACCTTCCAGGACGTGCATTTGGGCTGAAGGATTTTTTGGTGTATTGTGCATTTTGTTTGGGCTTTTTAAAAAATTTGTTTGGTTATCAGCCTTTTCAGAGGTCCCTGAGGATACAGACTGTTAATCTCAGACCTCAGCTGAAATGAAGAAGGGTCTGAACTGTTAACAAAAGCTGGTTTTCTCCACTGTATTAGCTGGGAAATTATACAGGTCTTGGGAAAATAGCAAATTCAAAATCCCTTTTACTCCTCATTCAGCTTTGGAGTATAGGACATTACTGCCTAACTCTCAGTTGCGCTGTGGGCTACAGAAGAGCTGCATTTTTTAATGCAAAGCAATAAATAACCAGAACCTGCTCTTCCCTTTCAGAATTACAGAGGGACTTACTCATCCCCATTTTTGTGGACCACATTTAAGCAATCTACATCAAGGCCCATGCCACATCCGGCAATGTCAGTCTGGCAGTGCTGATCCCTACCAGTGCTGCATGACTTATCCACAGCAGCAGAGAAACATCCCTTTGGATTAACCCTCACCACACACAGCAGCCAAATGGTACTCAGATTTATCAATACTTACAATTTTCTTTTAAACAATTTATAGCCAGTACAGCCCAATGTGCACACACCTGGACCTGGGCCAGTGTGTGGCACTGAGAGAGCGGTGGGGCAGCAAGCCGTAGTCTCAGAGGGAGTGAAACACTTACTGTTGGCTATGTTGGAAGCAGTGTAACTGTCTGCCATTCCTGAGACCTGGCTGGCAATGCTGATCTCACTGGCTCTCCGGAAGCCCCTGAACTGAGGGGCTGAAATGGGGGTGGACAGGGACGTGGTTTCCATGAAGACGGCACCATGAGACTGAACAATATCTGCTACAAAGTTGAAACAGGGAAATCAAAATATTAGACCAACAGACAGAGGCTGATGAACTCAAGGGGAGAAAGGAGGCAAACAAGACTGGCAGATACAAAAAACCTTTCTGAACTGATGGGAATGAAGAAAACATTTCATCAGAGCTCTGGTTTGAAAAGAAAGTAAATGCCACAGCAGGCAGAGACACATGTGGCTGGAGGAGCAGTCTTCGATTGCGAGAAGCAAAATAAGTAGCTCAAAAAAACCAAATCCAAAACCCAAAGAAAAATCCAGGCAGACCTATTCAAGCAGCAATGACAGAAGCATGTGTCATACATACAGATACAAATATACACAACTTTATATATTCACATCAAGACAAAATAACCCAGGTAACGAGAACAACAAAAACAACTTTTGAAAGCGGATATTTGATTTCTTGAAACATTTAGACTTAAAAGATCATCTCCAAGATAGAAAAATCAAGAAAACATTTTCATGCCTGGCAGGGACTAAATTTGAACTTGTATATTATTGCTAATGGATACAGTCAACAGTCGTTAAAGTAAAGTAAGGGCTAATGAAAGAAAGGAGTCTGGTGCTGGGCATTTACATCTCCAGTTGTTATTGGTGGATTGGGGAGCATTCAGTCTCTGTGAAAACAGAGCTTCCTTTATACAATGTCCAAGTCTGGATTTTTAGATCCCAGCCTGAGGTTTACCAAGTGTGACCTAACCCTTCAGTACATAAATACAGAAAGTATTTACGTATTGGAGGGATGTGGACCTAACATGTTCAGGACTGGCAAACCAAGAGATGCTGAAAGTCACAGTCAAATCTTTGCATTTCATTTTTCTTCCCCCTGTGGATGCTATGAGGCCAAACTGTTTGCGGGACATCCCAGGATCCTGCACAGCAAAGGGTTTGTATCACTTTCACAGCACTTTCCTCCTCTTTTCACCTTGCCTTGAGCTGCTGGCTGTCAAGGCTGCTACCAGTATCCACAACCCCACTAGCACCACCAGGCCAGCACGGCCTCCTTACTGCACACAGCACCAGCACAAGCAAGAGGTAGCAATTCAAGTGGAAGCTGTACATGAGCCAAGCCAGGAGCTGCATTCAACCCCACAAAGGTCTCAAGGGTAAAAGGTCTCATTCCCACTGCTCCATTACCTGGGACAAGACTCTCATCTCTTCTTCAGTTACCACCTCCCTGGGCAGCCTGTTCCAGTGCCCAATGACCCTTTCTGTGAAAAATGTTTTTCTGATGTCCACCCTGAACCTCCCCTGGTGGAGCTTGATGCTCTTATCCTGTCCCCTGTCACTTGGGAGAAGAACCCAGCTCCCTCTTCTCCACAATCTTCTTTCAGGTAGTTGTAGAGTGCAATGAGGTCTCCCCTCAGCCTCCTCTTCTCCAGGCAAAACACCCCCAGCTCTCTCAGCCGCTCCTCATAAGGCCTGTTCTCCAGCCCCTTCACCAGCTTTGTTGCTCTTCTCTGGACTCACTCCAGAGCCTCAACATCCTTCTTGTGGATGACAAAAAAAAAAGACAGTTTCTAAGAAAAGAAAAATGAGGGCCAGGAAAAGGCAGGGCAGGAAGCATGGACAAGAAAACCATTTTGATGCCCCTTCAGCCAAGCTTCCCTGACTCCAAAGCTGCAGTGACAGTGACTTCTGGATGAAATCCTGGGACCTTGCTCACAGAAAAAAAAAACCTAATAACCTCTTTCCTTAACTCCATGCATTCCTTGCACCAAATACCTTGTGCAGCACTGCTCTTGCAATTTTGAAACTAAGGGGGCTTTCTTGGAGAGCTTGGTGACCAGGATGGGATGCACAGACTGACACTAGCACCTGCAACCACTTCTGCTCCTAATTGGCCACATCTACATTGCAGCAGTGGGATCTCCAGTCACTATGCAGGCCCTGACAATCACAGGGAGGTTTTTCAGGCAAGCATTTCAAGCTCAGGGTGAACTCAGATGGCTGGGCTGGGACCAGCAGTAGCGAGACTTTAATGGAGATTAGCTCTTCACTGAGGTCGCTAGATGAGGATAGAGGTGACCCCAGTTTACTGCACTGGCTGAAGTGTTCTTTGTACCATGGCTGAGGGCAAACTTTTTCAGAACAAAGAAGCCTCAGGAAGAGGAGACCTGGCTCCGGCTGGTGCCCTGAGCACCCTCTCTCACAGCAAAGGACCTGCTGCTGCTCCAAGATGTCAGGCCAGTGCAACAAACTGAGAGTTCACTGCATCACCAGAGGAAGTGACACTATCACTTTTTTTTTTTTTTTTTTTTTGCCTAGCTATGTTTCTTTAATACTCACTTCAGTGCTGTGGCTTTTCATTTATTGACTTATTTGCCAATGTCCTTACTAGCTGTCTCCCACTAAGTGAACAGCACTGGGTCATCCTCCTAATGGACTGCTGGTGCTGAGTCAAGTCCTTGGGTACCTGAATGGAAGATTTCAATATGTGCTATTTGCAGGCTGTGGCACTGAAGCCAGAAATACTGAAAGCAATCAAAAATATGTGAAGTTCCATAAAAATATAATTAAAAAAAAAACCAAAAATGAAATGCCAGGCAGCTGCTCAGCACAGGCCAGACCCTGCTTGCACTGGAATCAGTGGTCAGTGCTGGGCACTCTGCAGATCACCACCATGAGACCAAGAGCAATGTTGATTTCTGTTGCCCGTATGCTTTTCTAATTCTGGAAATTTCCTGCAGTCCAGTGGCTGAACTGGGATTAAGCAGTTGCTGCAGTCAAGCTGAGCACTGCCTGGCCATACAGTGCTCTTGAAACACACAGTAACAAGCAGAGAAGCTCCTGAAAGCTCTGTCATGACAGCAGGAAATATCAGATGACAGCTAAATAGCATTTCAACAGTGATCTCCAAAGTGATTAATTAATAGTGCCAGATCCTTTCCCTCTGCTTTGTTAGAGAACATCACAGCACAGGCAACATGGCAACAACATACCTAAAAATAATTCACATCTTGAAAAGACAAAGGGAGAGCATATGTGGAATAGTCAGCAATGTTGCCATCCTGTATGACCACATAACGTACTGGACTGCTCAGAAACAGCAAGGGTTAGCTTGTTAAAAACAAGGCAGCGGAACCAAACTCTCAATGCAAAACACTGCAAAAGGGGTGAGAATGGGCAAGTAAGACACATGGGGAAGAAAAAAGTAAACCAAAGTCAAGTTTCATTAAAATCACAGGTGTAGCACCATCCACAACCAGAATAAATGAGGCCATGCAGCATTTATGATGGAAAATAATGCAAAAAAAAAAAAAAAAAAAGCATCAAACTTTGCTTTTAAGGCAGAAGTCAAGGAATTAATTTCACAAAGCCAACAAGCCATCTTGGGGTCTGAAAACCTCAGTCACTGTATTCAGCAGAGCCACAAGAAACGTACACACATGAAATACTCAAATGGACAAAATGTGCTCTGACACAGATATTAATTAGACTTCTGGCTATGCTGACTGCTGGGAAGTCATACACGGCAGACAACTGACCCCATCCCAGGGGATCCTGCACAACAGGGATCTTGCAGGGCCACCCGGGAACTTGGTTTTCCAGTGCCAAAGCCTCTTGCCAGCAGCACAGCCACCATGGATGGGAAAAATAAGTACATGGCAGCAGTCTCCCCTTCCAGCATCAACACCAGAATGGAACAGAGTTTACAATTCCAATCCAAGCATGATCCCATGTGGTTATTTCATGTGGCACAGCCTGAGATACAGCGTGAAGATTTCAACTCCCGGAGGCAACAGCATGATCTCCACAAAGCACCCCAAGTACCCAACACCATAGGCAATAGAAAAGTGTAGATTACACACACTCAGCAAAACCAGCACTTTTATTGGAAACATCTTGCCAATTCAGTACGGGAACAGGGATACTTGTTTCCATGAAGCTGTCCTGGTGCTGGAGAGCACCCAGAGGGCTACTTTCCATAAGGAGGATGGGATTGTTCTGGATTGTCTCAACTATGATGGAGAAAAAAAAAAAAAAAAGGACAAAGAACAGACATGCAGCCACAAAGTGTTAACATACAAACAGTTAAAACCGAGCACTTCAACCATGAGTCTTCAATGAAAGGACAGTCTTCAAATAGAGTAAAAGAAACAAAACACATTTGACTTTCCAATTAGACTCACATAAGAGAGATTAACTGGTAGCAGAGGAGAGCACAACAATGGCATTTCGACAACACAAGAAAAGGGAGTCCTCTTAACCAGCTCCTCCAATAAACCAAATCCAAACCAAAATTTTCCAGAGAAATCCTTGTACTACATGAAAATAAGTGTGCTCTAAAGGGAGATTTCCTTGAATCAGACTCACAGCCTACACAGTGCAAAGCACAGGAGTAGGCAAGGATGTGAATTGTTTTAATTCTGCCAGTTGGTTGTAATGGAACAGGGACCCAACATTTAGTACAGATGGGGAAATTGAAAAAAAAAAGTCTAGGAGGCTTTCAGAATGGTAGACTACAAAAAAAACCCAGCTGTCCAAGTGAGGAAACATACACAAGCAGTGTTAGAGAAGGTTTTGTACATAACTAATTTTAACTGAGCATCTGAACTTTATGTCATCACCAATTCATGCAGATTAATTATAGCAGCAGTTAACTTTTCTGGAGCACACTGCAGTGAACACTAACTTCAGTAGGGGCTTTGCAGATCACAGGTAGAACAGTCCTACTGGGTAATGTGTAAATCACAACACTGACATGTTTACTCTAATGGAAAGGAATAGCCTGTTACTTTATGATAAGCAAATGAAAAAGGTCTTTGTTTTACATGAGAAAATAATTTAAAGCTGCTCTTTTTGTCAGTTTTATTCATCACAGCAGAGCAGCATCTCTTAAAATAACAAGGCTCAAATCTGGAGAGGGTTTTGCAATCATTCTACCCTTCTCATAACTGAGCTAACCGCTGTTAAACTCTTCTCTACTATGTAGCAAGTGTCTCTCTAAAGACAGTCAACTCAACAAAGAGGCCTAGGGAGGCACAGCAAAGTTTTAAGATCCCTGCTGTTGCACAGAACAATAACCAGAAAACAGGTTGCTCAAGGTCAACAGGGCTTTTACCTCTGGCTTCAGTGAGAACATGGGATATGAAATGTGTTTAAGGGGAAGAATGTAAGATGTTTAGGATTTCTTTTTTAAGAAGCCACTTGCAGCTGATACCTAGAATACACCCAAAAAGCAAAATGCTTTGGAAGTTGCTATAGATTTCCCAAGCTGTTGTAGCTGGACTGGGTACAAATGTAGTTGTGGGTGGATCCATTTTTACTAAGTGTTGCAGCAAGATCTTTGCTTAATTTGACATGTGAGTGGGGCCTGCAGAAAGCACTTTATTCACTTTATTAAAAATGAGTTTTAGTTTATGCCCATTTAACAAATCAGACCTCCAGACTCAGCAATTACAATATGCTCTTTAAATCACAGATATATGGGAGACCACAGCTTTGGATTTTCAATTCCAAAATGATGCAGAGCATCGCCAGAATTACTTAAGTCTAGATATATATTCCTCTTCATTTAGTCCTGCATTCAAATATTTAAAAAATGGAAAGTTACTAGAGCTTTGGGGAAGAAACAACAACCAAATCCCATTCTTTCCAGCTAGTGGCTTTGATAGTCTACTCGAGTTTGCCAGCATGATTTCCTGCACACTGCAAGTCTAGTTTTGTAGTAGTGACTTTTATTTGCAATATTGACTTTAAGTAGCCATTGACCAACAACCTCTTAACAAGAGAAAAAATATAGTGCAGTTGTCCTTCATGCCACATAGCTCTGACCCTGCAGGGAACCAAAGCTTTGGATGAAGGGGATAGGTCAAATTTAGTTCTGCACAGTGGTGATCTTCCCCAAGAGCTCCCTATACTGAGAGCCTACACTGAAACGCCAACAGACCATTAGTGTCCAGGCACAGAAGTAAGCTGAAGATTAATCTAATTTTATTAGATCAACTGCAAGAGCACTGATGTAGTGGGAGCTGAGGCAGGGCACAGTGACGACACTGCCATTTCACATGCAACCCAGTAAGACAAAAGGGCATGCACATAGCCAATTTAGACATTCTTATTGCTACAATTGGGGTAGAGCAAGTGAAGAGGGTACTGATGGCAGAGGAATCCTAGGCATCCTAGGAAGATAAAGTGTTTCATTGGCAAGGTGCAAGGGCAAGGTACAGCCCACTGATCTGCAGTAGCCTGTCCCATGAAAATGCACAGGTTGCAATCAAGCCAACCATCTCATCATCTCACTGTTGGCTCTGCTCCTTCCAGTCTTCACTAGCCCTCCAAAGGTGAAAGTCCTAAACTCAGCCAAGTTAATCGTCTCATTCTGTCCCAACCACAACCATCAGCTCGTGTGTAAAACAGGGACCTTTACAGACAGGTCACCACATCATGACTCTCAGCAGCTGATGGCCTTTGTGTAACAAATGAAGGGCCTTTGTGTCACAAGGCACTGATTTTGTTGGAGAAAAATTACTTTACTGGTAAATAAGGAATAAGGCTAACATTATAAGGCAAATTCTCTTCCTTGCCATTCCAAATTGCTTTAACAATTCCATGTACAGTGTGGATATAACCCTTTAGACAGCTAATACGGATCCAAAGTGACTTACCCAGAACAGCAGAATTGCCATCACCCAGCGGGAACCTCTGATAACGGGGAATATTAAAAGGAGGCAAAAGGTAGAACTTCCTCTCAAGAAGAGGCTCAAGGCGTGAAGCTGATGGATCCGCAGGGTGGAACAGGTTATAGACCTGCTGACAAGCTGGTCTGAGCTGAAAGACTAAAAAGATGGAGAAAAAAAACCCATAAGTTTCAAAAGGCTATTTGCTATTGAAAATATTTGTCTGTAAAAAGGACAACTAATGGGTTAAAAAAAAGCACCAAATACTATCATCTCCCTTATTCTCCTGTTTAGTTAATTGAAACAATTTTTCCACAATAGTTATAGACTTGAAAATTGCCCACTGTTTTTAATGCTTGGAAGTATATTGTAAATAAACTGTATGATCAGTACTGGCTACAGCACACAGTGATCTGCTTCCTTACAATGCAATAAATATTACAGATAAATGTTTGGGGTTTAGTAGTTTGTCTTATTAGATTGAGGGGTTCGTAGCAGGAGGTGCTTACACCATCCACTAAGTGAGCTCAGCAGTTTACATCAGGACTTACTGTCAAGAGCTGGAATGACAGTTTTTCGCAGTGCAAGAACCAGACCCAAGGGAGAACCAAAGAGGAAGAAGTCAGTGATCTCAAATTCAAACTTCCCAATATTTCCTCCATCCAACACAGTAGAGCTACTAGATCGCCTGGATCCTGGGTCATTTCTCAGAACACTAGAATGTAAACTGGGACAAGAATAGAAAATACAGTCAAAATTTTATTCATGCTGTTTCGTCATAACTGAAGGCCAGATAAGTGATTAACAGTGAATTTCTGTCTCTTTAGTGAAGGAACCAAGCAACACACCATGCCTCAGTACTGTAGCAATTTAAAACTTTAGTTTTACTAGCCAGGAAAATATCCCTCCAAACACTTACCCCATCACATGGGCATAATTCAGACTACACTAAGCTTCCAGTGGGTTCACACACACCCTTCTATCTCCTCAAAATGTTTTTTCTTTGGGGATTAAAAATCTTGGCTGATGCTAACAGGATGGTCATTTGCAAGATAAAATAACCAGCAAGCCAAAATTACTATCGTAGCAGGAAAAAAAGCAGGTCTACAGTGTTTTACCGCATTACACACATCACTGCTATGCTTTCCAGTTGTCAACATTTGAGTTTCTTCCATCATCTTATTCTCAAATGTTACGGAAAGCTGTGCTTACCCATTTCTTCCTCGTGGAAGTAGTAGGCAAATGTTATGGGATTGAAAAAGAAAAAGAAAACAGGAGAGAGAAAAAGAAAGATCAAAATCTGCAAGAGGGTTTCTAATATTCTTGTGCACTGAATTTGCACCACAGCTTCCATGAATGTGTAAGGTATACACTGGAAATGGGAATTTGCAGTAATAAACTCAGCAGCCATATAGTAAACTTTATTTATCATGCATCCAGGACTCCTTCCCCTTCTGCCCATGAAGCCACCTCTGTTAAGTTATTACTAAACTACTTCTCAACCCCAGTCCAACAACTCCAGGTAACTAAACTACTTCTCAACCCCAGTCCAACAACTCCAGGTAACTGTACTTAAAAAGAATAATAACAGAAAGCATGTCCAGCTTTCCCCTCCTCTTTAAGTGTCAGATCTCCTTGTAAAATCAAACTTGCATGCAGTGCAGGCTTAACACTGAGATTTAAATTTACATATTCCTTAGACATTGAGGAAGAAGACACCAGACCTCTTGGATAAAAATCCTGGGAATCCACCCTCAATTAGGAAGCAGTGCTTCTTTGCGGTCTAGATCTGGGATTAGACAGCAAAATGACAGATGGGTAACACTAATAAACTGGCTCACAAAAGGGTTTCTAAGATTCTTCTGTTATCACCCAAAAGCAATAAGTTGTAATTTCTCCAGCTCTCCGGGTTGTACAACCTCAGACAGCATCCTTGCTGGGTTATCGTCATTCATATTAGAAGCAGAAAGTTGAAGACAGAGTACCAGCAGTGACTTAACAGTGTGTTTGCAAACAGTTTAAGAAATATCCAAACAAGTTCTATAAAATATGTAGGATAAATAGATATCACAACAACTGGGTTGGATAAAAGCTTTACTGGCCTGGAGTCGGGAATGATGCAAATACAACAGTCTTCTGCCAGCTGTGCAGCCCCAAGTCAAAATCCCAGGTGGTCACCAGCACTTGCCATGTCTCAATACAGAATTGCATTTGCAAAGCCACTTCTGAACACAGCATGTTGGTTGCCCGTCTGGAAACAGGGTGCTCATTTCCCACCATCTCTTCAGCACTGGAGCAGTTGCTCACCCATACTCCTCCTCTGGGATAGCCATTCAAAAATGAACAGCTACAAATACTCACAAATTTGGGAAGAAAAATAGGTTTTACTCTGACTTATTTTTCCTGCTTTGGCAAAATAACATTATTCCAGAGACAGCACCTCTGCTGAACACCACTCCCAATGGATAATAAAAAACCTTCTTCTCATGCCGTTCTCTATTCTCTAAACGTACGTGACTACACTGTTCTTCTGGTTACCAACAACAGGGAAATAGCAAGCTTACTTATGCCAGACATACAATAGAAAGTCAAGACAGCGATGTCAAAAGGGAGAGGAACAGGAGGTTACAGCAGTGACAGCTAAAATGAGTGTGTTCCCATTTGTGTGATGTGAACGAGGTTCCCTGAGGTCACACTTCAAGATGTGCAACGTTGAATAACATTTAAAAACAAACCATCTTCAGTGAAGCTATAATTATTTTAGCTGACAAGACTGCAATGCATTAGGTTTGCTATATGTAAGGAATACAAAGTTATTTAGAACGCGCTCAGTTTTGCCGAATACAGGGTGATAGCAATGTGATTCAAACAAAAGGAAAGACTATCCTGACATCAGATGTGTTATGGCAGGAGAGGTGCAGGGGGATTTTTTGTGTATTCCACCCACCTTCCCATAGAACTTCTTTGTGGGGAACAGAAGAGAACAAGAACACTCATTCTGCTAAGCAGCTTGGGCAGCTTCTCTCTTTTGCTAAAAGGACTATCAAGTTCCCAGTAATCAAAAGAAAGGAGAGCCAAGGGGAACTCTGAATTCATCGTGCTCCAAACAACCCGCAGCGCCCTGTTCTCCCTTTAAAAAGCAGCAGATGCACTGTGTGCATTAATTAAACAAAAGCTTATGGATTTCAGAAGCAAATCAACTCATTTACAATAATACAAGTACAGCGCAGCCAGAAATAATGTAGTTGTGCAGAAGGACTGAATTTAAAAATAAAATGTGTGATTGTAATCTCCAGATGCTGCTCCGGCTTGCTGGGCATTATCCCAGCGAAGTGGGGAGGTCTAATACATGAATAAAAATTAGTGTCTTTGGCACAAGTTGAAATCAGCAGTCAGCACGGACAGAAAGGCCCCAACATGCCAGGCTGCCCAAATGTTGAGGGAAAATTGGCTCTGTTCTGCCAATCTCCTGCAGGAAGTCACCTCACATTAGGACTTGGGTTTTGTATGGAAAAATCATTGCTTAGTGACAGAGAGGTCAAAGGGCATCCTGCTGATGACTGCGTGGCTCAGTGATGATGGCTGTTAGCACAACGTCCAGGGCTGGGGCCATCACGCAGGAGTGGAGGAGGTGAACCACTGCACTAGAGTCCTCCCTGCACCAGGGAGCAGAGGGGAGAGACATGGAGAGAGTCTGTACAGCAGCTTCACACTGTTCCTCTCCCTGAGCCATGGGAAGAGACTGATTTTTGACCCAAGATTTAAAGGTAAATTTAAAAAGATATAAAACCCTAAAAGAAGTAAAGGTACACAAGTCCATCAGTGCACTGAACACTGACAAGGGGCAGCCTGGCAAGGCCTAAGTGCTTCACCTTGGGATTGGGCACAATCCTTTGGAAATGGAGCAGGAAGGACTAAGACAAAGCTTTTTGAAACAACAAACTGCAATCCCTTGGCCATGCCAGGTCCTGTGCTTATTTTAGGTTAGATGTAAAACTGCAGGAAGATGCCAACCCACTTTCGTTAGCTCAGTCCATGCCCCTGAGGTCAAGAACAAGGAGGAAAGAGAACAAGTTCTTGCACAACTAATATTTATCCTGTAATACAGGAGGGCTTTTTTGATAAGGTATAAAGAAGAAACTGATTGCCTTTTATTAACCTACTGGAAAGAGTTGAGAAGTTTACTGTGGCTTTCGTAAACGCAGCTGTCTTTCTGAATATAGTATCTCTGTGTACCAATGCCATTCGCTTTGATAGGTTCTCTCTCATATGAATCTGAAAGGGGCCCTGACACAGCAGGACAACACAAGTCCCCATGCTGGAGCAACAACTGCAAGTAGTGATGGAGGGGCAGAAGAGAAGTACAAGCCTTCAGTGCAGCACAGGAAAAAAAAGGGACAGCCTTGGGCACAGTTGTAATGGAGATAATGGTGTTTGCTCAGGGGGTGGGCATTGCTTCCTAACACCTGGGGAAGAGGGATTAAGAGGATGTTGCAGTTCCTCTGGCCCTGCAGGAGAAAAATGTCTGGGTTATTCAGTTCCACAGGCTGAGGAAGATGATTCAGTCAGAAAAAGCCTCTAGGCTTACAGTAGACATCCAAGAAAGATCATCAGCAAAGGAAAGACTGCTATGAACATCTCATTGGTTATGTTAAGGAATATGTTTCTGGAACTCCATTTGAAGAAGCTCAGGAACGTGATACTGGGGGTTTCAATAGCAAGTAAAAAATCTGAAACACGACCTTGGTGCAAAAGAGCAGCCCTGGCAGGGAGGCAGGATCCAATCCCTGTCCCTGCTCTATACAGGGGGCTTGGCTTGCTTTGCCAAATAGTCACAGAGACAGAAGAATCCTCTCCTGCAGCTGAACGTTACTCCATGAACCAGCTAAGGTTCAGGATGTCTCATACAGAGCATCCTGCCACCATGACAGAGAAACCTGCTCCTGTGATGGGAAAGGGCACTGCAATTCAGTCTCACACTTGAACTAGGTCAAGATTAAAGGATACTCTGCTCACCTCCACTTTTCCCAAGAACAGACCAGAGAACTCAAAAATCAGCTTTCACAAATGCTGTGAAATTAATACAATGCTGGATTCCCAGTTCTGCTTCACCATCTTCCCTCGTGTGATTTCTACATCTGGTTTATGACCTCTACCTCACACTTGCAACACAGCAAAACATCAGTTACCTGACCGCCTTGGTTGTCAAGCAACAGTATGAAGGGCTTCTTGCCACTGCAATACATATGCAGGAGAGCAGCTGGATTCTCTTACTATCATTCGGTGAGAGTGCTGTTAATTTTTTGCACATACACAACACACTGAAACCTATACACTCCTAATCTAAATTAAAACATTTTCCTCCACCTTGCTTATCACAGGATAACATGATGCGGGGCCAAAGCAACATTTGGATTTCATAGAGGAACCAATCTTGGCTCCAGAACATTGCTGGTTTCTTCCAAATCTTACCTTGAAAGAAAGGCTTGATGCTGCTTTATCGTGTCCAGTTCATAGGTTGAGGAATCGCTCCTTTTTCTTGGCAGCTGCTTCTTTGGATCTTCTCCATTGCTACGGGGAATATCAATGTTGCTCCTGCTGAGGTGTCTGCTGCCTTCCAGACTGGAGCTACTGGAACAATAGCTGTTGTTCACCATTATTCCAGGAGACAGGAAGTCAGTATCCTGGGATTTGAAATATAAGGATTTACCACTCTGACAGCTCTGTTGGGAATACATCCACATTATACCCTTCTCCTTCCATCCCCCTTTCCCCATCTAGCCCAAGAACTAGTTGGAAGGCAATACAGTAACTCAGACCAAACCACTTCTAGGGTGTGGGTAAAGCAGGTACGGATCGTGCTTCACACCAGGGGTTGAAGCATCCCTGTTCAGAGCAAATGCACCCAAATTTAGACACACATGCACCTTAAGATGTTTGCCATTGATATGGAGTAGAATCTTCAATGTTTCATGAAAAGATCCTTACTAAAAACAGGAGCTATAGAGGTGCTGTGGCCAGCAGACCTATTCCCAGTAGGCACTGGGAGCCAGCATTACCTGGACACTCACAACACTTCCTCGCCGACTGCTGTTCTGGCTCTCAGACACAGTCTGACTGCTGCAGCATAAAGCATCAAATCCCAAGATTCCTCCAACACAGTCCCCTACCAGGCACACCTGAAAAAAATAACAGAAGCATGGGAGGAGGGAAAAGGAAAATCCCATGACTTCAGTTCAGAGATGACAGTTAAATGGAGTGCCAGCTTATACCTACAAAAGCTGCAGTAACAGGATGCCCAGTGATTTCATCAGTAAAGCTATTCTGACAATGAACATCCACTGATAACCTACAGACTCTCATTAGCTAACATAGCTAGCGTGTTCTGGCTGTCCCTACCAGATGGCTGGAGCATAGTGAAAGCAACACCAACTACAGTGCTAGCAAAGCCCTTAGAAAACCAAACTTGACTCTCTCTTTGCCAGCGGCCAATGTTACTTCAAGCAAGCTTCCCTGCACATACCCTGAGGAGATAAGGCTGTCCAGCCTCTAAGGGTATTGAGCAGATAGACACAATAAAGTGCTGAGGCCCCCAGGCAGGAGAGGGCTGTCTGGGTCCCTGGGCACAGAGCTGGCCGGGAACAAGCTCATGGTGGATAAATCACAGTATAGCAGTGCAACATGATTGCTAGTCCAACAGTTCAAACCTCACAAGGCTAGAGAGACACTTTGCTCGCAGAGGTGTGAGACTCAGAAACACATTTCTGCAACAACTCCAACATGAGATGCTGAAGGTCCTTTAAAGATGCGAATGCTTAAATAGCCTTGGTTTGTAACGGCAGTAGAGATTATGTTTAGTAACAAAGGCAGCATTCTTGACTTGGAAAGGTGTACCACACTGGAAATTTATTAACTTCACAGTTTTGTAGCTTCATTTCTGAACATAAGCTCAGACTTCGCCTTGAATCCCAAAAGCTCAAGTCAAAGCATAAGCAATAATATCTTTCAGAAAGAAAGAAATGGAAGCACACCACTTTCTTACTGCAGATCAACACTGTCATGTTTCCACCCCTCCTGAGAGATTAATGGAAAAGAGAGCTTCAGAAGGAAATTGCTTCATTTGCTGTTCCGTTCATGGTGGCTATAAACAGCTGCTGGCTCACCTGGCCGTTGAATGACGAGCCCTCCTGGGATCTGATGAACTCACTGTAGGCCTGGTTGGCTCTGACAATGACTGTGGCTACTGCTTCTTGATACTGTGGGGATGATGTTGCTAGCAGAGGGAGTGCAGCAAGGGGAATGTGATCCTGGCTGTTGGACAGGCAGCCTTCATCATAACTGTATGGGCTGAGGCTGGATAGGGCAAGAGATATTGGAAATATTTAGTCTTAACATGAAGAGTGGGGAAAACCATTTGTAAACAGTACAGTCAGTATTGTGGTTCATTAAAAAAAGCCTCAAGATAGAAAGGTCATTTATTTCACAGTGAATGGGTGAGAGCTTAATAAATCTCTCCTGTCAAACGTAAATCTTGAAGGGCAACATACTTACATTGACAGAACAACCCTCAGACAAGGAATTAAAGCCTTAGTATTTATTGGATTAATTAGAATAAATCAATCTCGGAACTCTTGCTGCATCATTACTGTATTTACTGCAGCTAACTATGAAATCAAGACTGAAAGCCTCACTAGTATATTAATAAGTGCATTCTCAAAGCACAGTCAGAGGTTCCAATACTACACCGAGAACATTTCAGGGATGCAAAAAACAAGAGTGGAATGTTATGTGTTTCTCTCCCTGACAAAGTAGCATCAACTTACTTGGACACCAGTGAAAACGCTTCGGAGCAGATGGCTGGGCAAGGGACTAGCCTGATGGCAATGTGTCCAAGAGCAGCTGGGTAATGTATCCTCATCACTGTGTCAAACACTGTTGTGATGGTATTGACATCCCCTTGCTTTGAGCTCTGGTCACCACTTCCTGAGTCCAGGATGTTCCCTCCATGGAGTACCAAGAGAAGGACATGGATTTTACTTGGCTGCATCAATGACTGCACTGATTCATCCTGGGTGGGAATGAAACAGAGTACAGTAGAAAGGCTTGTTTTACAAAGAGGTTACGTTTGGTTGAGTGCATTTTATGCAAATTTTATCACCTTTACACTCATTATATTGAATCAATTCCTTGCCTAAACAGACAGCCTGTAGTATGGGGGAAGGAAGGAACTGAACATCTGAACTCCAGAGGAGGCTGTCATTAACTGCCTTGCCAGAACAGCTGTAAGCCCAATCTTGATGCCCCAAAGCAGGAAAAGAGCATCCATTTAAACTGGTCAGATATTATACCACAATGGAGCAGTAAGTATTTTTAATACCTATTCACTAACAGGGCTTTCAGTGTTTACAGGTCCCATACAGACTCAAATCTCCCATCCAAACACCTCTAAGATTCATGAAAGGTGGTACTGATCTTTCCTCCTGTGTCTCATCCCTTGTGCTAGCAGAGACATCATTTGAGGCCATCCTGGGCAACTTCCTGTTGAGGCAGAGGAACAGCAATTGGAAGGAGTTGTTAAAGGGGTAGAGGGCAGTGGCACTTTCCATTTGGCAAATTCTTCTCATTTTAGTCACCTTTTGTCCTTTGAGCAGTGACAGAGCCCCTGCCAAACCTGCTGGTGGGAGGTAAACTGCCAAGGCACACATTAGCAACCTAACAACTAGCTTACTTTTTTACCAGATAATGTTAAAGTCTGTCTTAATATATAGCCCAGCAGAAGTATTAAGATTCACATCCAAGTCAGTAATAAAGATTTTCCAGATCTCCTCCATAAGAATGGCCTTTAATTATTTAATACCATTACACTGTATTTTTAAACCTGCTTTTTAAACCTTCTCTGATTCCAGTTTACACCACCTGCAAGGTGACCTTTTGCCTGGCCAGAGGCTCGGGAGGAGTGCCCTCAGCATCTCAGCACTGCTTTTGCTTTCAAATGTTTGAAGTGCTCATTTAGAGAACATCAAGTCACCAAGCTCAGGTCATGTGGAGGTTTATCAGCAGCCATTGGAGGGGCCTTTCCCTTTCAGCTCATTAACCTCCACTCTTGATGGAAGTGGGGAACATGCAAGCAATGGCTGACTAGTTTATGGGTAGAGTTGGCTATTTAGAACTTCCTTGTAAGATCTGGAGTCTCTTTAAGAAGCAGATTCCTGAAACTACCTTTAGGTAGGCTCTTAACCTGAAAATCACTGGCACAGTGGCTGGGAATTTCATATTATTTTAGTAGACTGCTTGCGAACAACTACAAATAGCTGTCTTTTTAATCTCACTTCAGAGCCTGTTCTTTTTCTAAAATGAAGACAGAAATGTGAGGGAGTTGAGTTTGCACAGGCCTCTGAAGAAGACAAGTTCATCACACCATCGTGAGCTCCAAGAGAAATCTTATCTTGAGATAACTAGAGCTGTTCCTGTTCTCAGCCACCCACTTTCCTCACAGCCCCTGAGCTGTCAGTCTATCCTAAGAAAGTCAAATCACCACGAATTTGCAGCATAGCACACTGAGCAATACCAAAACCACATTCATGGTCTTTGATAGACCACGATATAACTTAGACACTGTGGGAGTTGTATCACTTCAAGATGCACTGTCTCACGAGGACACTGAACTGCAAAGTCCAGAAAGCCAGAGAGGTGTTATTATTTATGTAATATTTTATCCAGAGTGCTGCTAGTGGCTATGCTATACCTGGTTTCCAAACCAGACCTCGAGCAACTCCAAATAGCAGGCTACAGCAGGACTATGTCACTTGGATTTTGACAGCCTGCACTTTGGTGCTGCAGTAACACATTTCTCGGGCTCCTTTGTCCACGCTAGCTCACTTGGCATTAGCAAGATAGCTCTACCCAGCAGAGACTCAGGCAGCAGTTTTCACTACAGGATCAGTGGCTTTTTTTTTCCCCAGCTGGACACCTGACACTGCCCGCAAACCTACAGAACACTTCCCATACGATGTTCAAAAGATGGGTGAAATAATCCCTTAAACCTAGCCCTGAAGAACACAGCATGCAGGTGTGGCTTCCAATGATACACAAAGACAATACACTGCTAGCAAAGGGAGCTGTTTACCCCACACAGACATGTTCCAGTGACAAAGAACCACTTCACAAAAAAACAAAGCACTTACTTCAGTGATGCTCAGTCTCTCCACACTGGAGCCAACACGGTACTCTGCAGACGTCTCATGATACAAGTCACCTGGAAGCACAGAGGTGTAAAATGTCATCACTGCACTGTGCCAATATCTCTCAGTCTCTTTTGCTTCACATCTCCTCAATTATTTCATTAAATTACTCTCTCCTTCCCAACCTCTTTCCACCTGAAAAAACTGGGCAATGGTAGGTCACTTATATTCCAGCAATTTCTCATAACCTCAACAAGTGCTGAGGACATTAGTGAGCTCTTCTTTCATGACAGCATCCTTGCTTTATTAAGGATGACAACAGTGGGAAATCCCTGCACAATTGTCAGAAATGAATGGCTTGTGGGAAAATAAAAGGAATAGCTTGAGCTTTGCTAGGGAAGCAGAGATCTGATGCGTTCATACGTCTGTGCCCACACAGAGCAATTGGGTACCAGAAAGTGTCATCTTCCACTGTGCCGCTACATGAATCGAACAAGCTCACTTCCTTTCAAAATTTCATAATGATGAACACAAAATAAAACTGAGGCAGATACAGACAAGAACAAAGGATAGAGCAAGAGGAAAGAAAAGTCAGGAGAAATTCAAGTCCTTCAAGACAGAGCTGGAATATTTCCTCATTATACAAGAGTATCCCGGCTGTCATACAAAGGAGTCTAACCAACTCAGAAAATAAATGAGAATCAAGAGCAATCTCAGCTCCCACTGGGCAATTCTTTTTCAGCAGCACCAGACAGTAATTTTTATGCTCTGCCTCAGCTTCTCCACTTGTGATATGAGGATAACAAGTTTTCCCTTTTTCAGAACATGGCTGTAAGAATTACCTGGAAATACTGTAAAATATCACATGTAGGTTTTACTTAAAAAAATTTACCCTGGACATCATCACATTCGGGGGTTTCAATTTTATCCATCAGATCATTGGAACTCCATTTGGTTATTTCTTTCGGGAACATTTCTTCATTGTCAGACAAGTCCTCTGTAAAAAATAGAGAATTTGAGAGTCACACACACACAAAAATATGATTACAGACAACAGCAAAGAATAGAATTTTACGTAAAAGTAAAGCCTCATAATTCTATGTAATCTTATAAACATCAGGATGGCTTAAGCAATAATAAAACATGATACATTACCAGCTTTTGTTATATAGAAACAAAACCCCTCAAGCATGGAAAAAGTAACATGGATTTCTAATGCTACCATTTCTTGCTGTACTTCCCGATGATGCCAAAGCAGCCAGAATGCTCTAATATAAAGGAGAGGACAAAACAACATTTGCTGCTGGGATCCTCCAAGACCTGTTTGAAAGCTGTAGGATGTCTTTTGGGGAAGCAGTGACAAGGATCACTGTTGTTAATGGGACTGAGTACCTAAAAACCAAGAGTAATACAGCAAACATGAACTTCACAGCTAACGTTAGCCTGATTTCCTTAAGAGATGAGACTTGTTTGATTACACTGAGTGCATGTGTCTGCCATTTCCCTTCTACTTCAGGATATTCCGAATCCCTGTCTCAATTCAACCACAGCTGATAAAGTATAAGGGTCCCAAGTTATTATTAATAGCCTTGCTCTACAGCAGACATCAGAGGAGCTATGCTAGGTTGAGAGAAAGGAGACCTGCCAGGTGAGTGACACCGGAAGGCAGAATCGTGCTTTGTGCCCACACCACATGGTGTTAGGCTGAAGAGCCCTAACTGACCGCAGTGAAAGCCTGACCCAGGCAGGAATCCAGCATTGCCTGCCTACAGGCCTTTGCTGGTACATCTACAGGAAAATCTGCAGCAGAGCTTTCCTGAAGCATCCCTAAACAGGCCATTCACAGCTATAGCACTAGAAGAATTCATCCCAATGCTCTTGCCGGACACCCCACACATCCCTCTTCACACCTGCCAGCCTGGGTCAGGTTATCCGACACATCAGGACTTGCCCCACAAGAGGCTGACCTCACTCTCAGCCCAAATGTGAACACAGGGTGACCAGTTTGGAGCAGAGAAAGGGCTCACAAAAACATTCACAGAATCACAGAATAACCAGGTTGGAAGAGACCCACTGGATCATCGAATCCAACCATTCCCACCAATCCCTAAATCATGCCCCTGATTCATGTCAAACTGGAAGTGTTCTGAGCCAGCAGCAGCCTTATGGCTCCTTTACCAGGTGAGAGCACAGACCCAGCGCTCGCTGGGCACGGCACCCTGCACTCCACACTTGTTGCTTAATCCTGGCAGTTTTCTGGGACAGAAACAGAGACTTGATGCTCCCACTTGAACTTACAGGAAACCAAACAATGGCAATTCAAGTCTTATGAAGATGCCTTTGGTATGGGCAGCTGGTTCCTTTTTTTTATTCCTTTTTCTTTTCCTTTTTTATTGACATTGGGGATGTATCTGTTCCTGCTACAGAGGTTAAGTGCTTTCTAATTTATTAATTGTTCTGTGCTCCAGAAAATTTGGGGCATGTAGATTTAGTAAAGAGTTATAAACATAATAACAGCAGTAATTACAGGTGTCTTGAAGATCTAAAATCTGTAATCTCCAGAGTCCCAGACTAGGGGGGACTTTCTCGTACAACTTTCTTGTTGCTGTACAGATACTAAGAAGATAATTAGTTAGAAGAATTCTAGAATGGTAAACAAAAAGATGATGAAATATATTAATCTTTTCAGCAAATCTATGCAATAGCTTAAAAAAATATATGAAGTGGACTAAGTGCAGAGCCAATCAAAAAGATTTTAAGAGGTTTTATTTACACTTCGACCATAAAAAGACTGTGACCTGGAAACTGCATCAACATGCCATTTCCTTTTCCAGCTATGGAGGAAAAAAACCCAAAAACCCATTTCTCTGCACAAGGGAGCGTGGAGCTACCTGTCCAGAACAAGTGGAAAGCATAAGCATACATCATAGAAGCTGGCAGAGAATTAAGATGAAAATCACACTCAAAGCTCCTCCAGTAAGTTAATCTAAATATTAAACTTCTTTCCTTGAAAGGCTTAATTACAGCCTTTATTGCTGCTCAAGTGATCATGGAACAGAATATTACTCTAGTTATTAGCATTTATTACAGGATAGATATTAGATATTACTGCATTTGTCACTATCCTTATCAGAATACACTAGTGGATGAGGATGAGTGGGAATCCCATGACAAGAAATCTTCTTGGGCTCAGGTTATACCCACTGCACTGTGAGGAAATATGTGTGTGTGTATATGGGAAGAACTTCTGAGGGACTCTGCTTGGTGTTGACTCACATCCTGATCTGTGCCAGTTCCCACGGTACCAACCCCACAAGCCTCCCCACAGGATGAGCTGCATGCAGCGCTTCATACCTGCTCACAAACCCAGAGCAGAGTGTGTCATCTGGCAGCCAAGAGGCAACAAGAGGTCCCACACAAAGGCAGAGCTATGTTGAACATGCATCAAGGCTTCAACTCATAATCTAAAATCCCATCAGACTAAGCAGACTTTTCACACTTGATTGCATGGATTGCAGAGGACAATCTGTACACAGATAGAAGTGTGCTGTGTGCTAGCAGAAGACAAGCTGCTTTTTCTGCTACCAAGATCCTTAAAGTAGTGCAACAGAGGTGCCGATATCAACAGTAGCATGAGGCTCATTGTGTTAATCCTCCTTCCCAGGCCTTTTAGTACCATGTCAGGGATTCCCCAGGGGCCTGGATCCCAGGTAGACCTTACTCTATCTCAATTTTATTACTAAGTAATTAAAAAGGCAAAAATTATGGTGTATCGCAATGATGTTGTTTTGATGACTCACTCTTCTTTTCTTGCATGTATATTGTTATAATAAATCCCTTACATAGTATTTTGTAGATGCTACACAATTAACAAATAGGGACACTTAAATTAAGTTGCCCCTTTTCTTTCCAGGCAAGAGACATACCCACCCCCTGACTTGCATGCAGCCTGACCATTTAGGCTGCTATTGTCCAAGTTGCCCTTCTGCAGTAACATGCCACTTTCTACCCCAGAATTTGAGACTTATGCCTAAATAATTGATGTGAGAACTCTTCTAGAACACATCACTACTCCTTTTTTGCAACCAAACTTTAGCTGAATGTTAGTGCAATCCTGCTTTAAAAAACTGGGGCATCACCTTCTAACAACTGCATTTCACAGAAAGGTTACCAACTTCACCAGCACGCACCATGCATCTAACTTAGATTAGTATTACAAGCCAAGAGAATGCTTTAAGGATGGTATATTAAAAAAAGAGTGCAGTGGAACAAAGCTTCTTCACACACACATGCATGTAAAAAAAACAGCACAACTTTCTCTGAATACAGACAGTCAAAATTACTTTGAGAATTCTGGCATCAGCACTGATTAATTTTGGCACCTGAAGTACGTTGTTGCATTTCCTACTGTAGTTCTTGGAATGGAGAATAAGGAGTTTATAAAGGCCAATTTAGGTCTCTTCAGGCCCAGTCAGGACAATTACCCACACTACCTACTGATTAAAAAATGCCTTAGAAAAATAATCCATAATACTGAAAGAGAATCATTAGGACACACCCACAGTCCAGTTACTATCACTGAATTTTACCCACACTCATTAGAACCAAATAAATTACAGCTCTAAAGGTTAAGACTGTTCAAGAATCCTTCAGATAGATCACACTGAATCTGAATTGTTGCTGTGTTAAATGCAAGAGTCTGCCAGATGATGCTGAGGATGCTTGAATTAGCTGCCCTGAAGCTGCAGGTATCTTGGTTAGAAAGAAACAGATCTCAAACAAAGCAAGAAAAAGTCTCACTTCTTTCCCTGCTCACCCCCCACCCTCATATACCTTCCGTTCTCCTACCCCACCATTTCAGGAAACACACGATGGTGATTTAGGCTCCACGTACCATGTGCATCAAAGAATTCATCATCAGAGCTGTCATCTGAATCTCTGGCAATGCTCTGCATCCTCCACTCAGAGATACTATGGCGTGATGGACTTGCTGGAAAAAAAAAAAAGCCTTATGTGATACGCTACAGCGACAAGACAGAGAGTTCTCAACATGATCTTTGCTGGAAGAAGAGTTGTGTGTTCTTTATGAAAATCCACTGCTGCAATATTAAAAACACAAAACCTCAATGATGCTGGTGTGATGTCAATGTACTGCTTTACAAGTCCTGTTTTGTCTACTGTTGTTAGAACCTGCCAGCAAGATGCTACATTAAAGCAAGCTGCTTGTATCACTCTTATGCTATTTCGAATGGCAGCTATTTGTAATTGTTAGTAGGACGTGCAAAATCAGCTGGGTTTTAAAGTTTGCAATTAGGAAGGAAGCAGGCTGATTGGAAGCTTCCTTCGTGCCTCTAATCAGCACACAAACCATGCCTCTGCTTCGCTAACTTTCGGGTGGGTAGCTAAGCAGAGCAGCCTGGACAGAAATAATCTGTTTTCTGGAAGGAAATTGCTTCCACACAAATTGGATTAGAGATCTATTTAAACTTTAAACTTGAATGACTTAAACAACACGCTATCCAACTACTTCATAGGAAGCTGTCAGTGTGGCTGTCCTGGCAGAGTGAGGAGAAAACCCAACGGTCCTTTTGGTTCCTGCAACCCTCCTGTTCTCACACCTACCTGCTCACTTTCATTTTCCCCTCCAGAGTTCCTCACACTAAAAATATTTACATTACACCTTTTTTCTTCCCAGACATAGTTTAGCAATTATCTAGACTGAATTCTTCATGGCTGAACCTGTTACAGAACAGGTGCTGGCTGCAGGTTACATTGTCCAGAAAATGACGAGAAAGGTTTTCTCCCCTCTTTCTGACAGCTCTCGCATGTCATAGTGCACACAAAACACTTACAGCAACCACCTAACACAACAAAAACCTAAGGAGACTGACAAATTCTCATTTAGCATACTGAAAGATGCTGAAAGGCTCTGGCTACTGTGACAGCTGCATGAGCTGTTTCACGCTATTGTTTTAACACTGTTAAGTTTGTAAGTCAGATTCTTCTAAGTTTGATACCCAGTTGTCACATGGAACAAGGATGGAGGCCCTGTGCAGTGTCATCTAACTGCAGCTCAGCACTGGCTCTGCATCCTCCAACTATCCCCTCACCCATCCCTTCCGGAGCAGCAAGCGAGGAGGTTGGCCAAGCACAGCTAATTCACGCTGGAATGACGTCGAGACACTCACATAACAGTTGCTAAAAATAGAGCATGTAATAACATGTGGCATGGTGACAAGGGTCTTACTATCACCAGAGGTCTCACTCAGATGGTATAGGAAGGATCAAGATCATCTAGAGAGAAAGCATTGCTTTTTCATCTGTAGGTAGCGCTGAGTCAAGACAGCCCTCCTTGCTTCTATATGTTAATACACTATCAGCATAAAGAAGGATTAAAATAGCTGCATGATGTACTTCCCAGCACATCACAATTCATTTCTTTCATTACCTTTTCTTGTAAAAGCTGAGACATTCTGCAGTTTAAAAGAAATTCATGCGTTGCTACCAGTGAAAACCTCCAAGCAAAATCCTAAGAGGGCTGAAAACTACAGCTTCCAATGAACACGTCAGCACTGGAAGAAGGGGTCCATAACAAAGAACATAATGAGAGACACGTGTATCGATATAAAATCCTGGTGCAAGCAAAGTAGCCAGCATTTTTATCTTTATCAAATGATTTATGAAGCATCTGGTAGGTTCTTCCCTGGGGCTTACAGTGAGTCATTGCAAGGTAAAACTACTGCTCATCTCTCGTTCATGAAATCAGTTACGGAGTGGTAAATAAAAATGGAGATTCAACTCAATATTTAGTGCAAATGAGAGATGGGAAAGCTTCACTCACCCAGATGTCCCCTTCCACTCTCACTGAAAGAAATGCTGGGCCTTGGAGTTTTCAGAAAATTTTTTGCCCTCTTGCTGTGACAGCTTTTACCCAGCTATCAGCTGCACCTGGCTAAATGGAGACAGAATTGCTGAAGGTTCAAGCCTTCTGCCTGTAACTTGCTGAGGGCTCACCCCTTCGTACAGAATAGTCTGAGGAAGGGAAGAGTTTAATGCAGAAAAAAAAAGTGACTACCAGGGAGAGATGCATGGACTCAAAGCTGAGTCCTTGCAGGGCATCCTTAAAGGTTTTAAAAACAATATCCTGAAAGCTTGCTGAATGGTATTTAAAAGGGAATATAAATGTGATCCATGGTCACACCTAATCACAGGCTGTGAGGTTTGGCTTCTGAACAGCCACTATATATGGTGACCAGTGGAAGGTAGCAGCCTCTACCCACTTTTTTAGGGGTACCTGCCTTGATTTCCTTTGATGGGGAATCTTCATTGCACGGGCTATACTGCAGCACCCATGGAGACAAACACCCACTTTTGAAATTAATGGCATGTGGTAACCACTGCCAGCTGTAGCTGCCTCCTGGAAAACAAGAGGCAGTTAACAGCAACCCACAGCAGAGTTTGTTTCTTGACACAACAACCAAGCAGACATCCAGAAGGAGAGCACTACTGAAGGACCAGGGCTTTTAAAAGCCACCAGTGGCCCTTGGGTAACAGGGACTAACTCTTTCTACACTGCCTACTTCTGAGACCTGACACTACTACCCAGCGGCAGACTGCTCTTCTGTTATTTTTACATACTTACTCTGCTTTTGAGACAGGCAGAATTTTGCCATGTGCCACTGAGTCACAGTTATGGGATGACTAGAAACATTCCCTAACCCATAACAGGTCACTTGAGTAGAAGACTGAGCTTTCAACAGCAGCTGAGACAGTCCGTGACTTGAAAGGACTTATAAGAGAAATATGCATTACACCAAAGGAGTCATATCAAAAGCCCAACCTCCATGCAGCTGACAGTAGCAAGTAATCATCACCATCTTACCTCCTCTCTTTGAAGATCGTGAGGACTTGGAAGAGGTGGACCATTGCTTGGTAAGCGATCTTCCAGAGGCTGTTTCACTCTTACCAGTGACATCCTCTGTGTCAACTGGTGAAATTGTGTTGGCTTCGACATCCTTCTCACCAGGAGTATCTTTGCCTCCATGCTGCTCAGTATTATTTTCACTGCAGAACTGGGCCATCTTCTGAGCCAACATCAGCTGCGCTTCCTTCTCCAGCTGCCGGATATCCTCAATGGTGAGGCCATACCATTCATCCTGCCAGCACCACGCCTGCCGATGGGCACGGACCATGACCTTCCGCAAGCCTGCAAAGCCAGAATGCCACAACCACCGATGCTACAAGACTGCAGGGATCCACATTCCCTTCCCAAAACCTCAAGACACCATGGCCAGTATATTATACAACATGATGCTACAAGCTACAGTAAAGGGCCAATTATATGGCAAGTGTCAGGATGGCAAATTGATTGCTTTGTGTACTTCTCAATCCTTCTAACCAACCATACAATGAAAAATTAGCCAGTCTTCTGCAACTGCTTCTAACTCAGGAAGGGATTTCCTGATTCTAGATCTAGGACTTTGTTCTGTGACTGCCTGCTCCACCAAGGACGTGCCAGGCAAAGACCACAAATGCAACTCCCATGAAGTTCTAGAAAGTTGTAACATTTGGATGCAGCCTTCAGAGTGAAGTATGTTCCAAGAAGAAAAAAGACAAAAGCTGACAACAACAAAACACAGTGTTTGTTGTGGATTTTTTTCTTTATCCAGTAGAGTTTCAAGTGCTTCCTTCAAGAACACTTCATAGCCCACCACAATCATTACATGACAGAAGCACATCCTATATCAGCAGCACTAGGACAAAAATCTCTCCTTTCCTTGGAAACCTGGCTGCCGCAAGTCACTGAAACAGCATCGCAAATATGAGCTTCTGAGATAATGGGATGGGAAGCAAAGTAAGGGAGGGAAGAGAGACGCTTTATTTTGCAGATATCATCTGTGTTCTGCTGCATGAGATAAATGAAGGAGGTAAAGCCAATTTAAAATATTTCAACGTATTACATACCTGAAGGGAAGAACTATCTCAATATGAATGCTCCTTACTGGGTAACAGAAACTTTCCTCCAGGATTTACACTTGTTGGCTAACATCCTCATATCACCAAGACTTTTAAAATAGTAATGTCACTCTGGATTTTCAACCAATATTATTGCTTAAAAGCTCACAACAGGTCAAGCTCCAATCTGCTATTTATTACTGACGGGAGTACACTGCAGTAACGGTACTTTTAAAAGCTTCTATAAATACTGACAAACTAATCCTCAGGAGATATTCTAAAAATAGATAGATAGATAGATAGATAGATAGATAGATAGATAGATAGATAGATAGATAGATAGATAGATAGATAGATAGACAGACAGACAGACAGATAGACAGACAGACAGACAAAATAATATTTCCCCCCCTTTACTTCTTTAATTACTGGGAAACTGAGGCAGGGATGGGTTGAAGGACATGCCAAAAGCAGCAGTGGGATGTGGGATTTGTCAGTGCGATTATGGTTCACTGTCCTCTGCTGCTAAGCCTGAAGCATAAACGATGTGCCAAAAAGCTGTCAGGCAGGGTGGTCAGCCTCTCACAAAGACCTTGGCCAAAGACCACAGGCCACACCACCACTACTGCTGTTACAAGACAAAGACCAACCAACAGGCTGCATTAAAATAATATAGTTTTTGGGAGCTGCAGATTGAGCTCTCTAAGCACCACCAAGAGTACAGATGGCCCTTGTGAGCCACCCTTCATTTCCAGGAGTACGGTCAAAGCTGGATGGTCCCACTACATGCAAGGTTTCTGTGGTGTTTCCAGCAATATTTGCTTCACTGTTGTACAGAAAGTGTTAGATCTCACTACTGTCATGGCTCCTACATTCTTCAATCCTAAATATCTCTGTTTTCAGCAATAATTTTTAAATTTTTTTAATCATATAAAAAGTCAATTTTTATACAGTTATTTCTTCCAGGGCTAAGCACCTCATTTTCTGCTCTGCACTGTGGTTAGTTCTTAATACCACCAGCCATCACAAGTCAACCTGTCAGGACGAAATAACCACGGAGATCAGTAGCTAATGTGATGGACCTGAACTTCATTTGCACAGTGAGATTACACTCGTCAATATTTTATGCATTTCTCTGCCTGACTTTCAGAAGGGAGATCTGCGTAGGAGAGGCAAATTTGAGCCAGCAGCCTGTGACCTTCTGGAGGCTGAACAATGGGCGCTGGTAACTTAATTCTGTTTCACCTTACTTGAGATCCAGAGTTATTTCCCCTCCAGATTACATTTCGCAGAACTACAGAATACTTTTTTAGCCTCTTGAGCTCCTGTTATGATTGACAATCAGCCAACCTTTAAAAAGGAAGATTAAATTCCTATCACATCCACACTGAATGCCAAGAAAATGTTTCCCTTCCTGTGATTCAGTCCCCAACACCACAACCACCCTTTGGACTTTGACACCCACAATGTCCACTTCTATCTTGCTTGAAATACCTTGAAAACAGAACATGATCAGACATAGAAGTGAATGGCCCCCTTCCTCTCATCCCAAGGCTGGGTTCCGGGGCTCAACAGCTTACGCTCACACTCCTGGATCCAGCCTTGATGCAGCAATGCATCAACTCCTCAGAAATTCTGTGTAAAGACACAGATGCCACCAACTGCATATCTTAACTTTAATGGACTAACATCACAGGGAACATGAAAACCACTTGGGGATGAAAATAGTTCCCCTCTGCCTTCTTTCACTTCATCTCAAAGGTCACAAAAATTGCCTGTATTGCTTCCTCCCAACCCACAGACCTCCCCATCAGCACTGTTCACATCACTTTGATTAAGCATCCCAAATCACCCTTCCTTAAAACCTTGTTCTTTTGAAAGCAGGATGGTGTTACAGGACTTCACGGCTGTTGTGCCTCTATGGCTCCAGACGAGTTATAAAGTCAAAAAGAATGAGATTATTTTTCCAGCCTCTGGCCATCACCTGGGATGCGTCAGCGATGCTGCATTTCCCTTTCTCAAGTACAGGGAGAATACGTGGAAGATAATAAGGCTATCCAGGTTGAAAAATAAAAGTCACAGCTTGCAGAAAAAGTCTTCACTGCTAGGGATAGAAAACTTGAGCAGTCCCTTCAGTGCACAGTGGTGAGTGTATCATTGAATTAATCTTCAGCCTACAGCACTGAAATCTTCCAGTAGGCAGCAGTGACCCAGAGGACACAGTGAGTGCCTCCATACACCTATATGAATTCACGATTCAGCTACAAATGACTGACCTTGCCTGTCTGGACACTGTCTCCCTACCTGTGCCACGGAATAAAATCAAGCCTTACAGCATATATATATTTTTTTTTTCAAAATGCTGAGCTAAAAACTAGCTTTTTATTTTAAAAGTGAAAGGAGACGACAGATCAGATCCAGGAAATAGAGAGTAATTGGGGGAAAAAATCTCTTTTTAACAGATCACAGATGTCTATAAGGACAGTGCTGAAGGCATCTGTGGTCTGGTTCACTTTTGGTTTTTCTCTGACAGGAAGGGAGGTGCAAATGTTTCCTGCTCAGCCCGAGAAGTCCCTGACCCACATTCTATCCCATACACTGTGTTTTTCAACTATGCTTGATGGCTGGCTGCAGCCCATTTGGCAGTTTGCCTTGCAAGCCAGTGGCATGCTGCCCTGGGCAGTGGCAGCTGGCTAAGGAGGACAGGCTGGGTACAGCATCCCATCAGTCACCTTATTCCAAATCAGACAGAATGCAACAAGCCTGGACGTGAGGTTCCAGGCAGCGTAATGCTCCTCCAACCCTCTGCCACCACTGGTGGCGTGTGCTCTCTTCTCACCAGCAAAGTAAACAAACCTAGCATTATGGAAGAAAAGCAGGGTAGGAGATGGTCTCCCAGTAAGGTCTTTCTGGTGTGAAGAGAGAACTGAGCATCAGAGGAGAATCATAGACGATTTTAAAGTAGGTTTTCTAGCTCCACCCAGTGTGAATGTGCTCATTCCAGCCTTCTTGCCTACAACCAGAGAATAACCACACAGTGTCACCATGCAAGTCATCCAGCTGAAGTCAGTCAGAAATAACAACAACAGCATTTTTATAAGGATGCACGTACAAGCCAATTTCAGTACTATCAGTAGGTAACAAGATTTTAGTGTATCTCTAGAGAGTGCGATGCTTTGGTTTAAAAAAAAATCAAGGAAACCACACTCACACAAACATACACACACAGACTGAGTTCAGAAGTACCTGTCATCAGTGCATTGATTTAATTACACCATTTCCCACTGTGTTGTGCAGAAAGATAATCTGTGAAGAGTCTAGCAGGGTGCAAACATTTAAATCATTTGCCTTTCTACTCACCAATTCAACAACTCTGCTACAAAAATTGGCTGAATCCATGAGGTGCTGCCTGTTGTAAATGATTTGCCTGCAGATTGTGGTGTTGAATTTAATCTCACAAAAGGAAGTGTAAATGACCAGGAGACAGTCCAGGACAGAGAAGACTCTCTGGCTGAACTTAAAAAGCTTTTGTTTATAATCCTGAGTTTTTCAAATTGAAGTAAAAAGAGTAACTGGAAAAAAGCTTGATGCAAAAAACCAAAACAAAACAAAACACTCACCACCAAATCCTGCCTATATGCCCTCAACTATCCATATAGAGCAACTGATACCCATTGACTATATACGCAGTAGCAACACCCCAGAGCATTTGATAATGCACTCTCCCAGCTTCCTGGCAGGAGACAAAGGATGCCCAATTTTCCTTTTGTGACACTATTTCCTTAACAGTCACAGCAGATCCCATAACCTTATCAGTACTGTTCTGGTTGTCTGAATGTATTCAACAAACAGCAACCCCCAGGTATATCTGCTTGCCTGCCCAACTTCCCTTCCTCCCTTGCTCAGACTACACACAAAGAAAAGCCTGTGGTGACATCAGCATTGTGCTATCTGCAGTCTGACAACCCTTGAAGAGACTCTACTTGCAGGCCCCAACAGGCAATGCCCTTCTGGATGAACCTTCCACACGAGGGCTTAAATGAAGCAAAAGGTCTGCAAAAGAGCTTTCTAAAACTGTCTTTACTTTATCACTGTGCAACCATTTGGGTATATTTAGCCTAAGATGCACTGGCTTAGACAGAGGTCCAGTTACTAAGATGGGAACTCGCTTCACCATCGTATAAAATCAATAACCCATACACAGTCAACACACTTGTTTAACAGCACAAGAGTCATAGCCCATGTGCACAGTTAGGAAACAAGTGGGAGCAGAACATTATGCAGTGCCAGTCCAACTAAACTTAAACACTATGGGAAAGTAAAAAAGAATACAAATATTAGAGATAAGTAGACTAATAGCTAACAATTTTAGTCTGTGTCTAGGGCTGTCAAAGCACTAAGTAACTGTCCAATTAGTCATCAGAAAAAAAGGCTGTTGCGCTCACTAAGCCTGAGAACATTTCAACACCATCCCCTAGAGTTACTGCGCTCAGTAGCCTTTCTACATATTGCAATCCATCCATTACTTAACTTAGACATATTCTTATTTCAAGCCATTCTCTAATTTTAGTTTGCACTACTGAAGGACTGCTCCCATCCTCAGGCAGAGTTTGGATCCTGCTTTTGGCTTCTGTCTCAGTTTTCTTGCTGGCTTGGTGACCCTGCACAGAGAGCATTAATTCCCCAAGAAAGAAATTTGCAGGAGCTGGAAATAGAGAAACCAGGAAAAAAATGTCAAGGAGGCACTGGCCCATGAGAACATCTCTGGCACTTGAGAGCTTGGTCCACCACCAGCTGCACAATTCAAAACAGTTTTCATCTGCTTTTGTTCACCAGTTGAAACCCCAAAACTGAGATCACTAGATACACCTGATCAGTCATCTCATACCCCACATCTTTCCAATTTAAACATCTTCACCTCTTGCTGTCTTTGGTAGATGTGCACTGGCACTGTTCCCATTCACTAATGGCTTCCCCATGGCTATCCCATTGCAGAGGAAGGCTCCACATCTTCTGTGGACACCCAAAGCTTTTGCTTTCACTTTTCATTCATTCAACTTCATCTTGCCTTAAAGACTTTTCTGATTTTATGCATCTTAACCACTTTGAAAAACAGTATATGCCATCATTATAACACAGCGGAAAGGCTTTTGAAAGGCAGACAATGAGCTGGCTTGGCACTCTGCAAAGCCTCAATCAAGAGGAAAATGGCAGGCAATCTCCCATGAAACACAAAAGAAATGTTTCTAAGGGACCACAGTTTAATCTATGCCCAACATCTCTGAACAACTGGAAGAGTCACATGCTTCTTTTTCATTTAACAGATACAATGGAGTTGTTATTCTGCCCCCACCTTTTGCAGTATACACTAAATTAACCCACATCTTTGAAATGCCAAAGGAGTGCATTGCAGAGAGCCATTTGTAACACAGTCTGTAACAGGTAAAAACTTCCATCTGGAGGTAAACAAAACCAAAGGAGCTATAGGAAAGCAACTTGTAACTACTCAAAGGGCAGTGCACACCATTCTCCCTTGTTCTATCAGTATTTTCACAGAATCACAGAATCACGGAATAACCAGGTTTCCATGTTATTTCTCAGGAACAAAGTATAACCGAAAGAGCTATAAAATCACTTAATGCTAGCATGAGACACTTCAAAGAAGCTTTGCATACAGAAAGGACAGCTGTAGAGGTCACATAGGATGATTTACTGCATACAGAAAGCAGGTAGCATCCTTTACACTGCCTTTCTGTGGCCCTTTCTTTGCCAGAGGCCAGCCACAGCTCTACACTTTTTGAGACTGGAATTCTTCTTTAAAACTTTCTTTAAGTTTTCCATCTGGCCATAGAGCCCATCTCCTGTGGCACAGCTCAGAAACTGTATCAGTTGTGTTACAGACTTTCTGCAAAGAATAAATTACTGCCAACACCACTACCACCTCCATGGCTCCACTTAGTTACTTCTGGAACACAAACAATACCTCCTTAAAACCAGCAACCTAAGAATGCTGCATCAATCAAACCAACACATTTACTCACAACCAAGAGCTATCAATGGCCCACGGTGGGTTATAAAGGAGTGAGGAGGGGAACTCTGAACATTGTAGCCTAGAGGGCCGAGCTATATGGCCACACAGAGACTCACTAGCCTTGCCACAAGGCGGGCAGAAACTAGGGACACTCCAGGGATTGGTTTTATGAAACCACTTAGGACTCAGAGGTGAAGCTCATTTCCTTGAGCAGACCTTGAGGATTTTATCCAAAATAAAGAAAACCGGAAAATGCAAGACCTTGCCTAAACAGGACTTGAAACCCCTTCTGAGGCTACACATGGGTTGGATTCACACATACCACAATTGGAAATGACAGAATAACATGTTTTTTTCTGAACTGATCCACAGCTCTGCAAAAGAGTAATTTGATCCGAGAATCTCTTTACAGGCTTGTCTTCAGATATGAACATTGCACATACCTCACCTTTATGTTTCAATTCAGAAACAATATGGAGTTGACAGTGAAATTTGCAAGACTATAAATGCTCACCAACATCATGGATAAACCGCTCAATTTTCGACTGCATCCCCCAATATCTGAACTCGACTTTACAAAGTTTGTATGCACACATGATGGGGTATTTCCCAGGGTTGTTCTTGTATTCTTCAATCCAGTCTTCTGATAGTGGGCCTCTTTTAGTCTTCACTGATTTATACAGCTTTGGATCCTCCTCTGGTTTGTATTCATGTGGAGGGATAGGATCCTTAACAATATCAATAGGATCTATAGAAAGAGATTACAAAAAGTTAGATATTTTCTATCGTAAATGAAAGAAGAAAACACCATTTTCAGGAGTTATTTCTGGTTTACTAAGTACCAGAAGCATCACAGCAATTTAGTTTCTTTTTACTGACACTTGAACAACTGATATTTAAATTGTTTATACATCACTGCTGGGAAGAGATCATCTCTGCCAGAAGAATGTATGCATAGTTCCAGCAAACAAAGACTTTGCTCTGAACAGATGGTTTTGCCCACACTGACTGCAGATCCACAGCACTCTGGCAGATCTACACACTCTGTCTTTCCAGCTCCAAAAAGATCTTTTGTACATTCCATTTTTCAGCTTTTCTAATATCTTTCACAGTTCTACAGCTCTGTCTTGTCTGAGACAGCTGTCTTGTCTGAGACATCTGCCCTTTCTTAGCACTGTTGCGGAAAAGATGCTGCCCACTAAGCATCTTATCTTTGGAGTCCATCAAGCAAAGTTAAAGTAACTTTTCACATGCTCCTGTTACATCAGTTCTACAGCAAGCAGGAAGTTCAAATTGTTCTATTTAACACTTCAACAATGAAGAAGTGGAAACTGCAGTGGAAGCAGAGTGAATAACCCCCCGGCCCCGATCTCTGCAGAAGCATCTCAAGTTTGGATTGAAGGGCAGGATCGCACTTCTCAAGAAATGACAGTTCTTCTGACACTTCTCAGTGAGCCAGCATGACTCAAGTCTGTTTGTTCAGGACTGAAAGCCTGATCAGATAGGCTTAGGAATGAGGACAGTCAATCTGAAGTTCAAAACAAAGTTTAAATCAAGTAACACTCAAGCAAAATTGCACAAAGTTTCTGCCGTGTCCTACATGTCAACAGTGCTCAAAGAGCCAGAGCAGCCACTAGACATCTTCCCCAGAGCTCCTGCTGCACCAGTGGAGCTGCCAGAAGTCTGCCTGAGCTCAACAATTCTCCAGTCTCAGCAGCTTTAGAGCAAGGGATGCTTGCAAGGGATGCTTCAGTCCTGCGTGGCTGCAATTGCCAGCATTCCCTGAGACACAGCCAGGTCCCCTGCAAATGCCACAGGCACAGACTACGATGGACAGCAAGACAGAGAAATTGCTATGGCACTTGTCTTTTTCTAAGATGTTCCCTTTTGATCTTTTCTCATTAAATTCCTACATACATAAGGCTCATTAACCCAATCTTCCAAAGACAGCCACAAAGCTGAAATGTTAACCTGCATGAGGGAAAGACTAAAATGAGAGAAAGCAAAAACAAAACACTCTTTCATGTTTCAGAAGTGCAGATAGAACGATTCTCACATAGGTAAAGGTGCTACACAATTATGCAGTAATATTTTCCTCTTCTATGGTTATTTCTATTTATTACCCTCAAAGTCATAGACGTCTGACTTTCCCCTTGGAAATGCATCACATAAGGTAGGAAAGCATCAGCCTCAGTTTACAGATGTGGGATTTACATCAAGCCTAGAAGAGAAATTAGGTGTCCTCACTACTTGATGTAACCCACCAACCCTGTGGCCTGACACTGACAGGGGTGCAGGTGTGTGTTTAGAACCCTGTGGCCTGACACTGACAGGGGTGCAGGTGTGTGTTTAGAAGGGGATGGACAGGCTGATGGGACACAACAAGCCAAAAAAAAAAAAAAAAAAGCAAAAGCAGAATAAACAAAGAAAGGCTATTCACCTAGAATCGTTTGTCTTTTTTCTGCAGGAGACAGGTTGAACACGTTGACATGCTCTCCCGGATCGGTTTTGTAGTATGTCTCAATATCAATAGAGAATTTCTCCACAAAAGGACATGTATACCTGAAAATAAGAGCAATGCAGCTTAGAGTAAATCTGCTTGGCAAGCAGAGAAAATGCTTTCTCAGGACAAAACCAGCCTCAAATCCAAGCCAGCCTTCAGCCATGTTTTACTTCAGATTTGCTTAAAGTACCGACTGTAGAAATTGAAGAGATTTTCTTAAATAACTTCTTAAGACAGGAGCTCACCTTGGACATGGCTTCACTGGAATAGTTCCGGTTTAGTAAAATCCACAGCCCACAGAAAAGGGGTGTGCTCCCCATGAGGTGTTACATGGATTACAGGTGAGAAGGTACCAATGTGCCCCCACAGTTACTGGAAACTGGGCACCCACACTGACCAAGGAACAACTTCATAGAGTGGCAACAAGCAAGCACTGGCAGGAGAAAGCCTAAGGGGACCAGCAGGTCATCTCACTTGCAGAGTCACTGACAAAACCCTACAACTTAGTTTGACAACGTCTCCTCCAGAAGAATACTGTCAGGAGAGACTGCTTTTAAAGGGACAGTTTTCAGCTGGGAGATAACTTCCAGGTCTGCTTTACTAACAAGTTATGTTACCCTTGCAGGTATGACACAAATACAAACAAAAGGACACCCTGGAAATGGGTCTCCACCAGAAGAAAAGCAAAGTTCTTGCCTGGAATCTATGGTAGAATAAACTACAGACTAGTTCTGTGCAGTGCCAGATTTCCTGGCCAACTGCCTGACTCATGGACATTTCAAGAGAACAGATTAAAACAGTTTTTAATCACTCAAAAGTCAGATAGCTCCATTATATTTAGTCATGAGGAACTGTCCATAAGTAGAGACCAACTTCTCACCTTTCCCAAGACCAATGTTACTTGTAGAGAGCAGGAAAAACAGAACTATGAAACATTTCTAGAATTTTTATAAAAACATAATATCCATTAAAGCCTTTTTATTATGACAAATGACAGCAATATAAGACTTGTAAACCTGGAAAAGGGCAAGTACTCTAAACCAGAGTAATTGCTGTACAGGCTACTTATTCCAAGGTATCTGAAGTCCTTCCAGACAAAATCAGCCGAAACAAATAGGTCCCAGAGGGCTTCACAGAGCCTCTGGCACTCTTCCCTTCTCCGGGTGAAAACCACGGGATATAGATTTGTTATTTTCTAGCTAAGTGATAATAACAGTTCCCAGAAAAGAAGCACCAGCCTTATTTATTTAACATTTTTGTTTCCCTCTCTAGAACAAACAAGTCTCTCTTACTCAACAGTGTTCAACACGACAACTATCGCATCACTGTGTTCATTTTTAACTTCACTGAACTAGCAGATACCTGCAACGTTAAGGAGAACATGCAAAGCAGGATATAAAACTAAATAAAAACCATTCAAGATTTCCCATGTTTTGATGGACAAAACAGCTCACATTTTATAGAAACCAGACACAAATTCTCAACTATGTGTGCAGTCAGCACAGGCAAGACTCGCAGTCCTGAGATTAAGCACTGTATAAGAATTTTAGGACTTGACCCCAGTTTCTCTAAAGGATATTAGAGGGGAAGGAAGAAATGCCATTGCCACAAACTGACATCTAAAGTAGAGGAAAGAGCTCTGGACATTTTTATAAGCTTTACCTTGTCCTTGTATAAGGATATGCATTCCACGATTCCTCTTCAACTCGCAGAGCTGCCTTGGGCAGTATTGACCGAAACCAGCTGGGTATATGCATACCAATGTGGTACACTTTGTGCGTGTACTGCCCATTGCCTCCCGGTCCATCCATATATGGCCTGTTCTCCAGGATCTCTACTCCACTGCCTTCCCCACATGTCTCCTCTCTGCTCTTTTTCTGAAAGGGAAAATATATCACACAGTTAAATCTTCCAGTGCATTGTACATACCAAGTTCTCAAAGCACACAAACACTGGGGAGGGCTTCCAGGATTCCTTTAGAGTGGAACTTCATACACAGCAGAATTGCAGCAGCACCCTGGTGGTAATATTGCCAAACCTAGAGATTACAAAGGGAAGAGTTAAGAGACTCACCTGGCCAATGCAGGAACAGAGATCTGATTTTTTAGGGAGCTTGCAAAAATCTAGATTTAGATACTAAGAGACAGTTTGAACGGAGATCTGACAGCACATTAATTCCCGCTCCTATAACAGATTACATGTCGCTCTTTCCAAGACCTTGGCGCCAGCAGCAAATAATTCCATCACACAAAAACCTTTCGCATCGGTAGATCACATAGAGAAGGGGAATTTGTCCAGCGCGGCACGTTCTTGTGGTGCTGTATCAGCATAAAGAAGCACACACACACTCAGCACAACACTATACTTTTTTATGACCTAAAACCACAGGATCTGGGGGCTTGTTGCTCTTGGTCTGGCAGGGCAGCAGCTTTCCAAGAACAGCTTGGAGACTATGCTCTGCTAATTAAGATATTTAGATGAAACAACCCAAGTTTGCCAGAAAGCACACAGCACCCCTTGGCAGCCTTCATGTTTTGGCTTATTTGTAGTATTGTTCCTCACTGAGAAACCTGGCAAAAAACTAATTTCAGTGCTTCTAAAAAGAGCTAGAGGCAAACCAAATATTTATTCATTTGTAACACATTTCAGCAGATTGGACGATGTATAACCTTCATCATTTCCAAACAACAGATTCATATTGTTAGTATTTTGAATTTATTATTTGTATTTGAGAGGCCAGACTTTGGAAATTAAGAAATAAAAATGGAATTTTATACAAGAATCAACTGTGAAATATAACACAATAACAACCCTTCATTTCTGGCATACAAACAATTCAAAGGATTACATGCTTTAAGAGAAAATGATTAATAAGGTGCAAGAGATCAGCTTCTTATCTTCTGAGGACAGGTTGATAAGCCAACACAGCAAGTAAATAGGCTCTTTTTAAAGAGCTCACAAGCTATTTTAAACTTAAACAGCTGCAATCAACTATTCTAAATAGATGACAATCTAAACAGTCCTTTTTTTTCCCAAACTGCAACACTCCTGCAAAAAAAAGCACTTTTTTACAGTTTATATCTAACATTCAGCTGGCAGTTCATTAAAACACACATCCTCTTAAAACAAACTACTGTCTTTCAGTTCTTATGTAAGCACAGACCAAGTCCTGTACAAATATTTATGACAATAACATTAAATAATTTTGATGACCCAAAAATCTGGTTAATTCAAAGGTCTCAGAATAGGCAGTAACTCAGCAAGCACAGCAAATGTGTTAAGACAGAAAAATAGCATGGCATCTGCTCTGAACAGTTGATACAAATTATGGAGATCTAGAGTTTTATTAAATAGCATAAGCACAGGGGAATCACATGCACAGGAAATATAGGTACTCTTTGTGCCAGAGTATCACATGAAGAATCGTACATCAGCTAAATTTAAAACTCCATTCTAGATTGCATGGTTACCAGCAATTCCAAGGCAAAACTGCAAGTCCTTGTTTGGGACCAAAACATACCTAGGAGTTTTTCAGCTTCCTAAGAAACCCACAGCACTGAGTTGGACTCAGCACATCCCAGGACTGTGCCAAGCCAGACCTGCACAGAACTGGGTTCCCAGATTTACAAATGCTTGTATTGCATCACAAAAGCAAAACACTGAAGATTTCTTTCTCTTTTAATAGCTATAGTTAATGTGAGAATGAATAAAAATATGCTTTCTTTCTCATGGTGCAATTTCATACTATTCTTTTCAAGGCCGTTTGAAGCCCTGACCAGCAGGTGCCAGCGCAGACACACACAGCAAACACTAACATTCTCTGACTTTCTTTTCCCTATTTAGCCAGTTTTGACAAAATCTTTCTGCATGAAGATGGCCTGCCTGGTTCTCACCCTGCAGCCAGAACTCTGGTGAACCTGCAAGACTGGCCGATATTGGCGTTACATGAATACCTCCATAAGGAACTTGTCCGCTCAGCTTCTCAGATGGAGCTGTCTAATCGCCAGAGACATGACAGATGGCACGGTGCTTTGGTACCAACACTTCATGAGGGAAGGAAGATACCAAAAACTCAAACTAACCAAGACCTTGTGGAAGTCAGTTCATATCCCAGTTCTGACTTCTGGCTATTTTGTTCATTTTCATGAACCTGCAGGAGATCACGAACTCTATTCTGAGAGCAGCCCACAGCCTCTTTCACCCAGTTGCAAGCCTTAAGGAAATTTTGGCCCTACACGTTCCTCCTGCTCATCGCTTATCTACAGAAGAGATGTCAAGGGAGAGCAAGAATGTGAATGTGGAATAAGATCTGCAATGTTGCGTGACAAAAACATCAGAGCTGCACAGTTTGTATCCCAAACTATCTTTTCAGTCAGGATTTTTGAGCCAGGCCAGCTCATACTCAACACCCAACATAACTTATCACTAGTAATGCTAGCATGATCAAAGTAAAACTTCACATGACAAGCCCACGCAAAGCTGCTTTCCTGCCCTGCACTCTTACACTAACCTGTTAGCTTCCCAGGAAGGCAACAAGCCACAGTAATGCCAGGAAGGATCAGATAACTTGGGTTAGATGGTGAACAGTGCAATCACTAACTAGACACAAAGATTAAAAAAAAAAATATTTGTGTCCCAAGCAATAAAATTATAGACATCAGCCACATGCACTCAAGAGTCCACGATGATACTTCCTGCCTAAGTGGTACCGTCGAAGCACACCACTTACAGCAATGGAGAGCACTTTGCTTTTCAGCCATATAGCCTCTTCACGCCCTATTGTGACTCAGCTACAGCCCGGAGAGGGCTTGTTACAAGGAATTGGTCTGTAAACAACAATTAAAACCTAACCATCGATTAGGAAAGCATTTGGCTTGAGAAGTGTCTGGTAAACTCTCTACAAAGAATAGCTGGGAGTGGCAGATGTACAAGCATTTTAGGGTGTCTTGAAGGTTTCAGCTTCATAGACCCATGCCCCTGTGAGAAGCAGAGACTGCATTGAGCAGCTTACCCGCTTGCTATTGACTGACAACTATATCTTCCTTTTATATAAATATCTAAGGAGCAGTACCCAACAAAACCAAAGAGTCGCTAACAGTCTTTATATGCAAGTTATCTGAGCTGTAATCACAGTAAACTATCTTATATTGTATTAGAACAGGAAACCTAGTCATCCCTTCAGAAGTCCCTCTCATCTGATGATGACATTCCATGTTCTGCACAGCCCCATCAATAGCTTTCCAGGACAGATGGTGACACAGATCCCTTCTAGCTAAAGTAATAGCATTAAATTACTCATAACAGGGAACCCAGAGAAACAGATGCACCATGATTAGCAAGAATGCCAGTTACTTAAAGGCTTCTATTAAAATAAATCTCTTGGCACAGCAGTGTGCCATGGGACACTGCACATGACCTCACCGTAACAATCACAGATGAATAATTCCCATGAATGTCATCTAAACATTGGACTAGCCTAACCTCATTTATCATCTGTCATTCACAAGAAGAGACAAACAGCTGTAAACAAAGCCTTCCACAAGCAAAGACAAGTTGATCAGTTCTCAGATCTCCCACCCGCTTTTCGAGTTAGAACTGTGCCCCACTATCAGGGAACACATCCCAGGTGACTAAACACAACTCAAATGTTTTTGTAGTGGAGTACAGGCCAGGAAAGGGATGATGGTTGATGGCAACAGAAACTCCCACAACTTGAGGAGTCATGCTGCAGCTGGAGGAACAGCATTCACAGAACAAGAAAGCATAATACTGGAGAAAACAGCTAAGATATGCCTTATCGTATCAGCTGAAGAAATACAGAAGTCAGGCTGTGAAAATTAAACTTGCCTTGCAGCGCTTTTCTTTTGGTGAATTATAAGAAAAAACAGCCCCACCAACAACTCAGAATAATACCAAGAAGAATATTATCCTAAATCCAGAGAGACCTCCTCCTTGTGTTCCAGCCCTGGAGCAAAGGACAGGCTGCACACAGCCTCAAGTGCACACAGAGAATTTCTGCAGTGCCTACAGCAGCCCAGCAAAGGGATCAGTGCTTTAGTTCCTCCTAAAGTTTTGGGGTTTTTTACTGTAACTTGTTTTGATTTGGGATTATTCAAATTATAAACTGACAGCACTATGCTTGGTAGACCTGTTGTCCATGAATAATGAAGACACAAATCATTGTCTGGAAACAAAACCAGAAGATTTTTGCTTTTTTTTCTTCCAGCTCCAATTTGGTAAAAGGGTATTTTGATAGTCTAAACAAATTCTTCTGGGAGAATCCATTAAAATAATACTGAAGGCTTGGGATTTTTTTATCCTATTATAGAAATAGATATGGAAACAAGAAGTTTCCAGCTGGTTGATGGTTTCAGTTAACAATGACAGCAAACAAAGGCATCTATGTAACCACTGACAAGAACATGAGAGCAAATACCCCCAGAGGATCCTGCTAACATACTTGCTCATCCTGTTGTGGCAAGGGAGGCCAAGAAAACATTCTCTATGGCCAATTACTATTTTTCACTGTTGTGTATGCTAAGGCTACGGCAAATGCCAATTAAATTCCCAGAAATAGACCTGTCCTTAGGGAACCAGAGAAGCCTAAATTGCCTCCCACATTCCACCAGATAACAAAATGCCCAAATCTGCCCAAGATGGATGACTTCTGTCATCACTGGAAAGCTTTTAAGACGTGGTTTCACTAATCAGACCTGTTGTCATTTTTTTCCTGTTCAGGCTTAGAAAGGAATTACAAAGGTTCCTACGATGTAAAAGGCTGAGTAACAAAATCTAGGCTGGGAGAGGAACAAACTATTTTTTTTTTTAATCTCTCCCATACATTAAAGGAAAAATATTCCAAACTATCTACAATTGGACATTATTTAGGCTGATAGAAATGTCATTCTTCTGATGGATTTTCCAAAGTGTTGCCTTCTTCCCATCACCAACTGCCTTCTCCTGATGAACTCCAGAGCTGCCTACCAGCCAGCATCACCTCCTACCTGCAGGCACTGGGCAAGACCAGAAGCTGCAGGTACGAAGAATCACAGAATAACCAGGTTGGAAGAGACTCACCGGATCGTCGAGTCCAACCATTCCTATCAAACACTAAACCATGCCCCTCAGCACCTCGTCCACCCATGCCTTAAACACCTCTAGGGAAGGTGAATCAACCACCTCCCTGGGCAGCCTGTTCCAGTGCCCAATGACCCTTTCTGTGAAATTTTTTTTCCTGAGCTTGAGGCCATTTCCTCTTGTCCTGTCACCTGTCACTTGGGAAAAAACGCCATTACCCTCCTCTCCACAACCTCCCCTCAGGTAGTTATAGAGAGCAATGAGGTCTCCTCTCAGCCTCCTCTTCTCCAGGCTTCCCCAGCTCTCTCAGCCCCAAGAAGGTACCATTTAGACTATGACTGGTGCACTGCATGCAATAGCCTTTTACAGATAAGCTGGGAGAGATTATGAGCAATGCAGCCTGTTGCCTCAGCCACATATCTGGACCTACTGTGGCAGTACTGGCATTCAAACACCACAAATATCCAGCATGACAACAGATACACAGTTTCAGCCTTAGATGCTGCGAGCCAGGATTAAACAGCACCTGAACCCACAAACTCAATGATAAGAGACACCAAAAGGTCTCAAAATTAATGCATGGTTTATTCCTACCACATTTTCCCAGGACAGGATTTCAGTAGATGGGTAGCATGTACAGTGATGATGTACACACTCTCTTGCTGCAGTTATGACTCAGCTCTGTGTTCTGTTACAAGCTCTCTTCTGAGCATTTGAACTGACATCTAATTCACAATGAGCAATCTGCTTTCACCACCACCAACCTTCTGCCTGCTGTTACAGATATATGATAGACCAGCTTAGCATTTATTGCAGGTAATCAAAAATCAGGTTACTGACCAGGAAAACAAAATGTTGGATTACCCTAAAAGTACAATAGAGTCATACAACCCAAGCTGATTTTTGTGGTTCAAAATGTGCGTGTCAAAGACTTGGAACACCTAGTTAAAATCGTATCACCATAATCAGGGTGACATCTGAGCAAAAAAAAGGTTTTTTCAGTATGAAAGAAGGGAGCAGAGAAGATGGTACTGTTGCACGCTTACAGAGGCCAAAAAGGAGAACTTCTGATGAGATCAAAACTAGCATAATTTTATCAGAGCAGAACACATTCTAAGAGCAAACAGGAAGTTACTTGAATCAAGTTAAAAATAAAAATCAGTGTTATTAATGCATTACAGTGCTGAAGTAGAACAGCACACACAACTTCTTGCTGTCAAAGGCTATTGTGCCAGAGTCAGAATAGCAGAGTCATCTCACATTAAAGATGGTTGAATCGACAGAGAACACCATTCTGAAAAGGGAGAAAGCCACCCAAAGACACAGAGCTGCTGGTCGGCCTTCGACTACTACCCAGACCTTTCAAGCCCCACTTCAGCATTCTAACCATGATGGGTCAAGCCTCCTTCAATGGGCTTGAGTATAGAGACCTGTACCAAAATACAGCAAAACAGTCTTGAAACAAGGAAGTTTCTCTATCCCTAGTTTGCAGGAGTTGAGTGTAGTCTTACTGGTTATATTGAAAAAGAATATTAAAGGTAGGCAGAACCTAAGAACCCCACTCCCCCAGGGATGGATTTTAATAGAACTTTTGTGTTTGCATTTTGTAAGGTACAAATTAGAAACAATCCACATCAAAAGAAGAGCAACAAAGCTGGTGAAGGGGCTGGAGAACAAATCTTATGAGGAGCGACTGAGAGAGCTGGGGTTGTTTAGCCTGGAGAGGAGGAGGCTGAGGGGAGACCTTATTACTCTCTACAACTACCTGAAGGGAGGTTGTGGAGAGGAGGGAGCTGGCCTCTTCTCCCAAGTGACAGGGGACAGGAGGAGAGGGAATGGCCTCAAGCTCCGCCAGGGGAGATTTAGGCTTGAGATAAGGAAAAAATTCGTCACTGAAAGGGTCATTAGGCAGAACGGTCTGCCCAGGGAGGTGGTTGATTCACCTTCCCTGGAGGTGTTTAAGGTGAGGGTAGATGAGGTACTTAGGGGCATGATTTAGGGATTGGTGGGAATGGTTGGACTGGACGATCTGGTGAGTCTCTTCCAACCTAGTTATTCTGTGATTCTGTGATTCTGTGAAATCACACTGACAGTCCTTCCACAACACCATTACTGGACAATAGTAAGAGACCTGTGAGTTTTGTTCTTGTTACTGTAAAGCCAGGCTTACTCTTTGTACCTCATTGTGCATGGTTCAGTTGGTGCCACCTTAATGGAAAATGAATTCCAACTGCAATGGTATTCTCTCCATTAACGCTATTCATGCTCTTTCAGAAGTTGTGGATGCCACAGGATCATGTTTTTGTTTATGCCATGTGCATCACATTCTGAATGCAGCCAACTTTAGGCTGCAACATCTGTTTCCATAGCAATGGGACTGCATCAACAATCCACTGGGTTTAGTTTAGGCCATTTTCACTCAGGCTCCAGTGCTGCACACAGATCATTACTGTTGAGAGCGAACCAGGTGATGTCACTAGTAACCATGGTGCCCACAGCTGAAGTTTCCATCTGCCCTTTGCACTCCAACATGCATTCTTCATGCATGACAATTATTTTAAACCAATCAGTGCTGTTAAAAAAAGTAATACATGAAGGGCCAGTGTCAATACTTATTTAGCAGAAGGTCAGTTTGAGTCAACAAGATAATGATCAGAACATGAGGCTTTTCAATAGCACGTTGACTCTAAGCCTCATTGCACTGCACACATAGGAATGACCTGAAACCCTGGAGAGAGGGGAAAGAAATGTGTTCCTCATCAATTGCTTTATTAATAAAGGCAAAAGAGCTGCTGTTTTAATCGTGCTCCTTCTAGGTTTGATCAATGGCTGGGCAACAAAAAGGGCTTCATTCCACCTAGGAAATACTCTTTCCCCCAAACACCAGTGCTTCTCTGGGTGAACATAAAACCTGGCATTCAGTACTTCCACCAGCCAGTAGAAAACAAACAAAAGGAGTCCTAAAACAAGAGACTGAGATGTAAAGTGTATGTGTGGAGGGAAATCATCCCCATCTCAGCAGAAACCTAGTCATAATGCCATGAAGAGATTGTTGCTTTCCAGGCTGCTGTATCACATGGCCAAAGAGGACAGCTCTGTCAGCATGGTGTCAGTTTACAGAGTCTAAGACTTAGCTGACTATGAGCACAGTTCCATACCCAATCACTTTAAAGAATAAAGAACCACTTTCACACCTCTGTCCAACACTGGGTTGGAAGCAATGTGTCATCCTGGCAGATCAGAAATCCTAGGGACTCAGTCTCAGCAGAAGTGGGACTGTCCTGTACATTCTGCAGCTCGGGCATCATGCTCCAAGCCATGGAGACAGCTAAGTACCTTTTGCCCTTCTCCCTCACAACAGTCTGGTTTTACCTGGGATATCCAACCACATTATCTTATTAGGCAGAAGACTTTGATAATAATCATAAAGTAGTTAGCATCTATCTTCCCAGACTAGCTGTGCACAGCCGCAGTTTCCAGGAGGGTTGTCCTTTTGGTCATTTCCAGCTATGCAGGGAGCTGCAGCCTGATCACCCCTAGTCTGCAGCAGGGATGTTATGGGGCTGTTCTTCAGGTTTACCAAACAAGATTTGAGACTATAACATAGGAACAGCCAGCTTTTTGTCCCATGCTTCAGCCACTGTGTAATCATGTCTCCCAGGAGATATTAAACACATATGGAGAAAGAACAGAATGACACCCTGGAAAGGTCTTCCTGTCAGAGAGAAGCATATGTATAATAGATGTGCTGACAGAAGATAGTGTCCAGAAGATCCCAAGTCTGTTCGTGCCACCCCTTCACTCTCCTAAGAGCTGTCTAAGGTGGGGGTCACAGCCCTGGGCAGCTGCAAGAACTTCCTTCGTGTGGGTTTCCAGCCCAAATCCTTCAAGACTTTCAGTCAGCAGAAGCAGAGTAAAGTTGTGCATGTAGAGAGCCCTGAAGAAGGGATCATTCTCACACAAGCAAGTGCAGGTTACCTGTGCCATATCTGCAGCACCATCACTCTTGGCTGCTTCTCTTGTAATGTAAAACACATCCCTAGAAAAAGCCCTAGAAGTTAAACAGCAGGACATGCTGTCAGCAGTGGACTCCCACAAAGCAGAGCAGAAATATGTGCAGCAGCAATTTGTGCAAATGTTGTATGCACTGCATTATTTAGAATCAGGCCTAGATATTAATGAAGCTGTTTGCAGAAAACCAGGATACTTTGGGGCAATCAGTCGTGCAGGACCATGAATAATTTACAGCATTAAGAGACCCATTCTCATGGCCACTCATTAATCGCTTTGCCTTACAAAGATGCCCAGTTATACTCCTAAAGAGCCAGTGCTGGATGTGCCAGAGGCACATGAATTAGGAATCATTTTATTAGGGAGATATCTCAAACCATTTACCCCATTTTTCAAAAAGTCTACTGCACTTCCAGGACAGTATTTCATCTTACCTTGAGCATTTTCCTCCTTGTCTTTAAATAGATTTTTCACTGTATTAACTACTCCACAGACACTGTCTGTGAGAATTACTGTCCCTAGTTTAAAGGGAGGTAAAGCAAGTTGCCCATTATTATACTGTGAGCCAGAGCAAAATTTCAATTCAGAGTGTTCTGGACCAATCTGGATCCTCTGACTATATCCCTTAGATTTTTAGGAACCTGGTGCATTGATTCACTAACAATAGGCCGTACACTAAAATACTAGAGGCCTAGCTTAAGGAAATCCCTGCAGTTTTCCTAATACCTAATTCATTACTTGCCTTCAGGTATTTGAAAAAGTAAGAATCTAACTAGGTCAATAGTTAAGATCTTGTCCACACGACAGAAATCTTCCTTCATAAGAATAAAAACAAACAAAGAAGGAAAAATTATTTTTGACAGACACAAGCTCAGTAGGACTATCAGTCCTGCATCCTGGATTAAAGCCAGCACAGATGTGAAGTTTTAAATAGCTTTTGTATTATAACTTTATCTCAGCTTCGCTAAGTTTTGCTAGAGAAAGAGAACTGTCCATGTAACAAGGTTCACTACTCTAAAATAAATATTTTTTTCCCACAAGGTATGGAATAATAACCAGGCTAAGAACCATTCCAGGATAATGACTATGAAACAAGAAAGCAAGTAAATGTTGAAAAGCTGTTTGCTACTTATGTATATTTTTCCAAAACAATAAACCATATAGGAGTCACTGTCACCTGCACAAATTAGACCACAAGGCTGGTGGCACTGAACATACCTGTACCACCCTCATCCTCAAAGCCAAGCAACTGCAAGTGTCTTACTCTCCTATTTCAGAAGGGTACAAGGCCTCATGATCAAACAGAAGAGGTTATGAAAACCAGAGAAGGAAGAGAGAACATAAAAGTCACAGGTTTTTAATGCTGCAGCATAGAAATTGGCAGAAAAGCTTCAAACCAGACTTTTGCTTTTACACTTGTAAATCTTCTAGGGTCTTGGAAGTTGTCAGCAGTGTCCCCTGCTGTTAAAATTAAAGCACATATGTCTATCTGTCCAGATGGCCAAGGCATCTGCAAATGAAACAAAAATAATCAGCCATTCTGTTCCTCGGAGTCCAGAGATGAAGGGTTAGTTTGTTTTCCTCCACTCAATCAATCTTTCACCATCTGCTGAGCCTGCTGGCAACTGCCAAGGGTAGCTAACAGTTTAGGGGGCATGACTTTTACACCCAGATCTAAGGATATAGCCTCAAGAATTACTATCACCAAGGTTGTTCAAGTCCGTTCTCAAAGATGTTACCTGAGGGCTACACAAAAACAAAGGAGAAAACAGGACAGAGCAGGTGTATGGAGACCAAGATGACAGATCACCTTTGGAATGGAGGGAAGATACTCAGGGTTCTCCGTCAGCACAGCAGTCACAACAGGTGAGTACAGCACACTACAGATGCTTGGGAACACTCTCCGATTTTTCAGGGAAGGCAACAAATGCAAAGCCCTGAAGAACTGTAGAAAGGCTCATGTTAAAAGATGAGAGGAGCCCTTGATTCCCAGGACTCTACTCAAGTTCAGCAGACAGTGCTGAGCCGATGGGCCATCCTTAACAGGTTGCCTCAAACAGGGTCCAGAGTACTTCCCCAGTCAGGGACCCTCAAAGTGCTGAATGACAAATTATTAACATTATTAGCTTATAAGGATGACGCAGCATCTTAGAATAAGTCTCATCCTCAAAAGGCAATCACTAGGTCCAGAGAAGTATTTTTAAAGTACACTGTCTTTGGAGGAAGGTCACAAGCACTCAGACAAAAGCGCATGGAGAAAACAAGGACCAGACTTATTCACAGCACAGGAAGTATGCTATGCACACTGATAAAAAAATAAGATTTAATAACAAGAGGATTTCTCTTGTTTTATGTAAGGGGCAGAACAGCAGCAGACTTGTGGAATCTCATGGCATGTGGAACAACAGTAATGAACAGTATTAAGATGATAAATGGACTGAGCTTTGGCTGACAACATACTGATGTTTCTGACAAACACATTCTGACTTGGAATATAAGATTTTGTGAGACAGAGACTTAGCACCAAAGTATGCATTGTTTGTGGGCTGAGGGGAAGACATACAGAAAAGCAGGTTCCCTAAACACACAAGAAAGGAAAGCAAATGTTACAGGGAAGGCCGGCTGCTGAGACACAAATACATAGGACACTTAGAAGAGAAAGAATTAATAGACCCTTTAATAAGGGCTATCTTATGTATAAAACAGAATGGATTCATCCTTTGCCCTTGACAGGCTTCAAAGTTCTTGCAAAGAGAGAAATATCGCACATGCCTTTGATGCGATGTGCGGAGTCAAAGAAGACATCCAGGACAGAGTCCTCACTTCAGCATTTCTGCAGGAAGAAAGAAATCCCTACAGACACTTATAGCTGGCTCCTCCATAAACAGTTTGTGCTTCACAGGACTCATTTCAGCACTCCTCTCTTGTTGCTTTCTGCTTATGTTGGGACAGGAGACTGCAGTTGCCCCAGATCAAACTGCAGTGCTCTCAGTCCTATGGGCGACTCTCAAGTTTGAGTTTATTGAGAGATATCTCATCCTTTGAAGCAGAACAGACTTTTAAATATTCATACAAATATTAGGAAAAAGTTACACTACAGAACTATTGTCTAGAAAAGAGGCACAAATAATGATCTCACAGTTTTCAAAACACTTCACCTGTTTTATGTACCAGATTAAAACCAGGTCATAGTAGGAAGGAAGATCACTGGTTCTGAGCTCAGATACAAAAACTAGTATGTTTCAACTTTGACAGCAAAAGAGACAAAAACCCAGCAATGATGCAAAAAAACCCTTGTGCATATGATCTAACTTGTGCTAAGATCTAACTGTTCTGCAGCTAATGCAGCAAGGGCTTCCAAACTGATCATGGTGACAACATTGCATGAGAAGTTTCCCATGAAAATACAGATATTGATAGCTTAAAATTTAATAGAAAAAAACAGTTCTGTTCAGACCTGCTAGGCTACAAGCAAGTCAAGGGTCCATTAAGCCCTTCACTGTAATGTAAAATTAACTTATTTATGGAAGACTATAAGTGCTACTTCAAGTACTGGAACCACTGCCTCTGGAGATAATATTTCAGGAGCCAGCAGAAAGGAACACTTAAGAGACTTGTTTCTCTTGTCCCTCAGATTTAAAAAAAATAAAAAGCAAAGACACTCAACTCCGTTTTCTCAGTTTTATACACCAGCCTGCAGAACTTTAAGTATAAGAGGAATTACAGGGCAACACGGACATACTCACAATTATTTACTGCATGTCTTGCCTGCCTACTGGTGCAGAGAACCAACCAAGATGCTGGATAATATACTGCCAAACTATACTCGTCCTATCCGGTAAACACAGTAAATATGAGTACAGTCTGTCACGAAAGGCGTGTCATGAAAGCCGCCTGTATGAAAGGCAGGTCTTGCCAAACTAACCTGACTGCCTTCCATGACAAAGCGACTCGACTACTAGATGAGGGAAAGGGTGTGGATGTATCTTCTTGGATTTCAGTAAAGCCTTTGATACAGTTTCTCACAACATTCTGCTTCAGAAACTGTCACCTCTGAACTGGACAGGCGCACACTCTCCTGGGTGGAAAACTGGTTGGATGGCCGGGGCCAAAGAGTGGTGGGAAATGGTGTTAACTGCAGCTGGAGGCCAGTTACAGGTGGGGTTCCCCAGGGCTCAGTGCTGGGTCCAGCCCTGTTCAATGTCTTTATCAATGACTTGGAGGAAAGCATCAAGTGCACCCTTAGCAAGTTTGCAGATGACACTAAGCTGGGTGGAAGTGTGGATCTGCTGGAGGGTCGGGAGGCTCCAAAGGGATCTGAACAGGCTGGACCACAGGGATGAGACCAACAGGATGAGGTTTAACAAGGCCAAATGCCAGGTCCTGCACTTGGGGCACAACAACCCTGAGCAGCTACAGACTAGGAGAAGTCTGGCTGGAAAGCTGCCTGGAGGAGAAGGACCTGGGGTTGTTGGTTGAACATGAGCCAGCAGTGGCCCAAGTGGCCAAGAAGGCCAATGGCATCTTGGCTTGGATCAGAAACAGCGTGACCAGCAGGACCAGGGAGGTTATTCTCCCTCTGTACTCGGCACTGGTGAGACCGCTCCTTGAATCTTGTGTTCAGTTCTGGGCCCCTCGCCACAAGAAGGATGTTGAGGCTCTGGAGCGAGTCCAGAGAAGAGCAACAAAGCTGATGAAGAGGCTGGAGAACAGGCCTTATGAGGAGCGGCTGAGACTGCTGGGAGTGTTTAGCCTGGAGAAGAGAAGGCTGAGGGGAGACCTTATTGCTCTCTACAACTACCTGAAAGGAGGTTATGGAGAGAAGGGAGCTGGGCTCTTCTCCCAAGTGACATGGGACAGGACGAGAGGGAATGGCCTCACGCTCCTGGCCAGGGGAGGTTCAGGCTTGACATTAGGAAAAAATTTTTCACAGAAAGTGTCATTGGGCACTGGAACAGGCTTCCTAGGGAGGGCGTTGAGTCACCTTCCCTGGAGGTGTTTAAGAGACAGAGGGGATGAGTTCCTCAGGGACATGGTTTAGTGATTGACGGGAGTGGTTGGACTCAATGATCCAGTGAGTCCTTTCCAACTAAGTGATTCTGTGAGTTTGTCACAGTTTAATGGAAGGAAGGAACCTTTGCTACTTGGGCATAATGCTGCTTACATCAAACCTGGTGGAAATTTTTCTTAAGACTTCTATGAGGCAGGAGGGACTGTTCTTTCATGAAGGGAGACACAAGGTCCTTCCACTGCAATGCAAAAACCTCCACGAAATATTTTTGAAAAGTGACCACAGTACTACAGCTTAAGTATAAACATCCCTGCCCACATGGCTCTGAGGCACTAGTTCCACAGAAAAGATTCCCAGAGCAACTGCATGGGCCAGTTGCTTCAGCCCTCAGGTGAGAAGGGCCTTTTGGAAAACTTTTATTTGAATGTTACTAAAATCTAGGAAAATTATTCACTTGCTCTTCAAAGAGCAACTTTATATTAACTCTTCTGGAGTTTAATGTGATCTTCACTCAGGAGCTTGAAGTCAAATGAGTGACCAACTTCAAGTACATGCTTAAGGCTCTCCAAGACCCTTGAGGAATAATTGTGACATCTCCTTTTTACACTGCTGGAAAACTGCTTCTTACAGGACCAGGCCGACTAGCGTCTCCAGCAAGAATGACACTACACTGTATACAACAAACGCCTCTGAAGTGAGCCTTTTTTAAGAATCGCTCCTCTCCGCAGGAACTGCATTGAACAACACTGTTCAATGTTCAAATCAAAGATTTCTAAGAAATGCCTCCACACTGCTGTTTTCTACAGATATCTCAGCTTGTTCCTCTGAGGTTTAACGTACAGAACTTGCTTCTCCTGTGACCTCCTCACATGAATCACAGGAAAAATAAAGACAGGCATGAAGCACTTGCTCGTTCTCTGAAAGGAAGTCATGCTCCCCACTGCTCTTCTCCCAGCACCTGTCTCAAAGACAAAACCTCAACTTTAAATCAAATGGAAGAAAAAGAACATTTGCTATTATAGCCTAGGAAAAGCTCCCACTGAAGCTGGCCAGAATCCTTCCATCAGCTTCAGGAAGAGTTCATCTAGATCACTGCCAAACTCCAAGTAAACTCCACATTCTACCATAAGTGGGTTTTCAGATTTTGTTGTTTTTTTTTTTCCCAACAAAAGCCAGAGCTAACTTTTCCTTTTGTACTACTTTTACACATAAAGCAGTAAAGTCACTTGTTTGCCATGCACTTCTCTAGATCACCTGGATCTTGGGCTGCATGCAGTGTTTCCAGCTTAACCCTCTGCTCTAGGTAAGTGGAGAGAGATCAGAGACCTGACTTGACACTGGCTATCACACCTGATCTAAGAGGACACCTTACTTTGCTACATATTGATGCATTAGAAAATTAGAGCAGGTGTGAAGCAGAGCTAGAAGGCAATTCAGAGGTGTAGTTTCTTAAGTAGCTTCTTAGGCCAGTGAACTCCCACCTTGCATGAAACCCTAGTGACTCATCACATCCTTTGGCATGAAGATATAGCAAATATCACTGCCAACTGAACAAAGCAAGAATCCAGTGGTTTGCATTAATGAAATAAAAAAACTATTTTAACTTCTGAAAGCAAATTCAGCCCCTGAACAAGTCCTCCACATTTTGTAAGAGGCCCCCACAGACACTCCCCAGTTAACAACTGCCCTTGTTTCAGCTGGGCTAGGTTTATTTTCTTTCTGGTAGTTGGTGTAGTGCTATGTTTTGGATTTGGGATGAAAATAATGTTGATAACACACTGATGTTTTTAGTTATTGCTAAGCAAATTAAGGACTCCAGCTTCTCATGCAGGCCTGCCAGCAAGGAGGCTGCTGGTGCCCAGGAAGCTAAAAGGGGACACAGCCAGGACAGCTGACCCAAACTGGACAAAGGGATATTCCATACCATACAGCATCATGTTGAGCAGTAAACCTCAGGAGGCTGGCCAGGGAAAGTGACTGATGCTTCATGGTGGGCTGGATATTGGTCCCTGGGTGATAAACAATTGTACCATGCATCACTTATCTTGTATATTCTATTACTATTATTGTTTCTCCATTTTGCTGTTCTGTTAAATTGTCTCTATCTCAACCCATGAGTTTTACGCTTTTCCATTCTCCTCCACATCCCACTGGGGGCTGTGAGTGAGCAGCTGCGTGGTGCTTGGTTGCTGGCTGGAGCCACAACACCCATTCATCCTCTACTAAATCATGTGGGCTCCTTCTTAATCAGATGATTCTCCTGTACACTCTTGCTGCTTGTTGACAAGTTCTCTATAGCTAACAGCTTCCACCACCCAGCTTTTTATTCAAATCAACTCAGCCAAATTTGGAAGAAAAAGCCACAACAAAATAATTACAACAATACTCAAAGCAGCTATAGTGTCAGGAAAAAATGAGGAAAAAAAATGTACACAAAAATGAAGTCACGTAAGAAAACTGTTTCCTCGTTTATACTAACATTTAGGTTAAACATACAAAGACGATACATGCTTTATATTTTTGTCAAGAAAAGGAATTTGACTGTTATTACTGGAAAGCACACAACTAGATTGCTTGACTAGTCAAGCACATAAAAGTCCTTAAAGGAACACACACTTAGGCTCTGTGCTTCTTTCCATAAGAACAGTCTATCCATGAGCTGTTGTTTTCCTAGGCAGGTCAAACAACAGTTCTCTAATTTAAGGACAAGAGGAGGCAAATCACAAACTGAAGCATGTATTACTTTTTCCCAAAGTTCCTTTAAGCACACAGCAAACCTCAAATTTGAAACATCTAATCCTGTAGCAACACTCCACTCTTCCACACAACACCTTGTGTTAGCCTGCACCCAGCCGCACAAGCTGAAATATTACTGACCTGTATCATGTACAGCTGCGCAATTCGATATTCTTCCACACTCATTGGAAGAGGAATACGATATTCCTTTACAAGCATTTTGAATACAAATCTTTTTGTCCACTCAGACACACAATCCAGAAACTGTTAGTAAAGGCTCCTTAAAAAATGGCAAGGAAATGCATTGAGGATCCCTGAAACAGAGTGAGAGAGAGAAAGAAAAATCAGAGAGAAGCAGTTATTTTCCATTCTTCCTATAAAAAAAAAAAAAAAAAACAAGCAAACATTAATTTTTCTAATAGCTATAAACTTAATAGCAGAGAGAAGAATCCCTGGAGTGCTATCAGGTCCTTGGCGTCAAATTTAACAGAATGTTTTAGAAGAATTCAGGTTTGCTTCAGAGGGTATCATCAAAGCTATTACCCTCTTGACCTTTGTCGCCGTATCAATCTGACTTTCATATGCACTAGTATCTCCACAGAAGAGATGTGACAAAAGCTCCAAATGAATAGGCAGACCTTCTGTGGCTAGACAATAAAGTACCTCTCCAGTGTCAGCAACGCACCAGAGATGCTGCCATTCTAAGGTATCAGGTTTTATCCCCTCACTTTCATTCAGCAGCAAGAAAAGACAACAATTAGACTTCCTCAGCCCTCAGTAACACCATGATGAAGAGAGATATTTGGATTCTAACAAAGACACCAGAAATGTACTTTTCTTCCTTGCTTTTTGCTGAATTACTGTCTTGGTAGGATCCCTTCTCTTTTAGCTCCGAAGCAGTCCACAAACAAAATCCTCCTGCCGCTGAGGTCGATAACAGACTCAAACTGCATAAGAATACAGCCAAAGATCAAACTGCAACATAAAAAAATCCCACCATACCCCACCTTAAGGTAATTTAATGGAATTATTGCTTACGAATACGGGGAATATAACATTTACTACACCTCAGTTTAAAGCAGTAGCTTTTCAAATGTTCTTAAGACTCCATGGAGGCTGTGGATACAATAAAGTCACATAAGGAAGAGGGTTGGGGGGAGATGACTGGTGAGGAAGAGAGGACACAAGAAGCAGAGCTGTCTGCCATCAGCCCAAATGAGCCTCAGCAGGATCTGATGATCGCTCTCCCAGCACACAGAGTACTCACCCCAAGCTCTATGCTTGAGGGAAAAAAAAACCCAGAACAAAAAATTATCTAGTAGATTAAACCAAGCTCTGGGAACCAGGAAACCACACTGCTATCAACAAGGCCTCAGCACTACTCAGTATTTGCACAGCACTTCACCACCTTTTTACAAGGTTTAGAGACGTTAAAACGCATGCCCATGGCTACAGAGCAACCAGGCCACAGACAAAATGCAGGGTTTATAACTCAGGTTTACTGACTTCTAACTGCGTTAGTCCCCCCGAGTTGGACTCCAAAAGGACAGCAACATCTCTGTCTCGCATCAGACCTGACCCATGGCTGAATTCATGCAGGAACACTGCTCACATCCCAGCCAAAGGGTTTGTCTGATCCAGGCACGCAGCACCTGCGCTGCAGTGCTGTTTGCTTGCCTTCATTCGATTGCTGCATTCCTAATTTGGGAGCAAAGCCAATCCATCCCAGACTGACCCTTCTGGAACAGCTATCTGTCTAGTGCTGAATCATATAAACACTTATTTTCATATTCAATTCTCTGTTTCTTTTACCACTGCCAGTTCAACTGGGGGACAGGGAGATTAAAAAAAAAAAAACAAACATCTTTGCAACAGCAAAACCCTGTAGAGAATAATTGTGTGTACACGGAGCTTTCCAGCACTGCTGTTCCTATGCACACAAGTGTGTGCATCCATGTACACGTGCAGGATTTCCTCCGTCAGACTAATCCTACGGAACAGATGGGGATAATCTCATTATGTGGTTTGTAATTAGTGTCATGGCAAAGAATAACAATAACCACCAGAGGATGGATCTCAAGCACTGACTCCTGATCCGCATTGGTGCAATGCTGGATCTCAACTCTCGGAGCTAATGGTGGTGGGACAGCTACATATCTTGAGCAGTTCATTGTACTTTAGAGATCTTTGAAAATTGGTTTAAAAACTCTCTTCCAATTCTCCAAATGCTCCAAAAGCGATTCTGCTCCGACTATAAGGATATCAGTCACATCTGCATTTGCTGCTTGCTAAAACCAGGATACTTCTATTGATTGGAAGAGATTAATAAAAGAATAAATAGAGCATTAAAAGCAATAAAATGGAAGGAAAAACAGTACCAAGATGGAAAAAATGCGTTCATAATGAAGTCATAACTCAGACTGGCCAAGACACAAGAGGGCTTACTATATTACAGACTAAAAAAACTAACTGTTTCAGCCCCAAGCAGGCACAGCAGCGGCTGCGAAGCACACAGCATGTGAAGCATGTCTGGCCCCAGCAGTGGTTCCTGGTCCAGCTTACTGCTTGGCTTTTACCAGAGGTGAGGTTTAGCTGTAAAGTTCCCCGTCAGGTTTCTACTTCCCGGTGATCAATGTTTAAAATCAATGTTTTGGCTGAGACTGCAGGTCTCCAGGCAGCAGCAGGTCCTGACGATGTGCCTGTTGGAACAGCAACACTCTCAAAAACTCCTCAAGCAGCTGTGTACTCCAGCTACTGCAACCAGCTCCCAAAAGCTGGGTAGAAAACAACCTTGGAAACACTGGGTAATAGCAAGAATAAAATTGCAACCTCAAACTGAGGGTAACAGCAGAGAAAGGCACCTGGGAGCAGCAGTCTGACCTTGAAGGAGGCACAAAGAGAGCAAACCTGACTTGTTTGCTTTTTTTTTAAGCTAGACTGGTTAAAAAATATTTATCAAGATAAGCTTGCAGCCTAGGCTGCCTTTGAGACAAGCTCTGGCAAACTGTGAAAGACAAACATGGGTTTTCACCAGATCCAGATCTTGGATCCAGGTCTTGGGGAACACCATGCTGGGTGGGAAAGAGGGGACAAAGTCATGCTGTCAGACAACTCTCGGACCTCCTTCCATGGTCTTGGGAGTTTTAATAGAGAATCAAAGCTCACTAAGATTATTTATTGTATTTTCCAAACAAAGCACGTAAGTTTGAATGCAGACTTGAGAGCTGCTATAGGGAGGAGAGAAAGCCCTCTGGAAGCAAGGGAGTCGTGACACAGCTTTGGAAAATGGGTGTCAAAACACCAGCTGTGTTCCAGGCACTTACCTGCATCTAGTCCATTGCTACAAACAGCCAAAGGTGTTTGGACAGAGATGCTCAGTGTGCCAGTGTTTTGATGGCAAGCTGGTTTTTGGCACAGAGATGTTCAGTGTGCCAGTGTTTTGATGGCAGGCTGGTTTTTGGCTGCCCAGCTGCTGAGCACCAAGCTGGACTTCCTATGGGTTTGCCAAACTCCCGCAGCCACACATCCAAGACCAGCAGCAGCCCAAGGCAGTTTTCAAAACTCAGCTTGCACCCAGCTTCTCTCAGCAAGAGGTAAACAATTGTGACGCTGGACATTTCCAGACTCACGGTTATTTCTGCTTTAGCCAAACAGCACATTTGTACAAGCTGTTATTCAATTTATACACAGAGCTATAGTAACTGTGAAAGCCAGGCACATAATTTTATACTTCACTTATTTCAAAATCAGGTTCTCAAAGCATCATAATTATGCTCCAGAGTCAATATCCTGCTGCGATGAGTCAGGTCCACCTCTGAGCTATTGCTTGATGCTGTCTGAAGGCTAACGCACAGCATGCTGCTTTTACTTCTGATTTTAACAGCTTCTCTCCCAAGGATAAACTTTTTAAGAAAGCACCCTTTCTTTAAAGTAAAGGGGACTATCATAATCTACAGAATCTGAACAGATCAAGAGACCCAGCAAATTCTCTCCATTCAGCCCATGAACTTGGTGTTTGGGGTTGTCACTTCGGGAGCATCAGGGCCAGTCTCCCTGTTACTAATGAGGTATCAGAGGACTGATGACAACTGACAGCTTGTTATTAAGGAATAAGAGTTAGCGTGTGAAGGGTATTTAAACTGTGCTATCAGAGTCCTGGAGGCCAAACCCTGGCCTCGCTTGACAGGCTGCCCCTGAAGGGTACAGAAACCAAGCAGTACAGCAAAAATCATGGCTCTTCAAGATGTCGGTTGGATCCAGCACACGGTTGGAACCACTCACAACGGAAGGTTCAGGCTTCCTGGTCCCAGCTGTGCTGTTTCAGCTCTCCTAGTTGTCACCTCCACAACTAATTTTTTATTAGCTCACATTTTTCATGTCCAGGCTGCTCACACAGGCTATTAGGCTATTTATGGCTGGAATGAGCTGTGTCACAGCAGCCACAACCCACCCTGCCCCATGGCTGCCGTTTCCTATTTTCAATAGAGAAGAAAAAGCCCTAGATGCAAAGAGCAACTATATTGAGTTTCTTCTAGTCTCATGCAGGAGGCTCATTTCACACTATTTTAAAAAACCACATCAGGAAGGAAAAACCCCTCACAGAGAGTCACACAGCTGCCAGTGGCGGAGGCAGGTAACAGCTCTGGGACTGCAGTGTCAGGTTCTTATCAACCTCTGCTTCTTCAGGGCTAAGCTCCCTTTTGAAGTTAAGAAAGTCTCCACTATGAAAGATCATGCTTATGAGCTGAAGACTGATACCTTGACTCAGCTATTGACCGATTTTCCTTGCAGTCTTTTCACATGACTGAGAAATGAAAGATAATTAACAGAAACAACTGTAAGAAAGCCAAGCCAAACATATAATGGCAAAAGGATGAGCAAAGGCATTTTCTGGAGATCTTGCCTACCTCCCTAAAGACTTTTTTTTTAGGTTCTCTACATCTCTTTTATCCCCCAAGAAGATACTTCCTTGAACAAAGTGATATCAAAGAGGTTGTTAACATTGGTCCCAAATGTTTGGAAAGTGACACCAGGCTTAGCAACCCGGACAACTTCCCCCTCCTGCAGAGCTTCCTAAAGGAGGATACAGTGCCCTCCCGTGACTGGAAATTCTGCATACATATTGCACTTGGATTTATTTATGCTGTTAGAAGCAGCAGCATAAACGTGAAACAGATTCTTTACACCTAAGTCAGCTTTTTTTAAAGGCAGCCTCAGCACTGATTAATGCAGCACTCTCCCTCCTGGCCCAAAAGCAGTCTTGCTCAGCTTTATGCACCCAGAATATCATTGTCGCAAGGACCACTCCCTTTACCTGTCCCTCTGATCCCATTTATCCCTGATCTCCCTGCCTCTCAGGAGAAGCAACTGCAACTCATCAGCAACTGCAAAGTATTGTTGTCGAATCCTCCTCAATCCTTGCTCACCAGCCTTGCCTACCTGATCCTTGCCAAAGGGAGCAGCACAAGTAGCCTGCAATCCATTAAGCGGACCAACGTGGCTTCATAACTGTCCTACTCAAATCATACTGCCATCTCACTGGGAAACACCATGGGTCAGAGAGGAATTTTTTGTTTTGTGACTGTATGACGCTTAGCACAACATCAGCTGGAGCACAACTGTCTCCTCTGATAAATGAATGACTACCACTACGTTAAGGTTGAGGGGGAAACAGTTTACAAGGGCTTTCCAAGCAGGTGAATACTGAGTGCCTGTATTTTACCAGTCTCTTCTCTCTCCTGTCCTCCCAACCCTGTCAAAGTAATCGCTCTTGCACAGACAGTGGGATTGTTTCAGGCAATATTCACCTCAAAAGGTTAAAAAAACTCAACATTTCTATTTAGTAATTTTGTGGCTACCATTATTTGCAGTAAAACGCAACACCACACTTGAGCTTTCTCATGCACGTGTGTGTGCAATAAACTGAAGAGACGGAATCAGCAGCTTTCAGTTTTCATACTGTGGGTCATGCTTGCTGACCAACAGCTCTGAAGACTTAAAAACTCATTATGCCTTGGGTGGGTGTGGGGGTAAATAAAGCAAAAGTTAAAGCTCCTTAGAAGTGTATACTTCACACACTTGCTAGGCCACTGTACCAGTAAGTAATGTTCTTTGTAATCACACATCTTAATTGTACATCTAATCTGTCACATCTTTTTCAAACAGTTTTTTTATGCAGATGCTTACACATCCAAGTTTCAAGACAGAGCTTAGATCACATCTGAGAGTGAATCAGCAGCGAATGAACGGTTGCCCACGCTGCAAAGCCATGATGCAGTCGTCCCAGCACTGGGATAACTGCAGCATGTGGCCAGGGCTGGCAGCTGAGCTGGGGTTGCTTCCCTGTCTCCATTGGATTTGGCCACAGCCTAAAACTCAGTCAGAGAAAAAGGAAGGGAAGAGGAAAATGCAAGCATGTGTGGAATACAGTTTTCCTCAAGGGAATCTCAAAAGATATCTCAAATGTAGATAGCACTGCAATGGGCTAAGGATAAAACACTGCTTGAGAAGACAGACACACAACGAACAAGTTGCATTTATTGTACTTGATCTTTTTTCCATTATTAGATACAATTTGACGTCACTTATAGAATTTAGGAGCTCACTGTAAAGCAGACGTTTAATACAACAGAAGGATGGAAACAGTCCAAATGCAATATAGCTACACTGGTGCTATTAAATCTTGTTATAGTTCACTGGGCAGCCAAATACTGGCTTGGAGCAACGACGGGAAAAAAAAGAATCACCCTGCACCGAAGCACATGCACACACAACTTTTTCCCCTAAATATTCCAGGACACTGTCGTGTTTCTTTTTAGCTCCCATTTCTGTTACTCCTTTAACATCTGAGGAAAGAAAAACTTTATTCCCTTCCTTTTCCCTTGTAAGTGATGCTGCAGTGCAAAGCAAGCGATCCCTCTCTATTCACACACTGCCTTCAAGGGGAACAGGTGAAGTCCATCAGGTGAACTTTGGTTGGAAAATTAATGTTTCAAGTTCTGCCATGCCTGGAGGTTATCCAGTAATGAACTAATAAAGAGGCCATTAAAAGAACTAATATGCAACTGAAGTCACAGATGAGTTCAGAGGGAAAGATAAACCAGCCTCTAATCCTATTGCTGATGCTGAGAATAAAACTGAATATTAAAAAGAACACATCTGAAATTAAAGGTTAAAAGTTTCCAAGCAGTCTACATGAACAGGGCAGCCACAAAACCCAGCATCCAGTGCCCTCATCGCAAAGTTAGGCTTCTCTGTTCAGCTGAGCTAAAGGAACTGGGCAGACCTTGCTTTTAATGAGTTCTTCTTAGTCCAAATCTCTCACCATTATGTGCTGAAAACAGGCAGACACTACACACATGCATATAAACACATATAGATGTGCGATATGTATCTTATTTATAGACACATACATATAGACGTCCATATATATATATACACACAGGGAAACAAAAATAAAAGCAGCATTGACAACAAGTGCAGCATGCTGGCTGAAAACAGACTGAAAATTGCTGGTGGCTGAGTAAACTATTGTAAAGAAAAACCTGTGCAACACTACAGGCAAACAGTGGTGGACAGTATTTTCCTTTCATTTCTAGCACATCCATTAGCTGAAGGCCACTGCCACATAGAAGCCGGAGCACTCTGCGGGCAGCAGCGGCCAGGAGATGGGATGCTGCCCAAGATTAAAAAAATAAAAACAACCAAACAAATCTAATTTCCAAGGTAGCCTCCCTGGCAGACTATTGCATGTACACCTCACATATCAGGGTACTTACTACAATTTCTTTTCCTGGGAGAGTTCAGGAGAGGAGTGAGCAGAAAAGTGTGCTTGCTGCTGTCCCCTCCTGTGGGTTAAGATTTCACTTGTATTGAGCAGTAAAAAGCCAACGACAAACCCAACAACACTCTTAGCATCCTGTAGAACAATTCTTTTACCTAGCTTGTAGCAAAAATGTTGGCAACAGCAAGGTGTGGGAGAAAGACCTAGGGTGAACTAGAGCCAAGTGATGACCTCACCTATCTAACTCAAGGCAGCATCCACACCATCCTTCTTCTCTCTATTCTTTAGTTTCTGCATTGGAAATTACATTAAAACTATCCAACAGCCTCCATTTTTTCCTTTTTTTATTACAACAACAAAAGCAGGATGTCACGAGAGCTCTTACTCTCTAATCTAACCAGTCACTAGGCATGAAAGTAAGAAATTGAGGGTAAAAAATTTGAAGAGTAGGAGGCAGAGATGTAATATCTCCACAAACCACTGATGACCAACACTCCCAGAGGGTCCTCAGGCACTCGGCTGAGCACAAACCCAGCCCAAACCTACCACATTGAGACTTGCTGTGAAGATAACTGGCCTTACAGCTACAAGCTGCTCAGGAAACAGGGCTATTTATCTTTTTTTTTTTTTTTAAGAAAAATTAAGAAATAAAACAAAACACTTCAAGCTGCAGTAACATGAAATCTCAGTTTCCAGGCTGTTTACAGATGTAAAAAGCTTTTGATGTCTAACCTCAGCTATCTTCACTACAGTTCAAGTTCCTCTCTTCTTGTGCTAATCTCGGGAGGGGCTGGAAATGGTTCATTAACTATTGTGTTCCTCTTTTTCATGTTCAAAGATGCATGCAATGCCTTTCTTCTCCTTCTTCTTCACACCTTCTGCCTCCAATTCTCACCTCTGAGACTGATGTGAGCCACAGCAATCCCAAAGAACAAGGATAACTTCACATCTTTCCTAGTTTTTTCCTATACCTCGGCAGACTTGCCAACATCATAAGGCAGCTGATGACTCCTCAAGTCTGAAACCCACTGCAGCCTTACCTCCTGCAGAATGGCAACCACACCATCATTCCTCATTAAACAGTTTATGTGCAGCCATTTGCAATCGCCGTTTCGAAATTATAGCCCATTTCAGACTATTTGCCAATGTTATTTTGAATTTTTACCTCCAGATACCTACAGGTCCACTAAACCTGTTTTTGAGACACAAAAAATGCTATTTGGGGACCTGAGCCAACACTGGAGAAACCCTGAATTGCTTCCACTCTAACTGCCAATCAAACTGAAAGGAGACATCAACAGCTACTCCACTTTTTCAGTAGTTACAGTCTAGATGGAAATAACATTTTATTACCTCACTTATGCAAAGATCATTAGGAAGAGGAAATTAACACTCACAGCTGGTTTGAAAAGACTACTTCATGGAGGGAAACACTGTATGATTGCCACGTCAGTGTTATAGCACTGTAATCCTGCACACTGGCTTCATTAAGCTGAGATTTGCCTTGCCTAAAGGCAAAATTTGGATAGAAAAAAAATAAGTCCTCCTCTATCATAAGAAACTTGCAATGACACCTGAATTTCCTGCATGGGAGATAAGACAAAAAGTAGTAAAGGTTGATGAATAATGCTGCAATTGAGATTGAAAGTAAGGGGCCATTTTGCACAAGAGCAGTACAAGTCTAGTGTCTCTGCTTCTTTTATCCATAACACCAATAGATTAACAGGGTTTCTGGGGCTGTGTAATTTCTTTGGAGTTTTGATCTAGGAAGCAATTACACTAAATATTTCATGAGTGCCTTTGAAAGTGGTTTTTGGGTTTTTTTAATAAAGAACAAAGAATTGCTAGCTGCTCCCTCATTGCAACTGCATGATGAAGGTGCACAGATAATCAATAACCACTTTCAGATCATTACTCAGCGCATTTTGGGTTGGTGTTATTTCCTCCCCACAACCATCTCGCATCCCACGCACAGAGTGATGTAGCATTTTTAAAACCATCAGATCTTACTGCAAATCATCCTTAATGCTAACCACAACATGGAACCCCCAGCCTCTAATAACACCTACATCATTTATAGGTTTCCAGGGTGTTTTCAGCTAAGCAGATTGCGAGTTGAGGCAGAGGAGTCCAAATTGAACCACACGACAGACTGGTGGAGCGGCTTCTTTGGCCTGGGTAACAAATTACTGAGTAATTTCTGTTGTTTACCCCTCAGCTTTTTAATAAGTCTAAAGAAGGGTAACATTTTCTGTTTTCAGTCACTTCACCAGTCCCCACCTCAAGCGACATAGGAGAGGTAACTCCAGGCTCCTCCACAGGGAGTTGCTGTGGGACTGGGGGCTACTGATGGGCCCAGGCCCTTCACTTTGCCCCAGACCCAGCTGCTGCACCTCCATAAAAATCGGGACCTTTACAGGTTTTGCCAGGACCTGGGTAACACCCTCCATGAAGAATAAGTACCATTGCATTGCTAGTGGTAAGGACTAAACACAATGGTTCTGACTGAGGACAGAAACATTTCGTAGAATCATAGAATCATCAGGTTGGAAGAGACCCACAGGATCATCAAGTCCAACCATTCCCATCAGTCACTAAATCACGTCCCTCAGCACCTTGTCCACCTATGCCTTAAACACCTCCAGGGAAGGGGACTCAAACCACTCCCTGGGCAGCCTGTTCCAGTGCCCAATGACACTTTCCATGAAAAATTTTTTCCTAATGTCAAGCCTAAACCTCCCTTGGTGGAGCTTGAGGCCATTCCCCCTTGTCCTGTCCCCTGTCACTTGGGAGAAGAGCCCAGCTCCCTCCTCTCCACAACCTCCCCTCACGTAGTTGTAGAGAGCAATGAGGTCTCCCCTCAGCCTCCTCTTCTCCAGGCTAAACAACCCCAGCTCTCTCAGTCGCTCCTCATAAGGCCTGTTCTCCAGCCCCTTCACCAGCTTCGTTGCTCTTCTCTGGACTCACTCCAGAGCCTCAACATCCTTCTTGTGGCGAGGGGCCCAGAACTGAACACAAGGATTCAAGGAGCGGTCTCACCAGTGCCGAGTACAGAGGGAGAATAACCTCCCTGGACCTGCTGGTCACACTGTTTCTGATCCAAGCCAAGATGCCATTGGCCTTCTTGGCTACCTGGGCCGCTGCTGGCTCATGTTCAACCAACACCCCCAGGTCCTTCTCCTCCAGGCAGCTTTCCAGCCAGACTTCTTCTAGTCTGTAGCTGCTTAGGGTTGTTGTGCCCCAAGTGCAGGACCCGGCATTTGGCCGTGTTAAACCTCATCCTGTTGGTCTCATCCCCATGGCCCAGCCTGTTCAGATCCCTTTGGAGCCTCTCAACCCTCCAGCAGATTGACTCTTCCACCCAACTTGGTGTCATCTGCAAACTTGCTATGGGTGCATTCGATGCCTTCCTCCAAGTCATTGATAAAGACATTGAACAGGCCTGGACCATGTGCTGCTGCAAGAAAAGACACTGTTCAGTCATACAAGGAGTAAAACAGGAGTCTTCTGGAAGCAGGAGAAAGTTCTCATCTGAGAAGGCTAACTCCTCCTGCCTTCTCACTGGAGAATACACATTTGCAAAACAACTGAGGCTGAGGTGGTCTTAAAGTCCTAAAAGAGGGTAGCTTTTCCTAGGAACCATGCAATGTTGGTACATGCAAGTATTAAGGCACAAGAGCCCAAGCTGCCTAATCTCAATGCTAGAAGAGGTTTTTTTCTGTTATGCATCCAGGAGGGATATACAGCCTGGCACATTTCCCACTGAGTTCAGATAATGAAGCCCTGATGCTTCTACAGTACCACAGCCATCCACCACCTGATTTCCCACAACACAGAGAGCCTTTCATGAACCTCAAAGCATAGGAGGCCTACAGTAAAGCCAACCATAATAAAACACCCAGGTGCTGAGGCAGAGTGAGACTGGAGGAGGCTGATTACACCGCAGAGAACAACACTGTGACTCCCCGGAGGGAAGCCAGCTGTACCTGTGTATATTTAACTTCTGTACAAGTTTTTCTGAACACAAAGTACAAAATGTTTCTACATAATACTTCTATTTAAGCTCAGGGCCAGCTGTAGATTCTTGCATTTATTTGGTTTTCTTGACGTGCAATTCAGTTAACCATTTCCATCACTTTGCAGGCTTGTTGATAAACAAGATGTGATGTAACAGGGAAAGAAAATAGCACCATGAAAGGAAAGTGAGCACCTCCAGAAAGCCTGGACACCCTCAGCCTGAAACTCACAGGTCCCATCAGGGCAGGTTCTGAGCAGCCTGGCCAAGGGCTTCAGGCTGCTCTCCAGACAAGCTGGCCGGTGACTTTTCTGTTATTGCTCTGAACTGGAGGAAAGCAAGAAAATAGGGAGGAACGAATAATAACAAATGATGAATCTGCTGCAAGCCAAGGACAGCGAGCAGTGCCTAAGGACACAAATGCAGGTGCTGGCAAGAAAAGAGGAAACAACACTATTTGACTGAGTCACCTAACCTGAGTAAGCACCCACAGAGCAGAGGCTGCTCCAGACCTACAAAAGCAGTAGTGCCTGGCTGGTGCCCAGCTGTACTCCTTGCAGCCACCTCACAGCCCTTGACAGAAGCATCACACTCCGCCTGGCCTCACGAACTGGGGACACAAGCATCCCTCATTTGCAGGGAAATTGAGGGACAGACCTGTTCTGTACCAATGATCTGTTCCAACATCCAGGGAAGAATTAGTCGTGGAACACATACAGGAGTTTCTAAATCCAGCTTTTGCTATACTTTCATATATATATATATATATTTTTTTTTTTTTAAGAGAGAAGGGAGTGGGGGAGCTCAATTACATTAAGTTTCTCAGATAACAAGTCCAATGCTGCAAGAATAAAATGCAGATCTATTTTTTCTTCTTACCAACTCCCCTTGGAGCTATCAGTAACTTCTGCAGAAAATCAAAGTAATTCCTAGGAATTATCTCAGTTAATAAATTTCTACAAGGACCCAGATGTTCTTTGCACACATCCCACCCAACTTCCCCCAGCACAAAGTACCTTTTTCCTGCAGGAAAGCACGTGGTAGCTTCAAGAATATTTCGGTTTTGTTTAAGATTAGGTAGGTCCAGATTTGCTTGATGCAGTAACTTGAATGAAGACTAGCAGAGGCACCCAGGCAGCCTTCATAGCGTATGGCTCCATGAAACTTGGGATAAGCATGTCTACGAGCAAATACTCACCCCTCCCTCTTCTACAAGGACTACAGGTCTCCTGACTGTTTCTACAAACAACAAGGAAAGAAGCTAGTGAAGATCAAATCCTCACTTAATGCAATATCCTCAAAACTCTGTGCAAATAATCCTTGTCGTGGATAATGTTATCAGATGTAATTAAGTTGTGCTCTGAACCAAGCAGTGGCATTAATATATTGGGAATCACAAAACAAACTTACTTCTTAGCTGTCAAATCCATAACACAAAGCTCTAAAGCAATTCCTTTGGCCACCTATATGAGCCTTTTAGCTGCTGAACCACTCCCACAGCCCCTCCCCACTGGCACTAGTTTCAAAAAGCCAGGATCTGGCCTCACTCAGATTCCCCTCCAGGAATCAATTCTCTTCCCTACAGAGAATTTCTGGTTGGAACAAAGCAGTCACCACCCCTGGACCACATATTGTCGTTTTGACTCAACAAGGGAAGCAAAGCGGTTTCCCAAGGATTGATTTTCCATGTTCTTTGAGGGCTCATGTGGAATTCCATGTGGTTTTATTCCTCAAAGTGAATTGGATTTCAACTTTCTTCTCTGACTAAAAATTAAACTTCACAAGTCAGGGTCTGTCTACAACAAAGGGTCATTCTGTGCACGTGGGGCAAAAGAAAGCAATATATGAGCATCAAAACAAAACAAACAAAATCTGTTTCTTGAGTCCAAAGCCAGGTCAAATAAACTCTTTTCCTCTGTTTTTCACCAAATATTCAAATTGTATCTGGATTGTCCTTTTTTGAAGTGTTTGTTATAAGAAAAGTGTTATAAAAACAAATCCCGGAAGGCTTATGGCACAAAAATTTCCTTTTCATTAGATGTGCCATAGGATGGAAAACTTGTTCCAGACTGACAACAGCTGAGGAAGCAAAGCACAGAGCAGAAAGTGTCAACCCATCAGTTTGGGTTACAGGGACAGCTCTGAAGGCTTTCACTGAGTGGTGCAGTTCCCTGTCCTGGCTTTACAATTCTCACTATAAGTCTGGCCAGTTGTTTCACACCTTGAGAATTTCTCCGTCCTCACTGTTCCAGTTTCAGCTGTCAGGCAGCAGAAGTGCCACACAGCCTCTTCAAGAGCCACACATGCCCTTCATTAAAAGGCATTACAGCAGTATTTATATCTGACATAAATCTGCTTTGTAAAGAGTGACCTCATTCAGCTTCTGGACTTTACTGGATGGCAACATCAAGCACACACACATATGCCAGCCTCTCACTAACAACACCGGACCTGCCTGACCACAAGAGGAGATGCTGCTCATCCTCCTCGCCTGCTGCAAGTGTGACAGACTCTAAAAGCCTCTGGAACTGTAGATGGAAAGGCAAATCCACAAAAAGCTGGAGGGTTTCCACATATCCAGAGAGCATAACAGTTCCTTGTAGGCAGAGGAACCAGAGTGCTTGAACTTTTCAACTTTGGTCACAGCACGGCACAAAGAAAAGGATAATTATTCTGAGCAATATAAGTGTCTGAGAGACAATGAAGTTTGGATAGTTCAGTCCAAAATTCACTGCAAAAATTCACAGTCAAACCAGAAATCAGTAGCTGAACCAAAGATAATATCCAAGTTCTCACTCCAGGCACTAGACTCTGTTTTCTCATCTCATTTCTGCTTTCCTATTTGCTGCCAATTCAAGACGCTATGACAAGAAAGCGCATTAGACTTATACTTAGAAGTTTTCAGCTCTTACATGTGACGTTAATATTATTAACAAAGTCCACACATTGCAGCTAAAGTACATAAAGGAAGCAATCATGATATAGCCCATATCTAATCTGAATCAGATTGCTACAGTCAAACAATTGTTTTTCAAAATGTTAATTAATTTTTAGAAGAATGGATTAAAGGAGGTTCTCAATTAACAGAATACTGTAAGGAGAGAAGCTAGAGAGGATTGTCCATTTTATTAATGCAGCAATTTAACAGCTATTCAACTCCTCATTAAAAGTCAACACTCCCCCTTTTCCAGCATATAAGCTCCCCATTTGTCAGACACAATACAGCTTCATTAGCCTAAAAGTGCAATTTCTGCTTTTCCACACATTTACTTTTATTTTGCTTATATCGGTCAGCTAAAATCCAGAAATCAATAACACAAGCAGCACATGAGCATTTCATGAGTTCTGGATGGTATTTTGATGTAGCAATGCCTGCTACAACAGCACATACAGCCAACCACCACCAAAGTCTGGTAGGAAACCCCCATCTCTACCTACACACAAGGCAAAGGCTCGTCTGTGAGCTCCACCTCATCTGGAAGACGCCGTTTCCCAAGACTTTTTCCACCCAACTACTACCCAGTAGCACCTCAAAGCCCACCTGGAGTTGGAGGGCGTTGTTGAAAAGAGGACAAACAGCAATTTCCACTTTTATCAGAAGATTCGGTTCTTATTGCAATCTTGACATTTCAGATTAAGCATCATCTTCACAAATGCAACGCACAAGTAGACACATTGCCCTAGGTAGTCATTTTAAGCAAGAATAGGTAGTCATTTTAAGCAAGAATAGTTCTCTCATGTCAGCAGGCCCAGCTGACACAACTGAACTGCAACAGGTTGCAGCTCAGGTAGGACAGGACAGACAAGTCATGAGGCAGCGCACCAGCAACATGCGGTCCTCAACACCTCTAAAGAAACAAATACCTTGATGACTTATGAATACAGATAAGACACGTTAGTAGAGAAAAGCTCCTGTCAGGGCAACCCTAAAATAATAAAATAAATAAAACCAGAAAAGCCCTACAAATCCAGTAGGAAAGACCAAGCAATACTGAGGGGCAAGACAGGTGCCACAAAACTGCACTACGGCAGCAGCCTGTCCTCAGTGCTGCCACCTCAGAACTCAGAGATGAAGGACGCCATCTGCATGGATTTCACTGCAGGATCAGAGCTCTAGGAAGTCCATATAAAAGATAACAGAACCTCAAAAAGGTTACAACTACGGCAAATACCACTCCAAAGCTAAAGCAAACAAAACCATTACAGTCTGTCAGCTTTATCTGCAGACTATTCAAGCTAATCTTAAGATCATAACAGCCATATGCAAAGGCTTTAACAACGAGGGACACCTTTCCCCCAGCTCCTGCTGTTGCAGTTTTAGGGAGCAAATCCAGCCATCAGCAGAAGTACAAGTTCAGGATATAAAAGGCATTGGTTTCCAAGCGAATATTTATCGTGTCACGTGAGACCAACATTTTTAGCCAACTTGGCAAAAAATAGACAAGCTGCAAAGCTACCCTAAAAATACCAGTCATGATAATTAGAAGAAAGAAAAGCAAAGCATAAGCAATGGCAGCACTAACAATCCACACTTTCAGTGACAACCTGCTAACAATTCTTTTTTATTATATACATCACTCCTAAAAGATTGTCTCGGTTGCTCAGGTGTACAATTTATGTGTTCGGGTTTATATCATGCAATTAAGATACAAGCCAAGTTCATTCCAGACTGGTGTCTTATGGCTTCATCTGTGTCATTTACCAACATATTTATCCCTCTCCATCTCTCTTCAGCACAGTACTATGAAGTTCCCAAATTATGAAAGTCAGCTTTCCCCAACAGACACATTCATAACACTTCCAGCTGCAAGCAGGGCACCAGGCCATGATGAGATGAAAAAATTCTGGGGCAGAGATTAGGGTAAAACCAAACCAACAACCAAAAAAAGACAAATTGCCATTATGCATCAGTTTCATGGTCCATCTCATCTGCCGTGGCAGCCAAGGGCTGCACAATGGGTGCTTCAAAGGATGCCCATAACTCACACAAGCCATTAATCACACCACATCTGCCCTCAGAGAAAGTCTTTCTAAACACCAACATGCTATAGGCAAGGTTATGCCTCAACACAACATGCAGTATAAAGCTCTGTTTCCTACCAGAAGTAGGAGTGCTATCCAAGGAACAGCAAGGCAGCAAGAAGCAAAGTGAATCAAAGCATCAGTATTTTGGAACTGAAGAACTTTAGACCTGAGGGCAGACCGCCTGCGCACCCAGACTGACAACTCCACTGGGGTGGCAGCTCACTTCCAAGAAGCTGGCCAACATCTCCAACCTCTACTGGAGACAAATCCTTGCAAAAACAAAGCAAAGAGGAGCACAAAAGGCAAATGTGAAATAGCATTCCTTGAGAAGATGTGAGCTGAACAAAGTAAAAGATCCTAACCACTCTCTGGGTTGTTTTTTCCCTAAAGATAAGTGTAGCACAGCACAGTCTGTCTGCCCTGCTGATGTCTTCCACTCATTCACTGTAACATTTTATTGCAATTATACAGACAAAAGATCAAAGGAATGAAACCAGTAGGGGAAAAAAAAACGGCATCAACTATTATGTAAATCCAGGACTTCATCCCCACTGTTCTCCCATTTACGAAACAGCTACCTCTCCTTCCTCAGGACAGCTCAGTTCAGCTTCAGCATTTTCAATAAAACTGATAAAGAGTAAAAATGTCCGAAAGCTCAATAACTTCACCCTAGGTTAGATACAGAGAGGTAGGAGGCTGGCTCCACACAGGAGTCATGCGTGGACGAGACGCCTCCTTGGCCACACACTGGTGGCAACAGTTCTTCCCAAGGCAGCACACAAGCCAGCTCCACTCACACGATGAGTAACTGTGGGACTTTCAGGAGTCAACCGCTGTAAGAGAAAACTTTTTTTTGTCACTAAAATCAGCAAGGGTGACTCCAATATGCTCAGGGAGCCTCACTGATGACTTTCATTGTTATACAGTCACTTTTCACACTTAATTTTCAAAAATACCCTGAGTGACAATAATGACAATACAGCATAATAGCCATAATTAGCCAACACGAGAGAAAACTTCCACGTTCCAAACTAACTAGAAACGCTACTTCTAAAAATGCATCAGAAATCAGTGATGCCGTCAATCCCTGTTGATCACTGAAATTAAAAGAGGAAAATCTAAACGGATTTGCCATTATCTTCTGCAAATTCAGCAATAAGATACCAAAGGCCCACTAGGAGAAGGAAAAGCAGTAAGCCCTATTCAGAGGACTGGCTTTGAGGATGATTTACTAATAATTACATTAGAAGCATTCATCTACAAAGTAAATAGGTCTAACTGTATCAAAACCAAGCAAATTATTGCCTTTTCAAGCAAATTTAATGCATCGTTTTCCAGCAGGGCGAAATAAGAGAAACAAGGAAGAGGTAAGCTTTGAAAAATAACTTTCCAATTAAGTGATGGCTCAACATGTTCATTTGGGAAGTTTTTTTACACAACTGAAACCACTCTCTTGAAACAACTGACAGCATCAGCAACACCAAGAAGCTGATGTGAAACATGCTCCATTGGCTTGGTCAATGCAAAGAGCAATGCAGAAAAGCAAACTTGGTAAGCTAGCAGTCATATTTAGGACCACCACTACTGCTTCTCAATTCACCAAAGTTGGCCAGAATCTTTGTTTAGAAATAAAACTAGTAGCGTTCCTCTGAGTAGGGATAACATGGAAACTACTCTCCTTGTGGAGTTCATTTTGAACTGAAAATATTTTCCAGTTTCATGCTGACAGACAGGATTGTAACTACATCGTGTTTTAGAACAATGACCCATCACAAAGGTCACATCACAAAGCCCATCACAGGGGAAAGCAGAGAGCTACATTTTCCTTTTTATGGTATGCAAAAGTTTTTACACTTTCAAAATAAGGACACATGCTCCTTTAATACACAAGGAACAAATAAACAGAGCACGGCTGTCTATGCCACCTGTCATCCCAGGCAACAGGAGATAATCAGGTTAGCCAAACAGTTATATATTAATGACATCTGAAGGAGAAGGAAGTCATTTTATAACACCTCTCTCCCTGACACTCCAAGATTTTCAAAACTATTTCACAGTATCAGCCTCCCAAACACTTCCTAGTACTGAGCTCCTCTGGGATTAAGGGACAAATTCCTTCAGCCTGTCTGGAAGCCTCAGGTTAGATTAGCCTGTCACATTTATTGGAGAAAATGGTCTGCTAAAATGACATGGTAAAAGCATGAGTTAATATCTCTAGCTTTATCCACACCTCTGGAGATGTTCTCAAAGAGCATGCTTGTGAATGGCTACAGAAACCTTCCTGGGAAAGGCTTTTCCACTCCCTTCACCCAAGCCAACATGTATTGGGTGCAGCATAAGGGAAGACTGCAAGGAGAAAGAGTACGATTTTCTGTGTTCCACCAGCATTTTCCATCCTGAGTGGCCCAGCATCTCTTACTTCAGAAACACTGTTGGACCTACAGCAAATGGGAGCATTCAGGAAATAAGTTAACAAGCATGAGAAAGTCTTAAAGGTGCCACCCAAAAGAAGAGCATGAACTGCAAAGTGTAGTATTTCCATGAGAGGAAGTTATCTCTGAAATCTCTCCTTGGCCCCTTGCTATGGTTTGGAGTGCCTCAGACCAACATTTAAATTTTAAGTCCTAATAGTAATGGGAGGGGATTGGTTAACTAAATACATTTTACCTATAGAGTTCAGTTCTTATACCCAAGGATGCTTACAGTCTCTGCCATCTGTACTGAACAGTTCTTTGGAAGAAGGCTTCTAAGCCAGCATGGCAGATCAGCCTGCACAAAGTCATGGTAATAGCAAGCACAACCCACTTAAAGCACTTCAACTATGAAGATGATTGACAGTTTTTCCAGATTAAAAGCCTTTCTTAACACAGAAACATCAACTAAACAATACCAGAAACTTGTTTTTTGTGAATGGCAAGTTGCTAGTTTGCTGGAACACAAGGTGCCTTATTTTTTCCCCTAAGACACCACTAATCCTGCATGCAGAGCTAAAATATCTGCTGCCTGGCCTGATGCTCTTAGTGTTGAGACACAGTGGAAAATAGAGTGTTTTGGCTCACACTAGGACAGTTGCAAGAAGTGTCAGCAGTTTTTTATTAAAATGCATGCAGCTCTGTGCCCAGAGCAAGGAACTCTTCCCGCTCCCTCAGGTGTTCTAGGGCATATCAGTTCTTCTAAGCAAGATCATAGAGACAAACCTTTCCTTGACAGAAGTGTCCTTCTCAGGTGGTCAGTCACAGGCACCTCTCCTCCTGCACTCATTGAACCAACAGTCCCATCCCTGGGACCACTCTTAGCATGCATCACACACCAGGGGACTGGTAACTATACAGTCCATTCTCAAGCCTGCCTGGCAATGTCACCGTCTCCCTCATTTTGGCTTTCTCAATTCCAGGGGATGCAGAAGGCATCTATTGGATTGCCATTTCTGTAACTGGCACTGTTAGTTAATGTCAACCACCCTCTGTCCCATTCCTGCGGCACGATTCAGGCACAAAATTAGCACAAGCTAAGCAACACAGAGAGTGACTGTGCTGCAGACATGAGGGTTACTACACACCACCCAAACCCATGACATTTCCATAGAAACCACAGTGGGAAAGAGAAAAGCCTCAAAAAGCTGATAAAATACACACGGTGAAATAAGTAATTCTGGTGGGAAAAATACACATGTGCAAGATCCTCTCCAGTTCGCCAGCAGCTCGGGCAGTCAGAGGTAACGGAGTTAACACCAAACTGACGTCGACAAAACCTGTTTTCAGTCCCTCAGGCTGCTTCTCCTACTGCTTTCCAATATGGATACTTCAGAGGACAAACTTGCTTGGCACATTAAGCAACTTTCTTTCCTGTTACTTATGAGAGTGTTAGTATCAATAAACACAAAGGAACTTTTAGACTGGGTAAAGCCTTCCAGAACACGTGTTTTCCTCATTAGCAGGATCAATTAAGCAAATAAATAGTGGAATGTGCAAGAGAAGTAATTGATTCTTTTGGTCAAACAAACCTTCCAGCAGAGAAAACACATCCAACAAAATCCCCATATTACTACCAAGAGCATGAATTTCAAGCTGTAAGCTACTAAGCCACTCCCAGGAAAAAAACTTAAATACAGCCCATTACACACCTGCCTACTCCACAGAAGTGGTTTTGTGCAATATCAAAGAAAAGAAAGAGAATATGAAAAAATAAGTCAAGAGTGCTAAGCAACGGCTTGTAAATAATTCTGGATCCTCTGCTCTTGTTCTGGAAAACTAGCCCTGTTACAGTGTTTGGCACAAGGAAGTCAACTCTACCAGCAGAAACACAAAGATGCACAGAAGGAGGTTGTTCGTTACAAACTGAATCATTCAGTGAGACGCCAGACGCATCTCCAAATCTTTTCCACACAGAGGAATAACAGCTTGTCTGGTGCTAAACAAAACTGACCACACACCACAGTACCTTTCTACAAAAGCCAGAAATAAAAGACAAGCCAAATTCCAGGAGGTTTGGAAGCCAATCTGGACACAAATACATTTCAAAAGGTCAGAGTTGTTTGGTTCAGGCTCATTAGCTCCAAGAAAGAAAAACACATTTTAGTGTGACTGTCACCGGGACCATACAGAAATTCCCACAACAAACACCATCTTCATGCAATAAAAAGCAAACTTGCTTACCATAGCACAACACGAAGCTGCCTGCACTACTTGAAGAGAAGCTGTTCTGCTCAAACAACCCAGATCTAATTAATAGTGCTTGCTCCATGCACTTAAATCATGTGAAAGTTAAACCAAGCAGCTCATGCCACTGAATCTTTGCTGTTCCCTCTGCTCAGCTAATACAAATCTACGCATTATGCCAGTCATCAGATGGGGAGCTACACGAGCAAGAATGTAAAGTGTGCATCTTGCTCTCCTATTATGGTTGTGATGCTATGAGCTGATTGCCCCTGCTTTTCCCATTGGTAAGCCAAAGCCTTACCACTAGCATCTTTCATAGATAGTGCATGACTTTCTGCTTTGGAAAAAAAAAAGATTGATATTTGTGTCTTGAAAAATACTTTATAGTCTGATGGATGTGTTTTCTGGAATTAGAATCTAAATATATCCTCTACCTACCACTCTATTAAAAGCAGAGTTAAAGACACTAACTAGTCAATACATTAAACAGTTTATCTTGTTAGAGGTTTTACAGCTACTTAATAATGTGTTCTGGTAACTGCTGCCTGTATATGTTTACTGTTGCAAGAGAGTCCTTGAAAAATAAATCTGTGTAGCAGCAGAACCTTGCTTTCAGCTGCACAAAGATGCCATACTCCAAACAATATCATAATTAGCAAGAAACTAAAAAAAAGATCAGCAGAAGCTATAAAATACAGTAAATCACATTCTGAGAACAGCTATACTGCCATCATATTTTATAGAAATCCTATTTAGAATTCACACATGGAAAAAATGAGATATACAAGAAAAAGCAATCGGACAGGAGACAGAGCAAATGTTGGATGCTCTCACAAGCATGATCATAGAATCATAGAATCGCCAGGTTGGAAGAGACCCACCGGATCATCGAGTCCAACCATTCCCATCAATCACTAAACCATGTCCCTCAGCGCCTCGTCCACCCACCCCTTAAACCCCTGCAGGGAAGGTGACTCAACCTCCTCCCTGGGCAGGCTCTGCCAGGGACCAGTGACCCTTTCTGTGAAAAACTTTTTCCTGATGTCCAGCCTGACCCTCCCCTGGAGGAGCTTGAGGCCATTCCCTCTCGTCCTGTCCCCTGTCCCTGGGGAGAAGAGCCCAGCTCCCTCCTCTCCACAACCTCCTCTCAGGGAGCTGGAGAGAGCAATGACGTCTCCCCTCAGCCTCCTCTTCTCCCCTTTGTGACAGGGCAGAACATTGCAGCCCCAGGGAAGGTTTTAGCTGCTCTGCAGCTGCTCCGTGCAGCAAACTCATGAGGAGATGGATTTCAAGAGCTCGGAGCTGCCGCCGAGCGTCCAAAGCACCCTAGGCAGGGGTGACACTGTTGTCCCCTCTCCCAGAGGGGATCCACCTGCTGAGCAGCTCTCTGCTGCCCCGGGGGTGCCCTGAACCCCCTCTGCGGCACAGCCAGCGATCCGCAGCACCCATGGAACAAGCTTCCTCTGCTAAAAGCCAGGCTGGAAAATAAACCAGGAATAAAAATACCCCCCTGTGGTCTCGCTAGAGCTGAAGCAGCCGCCCCGACCCCCGGGCGAGTCCAGACTCACGCTGGCGATGGTGGAGATGAAGAGGAGCCCCAGCACGGTGACACGGAGCGCGATGATGCCCAGCAGCAAAACCAACATCTCGGCGGCAGCGACAGCAGCAGAATGGTAGACTAAAATCTGACCATTAAGGGTCAGTCACATTTTCCATGTGCTATTAAATATCTACTGCAAAGGACAGGGTGCGGGAGAAATTGACTAATAAAAACCCCATCAGTGATTACATTAAGAAATAGGTGTGAAATTATTATTTTAAAATCTGAGCAAATATCCCATTACTTACCTGGAAAAGAAGGAAGTTTAGCATGACTGCCTGTATTTTGGCATTTAAGGGATTTACACATCTCACAGAGTCTGAGCATCATAAAATGGACAGGCACTTCCATTGCACAAAATAACATGCATTCCTCCCTCTCCAAGTACACAGGCACTGAAGGGCACAGCAGCTGAGTTCACAGAGCACGAGAAAAGCATAAGTATGTCTTTAGCCAATAAAAACAAAATTCAAATCAAAGCTACAAATATAAACTCAACCTGGCCTGTGAGCCTGCTGCTAGGGAACAAGCTGCCCCTGAGCAAAGTCATTAAAAGACACTGACAGGTGGAATTACAGGTGCTGCCAACTTACTACTTGGACCATATACTTATACCCCAGAGCCCACACTTCATCGCCAACCAGTAAGGAATCCACCAAATGTAAACATTAAGAATAAAAATATAGATAAATATTTATAAACATATTACCATAAAAAAATAAACATGAATGTTAATAATATCTGGAATCTAAAATTGCATATTAAACAGAAAGGTCCAAAATTTAGAGAAACTTACTGCAACTTTAAAAAAAGGAGCAAGCCCTACTGCTTTTTCTGCTTGCTTATTTCCCAGAAGCCTAGAACATCTGCAGAACTGCTTCACTAAGTATATCCCAGGGTGTACTTACTATTTATTCCCAGGCAAGCTCCAAACCACCACCGTTTGCCAGAGCTGTCTGAAAACATGACCCTGCAGCCGCCCACCTCCAGGCTGCATTCCCAGGAGGGAACAACATCATGCAGGGTAGCAGGAGAACTCCAAGGCTGCGGGGCTTGTGCAAGGCACCAGCCACCAGCCACCCTCCTCTACAAAAGCTGCTCATCTCACCTACAGCCAAGATTTTCTTCATTCAGCTTTTCTGGACCGAGGCTACATTCAATCTGACTTGGGAACATGAAAGGAAAGGAGATACCGTGGCATGGGTAGCAGCAGAATTAGGATGCCCAAAACCAATTGAAAAAATGAAGATACAAGTTTTAAGGAGTCTACTTCTACTAATCTCAGTCTGAGGAGATAACAGAAATATTTTCATTCTAATGATGATCTTTGATGAGAAAGCTTAGTATTTGGTACAGGAAAAAAATAAAAGCAAGCAGCATTTCCATTTATTTCCATTTCCCTCAAATTTCCCATGCACAACTCCAAAATCCCTAAATTTGGACAACTCCAAAGTCCCTAATTTAAACCTAAAAGAGGGATTTGAGACACTGTAGCCAGCTATGCAAAGCAAATACAGCAATAGCATAATTTTCTCTGAAAAACTGTGGGATTAGGGTTGCTTTTTTCCAAAGATTTCTGTTTAATGGTATGCTTTTGTCTTTTTACCTTTCTGCCACCTTCTCTAAATGAAAACAAAACAAACCTCGCTGACTAATCCTTAGGTTTGCCAGCTGACAAAAACCACTGCATTACCGAACTATGTTTAAAATAAAAACAAAATTACAATTTATCTTTGGGGGAGGCAAAAAAAATGAAGCATACACTGGTCCTCTGCCTTCCCCCTCATCCCCGAGGCATCGCCCTGCACTAACATCCTTAATGAGCCCAGTCCGGGGCTGCTCCCTCCGCTTCTCGGAAGCCTTTCCAGTGTGGTGATGCACATTGACCAGGCAGGAAAGCCACATCGAGGCAGAAAGAGCAAGAACTGCCTCTCTGCGATACAGAAACTGCTGTGAGAAGTTGCCATGGAGAAAAGGGAACTGCTAAAGTGTCTTGATATACATGGTGCCAAGAGACATTACAGCAAAGCCAAAGGGAATACAGAAGCAAATGGATTTAAGTGCTCCCACAAACCTGAAGCTTCCAGACAAGAAATTACCAGTAATTACTAATAATATAATTTTCATGCAGCACTCGTCAGCATGAACCAGTTCTGTCCTCACAACAAAGAGAAACAACAAAAGCCACAAACAGTCACCAGATTGGTTTATTAAGATTTTTATTAAGGTTTTTTTTAAACCTTTGTAACTATCAAAATTGGTCAGAACGCACAAACATGATTACAATAAAAAGGCCCAGATATCTTCTGGGCACAGCAGATTTGGACACATTGTATTGCAGAAATCACACACTGAGAAAACTCTTTCAAGGGAACAAGGGCTGCTCCCGAGAGCCTCTACCGGTCCTGCAACGTTGCTCCTTCCCAGGAAGATCTGCTGTATGGGAGGAATTTGGGAAGCCATTACTCCATTTTCAAACAAGAGCACGCACTAACAAATGGCAGAGGGAGCTAAAGCAGACTGTCCAGACAACAGCTCACAAACACAAAAATGAAACGCTCATAGCACAATTACGAGGCACTAACCAAGAGCCCAAAGGCTGCAGCTCAATTTCCTCTGGCATCTGTCTCTAGTTCCTATCAAAGCCCAGCCATGATCAGATACTCTCTTCATTAAGATCCAGCCACAGGCAACGCTGCCTATGGAGCAAAGCACCTTCGTCCGTCCAGCAGGATCCACATCTGTCAAAAATGTAACCTCTAGGATGAGAGGCTCTGCTGGATGGCCAGGTGAAGATGAAGTTCATCAGGACGATGAAGCAAGTCCCAAAAAGAAAAGTGCAGTAGGACAAAAGAGGGCTTTGTCTGGCTCTGCAGAGCCCTTCCCACTGCCTCTTACCAGGAGCTTGGACACCAGGAGGGGAGAGGAGTCAGTCCAGGCTGCTGTTCCCAGTGTCTAGGAGCAATGGCCAGACCAGGACACAACTCATTCCAGAAACATCTTTAGCACAAAGAAGATAAGGGAGCGTTTGCTACCCTGTATCACAGCATCCATCCCTTTCCAGAGATGCAAACTCTATAATGATACAGTTCCTGGAAAAGCACTTAGAACGGAATTAGAGGACATCTCGTGGGCATGGCTTTGGCAGCAAAGAGATCATGATGTGGAAAGACTCCTGACTGCATGATCCAGGCCCTCAATAATTCAGTTTTGTGCCCATTTTGGCAGAGGTAAGAGGCAGGTGTTTTAAAAGCAGCCTGATTGTAAAACTGTGGTTTGTGTTTGGGATTTTTTGGTTGTTTAGTAATTTTTTTGCTTTGTCCCTCTGCTGCCTTTTTTCTTTTAAGTCACAGAAGGAATTGCTGTCCTTTCTTATTTATTAACACTGGTTGTGCTGCGAGAAAGTCCTTGCACCAGATCAATACTCAATTAAAGATGAAGCATAGACTCAGTTCTCTTTTGAGCAGGAAGGACAGACTCCAAGAAGCTTCACCCTACACTAACCAGGTTTGGCACTGCCCAGACACACTTGCTTAAGGAATTTTTATGCAGTGGAAGAAGAGATTTTCCACAGCGACAAACACTTTATACAGCTATCCAAACTAAAATACCCATTTGACACTACATTCAGGCCATCCTCAGATTAACTCATGCTCTGAAACATGCCCCAAAAAGGAGAGTTAGTTGTTCTTTTGCATTAAGCTAAGCTGTGTTAAAATGTTTGTTTCCAATGGAACAGGGAGACAGACATTGGGAGGAAGCAAGCAGTGTCTGAAGAGCAGAATTTCTGGCAGATGGGTCAAAAGCAGCAGCTGTGTTCACAGAAAACACATGCATCTTTACATACTTAAGAGCTGCAATTTGGAAAACATCACAAGAGACAGTTTATGGCAAGAAGAAAAGCAACCATTTTTGACAACAGGCATCAGGATACTGTTCTCCTGAATCTTTCCAGTGGCTGCTGCAGACAGATGTCTCATTGGATAGGAAAAAAGTCAACATTACTACTGAAACTGTATTGATTCATGACAGCATCAGGAATGCCATGCAGAAATATGTATCTTTATTGTGGCATTATCACCACATGCATTACAATAGCCCCCATTTGCCCCAGTCCAAGTTGAGCCACTGCTGTTCCCAATGAGGCTTCAGTTTCCTTGGCAGCATTGTGGTCTTGTGCTGCAATCCTTGTGCACACCAGTGGCACATTTCTCTTCTCTCAGGCAGAGGGTAGAATTTACCTGCACAATGCACAAGAGATGTGAAAAGGGAGAATAAAAAGAGTGATGTGTCCTGGCCTATGCCCTTGATATGAAACAAGAGCCTAGAGTAAGGATGACCAAGAAAGACTTGAATCTGAGCAGTCAGAGCCCAACTGAAATGAAAGTTTGTGCTTAATATACCAATGACCAGGTTTTACAGTACTCATTACATGCCACTCTCTGCAGCAAAGTCAAAAAAGCAGCTCCACAGATTCTCTTTAAGTCAGCCAGGCAAAGTCAGCAAAGGCAAAGCGCTGCTGCTGGATTTACTGAACTGTGTCACAGAAACAGCTACAGATGCCTTATCATCACTGAAACGTTACTGAGATAACATATGTGTGTTAGCAGCCTCCTGGAAACGCAGCTAACAGCACTTTTATGCTTATTCTGCATTGAAACCAGTGTATCAAATCTTTCATGCTAACAGAAGTTCCAGATACCCAGCAGAAAATCAGAGCATCAGCATCACCACCATGTATTTTGAATTGCCTGGCCTCAGCAGGCTCTCTCTAGCCCTTCTTTCAAGATATTGCAAGAGGATAATTTTCCCCAGCTAGGGCCAGGGAGACGGAGGAATTGTTACAAGCAGAACTATTAATGATTTATCAAAACCCTTATGCCAGTTACACCTAAAATGCTGCCCTAATCACACAACATGGTTAACAGTAATTAAATAAGCAACACAATTGTGCTCCAAGATCTTTCCACTGAAGGACTGGAAAGCACTTAAAGAAAAAGCCTTTGTCGTTCTACTGTGTAGGTGCAGCTCTGCTCTTTCCTCCTAGTGAGGAAGAGGAGGAAGCCCTCCACTTTCAGAGAAGCACTCTATAGGTTAGCAAGCACTCCTGGTTCTCCCTTATAGCGCAGGGATAGAGGAACATGAAGCATGTTGTGAACATCTAGTTTAGCAAACACATCCAGAAGGGCTGCAATAAAAGGAGGAAGAACATTAGAGAGAATTGTGTGTATGATGGAGCCAGTTCTATGAGTCTTTTGCCAGTGAGTGCACTAAGGATTACTCCTGAAAAATCAGCCTGTTGGACAGAAGAAACCAGGACAGTAGCAGGACAAATCAGTCAGCAATGTTGATTATAAAAGAAAAGAAGTAATCATTCTATTGCAGGTGCCCTCAGCATAATTTAAAAATATTTTCCTACTGAAAGCACCTCTTCAGCCTGGTAAGATCAGCAGGATTCAGGAGGAGATCACCTCCAAGTGCCTGGCTGAACTTCATTCTGCATGGCAAGTCCTGTAGCACAAACATTCTCTTACCATGGTTTGCTTCATCACATATTCAACAGGGTCACCACCTCCCAACTGTTACTCTAAGGACTTGGTCCTTCAACTATTTGTTATTTATGCACATTGTTCATTTGAGCATGCCCTGTATTTCTAAACATTCACAAGCCTCCAGATAAGACTTGCTCTATTCATAAACAGCAGAGTTCAAACAGTGAAAGATCCTAGCAGCAGTCAGAGCTATTAGAGAAGGGAAATTAGATAGCAGGTATGGAAAGAAAGCCTGAGCATGCATTACATATTTAAAGGACATCAACATTTCTTCAAAGCCTGATTGGGTTTTTGTTTAGGGGGTTGGTTGGCGGGTGATGGTGTTTTTTAGGAGGATTGGGGTTGGGTTTTCATTTGGTTTTTTTGGAAGGCTGTAGTTGTAAAGGTAAGATTCTTAACAAAAATGATCAAACAGTTGTCCTTGTCACAGTAGGAGGGGAAGAAGGTAAGGAGAGGCTGAATAACAAATAATTAACATCCCAGGTTATTATGGAACAACAAAAAAGCATGGCTAGAAAGTCAAACAAGAAAAAAAAAAAAACCAAAAACAAAATACCACAAAATACCAGAAAACAAACACACTACCACCAACCCAGAGAGTTTAGGTACTTAATGTATGGTCACAAGAGACAGACTGACCCAAAAATAGTACACAGGAAGAGAGACCTGCCCAACCCATGATGTGCACACACCAAGGAGCAATGCCTGTTCAACTCCGCACCTCAATGTGTTTGAAGAGAAACATGAAGGCGTTCACAGTTTCTTGATATCTGGTCCTGGCTGAAGGCTGGAAAATACATGGCTTCTGCTAATAAACTTCTCATCCTAGAAAAAAGCTACACCCACTGGAAACCACACCTAATGAACACAGCAACTAAGAAAGATAAGGATAATTCAAGAAATATATGTTACATTGTATTAATACCTTACCTCATTAGCTGAACTGTAAACTAAAACTTTTTACTTCTTCTGTTAAGATTTATTTCCTCATCTTCATATAACTGCCATATCGCTCCATTGCTGTTTCCAGATTTTTTTCTCCCTCACAGTCCAAGCATTTACTTGCTACTTTAAACCCCAGAGCTGCGAACACATGCACATACAGCTTTCCTGAAATTGAGGCTACAAGTCATAGAATGGTTTGGGTTGGGAGGGATTTTAAGATCATCCAGTTCCAACACCCCCCCAGCATGGGCAGGAATGCTCAAAGCCTCATCCAGCGTAGTGTACACAGCACAGTCCTGTCCTGTGCTGCTTCAGGAGAAAAAACAAGAGCAAAAACCAAACACCAAATCTTTTTTGCTCCACCACTGCTTGGACTAAAACCTGCTTCTCACAACCAGGCTTTGACAATTCCCACTCCCTTCTTTCACATGAAGCAAACTGATCCACTTGCAGTGTTACACTGCACTGCAGACAATTTGCTTCCAAAGGCACCCACTCTCCAGTTTTATCCTTTGCTGTACATGGACACAACCTCTCTTCAGGCTAAAAAACATATAGAGTAGCTACAAGTAGAAGAACATGCAGGAATAGCAGAGTAAAGCTAGCATTTCTGCCATGACTGCGCTGGTAAATCATCAGTTAATTACTGTTTGTCAGCTCCTGTAAAGGCCAAGACCTTCAAAGGCAGCTGAGGCCAACACGCTCTTGCCTGAGAGGGCAGCCAGGCTTGAGCCCCAAAGCCCAGAGCCAGAAACATCTTTTGCCCCTTTTAACTGTCAGCTGCCAACAGCAGGAAGGGATCATAGAAGAACCTCAAGTGACGACATCCTTCATGCAGTCTCTCTCCCAACTACAAGATGAGACACTCGGGACACAAACTGTAGCAGTGTCTCATACAATCCTGACTCCAACAGTCAATTCTGCCCCTCCAGGGAAGAAGCTCCTCCACCATGGAAATCCAGGGTTTAGTTTCTGTCCCTAACAGAGTGCTCCCTGGTGCAGTTTTACTTCAGATTGAGGAAACAACCTTTCATCACTCAGCCAGAAGCCCTTCACCACAAGTGGCAGGTATGACAGATGCCCAGATCCCAGGTAACAATAGCAGCAGATCAAAAAGTACCATCGCAGTGACACAAAATGAATGAGGCAATACAAGACAAAGCTTGCTTCAAGCTGAGGCAGAAGTGGTTCAGGAGATTCGTTTGCAGTTTGCCCTTCATTACAATCCTGTTGGCTGGGATGCAGAGGGGGAAATTAAGGATGTATTTGTGTTTAATGACAGAAGCTACATAATTATTTGCAGTGTCTACACCCAAGTGTCACGTATATCACTTGTATTGGACATATGCTTCATTTCCTTCATTCTTACTCTCCAGTTTTCTTTCCTATGGTGACCCACTGTGTCCTTCCTGTACTTTTGCCTTCTTCCCTGCCATGAGCTCTGTTTGAGAAAAGCTTAACAGAACAGAAAAATCTGTCCCTTGCTGAAGTCAGCCAGAGCAGACTTTCTTCTCCAAAGGAAACACCATTTAAATACAATAGCAATCTTCCACAACTCTGAGCTACGAAAACTGATGATCAACAATAACAAAAAAAAACCAAGTCAGCAGCATCCAAGAGTCAAATTTCTTGTCTCCAAAAGCCCCCATTGCCTCGCAAATTTAGACCAGCTAAAAATGAACCATCACAAGGGGAATGGAGCTTGTTTGGTGACCAAGACTGCTTTCTCCAAGTGGGATCAGAGGTAAAGCATTCAAAAGTCCCATTAATAAAGTAGCAGCCGTTTGATGTTTAAGTTGCTTAATGCTTTCGCAAAACAGGGCTTGAGTACATTGGAAAATTGTATTTCTGGTGCTTAAAAAGCTTGTGGCTCTAGGAAAATTCAGGTTACAAGCTAGGTTTGTAGCAATAAAACCTCACACTGAGGTTTTATTGAGGTTTTATTTTATTTTTTGAGTTTTCCTTTGCTAATCATCAAAAGCCAATGTTTGCACAGATTATTACATGCTTATCCAATGGATTCAATAAAAGATTGTTCATTTGTGCACATTCTGAAAGGGCAACCCCTCCCGCTGCACCTCTCTTCCACTATTATATTTAAATACATTAATATTTTAATCTTCTAAAAGCACAAGCAATTTATCACTTCTTTTAAAAAAAATAAGGTGGAGAATGTGATCATTTTTAGGAATCAGTATCTAGAGAAACACTTTGATGTAGCTACAGACATGTTTCAACACCCCTAAAGCCTATAGAAAGTCACCCCAAAGTCAGGAGGGACTAGCAAAATTTTGGATGCCCAATCCGACATCTTTTTTAAAAAGAAATCGGTTTTAAGAGATAAACCCACAACCACCTACTAATCTCCTGAAAAGACAGGGGAGCAAAGATGGAGACTTCCATCACTTCACAGAAATATTTCCTTCCATGTTTTACAATAAAAAGATTAATAATAATTATGATAATAAAAAAGAGACAGAAGGAGACAGACAGACATCTGGGTTATGTTCTAAATGTAATTAGAAGCCTGACAACAGGACAGAATAATGTAAACAAATTACAAGCAATGTGTTTTCATTCACAGGGTGACAAGTCAACAGTCAGTCAGTTAATTTGAAGACTGATTATGTACCAGCACCTTAAATAAAACCAACACACTCAGGTATAGTAAAGCAACAGGGAGTCCAAACACACCATTGATCTCCCTTGAGGCAGAGCTCAACATCTCAGTTGTACCTGAGAAATAATGAGTGTGAGTATTTTGGGGGAGTTTGTTTCACCAGCAGCTGCCGCTCCTTTCTGGGTACCCAAATCAACATTCCTTGGACCCCAGTCTTGGAGCGGATGAGCATCTTTATTAGTCAGTAAATACTGACACAAGCATATATAAAGTGCATATATAAAATGACATTGCAGAGCACAGCTCCCACTCGCAGTCCTGCCTGAGGCAATAACCTTCAGAAGGAAAAGCCACAGGATCCTGAACAAAGGTCTCTGGGGACCAGCACCTTCACGCCACATGGAATGACTCCTCTTCTGGGTTCCCCAGCTCCCAAGCACTGGAATGTGCAAACAGGGAAGAGCTTTGCCCTCTGAGCTCGGGTACACTTTCCAGGGGCTGACTGGCACATCCCCTTCCCATTTAGGGGCTTACTGCTTGGGTGGGATTTTGTTTGTTTGTGGCTTGCTGCTTTTTGGTCAGTGTAGGGAGATGCAGCCCCATAAGCTGAGGGGCTGGCCGAGAACTGCACACTCATCATTAATGTACTTGTCAAACTGGCCAGTGCTGGTGGAAACAATACTTCTTAGTGAGATGGCTCTGCCAAAAAGCTTTCCAGAACAGACCAAGCCTCACAGACTTTAAAGTGATCCCTACAGCAGACTATGGACAGAGCAAGGACAAAAACAGCTGCAAAAGACTCCACAATATTCCTCTCCCTGATCTTTAAGGTCCACTGGGGGACAGTTCTGATGAGCGGACATAAAGATGACTGAAAGCAACCCCTGGGCAAAATGGGGTTTGTTCTTGCAGGAAAGCAGCACATCTGCTTCTCAGTGATCCACAGCCAGTGGGATTCCAAGGGCAGAGCTGCACCCCTGCTCCAATGGACCCATCCTGCTTCCCACAGTGGCACCTATGGGGACCAATGTACACAAAGCTTCAACTTTCCACTTCTGAGGCAAATAATCAATCTTCTGATTTGCAGATGTGCAGCCTAGGGGGCTGGGGAGAGAGTAGTCATAGAGGGCAGCACTTGATTTTCTTGTGGCAGTAAGAACTACCTATTTTTTTGAATGATGGTGGCTTCACGGGAACACTAATGCAGAGCCAAAAGACGACAGCTATGACGTAAATAGAGGGGAAAAGCAAACAGGCTCAGTGCAAAGCCTTAAGGCAGTAATGGGACATGATGGTGGAGACACCAGGCTGCCAGTAGAAACAATGCAGCAAGACGACTGAAAAAAAAGAAAGGTTACAAAAGCAGAACAGATTAGAAAGGCACTTACAGGATAATAACCTTTGCCTGTGTTTCTAATTATATATGTAACATGTAAAGCTGAAAGGATTTTAGAAGGCCAATTTACTTTTTGTCCTCTGTGCCATTTTCTGTTGGCATTTGCCCCAAACACCTGAAGACAAACGGTTTGGTTCAGTATTAGCTAACGTGTGTGTAGCTGAGGTGAAACACTTCCCAGGAAACTGCAAGGGACAGAGCTGAACTGGCTAAACCCCCGCACTGGGGCAAGAGACAAGCTGGGCAGCCCTGATCAGATGTGCATCTGCCTTCAAAACTGCCAGTGGAAATGCAAACCCACCAATGCCCTGGATGTAACTCCAGGCACCTTCTGGTGAAAATCTTAACAAACCAGAAAGATATGGAAAGGCACCAGACTGCAAGTTAGACATAAACTCCAAATCCAGTGAATAAGTAAATATACATGCAGTTTAGGATGGGCTATGCCGAAGGCTGGCAAGACCAGCTGGAATGATGATGACATGCCAATAGAAACACACCTGGGCAGAAAGAGACACAGAAAGAGGGAGTAATCTTGTTAAATTTTCTCTGGATTCTTCAAGCAGTGCTTTAGAGCTTCACATTAACCGATTAGTACATCTAGAAGCTTATACTTGTGAAGAACTTAATTTAAATTAGATCTCTGAAGCAGGAACTGGTCCAAACCATTCAAATTTGAAACAAAGAGGAAATAATAGGTATTAGATTAACCATGTAAAGATATATCAATTTTATTTGTAGAGCTATTTAGAGTAGAGTACTCAGGAGAGGAAAAATACTTAGCCTATCTCCTTGGGTTTATTAAACTGCTTAGGTTTATTCTCACGTGTTGTCATTCTACAGAGATGTGGTGTTCCAACCAGACTTCAAGAACGCAACCCAAATCTCAGAACACCAAAGACTGTAAGAAAGAGTCAAGCAGGACGAACATAACTGGAAGCTTTTTAAGTTTGGAAATACACAAACAATGAAAACTGCAGCAGCAGTACCAGCACACTTGGAGAATGAATGTTGCCATCTGAAGGGAAGGGGAATATCTCAGCACTTGCTACCTACTGCATGATTCAAGAGCCTGGCACGTTTGCTGAGAGCTGCATCTCCCTGCTAACGAGTGCCTTCTACACAGAAATAGGTGGAAGGGAAAGACTTCTGGAAAAGAAAAATAGCATCAGAGATATTGTTATAACAGTTCAAAATATTTCCAGTAATGCTTCAGATGCTGCATTGAGAGAGCTTACCCAACAGCTTTCAGAAGCAAGGCAGTAATATTTATTATTATCACCTTCCCCAGCTCAGTATGCTGAAAGCACACAGAGAAAAAACACTCAGCCTTAGAATAGTCTAGCGTTTTGGGGGTTTGTTTGGCTGTTTTTTATTAATTACTGATAACTGAGTCAAACCAAAAAAACAGTCTAAAAGCACAGCCTTCATAAACCACACTAGACTTTGTCCCACAGCAAATGATAAACACACTTTTGCAAAAGGACAAAACTGCTCCAACATGTTGGGCAGACGTTCTCAAGGTTACTACAATTATCTTTCTTCATCCTCCCAGCCTGACCACACTTGGAGGTTTACTACACCAAAACTCTGCCTATTGTTGGGAAGCGCTTTTTCAGCTGGTGTTTTCTTACCCAAAAGCTTACAAGTAAAGGGCCTCACTGCTGTCCAGACACAGCAAGAGTCAGAGCCCTAACTGAGGGCGAGCTTGAACCCTGTGAGAAAATGAAGTGACCAGAGACAGCTGTGAGGATCACTGACAGGCTGAACAGACCAGTGTTTCCCACAGCCGCCAGAAAAGTATCAATGCTATCATGTTGCACCTGCAATGATTTCAAGCAATCAGCTTTAGAAAACCACTAATAAGCAAGGCTCATTCCTCCTTTCTCCTAACAGTACAACTGGTACTTAACTTTCCTGTCACTGGAGAAATATTCCATCTAAGAATGCAGCGTGTATCAGTTAAATAACCGAGTAAACAATACCTTCCCCTTGTTATGCCTGTTAACATTTGATTTAAAATTACATCTTTGTGAGGTTTGTTTTTCAAATTAAGATGCTTACATCCTGAAGGGTTACGAAGTTCACTCTATTAAATTAACATCTGCTATAATAATACACTACTAGAGCGTGAACAAACATTCATAAAGCACTAAAGCCAGGTGCCTGACCACTAAACAATCTTTCTCCAAATAACTTAAGAGATACAAAGACAATAAACATCTGAAATGTGAACTCCTCCTTTGCACACATTTTTAGTATAAGAATAGTCAAGCTCCACATCATGTGCTTTGTGTCTGCTGTCAAGAGAGACCTGGGCAAGACAGCACCGGCTCTGTGCTGCAGGAACCACTGATGCAGGAAGCAGCGGCTCCCAGGATGGACAATTTGTAGGTTATAACACTCACTGATCATTACATTTTCATTAATAAAGAGTCTCCAAGATCAGTCTTTCTCCTTCCCTAGCGCTAAAGGAAGCTTTACACAAGACTCCCAGAGACCAGTCCTGTCTTCTCCTCCGTTTTTAAGATGGGAGAACTATATTCATCAATTTCTTATGCTGTACACAAGCAGATAACAGCCAGCAGATCATGGGGCTTCCCTGACAATGGGAATAGCATGTGCTTGGTGTAAAGGCTGTATTTTTTATTTACATGAATCCACAGAGCTCACCGCTATCAGAGTCAAAGTCTCACTATTGCTTCTGTACCATTTAAAAAAGGCAAAGGAAATAAAAATGGATAAATTACCTTCTAAAAGAAGTGCTTTTTTTTGTGCTGAAGTTTTCAGTGGAAAAACATAAAACACCATTGCAACAAGAGCTCAGATTGCTGCTTTGAACTCTAATGGCTCCATAAAAGTAATTAAGGCTTCTTCCTGACTTCATAACTATGCCATAATGTATTTATCAAAAGCATATTACCACAATGGACGTGTTCAGTCTTCCTGCAGTATTTCAATAGCTCCCTTTGGACACTATCAGTAAATAAAATCTTATGCAATCCAATTAAAGAAAGCATAAATCCAAATCACTTCTCCATAGCTATCTTGGTTTGAATGCACTGCTCTGACAAATTTTTATATGGAAAACGGATGAAGTGTTTTGAATACCATAAAATACTTCCTCTCCAGAACTCCAGGATGCCGAGTCTTTAAGAGCCACAGGAAGGAAGGAGTGTTACTCAGGAGCTTTGTTTTTATCACAGACAGAGGAGAGGTTTTCACAGCAGACACACAATTGTCAAGTGCATTTGGACTCATGTCAAGCCTCTGCCTTGACAGGCTGGGAGTCCTTTCACAGTGAAAGTGCATGAGAGAACACAACATGCAATGCAGAGCCATTACTCCCCCTCAATGAAAACCAGAAGGGAATTACAGAGCTCTCTTCCCCTTCCTCCCATCTAGTTGCCTCCGACAGGCTGCAACAAGCACAGCACAGCAGTGCTCTGCGGGGACACATTCACAGATGTGAGCAACCTCCCACAAGTCCCTTACCCACGCAAACCCCACTATGTTATTGTGGGAAATACAAAGTGCTGCTGCCAGCTGAGCTCCAGGAGGAGTGGCACATGTGAGAAGCTCACACTGTGCAGTGACTGCTGCCAAAACTGCAAATGCAACTGGGTGAGTATTGGCATGAGCCATGCAAAGCACGCCTGAAATTAGGGCTAGCAATAGGAGAATCTATTTTATATCCTCTGCACCTGCATAGCTCAGAGCACTCTAGCCCAAACACGCTTTAACTGGAGAGAGAGGGAAGAAAGGATAAGATACAAAATACATGACCTTCCTCATCATTTTTTCCACTAAAAGAGGTTTTGCATTAGCCATCTTGCAGCAACAGCTCAAAAGACTGTAGGGTAGAGATAATTTGGAACGCATTACCCTTTCTTTGAGCACATCAAAGATTATTTTAAACCAAAAAGAGTACCTGTTCTAGCAACAATCCTTAATCTCTGCCACATACTTCTCTTTCCCATCTCTCAACTACTATCATGGGGAAAATTCAGTAATTTGTTTCAATATAGGATTATTAGCATTAAGTCAGTATTCAAGCTAAAAGTAACAAAACGCAGTTCACATAAGGAATGCACAATTCTCAGCATCCCTTACCAGTTAATGTGTTGTTTCCTCCCTTGGTGAGGAAGGTTTTACATTGATGAGTTCTGACTGCTCCTTAGTACTGGGAGAGCTGTGGGCAGTAACCTGACCAGGACTCTACAGCATAATTCTGCCCTCACTGATTTTAGTATCTTTTGCAAAGAACATTGTCTCCCTAACGGTATCAGAGAGAGGGGTAAAGCAGACAGCACACAAAGGAGCTCTTGTTTTTTTATCTCTGGATTGCAGGGAGTGAGGGGGAAGATTTGTCAAGCAACCTTCTACAAACACTGAGCACTAAAGAAAGGAGAGCACTAGAATTGTCTACAGTAAATGAAAAGCATAATTCAAATACTGACATGTACTCCACCAAGCTGTTCTTTAACCTACATGTGAAGGAGCTACACCAACATCCATTAAAGAAAAAAGGAGGGGGCGGGTGGAAACTTAGCTACAGTATTAACCGAGGCCTCCATACAGAAACAGACTAAAGAGCTTTCATTCAAAAAGGTACTGCTACACTAAAACTACCTCCTGAGTGTTAATGGTCTCTTAGTTATAAATAACCTCTTTAAATAAAGAAAAAAGTGTTTATCAAGGAATTTACCACACATTTCCTTCAATAAATCCTTCCTCCATACACTGCTTCCTAACAGGAGCTGGCCTATCAACTGTCATCACCAGTAATTCTCTCCTACCAGGGGAAAGTAAAATAAAAAAATTCAGACCATAAAAATATCTCTGTTATCACAGGAGAAAGTTATTACAAGCCTTCATGCAGCCTGTGCATACTGATGGTCCTTCTTTCTCCATTAATTGCCTGCAGAGGGAGAAAAGAACAAATGCTGACCATGTAAGGTGCATCCAGAGACTTGAGGTTATCATACTCATTTAGTTTTATTTATTGTAACAGGCATTTTATTTATCTGATTTTATTTATGTACACCAAGAAGAATAGGTCCAAAGGCTCCTGGCAAAAGCATCCAGTTAGGGCAGCTGGGTAAGCTGCCACCACACTGTGCCAGGTATTCCCCTTCTCAACCACCTACTCTTGTTATACACCACAAAAAACTATTCCACTCTAATTTCCCAGAGCTCCTGACAGTTTCTATCTGCTTGGTTTGTTCTCTGCCAGCTCCAGATTTCTTGGCCACTGCCCTGCTCCAGAGATGTATCACTTCAGGGCAGCCAACTTGCTGAGCCAGAGCAGAAGGACTTGGCTGTAGAAACTCAGGAGAGCTTTGGGGACGCTGCAGGCAACACACCCAACAGCTCCTACCCACAGCTCCAATTGCTGGAAATGTCCTTGATTTCCAGACTTTCCCAGCCCTGCACATGTGCCAGAAAGAAGTGAGGATGTGCCAGCTCTCCCTGGGATTGCTCTCACTTCCAAGTGGAGGTGGGGACAGAGTAGGGCCACATGTCACATAGCTCGGCACTGCATTTGCAGCAGGGCAAGCGTTCACCGGCTATGAGAGCCCACTGCCAGAACAGCTCACCAGGCACAGTTAGGGAACAAGCACTGCCCAACCCACAGTCCCCTCTGCAGGGCTCTTGCACACACCAGGTCACACTGATCTGCAGAGAAGTGGCTTGTTTAGTACAAGGTGGACTGGTCAAATGCGCCCCCGTGGGGAATGGGGCAGCAGCCCTGGGCCTGGACAAAGAGCTGTTGAGGCATTTTCCTTAAGCAAAGCCCAGCCAGAGAGACAGGCAACTTCTGTCCTCCAAATTCATAAGCTTATTCCTCATAAAAAAGTTTACATAGACTAAAGGAACTAACAGTAATAAAGCTTTACCACTTCCTACACCCAGTCCTCAAGGGAGAGCCAGCAAAGCTTTGAGGGCAGCTACAGCAAGAGCCTGGGATCACGCTGCACCCCATCTGAAGGAGAGGAAAAAATTCCTGCTGGCAACCAAAAGCATCAAACAGATATTCAGGACATATTCAGCCCTGAATCAGAAAAAGAAGAAAAAAACAAAACTCATAAAAATAAAACCCACAAAAAACCCAAACTTCATCTATGCTGTAAGCTGATCACACCCTTAAGTTCTCTAAAGGAGTTTTACAGCTTGTAAAACCCTCATGATTCATTTGGAAAGAAACCAAAGCTTGTGCCGAAGCCATAGAGTATAAGGTTTCATGGGGAGAAAGGGATGCGTCCATGAACTAGACTTGGAAGAGATATGTAAAGAGTAGTATTACATTTCAGGGCCCAGCTACAAACACAAAAGATGGGAAAATAGAAGAGTTTCTGCCTCATATCCCTGAGACACTTTGTGCTAAGAAAAAGGACACCACTTGCTTTATACAGAAATTTCTTTTTCAGCATGTACCACTCAGCTATACATTATCAGTCCAGAACAAACCAGACACAGGAGACTGTTTTCATGAACAGCATGAGCAGGAAATACAGAGTTGTGGAGTGAGATTTAAAGCATCAATGGTCCAGGCACTCCCGTATTTTAGAGAACATCATTCACTGGGCCTTTATAATTCATTTATTAAATTATATCCGCAGTCACTCTTATTCAAGAAACAATCCCACATCTTTTCCCTTCAGAAGGGGAATAAATACTTCATCAGTAAAGCATTTTGCATCAGAGGATCTTGAAGTCCTTCCCTGGCACTTTGCCTCACAAAAGCACCCAGGCAGAGAGCTGCTTACCCCAGGCAGCCATCAGAGGTGCCAAGGAGTTAAGCGCTTTGCCCCAGCAGACAGCCAGATCTCAGCCCTACCCCTCCTCCCCTGAGATGTCCCTGAACCAATTACAGACACTGCTATCCTTAAAGAGTGCGATTTTATAGCCTTTATTTTTCTAGTGCTTTCCTTGTCATCATAAACATCCCAGTGTTTGCTCACAAGTTGTTCCCTTAAAAACAAATATGATGCCACTCCACGGCAGTGGAATTTGCAGCAGAAGATCATCAGGAGAATAGCTGTGTCTTGCCAGCCACCTGCATCACCTACCCCCTTTAACTCAAGCCCAATTACATTACATTATTCCACCTAAATAAAATTATTTTCCCTTGTTCCAAGACATAAAACAACCACATCATTATGGCCATAGCCACTGTGACTCAATAATTTAAACAAAAGAAACACAGAATCATAGGAACATAGTAAGTAGCACAGCACTTCATTACAGCTGGAAACAGTATTTATGATTCCTGAAACCAAAGATGGTCTTGAAAATTACGTGCCCAAATGCGTCACTTCAAAATTACAACTTAATCATATAATGTTCAGCACACAGCTTTAAAAAAAGTGATTGCCTTTTGTTTTTTTCCAGAGTGAAGAAAAGCTCTGAGAGATAATAAATCATTTAATGCATCAGTGGAAGCAGCTTACTTACAAAACAGGATTTGCAATGCAAAAAGTGAATCATGAAGCATCACCTTCACACTTCAGCCTTCCTCATACACTACTATTGAAGACTGTCTCTCCAGCTCACTGACTGCCTCCTACAGCAGGTCAGTGACCGGGACAGTCGACCTTTCCTCCATTCTCCACTCATCTGTAGGAAAGGCTTCATGATGCTCTCCAAGCTATGGGATGGACAAGCTGGAATGCAAGCCAGCCACCCAAGATCTGCAAGTGCTTTGAAACCTCTAGACCATGCAGTGAAAGTGCTTTGGACACAGCCCAAATGCAGTTCTCAGCCATGACTAAGGACAATATGTTATTAACTGAAGTTTAATTATATTCACAAACATACTTTTCTAGCTGAAGCATACAACCATGTCTCTGTAGATTTGTTTGTTCTTCTAGCGGTCCTATTAAGAAATTAGTTTTGTGTTCACTTTCATAGCCCAGAACACACATTTATCTGGTATTAAATTTGCTCCTGTTTTGTTTCCTTAGGAATTTTACTGGTTCCATATTGATTAAATTTTGTCAGAAGCAGACATCACTTCACAAAGGACCCTCTAATCAGTGGCTAATGAGGGCGGGCTGCAATACGGCACTTATGTCACATTAGTAAGATTATTTTCAAAACACAAAGCACAGTTTCAAAGAACAAACTAGTGTCTCCTCACCGATCAAGTGCAGAAATTAAGTAGATCTTAATTATTACATTCTCAATGCTTTGGATTAGGTGAGATCGATTTCCAACAAGTATAATTCCCTGCAGAGAAAGGAATCCAGCTTCTTGTAACATATGGATGATGTATTTTTCTTTTAAGAGAAACTCTGCAGGAAGAACGAGTCAGCAGCAGACACCCCCCACTAGGTCTCTACAGCCAATCAACAACCACTACCTGAGCTCCAGTGGGGAACCCTTCCCACTCTTGAAGACCCAAGTGTAAGACAGTCACGTTGAAAGGCCGCTCACTCTCCCCAAAGCAACCCAGTAACCCAGCTGCCACAGAAGTGATGCAAGTAGCTCTGAATATCTTCTTTTCTCACACTCTTTCAAGCACATCAACCATACATGCCAATGGAGAGCATGCTCTCCATTCTAATGGAAGAGGCAGGATTCAATTAATAACACCAATCTTAACAAGTCAGTGGAGGCTGCCGAAATGGCTCATTTGGAAAATTTTTCTTTCTGAAAGCTTTCATGCACTATAATAACGCAACTATTGCAAGCATTTATTTATTAATACAGAAAGATTTATTTATGAGAGATCTGCAATCAGCTTAACCTCTGAAAGTGCAGCTTGATGTAGCTTAGCCCCTGGCCAGAGTTTCATCTGCTTTTATGTCAGACAGCAGCATCCATTAGCTAAGGGGTTAGTCAGGAATAGCCCCAGCAACACCTCAGCACTCGTTCAGATTCAAGGCTGCGAAAACCAGCCAGCAACCTGCAGTCATCCCAGCTCCACTTGTATGCCAGGCTTCAATACAGTAAAGGGAAAGAGGCAGACTCTGCAAGCAAGGAAAGCTGATAGGTGGCACAGCCAGTGTGTGCATGATTGGTGTTCATGAGAAGAACTAGAGAATTGCTACTTTCCCCTACATTAGCATGGCAGGCAGAATTACGAAAGGCTGCTGGTGTAAGATAAGTTACCCAAATCCTGCTTTTCTGCAAGAGGAAGACCACTGTCAGATGGCCATAGCTCAGAAGATGCAACACCAGCATATCAACGCGTCTCTGCTGCTCAGGGCACCTCCCAGAGCTACCAGTAATGGGAGGCTTGGCAACAATAGAGCCACTTTATTTAAAGTAACTGTATTAAGTGAGCATAATTATTCACAATACAGGCTAGCTTATCTTTAAAAGAAAGAGAAAGGGAATGGCACAGGGATATATTTAATCTTCTAAGAGGCAGCTACTAAGACAACACTAGTTTTCCCCAGTGGTTTTGCTACATTCTTCCATCATGATTTCACGAAGCCCAAAGATTCAATAAAAGCATATTTTAGGTCTTCAAGGAAGAAGATCACATTCTGCCTCGACTGTCACTGTTAGAAGAGACAAATCCAAATGAAAGTGTTGCCCAGTTTCCAAGTATCAGGATCCTCGTCCTCTTCGACTTGTTCTTTATCAGTAGTAAACAGCCAGGTTGATAATATGACTAAGTACAGCTGTCTAGAGAGATGGCAGGTACTGAACATACCACAAAATTAAACATAATGCACACCAACACAGAACAAGCGCAGATCTAAAAACACATTTTCACCTGCAGAAGCTTATGATCACAAATCTGCTTTCTGCTGTTCCTGAACCTCCTGAACTTCCTGCCATCCTGTCCAGGGAATATGCCTTTGTCCCTGACCATGACCTACAGAAAACAGCTATCCGCCCAGACATGAGCACTATAACTATGCTGGGATAGTCTCTTCCCTCTAGGTTATCGAAAGTTCAGTTCTGCAGAGCAGTAGTGCTCCACCTACCACGACCCAGCAAAGAGACACCTCCCATGCCCTGCAACTTCTGGCTCCTCACAGTGGCATCACTGGTTCTGGGCAAAAACTGAGCATCTGTGTCCTCAGAACACAGGAAGGGAGAGGACTGCTCATCTGCACCTCTGACACCAAATAGCAAAATCAATTCAAAAGATGATATTTTGCATATTAAGTATACATGTAAAAAACTTTGAGATGTTAACTTTTGTCAGGGCTTTATTTACCCTAAGGCCTCTTCTCTGAGCCCCAGTAAATGCAGTAGGGTACTCAATGGGAAGCACAGACCAAAAGGCTGACTTGAAACAAAAATAAAATGGCTCAAGAAGTTTGTTCCATTTACAGAGAAAATGGCCAGAAGAGAAAGGAAGCAGCATTTAAAAAGTCCATCTGAAAGAACAGCATCAAACAACTGCCTAAGAGACGGTACAGCCGATAGTCAGCTGCTGACTGTTGAGATTACAAGACATAATTTCTGCTATGGCTCAGGTGCTGCAATTCTTACCCAGGAATTTCATGCATGGACAGGAGTGCTCTTGGGCACCAACCTCTACTGTACCCTGATGAACGTATCCTCAGCTCCATGAACTGCAGGGTCACCCTTGGCTGCTGCTGACATGGCCACAAAAGGAACAAGAGTGCTCATATAATTCTTGAGAAGTAACTACCTGTAGGGCAGTAACTTCCTAGGGTGCTGGGGAGCCCCTCGACCACTCCAACAAGGGCATCTCTGTCCACATCCTCCACTTCCATTTCACCCAGTAGTTTCTTGCCAGCGCAGATGACTAAAGCTTGCACTGACATCTGAAGACTCAAAGGCAAATTAAAAAACCCTACACATCTTAATCTGATTCGTGCTTTTTTAAAGACTGGAGTCGGTATCAGGTGGAAAGCATCCTTTGAAGGATACTACTTCGACCACTGCTGTTCATAAATATAAAATCTTTGCTAATGCTCTGCTAAACTTCTCACAGAAATATTTATATTAGCACCCCTCTGTTTTTTTTCCAACAATAATCTAATTCATGCGCCTCTTATCTCAGCTATGAAACAGCATGTTAAATCCAAGATCACAGCTCATTTAGATAAATGAAATTAGGTACATCCAGCAAGACATTCCTGCTGTGACATTTCTACTATTGACAGAGTTATTTCCAGGCCCAGCATGGGCAGGGAACTGGGAGAACTCGCACACTTCGGCACAGTCACTGCCCCTCACTGAGGATGCATAAAACAGCCAAATTTTCCAAAGGGACTCTACCTGGGTCTGGTCACGTTAATAAACATTCTGGCAGCATTTCCCAGAAATAACCTTCAATAGTTACCTAGAAACATAATCCATCAAAATAAACCTCAAAATAAAAAAAAAAAAGGAACCTTTATTAGTAGACTGCATTCTAGCAACATGCAGAATTAGTAGGCAAACCAGAGTCATTGATCAAGGGCATAGCTCAAATTAATGTCAAGGTTTTTCTTCATAGACAGTTCTTTTATAAACACAAATAGTACTGCCAGAAAGCTTCCCTTTCCTCCTCCTTTGTTATCCTCCATGAGCTCCTAAGAATATAGCTGAACCTTATGTGCTATAGGACTATAGAACCTATAGGACTTAAGAGCACCTAGTGGAACCTAAGCAGTTAGTAGGCGACATGCTGAAGTGAGCTTAATAGTTAAAGCGAGCTTAACAGTTTAATCATCCAGGATAGATTAAAATTTCCAATCAGATAAATTGGAAGTTCTCCTTCTGCACCCAATGGTTCCTCTTTTCTCCAGAGCTCCATCCCCAAATTCCTTTCTAATCTGAATAAATATGGTATTTGCATCTCCCTCTCTTTTTGGTTTGATGTTTTTTTGTGTGACGCAGAAAAAGCCCAGCCAAAGGATTTTCTTTAGATACTTGGAGCACTCCTGATCTGCATACAAAGTTCAACTCATCATTCCTCAAAAACATGGATAAACAAGAGAGTCAGTCCATACTAGTGCATCCTTCTCTCTGCTCACAGCAAGTCCATGCATGGAGTTTAATGCAAACTCCTACTGCAGAACTTACAGCCTCAGTGAGTACCGGTACTTTTTGGCCAGTTTCCACTGGAAGCTGTAAAGCTGAGAAGGGATCAGAGACGGCTGCAACCATGCAGCCACACCCACCAAAACACTTCCAGTGCCAGGGCTCAGCCAAGGTTATCTCACAGATAACACACATACACCCTGGGCAACAACTGTGCAATGTATGCACCCATACACTGGGGTTTCAAAGAACATAAACCAAAACTTGGCTGCAGCATGTCATTTCCCAGCACTGCCTCAGAGTGCCATGAAATATGCTCCGCTCAGCCTTCAGAAAGGCTTCCAAAAGCCCCTAAAGCTGCGGAGTTTTCAGTTACTTTTTTCCTCCCTCTGCCTCCACTAGCATTAATACTCTTCCTTAGAAGCCTGCCGCCAGCTGCTGCATGGTCTCTCCAGATATCATGATTTAAGTTCTCAAGTTTCTCTGACTTTCTCCACCATTAGAAGGACATTTATCAGGTAAAGCCCCAATTTCTTTCCCTGTCTTACCAGCAGAGTTTTGGATGACAAATCAAAAGATTGAATTTATTTTAAAGATCTAATTCTTCCTTCATTATTTATACTAGTCAATGTCACTTTGACACTATTCTGGCTTTGGACTGCAAAAAAATCTTTCCAGCTTAAATTCTCTTACAATGAACACACTCTCATAAGTGGACAAGACTGCTGTTCGTTCCACCTGTCCTTCACCCAAGTTAGTTTCAGCTGTCACCAAAAACACAGTAAGCATCTTCATTCTTGGGAACTATGTGTTCTTGAAGTTATATTCAGTGGACCAGAAGAGTCTGGCACTGGAAAAAGAACTACCTGATTTCTTGGACTCAGTGCAAGAGAACCTGTCTTGGCCAGATACAGCTATTACCACCAAATAAAGTTAGCATAAGGACTTTCAGAACTGTCATCCATGAATCACTACCACTATTTTAGTTAATGGGAAGCAGTCAGCAGCTCTTGAGAACCTTTCACATTTGTCTCTTGTTTTCAGTTTCTTCAGATCTGAAAGTACATTTCAGCTTAATTCAGACTGAACTTTAATATTTTAATATTTTTGCCATAATTTGTACCACCTTCTTTCACCTACATTCCATGTAATGTCTATTTCTATGCCAGGTTATAAAGAGGGCAGTATGGCCTGGAAAAGCAGCAGCAACTTAGAACTACCTTGAGACACTGGATCTGAGTCAGGAAAGAGTGTTCAGATGGCCAGTCCTTATGAGACAATACGCCAGCGCTGCAGAGAACATGACCTCTGGGCAGCACAGAGGAAAAGGCACAAGAAGACAAAATAAAAAGACTAAACAGATACAAACCACCTTCCTAAAAATCTGCTTGAGGTGTGAGTTTTCCACAGATCATTCCTACTACACTTTCCATCTTTTGGCTTGCCACATGCAAGCCCAGTCCTGAGGCAGAGAAAACATCTCCGACAACTTCCAAGGAAATCAGGTCTCCACCTGGATCTGTCTCTGCTTTAAGTGGCCTTCTCTCTCTTGTTAAATGCTCTTTTCCATTGCACTGTTAAAGTATGGTAAGAGCAGGCCTGCAAGCACATACCTTGTTGTTCCCTCCAGGCAGGGACCTATCCTCACTGCACAAGAACAGCGCAATGGGAATTTTATCAAATGTCACAGTGAATTGCACAGCATCTGTTCTATGCTGTGCTCAGGACAACCTTCTCTACAGAGCTTTTCCATGAGGGGTTGTTCATCAGGTCTTATTTTTAAAGAATCTGGGTCAAGTCATCCCTGCTGTAGCTTTAATGACGTCAATGAGCTACAGCAGGGGTAAAATTGGGCCATTATTTTTTTGTCCATATGCCATGTGCCCATTAAAGAAAAAATGCAAAAGAAGATCAAGGAAGAAAAGAAAAGTTATTGACTCAAAGGACTGTCCTGGGCAGTGGAATGTTTCTCTTCTGTTCCTGCTGTATATTTATAAATCTAACAGTTTATGGGAAAAGAAATAGTACTGTAGCATCAAGGTACAATGTGAGTTCTGTAGTGGCAAATTATATTCACATATTGTATCCTGTTTTGACAAAAAAAAAACCCAAAAACTCTTTACCAGGAAAAGGCCTCTTCAAAACTCAACAGAAGTGAGTAACACAGTTACCAGTAACTGTTAGTTTCTCCACTGTTAATCACACTCTGCACATCACCACCCAGTAGTAAAACCCAATGGACCTTGTGCTGAGTTCATTTCTTAGTAAATCCAGAACAGGATGGTACAAATATCAAAAGCAAAATCATGAAATATAAGTTTAAATCTAAGCAGCGTGTTCTGTGAATATTCAAAGTCTCAAACACCAACAAGAAAGGGTTGCAGCTGAAGAGACCAAGCCTGCCAGACGCAGGATACCAGCCATAACAGTCACCACAACACATCGCAATTCTGTGCTGGTTTTCAGAAGGCAGAACCACATTGGTGGTCTGGAGTGAGTGTGCATACATATTTTCCACCCACGCCTCAGGCAACCAGGCACAATAACCCAGGCTGGCCAAGCCACAAGGTGCATCACAGCCAGCAAGAACTACAACCAGAACTTCTCAACTCCGAGTTTAAAAGTGCACTTCACTGACATCTAAGCATATGAGTATCCATACAAACACAGGTAACATTACTCACCAATTTGCTTAGAGAGTTACATCAATTCACCCGTAAAGCTAGACAGCAAATTTCAGAAGCATCCAGGAACAGCACCAGATCACAGGAGCTTGGTGTTCAGGGTCTCTAGTTTGTAGATTTTTTTTTTCAGAGCTTAATAGAAAATTCCTTTGAAATCTTTGACTCTAATTCTCCAAGTGTCAGGTTTAGTCAAAGACTAAAGTCTTCTCTTTAAAAGAACTGCTTTCCAGTTGTTTTCCCTTAGCATTAACGAGTTCTCTTTCCCCACAATAAGCCAGAACAGTTTTAAGGGTTTGCTTTTTTTTTTATTTCCTTCCTCCTTCCCATCCCCAGTTCCAGCACTGGAACCAAAATAACTTGAGATGGAAACGTGTGACATCCCAAGCCTTTATTTACAGTATCAAAACCACAAGGGAAGAATATGTCCAAGTTTTCTAGCTGGAATGGGAACAGCAGGGAAAAACATGCTCTCATTTTTGCAGCCGTGCTACTTAACGCATCACAAGAGAGAAGGATGGGGAGGAGACAGGAGAGTTAAAAGCAAGTGATGATGCCATGGAAATACTGGATGCAGAGATCTCAGCCTTATAGGTAGGTTCACGTGATTACATCCTGTCTCCCAAGAAAAAACAGAACTTTGTACACACAAACGTAATTGCAAAACCCATCTCACACACATTTAATGGGGTTGCTTCTTGACTTTTATATTATAAAAGATCATAAAATACCAAAACTTTCTGAACTTCACCTGAATTCATATCAGTGCTGGTAATGATCTCTTCATGCCACCATCCCCCAAATTACTACAACAAAGACTGTCAAAAACAATAAGCTTCAATATTTAAACAGTACAGACAAACACAAACGAACAAGGTTTAGATCTATAGAAAGTTACTTGCAGCAGGAAACTGTCAGTTAGTTTGTGGTTACAACCACACCAGTGTCACAGCTCCTTCCTCCCAGTTAAAAACATACGTCCAAACAGTTCCTCATGTCTAGTGTTTCTATTGTAACAAGAGGAAAACAAGCAAAACAAAAAGTTACCCATATTTTCACTAGAAATTTCATAGTGTCAGACTATACAGGAGGCTATCTTTTTTTTTTAAAGAGATCCTTCTGTTCCTTTCAAAATATTTATGTCCTAGACTATCAGATTTAACTCAGTTTACCTGTATCTCCTAGCTTTATGAGATCCCATTCTAGCTTCCTTCCCTATTAGCAGCTCCCCCTTCTTCCTGCCTAGCACCATAACAAGTGCCACACTAACCCACAACCATTGCGCACTGTGATAGGGGAATGCCACAATTGTACTGCTACGTTACTCAGTCAAAAAAAGGTTCTTCTCCTTGCCAGTACAAAAGCAGCCATCACCCAGCCCTCTGAAGTGCTATCACCTTGATCTAACTTACTGTAAAGTGTTCTGCAGTAATGAAGGATCCAACATAGGCACGAATTTCTCTTGCGTTCAGTCCACTTCCACGAACTCAGCCCTTAAAAAGGGTACAATTCTCATAAGAAGTCACACATTAAGTCCCCAGGTAAATACAGGGTGCAGAAAAGGTAAGATTTAGCCTCAGCTTCTGTCCATATAAAAGGGCACGGGGCTCTGGAATGGGAAAACAGCCAGGGGTGGAAATATACCTGAAAATCAAAGCACAGCATGGCACAAGCACAAAGGCAGTTGTGGCATGCAAGGCAGGGAGTGCTAGAGTGCCATTAGAAGGAGCCAGCTGCAAAGCAAACCCATGCTTCCTTTTGACAGGCCACCATACATCCCTTCTGTGATGTCCACAAACTGTTTAGAGGGAATACCACTTCTCCGGTGCTCCAGACATTGACCCCCAATCTGCCTTCTCATCTCAGGATAAAACACCCTGTAATCCCCCCTGCTTTCACCTCATCTGCATTTCCCTCTCCCACCAGTCTCTTGCCCAATGTCAGTTTCTGTCTGTTTTTACAGCGAGCAACACTCACTCCTCATCCCATCCAGGCTTCTGCATTTGCAGGACCAGGGGCTGTGCAGTGCCCCTGGGCAACTGGAAGTGAGGACGCTGAGGGACAGAGCAAAAGATAATTCCTCATTCTGCATCACCATGCTTCATCTCTCTCTGCCACACTGCCTCCCGCAGTGGCTTCTTGCCAAGGTCCCACAGCCATGCTTCAAACATCACAGGCACTTACACAGGTTCTGATACACACACATATCCCTTCATTCTGCAGTGCCTTTCTGCTTGCACAAGGGACTGAGGATGCTTTCCTAGCAGGTGTAACCTCCTCCCATCATTTTCACTCTTCCAGCCGTTTGGATTCAAAGCCTCTGGGTTTGGAAAAAAAAAGGGCTGCACAGGGATGCTGGCAGAACAGAAGGAAAATTACCTGGTGCCTACAGCTTTTTCCTAAACACTACTATTCACTCTTTGTTTTCACGAACGCTGCATTCCCTAACAAGGTTTAAAACCTATTTTCCTCCCTGCACTCCTTACCTGCCAAACCATGGACATTTCTTGCTCTCTAGTGATGCAAGCCACTTGGTTTCATTTTGCTCTGAACACAATTCTGAAAGCAGTTTCCCCTCATCCAGGAAATTAATGGCCACTTGGGCTCCTCTCTTACAGAGGACTTCAGCCCCATTATGTCCTTCAGGAAAGTGAAATGAATAGAGCCACAGCCTCAGGGCAAAGCAAACCCTAAAAATTGCTAAGGACTGCATTAGTTCTTTGCTGTTACCACTAATTCAGAGAAACACACTCTCCTCTACAACAGCCCAGGTGGAGGAAAGGGGAGGGTGAGATCTAAAGCAAAGGAGGCAAAGCTTTTGAGGCACAGACCTCCTCCCTCAGCACAGAAGCACAAATTCACATGGCAATTAATGCACCTACAAGCATAAACTCCTCTGTTAAAGCTGCTGACAGCAGCTTTTGTACCTAGAGAGACCTGCAGAAGAGAAGCTGGCAGGCTCTCTCCCAGGAAAACCAGGTATCCCAGAGAGGGATAAGCTGCAGCACTGGGAGCCCTTGGCTTTGCTGAGCCTGGAGACACTTCAGGAAGGAAATCAGCGTTGGGAATGGCACTAAATTCACTGGCGGCCAACAGGAGGTAATTAATGTATTCAAATCACCCTTAGTTTTCAAGGATTTCTAGTAAAGATATTGCATATCAACACAGAGCTGGTGTCACTGCAGTTCCAGTGTAACTGCTGCAACTCCAAGGTACAAATCCAGAGAAACTGAAAACACATTTCAGACTGATAAGAAAACAGCCTAAGATCCAAATTCATTTATCCTTTCTCTGTTCTTCACAGAAATTCACTGCTCTCAAATAAAAAACCTGCAATTTTTTAGTTTTTGTATCCAGCAGCAAAAATGCAAAGCTGCCATAGCACTGTATCACTGCAAAGAGAAACATCTGATGGAGGTAAGAGTTAAAAACCACCCTTTCCAAGAGAGGAAAAAAAAAGAGTGTTGAGGAATGTATTGGAAGAAAGTAAGAAGATGCAAAACTACACAGTCAGGCTAAATGTTGACATCCCATCTACTGAAAAATATCTTGCTCAGCCACTCATTTTATTTAACACTATGATACACATTTCTAGAATTCACACCAAAGAGCTTTGTTGAGAGCTGGACACATACACAGTGAACCCACAATAAACACTCCAAAGTCTACAGTTTAAGGGAGTAGCAGGTACACACATTGTGAAGAAATAAAACCTCTTAAAATGTACTTATTTAAAACCATCACAGGGTATTTGCTTCCCTCATTTACACTCCTCACTAGGGAAGTTCGGTGTGTCAACCCTCTTGGCAACACAAAGCAAATTAAAAGTTCAGAGGGCAAAAGAAGGTAGAAATTAACAATTTTATGCAGTACTAGAGGCTACACAAATAAAATGCAACAGAATTAAGATTTTGGGAGAGAAGAGACCCACACAAGATTTAAATATACACACACACAAAAAAATGTTTAGTACATATCTCGTACAGCCATTCTCCCGTCTAAACTATTTACTTGAAAGATTTTAAATAAACAAGAATGCTGACTAAGCAGAAAAAAGACAGGGGAACATGAGTTTTCTTTAAGAAGCGGATTCTCGCCAATACACGTCTGTGCAATCTAAGCCAATCATGTCCTGTGGCTGCCAAGCTCTTCTCAAAGGTAACACACACAGCCATGTTGCCAGAGTCCATTTTATTGCATTTCTCCTGAGCATCTAAGTGGAACCCAAGCTAAGGTTAATCCCCTCTCTTCCCAGCAGTGAGCTAGGATCCCTCAGACTCATTACCACTTGCCCTAGTAACACTTAATTTTTTGTTTCTCTCATAATACCAAGGGAAAAACAGCTATCCAGCTGAAACGCAGAACCTACCTTCCACAAAAAATATCTCTAGATGCTTCTGAATGCAGGAAGGAGTAAAGACAGCATTGCTGAAAAAGGATGTCACTGTTGGTCCACATGTGTCAACATCCTAGAGGAAGACAAAACACAGTTCCTTAACTGCTGTGCCCACGGGAAATCAACAGCAAGAATAAAGCCACATTATTTTCACAGTTACACCATGTTAATGGCTCCTATGCAAACAACATAAAGCTACAACATTTTATAATTGCACATCAGAGTTTCTCTGCAGACATCCCTCCAGTATGTCAGAAATTCAATACGTGATAGTAGGCGGCATTAAGGACCTCAGGGATTTAATGCGCGACCCAAGCCATGAGTCATCGTCATCTCTAACTCATGGAAATTTAAAAAAAAAAAAAAAGAGAAAAACACACACGCACACATTGCACTGACCACTCTCACATGGTCTCTCGGTAGCAAACCACAGCTTCCCCCTAAAGCACTTCTCTTTTAAAGAGAGTGTTCAATGATTTCCACAAAGGGGACACAATCACAGACAAAAAACACCACATCACAGTATTTTTCCAGATAGCTCCCCAGAGACTGTGCAAGACCCCGAATGCGAGAGGGGTAACTGTGCTAGAGTTGCCTTTCTAAACCCCACATCCCATTCCACCTCTGAAGCAGCGAGGAGAGGGCACCTCCCTTGGCTGCCGCAGAGAACAGTGCAGCCAGGCCCAAGGAATGCAAGGACAGGGGTGGTGAACCAGCAGCACTCAGGAGGATGATCAAGCTCCCTTCCCACAGCTCAGGACACATGCCAACTCCAGGTAGCCCATTTACCTTCCAGCCATCAGCTACTTGCCTTCCCTCGAGGCTGATTTTTGTCAGGAGAGCTGAAGGCCAGAAAGAACTTGCAAGATTACCTGCCGAGCAGCTTACGTGGTTTGCTTCATTATGTCAAGCTACCTTTCCAAGAGATTCCTGCAGACAGAGTCTCATCATTACCTCCAACCACTGGAAATAGTTTTTTCTAATGCAGCTTTTAAAGCATCTGGTTCGCACTTTAGGGCACACACATGTGCTTCCCTCTCCCAGCTATCACGCCTCACTCTTCTTAGATCCCCCAAGTATATTCAAGGTCATTTAGGTCTTCCTTAATTTCTTGGCTTATCTGTGCTTTGTCTTCTTCTGCTGCTCTCCAAGCAACAGCCAGAACAGAGCAGCAGCTCCTGATACCCCAAAGTCTAACAGGGCAGATGGAAAAGGGAAGACCGGAATATTTGCAGCCATCCCCCTGATGAGTGACCCATGGGCAGCAAGCACAGCTTCAGGAAGTCAAGAGGGATCAGAAGATAGTTTGATTGACTTTGCATGCAGGGAGGAGGGGGGCCTCAGTAGCTCCCACACACCTCTGAAAACCACCTGCTCAGATTAAACCTGCTTTTAACTCGCTGAACTCCCCAGAAGCAGAAATATTCCTTTTCCCCTTCGGATCCGGAAGGACACAGAGCTGTGTTTTGCACATATTACATAAATCTGGGTCTACCACCACACAAAAAAAGGCATCTCCTTATCCAGGTCTCCTCACTGGGACCTGGATCCAAGCCTTAGGACCAGCACTCACAACAAAAGACTTCCAAAAAAAATTAAATCAAACACAAATGCTTGGCTTTCTGCAACAAAGAATCTGAAATGCTTGGAATAAAACACTGACAACTGAAGCAGGGTATTGCAGCTAATGGTAATAGACAGATTTATGCCTTACCAACAATGAAAAAAAAAGTAACCACTCTCTACTTTTGTAACTTCTTGCACAGCAATTTAAAAAATAATAGTGTTTGCACAGGTCAGATTCATCCCAGAGGAAAAGCAAATGTGAGTAACATTTCAGGACCATTAATCTCAGAGATCTCACTAAGAGCAAGCAGCCAGACAGCTTAAAAATATATTTAGTCCACAAATGCTTATTAACGTCATGTGCTGATTCACAGCTGAGCCAGTCACACAGAGCCCAAATGCCACTTCTGCTTTCCCTGGCCAGCTTTAGAAAAAAAAAAGAAAAAGTGAAAAGAGCTGGTCATCAACTCGCTAAACCAACCTCAAAACCTTCTGCAAGGCAACTACTAGATGTGAATCTTCCTGGGCTGGAAACTACAGGTCCAGACTGCAGTTTAAAGATGAGGGATTCCCATACAGTAGGGGCTCAGGTACAGTGTTCCACTGTAGTCTCAAAGCAGCCACCACACATCTGCATCCTCATACCAACAGCACAGGGGAGACACTCTTGCCACACAATGGTGTTACAGCATTTGCTACACTTTGCCAGGTACCTCGAAAGCCGAAAGCACCAAGAATGAACATTGAACTACCCAGGATGACCTACAATTCTGTATTTGTAATGCACAGAGGCAGTTTCCTTGCATACTCACTACATACCATTCCTCAATGTCACCCAAACATGACTGCAGTGTGCTACAAAGCTCCATCTAAGTTTTCTTTTCTTTACTATCACTCTTGTTCCCAATATTAATACAGTCAAGACCAGTCTGTTTAATAAAGTGGACTCTATGGGCTTACAAGATTAACAGCATAAGTCATTACTACTTCTAAAATTACATCTTGAAATCAGCTGAAGAAAAATATTTGATGATTGGATAGACATAAACCTGTGTCAAGAATTTGTGTGCACGCTATGGGGCAGAATTAACCCACCAAATTATTAAGAAATCCTTTAAGTAAAAATTATTTTCATAAAGCAAAATTTGAAGTATTTCTTCCCCTACTTTTATGCAAAACATTGTGTTTTAAGTGCCTACAGGATTTTATCTCTAAATCACATATTCAAATCTGCATGATGGAAATATATTTAAATATAACATTTTAATCTTGCTTTGCATTTGAACTTTTAACGGCTTTTCCAGGAAAGCAAGTGTCTCATTAGTCCTTTTAGCCATTCTACCCCATTGATATGCAAGAAAACAAGAATCCTACATTACCTTTCTTTTTACAAGTATTAATTACATCTACATTGCTTTTTAATGCAATATACATCTAGTGTGATTGAGTCTTATCACTTTTTAAATATCATACAATAATTCACTCCTCAAGCGCATCGGGATCTGTCAATATAGAGTTAACTCCAGCTGGAGGCCAATTACAAGTGGGGTTCCCCAGGGCTCAGTGCTGGGTCCAGCCCTGTTCAAGGTCTTTATCAACGACCTGGATGAAGGCATCGAGTGCACCCTTAGCAAGTTTGCAGATGACACTAAGCTGGGAGGAAGCGTGGATCTGCTGGAGGGTAGGGAGGCTCCAAAGGGATCTGAACAGGCTGGACCACAGGGATGAGACCAATGGGATGAGGTTTAACAAGGCCAAATGCCGGGTCCTGCACTTGGGGCACAACAACCCTGAGCAGCTACAGACTAGGAGAAGTCTGGCTGGAAAGCTGCCAGGAGGAGAAGGACCTGGGGGTGTTGGTTGACAGGGACTGAACATGAGCCAGTAGTGGCCCAGGTGGCCAAGAAGCCCAATGGCATCTTGGCTTGGATCAGAAACGGCGTGGCCAGCAGGTCCAAGGAGGTTATTCTCCCCCTGTACTCGGCACTTTTGAGACCGCACCTCGAATCCTGTGTTCAGTTCCGGGCCCCTCACCACAAGAAGGATGTTGAGGCTCTAGAGCGAGTCCAGAGAAGAGCAACGAAGCTGGTTGAAGGGGCTGGAGAACAGGCCTTATGAGAAGCGCCTGAGAGAGCTGGGGGTGTTTAGCCTGGAGAAGAGGAGGCTGAGGGGAGACCTTATTGCTCTCTACAACTACCTGAAAGGAGGTTGTGGAAAGGAGGGAGCTGGGCTCTTCTCCCAAGTGACAGGGGACAGGACAAGAGGGAATGGCCTCAAGCTGCACCAGGGCAGGGTCAGACTGGACGTCAGCAAAAATTTTTCACAGAAAGGGTCATCGGGCACTGGAACAGGCTGCCCAGGGAGGGGGTTGAGTCACCTTCCCTGGAGATGTTTAAAAGACACGTAGACAAAGTGCTGAGGGACATGGCTTAGTGGCAGAAAGGAATGACTCGATGATCCTGGAGGTCTTTTCCAACCTGGTGATTCTATGATTCTATGATAATATCCATTCTACGCTTGCTTCCACAAGATAAACAAGCTTCTACAGATGCTGGACATGCTAGACAACATCCTCCCATAAAGAACATCCTTCAGAACCTACACTTAACCTCATAAGCTTTTCAAATGCAGTCGACCCAGAGTCCTGTTCCGTTTCCCTGATTTTGCAGAGCAAAAGCCTGGACCCTGAAGGAGTTCCAGTGTTGGGTTGACAAACTGTTGGGGCAATCTTGAAAGCCTCACTGGGAACCTATGCAAACCTGGAAAAGCAGACAAAACCTCCTCAGTTTAAGGAAAAAAAAAATTCATTCTTTTTTTTTTTTTTTTAGATTGGGGAAGAACAATAAAACTTCTTTGCAGTGACAGCAAGTCTGAAACAATTATTCCAAACTGAAAGACAGAGTTCTCCACACCCTTGCTAAAACAGTACTGAAATCATGAGTGATTAAAAGCTAAAACATTTCTGAACAACAGGAATTGTAACTATTGCCTCTGGGAAAATGTAAACACTGGCATCTTCTCTGCAGTAATCGTTGAAAGTAACAGATAATTAATGTAGTCTAGGATATTATGCCATATTTTTAAACTTGTTTTCTGGTATAGTCATACACAATCCACCTTGACTGTATTCCCAAGTCACTGCAGTTTGCAAAGTCCTGACCAATGCTACTCATAATTTACTGATTCCTAGGTATGAGATTACCAAAACAAAATTTAAACTTTAAAATGGTCAGTTTTAAGCCACTTTTAGACTGATAAAAATCAACCCTGTCTGCATTTCAGAAACATTTTGTGATAAGTGGTAATCAAATACACAGCTAAGACTGGTTTTGTTTTAGAATGATACTACTGAAATGCAGCAGACTTAAGCATTATTAAACAAGGGACTCAATTGTCCAAAGCAAACCACCAGGAAAAAAAAGCAACCCAACAAAACCATTTTGAAATGTGAGTTAATCACCTCCCAAAAGGCTACAAGAATATGTTTATTATGGGCAATTTGCAAAGATGAACGTTACAAACTTCCTCCCTTCCTCAAAAGGCTTTCAGGGAAGCATCTCTCCAAGGAAGCTTCTGGACATCACAGTAGCTCAAAACGAAACCTATGCAAAAAACACATTTGGCTTTGAAGCAGCACGGAGTTTCATGCCCTGCACATGAAAGCAGACCACAGCTGTTAGCAAATTCACACGCACATAGATTTTTGCAAGGAGGAAGAGCTACCACCAGCAGGCTGATCATTTTTAGCACAACCGTTGAAAACACTACATAACACTAACAGAACTGGCATTTACCTTTCCATGCAGGGTGACTAATTATAAGATGCTTTCTGCTGGCTTGTGAAGGCTTCCCTGCTTAACCAACACATTGTGCTCCACTTCATCTGTCCTTCCTCCTGAGAGACACCATCACTGCCACCACTAAAACACTTCATACTGGTGAGTCGGGCAGCATTCCCACATTACTGCTGCCTGAACGAACACTCTTGGTGAAAACCACAGACCAGAACACACTTGCCTCACAGCCGAGATCAGGGTCCTGTCACGCAAGGGCAAAGGCAGTAAGAAGGCAAGATTCACGTGCTGTTTCTGCAAAGTCAGAGGCACTAACAGCACGATCAGGGATAATGAACTCACAAAATTGTTCCTAGCAAACACCACAGCTGTTTGAGCTCAACCTACTGCTCTTGTACAATCTGCATTAACAAATACTAAGCTATAACAAGCGTCAGCTGTGGTCAAACACAGCATGCCTGTGTTTTGGAAGCATCAGTTTCAGACAAGAGTCCTTTATCCTCCAAGAAGGTGTTTTCCATTCTCATACGAGTTAGTCATCCTAAAACAATAAGGGGATTTAAGTGACAAACCAGAGAGAAATAAATCGAGAACCCTGAAGAACTCGGTAATTAGAAGCACAGGCTCCAGGATGCGCCAGGAAATTAATCAACATGCAAGATAAATGCAGCAGTTAACTAGAAAACATGAGCAGCTCAGAAAGGCACCTAGACCTTTTTCCCCTGTCTGATGCTTGTAGGGTCTGGACCCTCTGAAGTGCCTCTGGGGTTACGTTCCCTAAGGAGCGTGGGGTCCTGGCCTCATCGTAAGCTGCCAGACCCAAAGGTAAAGGAGAGAAAGCAAACAGCAAAACACTGCCAGAAAGTTGCCTGGGCACTGGACCTTGCTGTAGCTATAATGTGCTTTTCATTTGCAAAGCTTCTCCCGCTTTTCTTTATAAATATTATTCCTTTACATGAAACGGGAGACGGGGGTGTGAACTGTTACAACCCATGGCTCTGATTAGGCTGCAAGAAATATACATGAAAAACACTCCACATGCACCCTTAAAAGACTCTTATGAACCTCACATTAGTCTCTGCAAGGTGGGAAAGAGTTCATATTCTGCATCACACCTTGAGAGAGAGAACCTGTTCTCCACAGCCCACAGGATCCCTCGCCCTCCAACAGGGGATGACCTGCCTCCACGGCAGCATCTGCTCCATGCCACATGGTATTTCGAGCTGGGCAATTACACACTCAGATCTTTAAAAGTAGCTTTTATAAGCATCTATTTATAATCAAGTTCCAAACTCCCCTCTGAGAGAAGTATAACCTACAGGATTATTTTTGTTCCAGGAGCACAAAAGTGAAGGAGGAGGGGGTAAAAAAAAAACAAACAGAAAAAGCCTTTTGGGTTCAGCACCTGTGTATGCTAAATGACTTCATGATTTATGCATGGCAGAAATCTTCACAGGGGGAATAGCAAAGTGAATCAGCCAGGCAGGGTCTCTACAGCCTGCTTTTAGGAGGACCTTTTTTTTGAAAATGTATTTTAATTTGATCTTTTGATTTATATTATATGATATGGTATATTCCCAGTGTTTTCTAGCTGGGTATATTTCAAGCAGAGAACTCTGCTTCAGCTTCCACCTTGCCCCTTCCCATATAAATGTGGCAATTAGCACAGAAAAATTAGTCAATTATGCCATATTTCACCTTAAACAAAGCAGCTCAATAAATAACACACCATTTAATCTGTACTCGACAGCCAGAGAAGAAATACAGTGTCTCAGTAACATGCTTAAGGAGTGTCTGAAATGCATTCACAGCCCTTGATGGAAGCCTGTCCTTGTCAAACCCACAATCCATATTAATGCTCAGTACTGTGCTTTTATTCTCCATTTTATTAGAGCTCATCTGCTGATCAATGAGGAGTCCCTTGGAATAGCACTTTGAATTTCAATGTCAACACAGCAGTACTGTGGTAATGATCAAAAATATTTACATATTGCCTCATTGATCATGGGGTGTTCTTTTCCAACCATCTGGCTATTGGGCACTATTTTTTTTTTAATTTCATTTTATTTTTTAGGGCTTTAAATAGTTGTAAAGTGGGTTAGTTGAATATCTTCACAGCTAACATCCAGCATTCCACCTGAATGAGGTTCTCCTGTTATTTTTACCCTAGAACATCAGCCATAGCATTAATCAACGTCATCCCATCTCACAGAGGGGAAAAACATAATTTTCTTAACAAGGACAAAACAAAAAAAATGACAAACACCTGCTCCCTGCTTACTAGAATGATATGCCAATTCAGCTACAAGGTCTCATTTCTAATGTGACTCAAGGGTGTCACCATTTTGACAACAGATGAGTCAAATAGAAATATGCCACTCACTCTGCACTCGCTACCAGCCTTGAGATACAGAAACCTTGTAAAGGCTGTTTTTTCCACCTCCAGACAGAACACCTTATGATAAGAGCAGTGCTGAGTCCCCGGGCTCCATAGCGTGTACCTGTGTTAATGCTGCCTTTAGTAACTGCTCAAGCTACCCAAGCCAGGCGGTTAAGGCCAGTTGGTGGTAAGGATAAAGCTTAAGCAGGCAACAATCCATAGAATCATAGAATCATTAAGGTTGGAAAAGAACTCCAAGATCATCAAGTCCAACCATCAACACAACACCAAGGTGCCCAGGCTCTCACCCAGCTCCCTCGCTGTCGCCAGTGGCAGGCTGGGCAAGGCTCAGCTGGGACAGCATCCCACCCTGCAGGGCCAGGGACGCCCCCCTGTACCACACGGAGCACAAAACTGTGGTGAGAATCAGGGGTTCAACCTCAAGGAAACCCGAACAACAGCAACAAGCACCTTTCTACAAGGTGCTCCCAGCATCAACATGTGGCACTCCCCAACAGAGCAGAGCAGTTCTCATTAACCCTTGCCTAGCTGACACCAGGTTTCCACATAAAAATAACTTTTTAAAAAGCTCTGAAAATCTTCTCCACATACATTCCTCTAGAAAGCTGAATGGCCAGTTAAATTAAATATGCAAGAAAGACTGACAAGACCTACAAGTCTGCTGCAAGAGACCTCTGCAGCATATGTGATAAGAACATTAAAAAGGTGGTTCTCAAACAGCTGTCAAACTCATTTCAAGGGTTTGATGGTTTTTTTTGGTGCCTCCAAACCTATTTATAAGCAGAGCTGAGTTTCCTAGCTACTGGTGCCATAAACTTGATTTAGGAAGAACGGAAGGGAGTTAAATCATACTCTGCTTTTAAATCAGGAATAAAAATAGTCTCTCACCACAGTTTAGCTGATGGGTTTTGTTAACATTGTTTAAGGTAAAACATTTTTACCTCTTTTTTTCAGTTGTACTTTGATAAAAAGGAATAAAACACAAGTTCTGTCAGCAAAATGACAGACAAAAAGGAGGGAAGTGCTCCAATATATCTACCTTTGATAATACAGATGTTCTGTTAGACAATGAGATCTCCCCTCTGTGTCAGGCTCCTTTTTCGGCTGAGGCAGTTGTATTAAGAAGGACAGGTTTGCCAGATAAGTCGTGGCTGCCTCATCCCTGGAGGTGTTCAAGGCCAGGCTGGATGGGACTCTGAGCACCCTGATCCAGTGGGAGGTGTCCCTGCCCATGGCAGGGTGAGTGGAACTGGATGGGCTTTGAGGTCCCTTCCAACCCAAATCATTCTATGATTCAGAGTACTCTATGACAGACAAAGGCTCTCTCCCCACCAACGTCCTCTCTGCCTAGACTGCGAGATGGTTTTGCAGACACGTTGCAGTGTCTGGCTCTTGACCTGACAAACTCCACTGAAGGCCAGACACAGAAGGAAAAGCACTTAGAAAACATAGGGAGCAGTTTTCCTTACAGCTTTGCATAAATAATTACTGCTGTTGGAAATCAGTTTATAAAACTATATACCTGAGAAGTTTTACTATCTAGAGTCTTCTCCCTCGACCCCAACCCAGAGATGCTGCATTTCCAACACTACTATTCCTGCTAAGCAGAGCATTAAGCAGAGGTATCAAAGTCTATGCCCTCAGCAAGGCAAGTCAAACCATCTCTTGCTCTTCTAAACAAAATGATAGAAATGATAGATTAACACTGGGAAGCCAGAGCAACACAAAGAAGTTGTACTAAAAAAGTTAGTCCTTTTCCCTATCTGTACATACCCAGGAGCTAGAGGAGCAGAACAAAGCTCCCATGATCCAGGAGGAAGTGGTTAGAGACTTGCTTGGCCAATTAGGCAATTAGGGTATTGAAGGAGCTGGCAGATGTTCTTGCCAAACCCCTTTCCATCATCTTCCAGAAGTCCTGGCTGACTGGGGAAGTTCCACTGGACTGGAGGCTGATGTTGTGCCCATCTACAAGAAAGGTTGCAGGGAGGATCGAGGGAACTACACGCCTGTCAGTCTGACCTCAGTGCCAGGGAAAGTCATGGAACAGGTGATCTTGAGTGCTATCATAAAGCACATGTAAGAGAACTGGGTTATCAGGCCCAGTCAACATGGGTTCATGAAAGGCAGGCCCTACCAAACTAATCTCATTGCCTTCTATGACAAGGTGACCCGCTTAATGGAAGAGGAAGAGCCTGTGGATGTATCTTCTTGGACTTCCATAAAGCATTTGACAGTTTCTCACAGCATTTTGCTTCAGAAACTGCCAGCCTCTGGCCTGCACAGGTGCACACTCTCCTGGGTGGAAAACTGGTTGGCTGGCCGGGCCCAGAGAGTAGTGGGAAATGGAGTTAACTCCAGCTGGAGGCCAGTTACAAGTGGTGTCCCCAGGGCTCAGTGCTGGGTCCAGCCCTGTTCAAGGTCTTTATCAACGACCTGGATGACGGCATCGAGCGAACCCTTAGCAAGTTTGCAGATGACACTAAGCTGGGAGGAAGCGTGGATCTGCTGGAGGGCAGGGAGGCTCCAAAGGGATCTGAACAGGCTGGACCACGGGGATGAGACCAATGGGATGAGGTTTAACAAGGCCAAATGCCGGGTCCTGCACTTGGGGCACAACAACCCTGAGCAGCTACAGACTAGGAGAAGTCTGGCTGGAAAGTTGCCAGGAGGAGAAGGACCTGGGGGTGTTGGTTGAACATGAGCCAGCAGTGGCCCAGGTGGCCAAGAAGGCCAATGGCATCTTGGCTTGGATCAGAAACGGCGTGGCCAGCAGGTCCAAGGAGGTTATTCTCCCCCTGTACTCGGCACTTTTGAGACCGCACCTCGAATCCTGTGTTCAGTTCCGGGCCCCTCACCACAAGAAGGATGTTGAGGCTCTAGAGCGAGTCCAGAGAAGAGCAACGAAGCTGGTTGAAGGGGCTGGAGAACAGGCCTTATGAGAAGCGCCTGAGAGAGCTGGGGGTGTTTGCCTGGAGAAGAGGAGGCTGAGGGGAGACCTCATTGCTCTCTACAACTACCTGAAAGGAAGTTGTGGAGAGGAGGGAGCTGGGCTCTTCTCCCAAGTGACAGGGGACAGGACAGGAGGGAATGGCCTCAAGCTGCACCAGGGCAGGGTCAGACTGGATGTCAGCAAAAATTTTTCACAGAAAGGTCATCAGGCACTGGAACAGGCTGCCCAGGGAGGGGGTTGAGTCACCTTCCCTGGAGATGTTTAAAAGACACGTAGACAAAGTGCTGAGGGACATGGCTTAGTGGCAGAAAGGAATGGTTGGACTTAATGATCCAAATGGTCTTTTCCAACCTGGTGATTCTACTATGATTCTATGATTGACGTACACTTGCCTAATACTCTTCCCTCTCACAGAGATGTTTGGCATCTGTTGAAGTTAAAACTTGAAACAATGTTTTACAATCCAGATACTTGTTAGACAAAGTATGCGTCCCAAGAGTCTGGATAAATGATGCTTACAAACAAGTGATCGAGGGAAAACAGGCAAGCTATCTGCTCTTCTCCACTAGCTTGCTTTGGTGGACCCAAGGCTGAAAAGCACCATGCTGAAAAGCACCATGCTAGAGCCCTGCCCAACCAATAACAGCCCACCTGGAAACAAGGTTTCTCACAAGCCAAGCCACCTCACTAGCACAGCCCAGGAAGACTGAGTGTTGGACCTGAAGACGAGCAAAAATGGAGGCAGAAAAGTCCAAGGTTTTACTGTGTAGTGATCTGCAGCATTACAGATGTCTGCTACTGCTTTACCCTTGTTTAAAACAGAAGCAATTCTCTACTTCTGCTTGCAAAAAGGACTAAAAGTCAGCTACGGACAGCGCTACCACAGAGACGAGGATGGCAGAGAAAAAGCAAGTAAAAAGCTTTCCTCCCCCTCCTTTTCTTTACCACAAAATTTCTCCGAGTTATGTACAAAGTCGTATCCTGAACTCTCCCTCCAGTTTCACAGTTTGCAGTCAATTCTGCATTCCTGCTGGAGATGACATATGTTTAGCTTTCAGCATGTTTGGGCTAGAACACCCTCTGAACGTCACACGAGGTCACAGAGCCCACAGAGGGAAGTATTTCCAGCTGCAGAGACAGGCTAGAAGATAATAGACAGAAATATGAGGCTCCATCTCTATAGCACCCTTAAGAAATCAACCTACTCAGTGAAGGAGACAACTAAACAGCTTGGCAACGCCTACAACTGGTGCTCAACCTCAAATCCAGCAAAAAGATGTAAATATTTAGATTTCAATTTCTTCTGATACAATAAAAATAAAATGCCTATTTCCTGTTTTAAACAAACTAGCATTGAAATAGGTAAGCCACCCACACTGAGAAAATTATTATGCAGCATTTCTACCTTTAGGAGGAGCTTATTTAGGTTATAGTATTGATCTTGAGACAAATAACCATCACAAATGACATTATTCCCATTGAATTGTCTTCTGATGTTTATAAAATATAGTGACACCACTTGACTATATATAAATGCATACATAAAAATGTTTTGCTATTCATTCCAAACATCTAGTGGCTGATAGCAGCACATTATTTTTTTACCTCTGAATAAACATTCACAGCTATCCAGGATTCTCTGTGGACTGATAACTCTGACTCCAATCTAAATAATCTGAAAAACGCCCTGGAGCAATTCACTATGTCCTGAACTGGACTCTTTACGAGTTATCAACACTAGATGCAATGGAAGCTGAACAGCAGTTTACCATGGCTGTACAATAAGAACCTGAAATCCTTCTGTAACCTTTTAATGCACATAGCCTGGAGAAAAGAAGACTGAGGGGAGACCTCATTGCTCTCTACAACTACCTGAAAGGAGGTTGTGGAGAGGAGGGAGCTGGGCTCTCCTCCCAAGTGACAGGGGACAGGATGAGAGGAAATGGCCTCAAATTCCACCAGGGGAGGTTCAGGCTGAACATTAGGAAAAAATCTTTCACGGAAAGGGTCATTGGGCCCTGGCAGAGGCTGCCAGGGGGGTGGTTGAGTCACCTTCCCTGGAGGTGTTTAAGGCACGGGTAGATGAGGTGCTGAGGGACATGGTTTAGTATTTGATAGGAACGGTTGGACTCGATGATCCGATGGGTCTTTTCCAACCTGGTGATTCTATGATTCTATGAATTATGGGCCCACTACATATCCATAGTTAACAGTCATGCAAATATCAAACTTCTCTGGAGCTGAAGATAACATAGCCCCTAAAGCCCCAAGATACGCCAAAGCGCTCAACATGCCGATGTGATTACACACTCCCACCTTCCAAATGAGTTATTGTGCCGCTAAAGAGAAACGCCTTCTCAGGTCATTTTTCTGTGGGTTAAGTCAGCCAAGATGCTTGAATTAGCCTCTCAGAGCTCAGTGATCATTATGTAAGTGCCAGCAATCTAAACAAATCAGAGTTAACTTCCCTGTCCATTAAAAGAACCACTGCTATGATGATGAATTCCAGAACTTTCAGCTGTTCATTCACTATTAGCTTCCCCAAGTCCTCCCAGTTTCACTGTAGCCATCAGATGTGCCTCTCCAGCTGCAAACTACCACTTGCTTCATTACTGGATTGTCTGGACCACCACTGCCCCTGCCAGCCTATGAGAACTTGGCATGGGGGAGCAGACAGGGAGGTTAATTACAAGTTCCTGGATCTGATCTCTTACAGGAAACACAGCTGCTTAAAAGAACAGAAAGGATGGATGGCAAGCTTTTCCCTCTCTCCAACTTCCAAGCCCAACTGCTTCTCTGCAGAGGAGGGCTTTAAAATTCCTGCTTACAACATCACAGCAGTCACCAACCTCAGGTGTCCAAACAGAAGTCAGGACTGTAAAAGCTGTGCAGAGCTCTCACTAATCAAAATACTCCATATTCAGGGTTGGGTTTGTGAAAAATCCTCGAGGTCCACAAGGATGCCAATTTCTGGATGTTGTACCTCTTCAAATCTGTCTTAGCAAGATTTTCTGGAGACTGTTTAAAAGCCAGAAGAAAATTCTACTTTAGAGGCCTCAAGTACTGGCTCGGAAAGGAGAAGCCAAAGATCAGTCTTCCTATGACAGGAATACCCAGCCACCGCACTCAGGGTGCCCACGCTCCTACTCATGCAGCTGCATTCTGCTCGGCACCCTTCTTAATCAACTGAGGTGTTTGCTTTCTGTCCCTGCCCTCCATGGCATTCTGGCTGCAGAGTCAGAGCACTGGTATGTGCCCTCCTGCCACGCAACAGCCAGGAGGATGCAGGAGCAATGACCTCACCATCTTCAGAGCACCCTGCCATGGCTGACAGCTCCACTGTAGCTTTCCACTCTGTTCACTGACCTGAGCTGCGTTAATCACCAAACCCAAAATCACCATATCCTTGCTAGCATCCCTTGCATATGAGAGAGCCCACATGTAGGAGATGCTGTTTTCCACCTCAGCGAGAGGCACCAAATTCACCTCCTGGATAATCTTTCATTGCACAGCCACCACCTCCTTGCTGTCATCTCCTTCCCTAGGCCCAAGTATCTCCGGGCTAGTTTTTAGCCCTATGCTTATTTGATTTCTTCCTGGTCTTTCACAATAAATCATGCAATTCCCACATACACTCAGTAACTATCTCCACTTGCCTAAGCAACCTCTTATTTCTTCTCCTGTCCAAAGCTTGAACCTGTGTCAAACGCACTTGGGAAGGCTTGCGGGAGTGAGAAGCAACTCTGTCTCCAGACACCATCCTCTCTCCAGAGATCTCCTGCATCCTCACAACCACCCTTCAAAAGGAAAGAGACCAGTAGAGAAAAAGTTATCAGAGTTCTTCCATGGGATTTACTGAACCACTCTGCTGTGAGCTTCAAAAGGATATATATTTCTTTAATTAAAATACACCATCAAACCAATCACTGCTGTGAAACCCCTCTGCCTGTGGAAAATCCACAAAGATGAATTCAGGAGTTCTGTCCACTGACTTGGAATCATGCTGATTAAAACTCCCTGGCATGATAGGAGCAGAGATAGCCCATGATAAATTGGTTTGGTCTTTTTACGTTATGAACATGTAAATATCATTCATTATTTTGTTCATACAAAATTCTGTAGGAGTCCCAGCACTGACACGATGATTAAAGAAGGCACATTCCCTTTCAGTTCACAGACTCCTCTGCCCCAGTACAATGTTGTGGCATTTGGATTTCCTCCAACACCCAGGAAACAATGTTAAAAATAATGTGTTTTATTTATGCCCTCTCTCTCATTAATTACTCCATTTCCATTGAGCTGAATACTATGGAACATTTTTGTTTAAAAGGCACTTTCAGGCTCAAAATTAAATTTAGATAAACAGAAATATTAATTGCATCATACCCTATGTCAGCTAGCTTTAAAATTAGATTAGAAGGCATCTTCAACATTTAAATAAACTGGCTGTTGAAAAAAACATGAGGTTTATATATCAAATTCTCTTTCTAAGAAAATAAAAGCAAATAGACACTAAAGTCTGTTTCTCCTCTCTCCTCAAATTGAGGTACGTGTCTCAAATACACGGAAGCCTAAAAGAAAAACACCATGTGAAAAAGACGTTTCTCAGTGGATCACACTGGTCCTAGAACAGGACACTGCTGTGAATATGCATGAATGGCACGAGTCAAACGACCCTCAGGAGCAAGCATCAGCTTTCACTTCCCATTTTCCCAAGCCTCCCAGTCAGGCTGCCAAGACAACAACTGAATTACAAGATTTTTATTTGAATGCCGCTTTGGATTAACTGGAGGAACCTTCTTTAAATTAGCTCCCTTGAAGGATGTGCTGCTTCCCTAGTTGGTCAAATCACGGAAGCAGTAACAAGTTGTGAATAAAAAGAGACCATTTATTTAAATTCAAAACCCCTCAGCAGGCCTATAAGTTGTAAGTTTTGAGAATTGCTATTAACAAAAAAAAAAAAAAATCAGAACAAGGTCTTTTCAAACTGGTTGCTGTCAACTAAAATGAGAAGTTAGATAAAACTCCCATGTGCCAGATGGTAAATCACAATAAATGCTTGGGCTGTTAGATGCACAACAAGCAACAAATGCGTTGAAATACACCATCAGCAAACCCAAAATAGAAAGGATATTTCAATAAGAAATTAACATAAGGGAGAAAGATCCTCCTGAAGCTCCTCAGAATCAAAAGTCATATATTGAGGGCTTCTCACTTTACTCACTACCTCACACAGGCATAAGGAACAAAGTAATAGTTCTAGCAGAGTTACCTGAAGCAAAGGGCTACAGTCAGCAAAAGCCTCTGAGTTAACTGTTTAGACATCATTTACAACCTTTTCTGCCAAGCTACTTTAAAAAAATATTGTTAAAGGATACCAGGGAATTGTTTACTCAAACCATTACTGTTTCCTAAACACAAATGCAAGAAAAAGTTATGTTAATAAGATAAACAGCTGCTACTATATGCTGTTTATTTAAAAGCATCTAAGGGCCATAAAGGGAATAGTAAGGGAATTAAAAAGCATTTTTATGCATGAAGAAGGCTAACATCCGTACATTCATTAAAGTGTATCAACCGAGCTTTTAATTAAAGTTAGTGACAGAAACTTAAATATGATTAACAAAGCCTAGCAGCCCACCAGAAGTCTGCTCTATTGAAAGCAAAAAGCACAACCTGTGTTTCCAGGCCTTCCCTGCTCACTTCTCTTTCCCTCTTGGAGATGCTGCCACAATCAGAACACATTGGAAGGACCATGAAGCAGCATTCCTGTGAAAAACAGCAAGCCAGGACAAGCCTGCAATCATACTTCCATGCTTGGCCATTCTTTATTTTGTATATCCCAAGGAGGCATTTCAACTACTGAACAGCCTGGGGCCAAGACAAGGAGCTGGTTATCTGTCAAAATAACCAGCTCTGCAGCAATTTATCAACCACTGCAGGCGAGAGGTCTGCCAGAGGCCGGGCAAAAAGGCTGCACAACACACAGGAGTCTCCTGTTTGACAGTGGGCAAAAATCCCTCTGAAGCCAGTGCCGAAATCTGTAACACAGCCAGTCTTCTTGAGTCACTCAGAAGCACAACACAGTCACGACAAAAATAAACTACGTGATTAGAATACAGTGCAAGCAAAAAGATGTGGGCATCGAGACAGAATTAGAAGGCAATAGGAGGATAAGGAGTCCTACAGGACACAGATATATCAACATGCAATCAAACCACATCCTGCTTAAGTCCCAATGTCTGCAGGCTCATCTGTTACAGCTGCCCCATGGAGCTGCTGTCGGGTACAGAGCTGAGCACGTGCAGATTAGGTTTTCAAAAACTGGAGATATTTTTTAGCACCTTGTTACCCACTTGGCTGCTTCCAGACACACAGATCGTGGAAGTTCTCACTTTAGAGCAGACACCAACACAGGAAGAAGCCTCATTTTACTTAAATACACAAATTAAATAAATTTTCTCTCAGTCATTGCATTTTAGCATAAAATGCGACAGGATTGAATTGCAGGGCTGATTGAATAGGACTCTGCTCCGAGGGGGTCCCCACTCCCAGTGAGGCGAGAACCTTCGGGCAGCCCTCCGCGCTTGCACCTCTTCAGTGAATCGAGGAAGGCTGGGGAGAAGGTGAAGGAAGGATTGAACCCCCACAACAGCCGAGGAAAAAGCCATTCATGCTGTAGGCCGGTGGCATGGGCAGCATCAACCCCCTTCAGAACGGAGCTGAGGGGTGTTCGGGGGCACCACGACGGGGTGACGGGGAGGCCAGGGGAAGGGACACCAGGCCCAGCATCCAGCTGAGGGAAGGGCGCGCTGCTCCGTCTGAAGGGAAAATTCTTCCTCCTGCCTCCCTGAGCAGAGGTAGCGCCGTTTCCCAGTCACCCACCCCGCAGTCCGCTGGCCACAGGGGCGTCAGAAAAGCCCTCGAGGTTCTGTCTCGGCTCTAACTACCCAAGGGCGTCTCTCCTGTGAGGCCACCGGGCTCGAGCCTCCGCTCCCCCGTCACCGCCGTGAAATTCAATCCTGAGAGATGTGGAGGCTGCGGGAGGAAGGAGGGAAGGAAAATGGGGAAAGAAGGAGGGAGGCTGGAGAAGGAAGGAAGGAGGGAAAATGGGGAAAGAAGGAGAGAGGCTGGAGAAGGAAGGAGGGAAGGAAGGAGGGAAGGAAGATGTAGAAAGAGGGAAGGAAGCGAGCACGCTGGGGAGGGCAAGAGGCTGGGGAAGGCCGTGGGCTCCCCACGGTCCCCGCCATCCCGCGCCGCTCGCTCCGCGTTACGAAACGCCCGCTGGCCGCAGCGGCGCCGCCGGGCCCCGCGGGGGCTGCGGACGATGCTCCCCGGCACCGCCGCACAACCCTCCGCTCCCCTCCGGGGAACCCTCCCCGCCGCCGGGGTCCCGGTGCCGCCCCCCCAGCCCCACGCACCGGCCGCTGCCCGCGGGTCGCTGCCGGCCGGGCCCGCGCTGGCATCATCCGCGGCGAGGGCGGCTCCTGCCCGGCGGGGGGAGGTGAGGCGGCAGCAGGGCCCGGCGCTCCCCGGCCGCCCCGCTCCGCTCCGCTCCCGCCGCCGCCGCGCCCCCTGCCGGCAGCGCGTGGGAAAAGCAGCGAGGACGTTCGCTCTGCCGCTAAAACGTTTATCCTGAAAAGGTTTGGGGGCGAAAGGACCGCAAAGCCCATCCAGTCCCCCACCCGCCGTGGGCAGGGACACCTCCCGCTGCACTCGGGACTCCTGCCCCATCGACCCGGCCCGCAGTGGCCCCATGGACGGGGCAGCCTGGGCCGTGGCCTCCCCACCTGCACAGGAAAAAAGTCCTTTCTAGTATCTAATCCAAATCTCCCCTCTTTCAGCTTAAAGCCGTTGCCGTTCCCCTTCCCCCTCTCTCTGCACTCCCTGATCAAGACCCTCTCCCAGCTTTCCTGGAGCCCTTTCCCTACTGGAAGCAGCCCCAAGGTCTCCCTGGAGTCTTCTCCAAGCTGATCGACCCAAACTCTCAGCCTGGCCTCGTGGGAACGTGCTGCATGTTACTTTTAAGGATGCACCATTTCACTGCTTCTGTTCCACTCCAAAAATGTAAAATACTACCAGCGACCAGCCCCTCACTGAGTCCTGGACAATTGCAAACGTGCCAACCTCACAAGCGCTGCCCAGCTGATGCCACCTGTGAACTTTGTCCCCATCCTCAAGGGCTTATCAAGAGCTGCTCCTGTTTCTGCTCTTCAGAGGGTCCCAGCCCTACCCCTGGGCTCTGCCCCAATGCCAGAGCCAGCTGGCCTCATACCTGCGCCGCCACAGCAAGTTCTGCTCTGCATCTCAGCTCTTTTCAGAGAGGCAGATTATTCCTAAAGCTGTCACTGTACAGAGAGACACCCTTTTCTGGTTTTAAATTTGCTTTTAAAAGAAGTGGACAAATAGAAATGTTATTTTCCAAAGATTACATCCCAGAGGCGAAGGGCCTGTCATTTTATTATAAGAGAAAACTATTCTTGGGAGTGCCTGGCCTGAGAGAAAGAATAAAGCCTGGGGCTCCAAATCTTGTAGATCTGGAAAGGCAATAAATGCCTGCAGGGTGGCAGGTGGAGGAGGAAGACGATTTGTGTCCTCTCAGAGGAAGCATTCTGGCTCTTTGGAAGTCTGTATTTGTCCCAACTATGGAACAAAGCAATATGCTTGTATTAAAGACAAGTATTTAAAAGGGGATTTATTAAAAAAAAAAACCCAAACACCCAGGCCCACCAGTGTCTAGCAAAGAGCACAGCAAGGGCAGTTACATTCTCCACAGTAAACACGCACTTCATGTGCTGACCTTTGTGGCTCTTCTCATCTGATTTTCAGAAGCACTGAGCATTCAGGCCTCCCACTGATTTAATCTAGAACTGCAGATTTCCTGCCTCTCTGAAGATCTGGGCCGAAGGCACCATGCTGAACAGCTCATCCCAAGCCAGGCGTCCTTTGAAAAGGTTGTCCTAGAAGTTTACCAAGAGCAACATGCTGATTCCTTCCCCCTTTCGTGTTATAAGAGAACAGAAATAGCCTACAGAGCTTCAACAGATGGAGGAGGACTTCTGATTAAAAAATAAATTCTGACTCACAATTCAGTTTTCTGGATGCAATAAAAAGAATACATGAATATGAATAGCAGTGGAAAGAACAGAGTGGAGATAAAGAGGGGTTAGAGGGAAAGGCAGTGGAAATAGCTGAACCCATCTATCTACTTGGTTGCAATGTCTGTCAGGAAAATTCTGTTTGGTTTTGCTGTCAGGCAGATGAAATAAACCAAAACCATCAGTGGACTCCTAAAGTTTTCTAGTGATGGATTCCTGGGAAAAATCCTGCAGGCTGAATGAAAATTTTGAAGATTACTTTTAAAGCATACTTGTTAATAACTTAAGATGGTGGGGAAGCTTCTTTAGCTCAACTGTGGAGCTGCGCGTGGAAGTCAAGATTATTTTTTACTCCCTCAACCCTTTCTAAGTAAAAATCACAAGTAAGAATATGGAATACCATCAAAATTTGTACGTCTGTTCCTGTAGCTTGGAAATACATTTCAGCAAGTGATCTCTGAGCATTCAGGCGCCATTTCTACATTTTAGAGTAAAGGGACAAGTTAGTACTAACAGAGCTGACTTCTCAACTCCAATCCTGTGTCAACAGAACCCGCAGAACAGAACAGAATTTTTCAAAAAGACTGCATGGGTAGGACAGTTCTTCATCAAATATCTTAAAACACAGCATTCTAATTTTAGAACCAGACCTTCATAAGCTTCCTTTATGACAGCTATTCTGAGCTTTTAATCACATCATTGGTGGCTAAACATCTTGATCAAGGACAGAATTTGAAACACACAATATGATTAAAACCTACATTATCACTGATGTAATATCCCAGAGCCTATTATTGTTCTTGGGCAGGAGGAAAGAATCTAATTAAGCATTTATTTAATATTAAAATACAAACTGAAATATCAATGTTGAACAGTAATTCAGCAATATGCCAACAAGCAAATATGTATTTTTCACCAAGCAAAATGCATGTATGTTCACAAATAGAGCACGAATTTTATTTGGAAGTGTATGCAATCAGAACACTGGCACGGCCTAAACCCAGCCTGGCGCATTAGAGCAGTGACTCCAGTGAAGTAGCTCTAGTCCTGGAGTGTCAACTGGAGTTGAGTGGTTCACTGGGAGACAGGATGGCTGCTGTCAGTCTCATGAATCCTGGCACTCGTGGAACCAAAACACTACTTGCTGCAACTGTTAGGAGACATCACATAATTTAGAGGAATATTTTCCTAACACAGCCAAATAAGCAAAACAGACCTGTTTGCAGCCAGCCAGCCGTAATGAAATTATTGCTCACAGTTTTGTCACAATGAAAAATACCCATGTTATAAATTTTAACTTAAAAGGATTTACCACACAACAGTAATTATCTTTAACACAGGTAATTTGTGTTGCTTTTTGTATTAAAGTTCAAAATTTCCTATTGGCTAGTATTTACATACCATAAATATTTATAAAATGGTGAGGAAAACACAGTGCAAAAGGATAACACTGTTATTTTCTGAAAACAAGCTGCCTCTTAGTTTCTTGTTCTTATTATAAATTGGATATCACTATTTAAAAATAATTAATATTTCTAAAAATATTACAATCCAGGATAAATGTCAATTTCTTAAGTGTAACAAAAATATGTTTAAAATATAGGTGGCTGTTTGAAGTACAAAATATTGCTGCTTGTAAAGTGTAAGACGGTTGTAAAACTACTACTGACAGTTTATAAAAATACAAAACAATTTGCATTTACTGAGTGCATAATTACATATTAGTGCAAACAAAAACAAAGCATAATTGCATTCAAGAGAGAATTGTCAAAGATTTGCAGAGGTACGTAAAACATGAAATCTTTTCAGAGTCATGCGTATTGACCCCAAATCTCTATTAATCCTCTCCAAGCGATCTTCCAGGGCTTCCTAAAAGAAACAGTAAAAGAAAAGAAAGGAAAAAAAAAAAGGATTTAATAACATACAACAAAATCTGATGTTCCTTCTAAAATGAAACAACTACTGTTTTTCCTAGGTTAGGACTAGTATCCTTTTGGACACATTATTGGCACATGTAGGGCCAGACCTACACACTTTTCATATTATTTTAATGTATGTGTGTGTTTTTGTGGATTGTTGGCTTTTTTAAAATCATTTCAAGTATTTTGGGTTATTTTCCATATGATTTATGAAAGTGCATGAGATAAACCTGACAAGAATTACAACAGGCTGATAATTAGGGAGATACATTTAGCAATCAGGTGACTGCTGCCAGGAGTGGCAGTATTGGTTTACTGGAATGCACTTTTACTTTCAAATTGATATCAAGCCCTGAGATGACCATTTAGGAAATGCTGAAGTCATAGGCTTCCTAGAGATCTCTAATACAACTTCGAGACACTTTTTTTCTGAAGAAGGCACTCTTCTATATTCCACCTACACTACTCCCTTTTGCCTTCCTATTTTCTTCTTTATACTTTCAAGCAGATAAAAACAAACCAAATGAACAAAATCTGAACTTTGCACTATCTTCTACAGCACAACATCCTCTCTACAGCTTCAGGGATCTATTTCATAGTCAATGCCTTTATCAACCACTCAGTGTTATTGCAACAACACACTATTCTTGCAGTAATACAGAAAATTGCATCCCATGTACAAAAAATAGAAGATATAAACAGTCTTATGCAGAATACACACTACGTAGTAAGTACATATATACATATATAACACGTCCTTTTCCTTTATATGCATACATATATGCACACATTCACACAAAAGAGAAGTCATCTGTTTGTGGCTGGAGCAGCAGAAATTAAATGTTTGCAGAGGTAATTACTCTTTTCTGAATCACTTGCATACAAATTATTCAGATTGTTTTTACCTTTTACATAGCAAGTCAGAATGTGTTCATAATTAACTTGAAGTAACTTTCCCGTTATCTGCTAATGCAGCGAAGCCTAGAGAACATCTTTCATGCAGATTCAAAGTTCAGCCATATTTGGGAACAATTCTGAGTGGTATGAAAAAATTCTGACAGTAATCACCCTTACTACAGAGCGGAACATTCATTTACGCTGTACATCCTCGAATTGTGGAAGAGCAACTCAAGAGAACAGTCATAAATAGAAGCTTTTTCACCTGATTTAATCTTGCTTGCAAGGTCATTCTTCCACCAGAAGAAGGTATTCGACTCAATGCAGCCTCAATCTATTAACAGAAAATACTTCATCTGTAAATGCCAGTTTCAAGAGCAAATACAAGCCTTCCTAACTTATCTTACAAAGAGAGGAGTGAGGTGTAGAGATTACAGATACACAACCAATCCTGTTCTTAAACACTAACTTATATTACCATGACACTCTGCCATACAGAACTGATGCAGAAGTTAACATTCACGAGCAGACTCTCTTAAGGAAACTTTGAACAGAGCACTCCTTCTTGCAAGAACTACCTTCCTTCTTTGAAAGGCTGATTTAAAGCATTATCCATCAAGGAAGAAAATAAATTCACTCCAACCCCTTCCATTCACACTGTGTTTATGTTAAATTCCTTTAATGAAGCCAGGGACAGTAAAGCACCAGAGTATGGGAAGCAGAGTAGGAAATGATAATAGCATATTCCTAGGGTATCACTAAAAATAGTGTGTGAATCTCAGCCATGCACTGCAGAGGTGTACAGCTGCATGCCTTGCCTCTCATATAATAATTATGTTTTGTCGCAACTTCAAAATAAAAATAATCTTTGCCTGTTGCTTTTCTTGAGTCAGCTCATCAAAAAGCCTCTCTGTTTCAGCCAGAGTCTTAATCCTTGCTGCATACTTGAAGTCTCCCTTGAAAGGTGTCAGCGCTGGCTCATATTTCTGTGCTATGCTCCTCTCGTCCCAAGCTGTTGCTCTCTTCATCCCAGTATTGACAGATTCAGCGCAAGAGGCATGTCTGATATCTGAATGCTGCCTTCCTATCAACAAAATAGGAGTCCTCTTTATTTGTTTTGTAATTGTCTGTGAAATTGTTACATATGACAGAAAAAGAGACTAATAACAAGAAAAGCAATGTAACCTTGGAGGTACATAAACTGAGGAGAGAGACTATCAAAGCCTTGTTAAGCCTTTCAAGTGATCTTTGTAACACAGCATACTTTTTTGGTTAACAAACAGATTACTGTACTAATTAAGAATTACTTTTACTGGTACAACTTTTCTAAATATCATCAAGTAGCTTAGTTGTCATAAAAATACTCATCTAAATAGACACATCAATAAAAACAAAAGCAGAACATTGTGACAAGAATTACAAAAGTGAGAAAACATTTGGTTCAATAAGTCATTTAAAACATTGGAAGCAACTGGCTTTACTATAGTTACTCCTTGCTATCTGTAATGCAATGTTTAGCAATAGAATTTTTTTCGTATCACTATGTACATCCTAACGTAGACTCTACTAAGATACTCATTGCATGACTGACTTAAGCATAGGAAAACATATTGCCCTTCTTTCCCTATTTACTTTTGTTGTTCCATTGTGTTCACACACACAAACACATACATAAAAATAAAATGGTGTATGAATGGCATTACTCTGCCTACAGGAATAAATTAAGATTTAGAGGATTTTTTGAAGTTGTACTTCATAGAGTAAAGTCTCAGCTTTCTATTTAAGCAGCTGTTACAAACATGCAAGAAATTATGGTAAAAAAAGAACAGTTTTCTCCTCACTCTGACAGATTACCTTCTGTGTCATCTACTGACAGAAACTGGAGCCTTTTTCTTGTATTATTGTGCTGCAGAAGAGATGTAGGATCAGTTTCCAGGTCATCTAGAAGTATATCAAATCTACAGAGCAGGAAGCACACAATTACTTGCCAGAAATCATGTATCAAGTAATACAGTATTTTCGACTTTTCCACCATCTGGTTAAAGAAGCAATTGTTTAATTAAACATTTCTATCCCACAGGCATAGCAAGTCTTCTGATTACTGCTCATAGTACCACACCCCAAAACTCTCTTGTTTGCATGGCAAAATAACTCCTTCATGTGCCTTTCTTCCAAAGCAGGCCAAGCTGCCCCTCTCAAGCACACTGAACTCCCATGTTGTCATCCACAAGAACCATTAAAGTGCTGCTAGACATTCCTTCTTCATCATGCACGTCCTACACTTAAACCTTGCAGCTCAGTATGTCCTCAAACTCTACAAGCCTTGCAAAGCAAAGATCTCTATAGAAACCACATTATCTAATATAGTTAGCAGAAAGGTGAGTTTATTTTAATGTGCTAGAGGTGCCATGGCAGGTAGTTAGATACTAGTTTCAACTTTTATTTACACCTTCTGATAAGTAGCATGTAGATCTTGACCTAGTCCACAGACCAATTCTTCTGTAACTCCTTTGTCTCATCTTGGCAAATGCTGAAGATGGAAAAGCATTCTGGATTTTTTTTGCCAGATTTCCAAAAGTAAAACTTAGCTTTACATTCAGAAATCTTCACATGACTCATCTTCTAGGACTTTTAATGAACAAGAAAAAGCAGGAACAGTATTAAGCCTGCATAAAAATACTGCTGCTATAATAATGACAAGAACACAAACGTATTCACAAAACTGGTACCTTGTCACTGTGTTTTCATTTTTGCTAAGCAAATGGCTAAATCCAGGAGAGAGGTTTTCTTTTGGAGATCGTTTTGGGCTGTATGTCACAGACACCGGTGCCAACATTATCTCTCTTCTTGCTGCAAAAGACAAACTATGTTTACCTACCTAAAACTTCTCCCAATGCAGCACTCATGATCAGATCTTACATCTTAAAAGAATGCTTTACAAAGCTGTCTGTGTTTATTCTAGTTAAATGAAAAGTGCATCACCACATAAAAAAATAAAGATAGGGTTTCTGCATTATTCTAGCAGTCTGAAATAAACCTCATCTATAATCATAGAAAACATGAGAGTTCTAAGTTAGTTTTCACTTTTCTTTCTTCTAGAGCAGTCTTTCATTATTTCCTTCTACTTTTTGAGTAACACAAACCAAACTTCAGAAAAGCACTTACTTGGAGTGCTATTTGATTTCCTGTTTGAAGGAGGAAGAGACGATGATCTCTGGCCAGAAGGGGGGCTGTACCGTTTTGGTCTGTGTCGCTCTTTACCTTTCTCTGGGGAGCGGTTAGCAGCTAGAGAAGTTTCAACAAAGCCAATAGTTTGACGTCGATTTGATGTTTCTAATTAAAAGGAAAAAGTTGTTACATTAGTCATTCTTTTTCCATAGAAGAACTCACCAATATTGTCTCATATTCAGCTTTTATTGTACAAAGACTGCACTTAGTCTGTTTTATGTCACCCTATATGTGCTGTTTTGCCCAAGCCTCGCTTCCTGCTCACCATATTCATGAAACAAGAGAGTTTAACTCATGACAAAGGATGCTTTGCAGAGTGTGTGGGGGAACTGATGCTAAATAACACTGATTTAATAAAGAGACAGAGCAGGACAAAAGCATCTTTTGGTAAAGAGGGTTGAATACCCACCTGAACCATTATACAAGTATCTATGAAATGCTTTCTACTTACAAGGCTTCTTGAAACAATGCTGTTAAAAAAGCTCAGTGCAGTGCTACACGTGCCAGCTTTCATAACAACATACTGATACACCATTATGAGAACAAAACTTAAATGGATGTACAGCCAGACAGAGCTTTATTAGGACTCCATTAACTGCTTATAAATACCAAGTTCTTCTTAGAAAAAGAACATTAATTGCTCTCTAGCTTGAGACCTAACAGCAAACTTGGCATTCCCTCTATTTTAAACAAGTCACTTATCTATATAATTTTGGATTTTCTTAGCAAAATTCCAGAAGTCTGCATCCTAAAACTGTTTCTATCCCATCACTCAAGCCTGATGGACTTTAATGCTAAGAAAACCAAAACCAAAAGACATGCAAAGATAGAAAAAACCAATAAAGACAAGTTCAGGAATATAAAAATAAAAGTTACTAGCTGTCGTGTCGTCTTTTTCTGTCTGTGTACCCCAATCTTTAAATGCTTTTCCTTCTTCAAGTTCTTTAAAGGCTTTTATAATTGGTGCTTCTGACATCTCTTTTTCTTTCTTTTCTATTGTGTTTGTTGAAGAGCCTTCCTCAGAGGAGTCTTTTTCAGGAGGAGAATGGTGCCTTATAGAATGTAGGGCAGTGGAGAGGAAGAAAAAAGGATCAAGTTTTATTTATTTTATTTCCTATACCCAAATACTAGCTGAATAAACAAAACCTGTAGAAATTCAGATTGAAATTCAGTCATCAATGCAAAAAATTTTAAGGGTGTTTTTAGTTCAGATAAGAACCTCAAAGGATTTTGTTATAGACAATTTCAGAATCTGAAGTTGAACAACATGAGCTAAATTTGGTGACTTCACGTGTTGTTAGAACTAAATAAATTCTGACAGAAGCTTTAGAAACTTTTGAGGAAGAAGGCAAACCACTGATAAATTACATTGTAAATTACACCAGAAGCTTCACACTGGTGGAAGGCTGTAACTAACCACTAGAGCTCACATCCAGTACAACACGGCACACGGTGTCTGGACTCAGTAGAACTGGACACAACTCAGAAGGAGTGAAGACAGTGGCACAAAATGTAGTTGAAGCTTTCTGATATTTCAAGGAAGGTACTGAAGGATGCTGCTGCTTGCTTTATAGCAGGTTGGTGAAGGAAGAAAGCTGCTTTGGTTTTAAGGAATTGATTTCATCTACAACATTCAGAATTTTTTTGTTTAGAACTCTAGTTAACAAGTACAAAAGCTAAAATATTAATCTAGTCAATCCTGGATAAAACTATTTTTAGAAGTGTTCAACTTCACAACATAGTGGAGACTGAAAGAAACCAACTCACCTAGAAGGAATGTAGGTTTCCTCTAATCTGTTATCCCTAGGGCTCTCCTGGACATCCAAAGGCTGGCCAGTGAAGATGGAATACTGTGCCCCTGGTATCAGCCATTTTCGCCTGCTGACATCAGGAGCTGACAGTTTGCTGTGAGAATAAAAAACTTCAACATTATGAAAGGCTTTAGAACATTTTCAACATTATGAAAGTCAATCCAGCTATTTATTCTAGTTAAGCAGAAACAATAATAAATATACAATAAACTTGTAAATACTGTGGAAAAATAACTTTTAAAAACATATTTGTAAATAAAAAATACTTTTAAAAAACTATATGTTGAGGTTTCAGTCTAATTTACATGTTAGGCTCAGAATGCAGAACGCCACAAAGATCTTCTTCCAAGTTAATGTGCTTATTGAGACCAAGGTTTGATTAACAAGTAGTTCTCAACCAATTGAACAAAAACCTTTTGGTGCAGATTACTCCATAGTTCAGAGCACCTGACTCCACCTTTCCCTTTGACACCATTTGTTAGAAAAATAAAAACCAAAAAGCTCAAACAAGAAAAAGTCACTGTTGATGATCTGAGAGATAGATACTAACTAATAAGCATCAATGAGTTCATTATTATCTTGAAATGTCAAGAGAAAATTGTGAGTTTCATATGCAGGAAAGTAGATGATAATTAGCAAAAAGGGTTCTTGCTTACATGAGACATGAACCCTGATTGCTATTCTGTAAATCTATCCTGCTGTGTATTCAGTTGGAATGAGGCTTTCTCTGAGCCTTTGAGATCAGCGAGGGACAGATTAACTTCCAATCCCTTTTGGCTTTTACATCCTCCTCCCTGGTGAACACAGCCTGATCTTGCTTTTCTCTGCTTTTCTTGTTCAGGTCTTGCTTTTCTCTGTTCACTGTTGAGCTCTAAAGAGAAATCTGTCCCTGTAATATGTTAGTACATAAATTACTTGCACCTGCACAATTATAAAAAATCAGATCCCCCTCAAAATACCACTGTTCAATATATACAAATGGACATCCACAAAATACATCACATTATCATTTTGTGCTTCCCAGCAACAGTGCTGAACTGGCAGAAACAATGAAGAAGCCATAATAAAGTAATAAAAACCCAAAGGGTGACAAAGATTTTCAGGTCTTCAAAAATTAAAAAAAAAGAAAACCAAACCAAAAAGAACCCAAAAAAACCCATAACACAAGCCAACTTCAATTTCCTTAACAGAAACTCACAATTAAAACTAAAGTATGCATTCTACTCTCAGGATACCTGTACAAGCTATGTTTAGAAACATAAGAAGTAGTCAGCCAATCAAATCAATCACAAAGAAAACCTCAAATGTCTAGTCAGACTACTAGATTTTATTTCCAAGATCTTTGTTGAACATGGGAATTGTACTCGGCTGAGCAACTGAGACCTATCAAACACTCATTTGGGAAGACTAGAGAGAATCTGCCAAGTCACACATACATTATCCAAAGTAGTTACTTGTTTTTAATAATTACTTGGCATGTGAAGTTTCTGGATTACGTTGTATGTTTAATCCAGTTTAGACTACAAACTGACATCAAGCTGATCCATCTTTAGCCAAAACACCAAAAAGTATTCTAACACACATAACCTGGTTTTACATTGTTGGACTATTCACTCACTTGGCACAAGAGGTTCTTAAACAACTTTCAGTAACATGTCGACGTTTCAGTGTGTTTTCGTGTTCCACCTGCTTGAGCTGAGCTTCAAGTTTAGAAATTGTTCTAATGTGGAAGTAACCAAGATACATTATGAGATTATTTAAATGAAATAAAAGATATATCATATTTCTTAGAGCTTACTTCTATTCAGATAACCTGAGTGAAGGTGAAGAACAAGAACAAATACTATATTTTAATCTACATATGTATGCAAATATGTATATAAATATGTATTTTAATTCCAAGTTACATAAGTTAGGTGGCCTAGCTAGACAGACACGACCAGGAGACATTGTTGTGGATCAAAGCATTCACCTCAGAGGGGTTGGGGGAAAACAAAAACAAGAACATTTTCCCTCCTTGAAATGATGTGCTTACAGAAAGGTCTCCCTGACTCTGGATTTAACAAATGGCTCCTACCCTGTGTCACTCAGGTAACCCCACCAATCTCCTCCTCCAGCTCTTCACATGATTTTCCCCTCTCCCACATACTGCAGTCCACATCTTCAGTGAACTAGCCTTGGGCAATGCAACACAATCTTAGGCATTCCCCACTTAATAAGACAGAAATACAGGGTTTTGGAGCTAAAAATAAAGAAATCTCATTTTCCACTACAATTTCCTCAGTCTGGAATAGTCCCAAGCCAGCAACACTAAGAAACAGGCAGGAAAACACAGATGCACCAACAGAAATACTTGACTAAACACCATCATTTCCTCAACAATCCCCAAAAAACTGAAGGCAGAGTGGGTTTGCCTTCCTCTCATTCCTCTCTTAAATTCTTCCTATTCATTCTCTCTGTTCTTCTTTAAAAAATCAGGTGATCTGAGCAGAAAAAGGACTGTGACATCTCCCAAGTATCACATTTGCTATTTTTCAGGTTTTGGCTGAAGACTCTGCACAGGTTAATGTTTGGTGGCAATGACATTTGGAGTTAATTTCGGTGTGAAACTTGTAGCCACGTTTCTAGAAGAATCATCAAAAACCATGCATAAAAATAAAATTGTTGTAACAATCCAAGTTTCAGCTGCTCATATAAAATTACAGCAGCACATGCTCCCAAAAGAAGCCCAAAGGGAGATGAATGACATGAAACATCACCTCATTATAGTACTACAATGTCTGCCCTAGAACCCCTTCAGATGTTCTCTCTTCCCAAATCTCTACCCTTTCCAGAGCAAACGTGCTGTTTAACACCCTCAACAAAGAATGGCTGAGAAATCTCAGGCTAGAGGATATATTTATAACAAGAAATTATCTTGATGTTTGATGGTCAAACACATCTTGCTTAGGGCCCACATAGAAAGTATAAAGCTCCAAGGATTTCTGTTCTCCCAATCAAAAAATAGATTCAGGTAGCATGAGGGACATCCATAGGAGATATTATTCCTGCTCTATACATGGAACACCTTTCTCTCTTTTACTCATGCCTAGAAGCCATAATCTTGAACAGCAAACTCCCATCAGCATCCTCACACTCCTGAAAAGCAGGACAGAGATAGGTTAGCTGAAGATGGGGGCTCCTGAGAAGTCAACTGCAGCAGTAAGAGCTTGAACAAGGAACTGGCTGATCTTCCTGAGTGACAACAGTCAGAAAGGAAGCAATTAATTACATCCCACTGGAATGGGCTGAGATTGATGAAATAGAAAAAACAGGTATCCTAAAATAACAAAGATTTTTACAGGATATACAAAGTAACAAAGCAACATGAAATGCTTCATAAGATGCAATTATACTTGCAAGATATACAGCCTTCATAATCTAGAAGTAAACATTCAGGGCACAGCCTACATTTCATTGTTAAAATTGTAATAAGACAGTTTCCCATTTACCTTTTCAAATCAGAAATCTGCGTGTTTGCATCAAGCAATTTGTTTTCAGTTGTATTTAATGTATCCTACAAGTACACAAGGAAAAAAGGTAAATAGCCTAGAAACTACACAAGTGTATTAAAAGAGAAGTTAGTAACTCTACACTGGTCTTGAAGACAATACATTAAGTACACCTTTCTATTTGAAAGGGAGGGTGATTCAATTTCTTTGGCTTTGACTTTGCAGCCTTTCTGTTGTCTGTAACTGGAAAACAATACATTCCAAACTCCTCTTTTTCCCTCCAGGGGTCTAATGATGTCATAAGAAGCACTCAGTTAAAATAAATATGGATCTTTCAGTTTGATCTTTTTCAAAATACTTAAGTTTATTAAAACACCAAATATGCAAAATGCATAATAATATGCCATAGAATTAACTAGCATGTACTTACCTTTACTCTTTCATGTTCTTTTCCAAGGGACTCATATTCTCCTAAAAGCTAAAACAAAACCAAACAAAGACCACAAAAACCCACACTGAGACCATACACAAGTAACAGTTTTGTTGACTGATGTAAAATGATCTAAATCATTTCTCTACAGTATGCAGAAGCCCTACAGGGGATACAGAGTGCACTTTAATAGCACTTCTTAAGTTCTTGCATCTTCCAACAGGAACAAAAAGTTATAGGCAAGACAAGAGGAGACAGAGCTACTTAGACAATGTATTTTTAATTTTCAAATTATTTCTCTCTAAAGAAACTGAAGGAGTTAAACGAACTGATAAAATTAGTCACTGACTTCAATGCTGACTTTGTATTTTGAAATTTTAGTTGTAAAAGAGGAGCCAAAGCATGAAGTAACTTTTCAAGCTAATATTAATTTCCCCAATCCATTTAAATATTCCATAATGCTACTACTGAAGAATCAAAGAACAAATCCTTTGATTATTTAAAACTTGCTAAACCTGTTATTTGTGTGACTTCTAAAAATTTCAGTCCCTCACCATTAAGCTTAAGAGAGAAAAAATAACTTTCTAAAATGATTTCCTGTAATACCTCTAAAAATAAGATAAGAATACATGGAGTAATAAAATGTGTGACAGACTATGACAGGTGTTATCACATTGAGTGATGCTGCCTTAAACAATTGGTTTTAAATATCTGCTAGGCCTGCAGTATCACCTAACACCAAGACAAGAGTCAGTCAAATAATTTCTCTTCTCTTAGTTGAGCATCAAGACTTTATAATGGAAAACTTTGAGTAGTTTTCCAAAACACCCAGGTCTTGCCATGTTCTTAATCTGCTGTGCAAACGTGTACAACGTTGCCCATTTTCTTACTTACATTTTGAAACATTTTACTTTCTTCCTTTAGCCTTGTATTTTTATTATCAGACAACTTATAAGCCTTTTCAAATGCTTCCTCTAGATCTTTAAGCCTTGATTTTAGTCGACTGATAGTGTTATCCTTCTCTTTATTATTTGTGCGCATTTCTTCAACATGTTCTTGCAAAGCTTTGGAAGCACTACTGGCTGCATAAAAGCGTTCTCTCCAATATGCCTGCAGGAGGAAAAAAACTCATTAATTATAATGCTTACCTAGCAGATTTTTTATTGCAGTACAAACCATAATCTAAAGCTATCTAAACATAAAACAAGAATACATCTGTACATGAACTAAACAAGATTTTTGCTCATTTCTGTGATGTATAAAAAAGAATACTAAAAAAAAAGTATTTATTTTATAGGACTTAAAATATCCAGAGGTTAGGCCTTTAACCCCAACTGACCGCCTTGCTTCCCAGTACAGAAAAAAAGTTTTTAAAAGGTGGAATGGATTAGTCCAGCTATCACAACAAAATCCTTTGACCAATAAATGCAGCTACGCAGTCATAAGCAAACTGGTCTGACCTAGCCAGAAGGACTGTATTAATATATTTTGAAAGAAAATATTTTTGGCCCAGTAAAGATGAGATTTGCTTTTATCACAGCTTTTATCACTTTCTCACAAGAGAAAGTAATTAAAACAAAATAAATTTTTTTTAAAAATCTAAGGAGAAACATCATAAACACATCACAATATCTCACTCTTGAACATTGTTGGATCCCTGCTAATCTGGGAAGGTTGTTCATAAGCAAAGTGATGATTATTCAAGGAGAAACTCAACTGGAAAAGCCACTGGTGTAACATATTGGCTGATGTGATATATTAAGGAGAAAGGGTTAAAATAGAGAAAGATATGGAAACAGATCAGCTTGGTAACAAGTGCATGTTGTTACTCTTTTAGTGAAAAAGCAACTTGATTTAAGAACATCTACTTACCACTTGCTTTTCTAGCATATTGTTATTTTCAAGGGCTTTTATGCGAGCACTCGCTTCATTCAGAGCTGCATCTAACTGGTCACACCTATTTAGAATACAAAGATTACAAAAATCTCATGAAATTTTAAAATACTAAATCTACATTTTACAGCCTTCTTTCCTTCCTCTTGCATCCCCCCAAATTCTCATGCTCAGCCTGTGACCTCCACCCACAGTCTCTGTCTCTGTTTAAACAGGCTGTGGTGCTCATAGTGGGCAAGCAGCAAACTGGGAACATGCACAGAGACTCCAGATGGCTCAGAGTGTAAGAGCTGCAGAACCAAAAGCAACCAAGATACACCAGAGCAGAGTTTCACTTCAGCTAATTGATGATGCTGTGTGATAATTAGTGACAGACATCTTACCACAACTTCTTTAACTCATTAAATGACTGCTCGAAAGTCACTTTTAATAGCTCGAACACACAGGTGATGGAAGATTTGTACTAAAGAATCTCAACTACCCACACACTTTTTTAATTATTCTGAAGGGCATACATTTTTTAAAGTATTTTAGCTGTCTACCTTTATAATATATATTTTGACTGGCAATAATGACATAAAAACCGCATCAAGCTTCTATATATAGCAAACATTCAAGTTGTGTCTAATGGAATATATAGGTTAGGTACACAGACTCCAGTAGTCAAAGACCACTGACTGGTGTATTGGCTTTATAAAGCTAACAGTGAGTTCAAGCACAGTCCTGTATCATCTGTGGTTTTAACACAAAGGATAAAGAGGGACAATGTTCACCAGCATGACCAGTGAGCATTATCCTGCAACAGAGATACTTCCACCAGAAATCACTTGGGATTACCTCAGCCTGCTAGCTTTCATTGAGCAAAGCTTATTCTGGCGTCAGCAAAAATCAGGTCAAACAAGATCTCTGTTCCAAACATCACACTTGGCTAACAATAATTTTAAACTGATCTTAAAGAGCTGCATAAAATAACACTATATTTATATTTAATAGGAAAATATATCATAAATGCATGAAATCTTCAGAATACAAGAGCAACATAAACATTTCAAGATATTCTAAACAAGCATAGTCACTTTTTAAAGTGGAAAGAATGCCATGTACCAGAGGAAGAGGACAAGAAAGGATAAACACTACCTGTCAGCAAGATTTTGATTGATTTTCTTCAAGTCTTCAGATGAAGCAGTTTCGTGGCTTGCCTCTAGCTGCTGTTTTAAGCTATGTATCTCAGATTCATAGTAGGCTCGTAGATCAGCTATATGTCGAGCATGTTTTTCCCTCAGGTTCTGCCTAATCCTATTTTCAAAATTAAGAACAAAGAAAATGCCAGCTATCCACATCACCATGCACTGCTGTATTCACTCACAAAATTAGTTCAGCACATCTCTCTTACACAACTTTATTGCATTTGTATTAAAGCAAAAAAAACCTTCATCGTGTAAAGCAGGGCTTACATAGAAGTCTTCCTGTTAATACAAATATTAACAATACATACAAATACAATACAAAGTTTAACTCTCTCCTCTCCTTTGCAATGCACTAGAAACTACACACATAACTTTCAAATTCTCTAACCAACTTAACTTCCTCACACAGCCTATGAAGAAAACTTGTGTTTTTAATGTACAAACAGAAACAGATGACGTATTAAAACACAGAACATTGCTTTGCCTCCTAGTTAAGACTTTGACATCCAAGGAAGAGAGAGAATGAATATTATGCCTTAGATTAAATAGTACAGTCTAAAGAAGATTAAATAACACAGTCTAAAGAAAGACAACTGTAAGGAGAAGAAAATGAGCATTCTATTTATACACCATCTGTACTGCGGGGGGAGGGGAAGAAGATGAAGGAAAAACAGAAAAAAAGAAGCAGCAATGTCAAACTATGCAAACAGAACTCACATTTTGCTTATTTTGCTAGTATTGTTAAGTTTCACCTCTTTCATGGAAGTACCAACTCTGTGACACTTAAAAAAAAAAAGTATTACGTACTTGGACATTATCACAGGATCTTCAACAGATGTCACCGAGAGACTACATTCTGGCACACTGTTGTCAGCACACTGAGTAACAGAAGATGGAGTTAGCGTCAGTGTTTCCTCCTCCTCAGTGTCAACTAAATTATCATTATTACCATCCCTATATGCCACTGGAAAGGGACAGATGGTCTTGTTTTCATTTTGGAATGGGTGATTTCTCCAGAGGTCCAAATGCACAGCTCTGCTGCTGACAGGGTATTTCAGAGAATCATCTAGCTGAGATGAATTACTTGTCTGTGAAAAAGAGTCTGTGTCACAATGACTTGAAAATCTGGGCTCCACCACTGAGTCTGGAGAAAAAGCAGTAGTTTCTTCAGGAATATTGAAGAAACAGCATCCTGGGTTCTGCTGCCCTGGTTTCACATGTAGGGTTGGGTCCAACGTCAAGATCTAGGAAAGAGGTTATGATGCTAAAAAAATTGTGGTTTAACTTTTGTAGCCCAAGAACATCAGCAATCTATATAATATATTAAAGGAATTATATTGAATATTAATACAATAATTTAGTAGTGACAAGCAAGATGAAGGGACCTGTAACAGCTTAGGTGATGATACATATTCACAATATTTGCAACTTGAGTTTCTTAGTTTCCATTATGAATAAAAGACCTATCTAAAATAAGTAGCTGTTTACAAAACCTTTGACTTTTCAGTCAACTACTTTGTCTAAGTAGGACTATAATGTTTGCTTGTAGGTTGAAACAATATATTTGAAAAGTTACAAAAATCACTTCATGGACTGTATCAACATCACAGATTAGCCATCACTACTGGATTCTGTAGAAGACTGAAAGCTATATAAAGAAACAGATATGACAAAGAATATTTCCACATCCTGTGCTTCTTCTGTTTCACAGGTGGAATTAACTTGCCTAGTGGGAAGTAGCAAGAAACCTGCTTCTGTGACTGCAGTTCCACGAGCATTTCATCAGCTGCAGCCTCAGCGCAAGCAGATTCATCCCTACGGCATCCTCAGGTGCGCAGAAAAGGTGCTTGTTTATCCAGGGTATTCTCAGATGTTCTTTTCAGCTGGATCCCTTCCCAATCTAATCCATCACACGGCAGCACAAACTGTTATTCCAACATAACACTGGAGGTGGCAGCAGGGGCCAATTAATACAAGACCAGTCTGTAAGCAATCAGGTATTTCAGACTAGGACAGACACAAAGTTAAGAAATTAACGTTACCTGTGGTGGGTGACTTGACTGGGAAGAAGGCATAAAATTCTGGTCTGGCAGCTGCTTATTTTCCCTTTGTCTTCTATGATAAATATCCTTCAATGATGACAACTTTGTTTCTTCAGCAGGCAACTTCAACAGGCAAAATCGCTGTTACTCTCCCTGAACACAACCCTCCATCCTCAATATAGATAAGCAATTTGTGGGGTGGGATTAGCTAATAAAGCAGTTCAGAATGGAAGGCAGCTTTATGCAATGCACCCAGTTTAAAAAAGGGTCTTTAATGAGGTACATACACCTTTAATATACTTAGTCTCTTTTCACCTCCTATATACACAATTTCTTTAAAATGACTAAAGAAGGTTAATAAATTACTTAATAAACTATAAAAATAGAGGGGATAAAATGAGAATATGAGTGACAGAGATAACAGAAGAGTTTGCTTTGCGAGGGCTGTTTCTTTCCACTGTAGAAAAAGCAAAGATGACAAGCAACTATAAGACACCTTTGAAAATACATACAAACTTTACCTGATCTGGTGATACTTTTGTGGAGAAAACATCAGCAAACTCTCTTCTATAATTCTCTGGTAAAGAGTGATACATCTCCTTTTCATCCAGTTTCCAGTAGGAAAGTCCTGATAAGAAGAAGCATAGAAAGAGAAAAAAAAATTACTAATTTCAAGCTCACAGCTATAGAACAGGAATCCCAAAGTCCATTAGCAAAATGTTACTTTGTCAGCTAACAAGAATGCTGTATTAATCACTTGCTTAAGTATCACACTAAAGCATTTGTTACCAGAAGTTACAAAAATCCCAATGCAAAGCACAAGCAGCATAATCAGTATTACAGCACATAACATCTGTAATGAAAGCTATAAACAAATGAAAGCATATTTAGTCTTTGGTATTTAAAGAACAATCCTCATTTACCGCAAACTTTTACATTTCTATTGATTCCAGTACAGCACTTAAAACCTGCATTACCCAAGGAATAATCCTACACAGCCATTTGACACTACATACATTCCAGTTTTGTACTTCACAGCACTTTACAGCATGCAAAAAGCAGACTACCAGGAGTAAGAGGGATGGCACAAGAGGAACAGACACAGTCTCGATTCCACTTCAGTTTCTTATATGAGTCCCCTCTCAATGAGTTGTGAAAAAGAAATAAATTTACACGGTTTGCAGGGCTGCATCTCTGTGCCCCTTTTTGCAACTGAAATGAACCCACATTGTTGTAATCAAAATACATGAATTAGTTGTTTGGCTCTCAGAGAAGAAACAAAAAAAAATCCAAAACAAAACACCAAGACCAAAAACCACCTCCACAAAAACAGTTCAGCAACCAAACCCCAAAAACCACCACCAAGCACACCTCACACACACATCCCAAAACATCAAAAGCAAAATCAGACCAAAAGAGAAAAAGGCTGTTACACATTGTTATTTTGTTCTTGTCTATTGACACAATTATTGAACCACACCCTTGTCCTACAGGAATCCTGCCTCTATTACCATGCACTCCTGTGATATACGAAAGATCATTTGATACCCTACCATGATTATGAAAGAATTTTATACACAAAGCTCAGCTTTAATACGTTGAGAAATTTGAAGGACAAATTGCTGCATGTCCTACATCTGCCAGCAGTGAAACGCAGGAGTAACTGTCAGTTTGAAATGCGATAGCAAGAACAGCAGAAATATGTTCAAAGTATGAAATACTTACAGAAATATGTATCAAAGTTTAATAGCTCAAACTCTCCTCACCTCCCCAAAGTTATAGGAATGTGTTCTTCTAAGAGTTTTAAAAAAGAAGAATTCAAAAGAAAAGGAAACTTAAGAACAATAAACTAACTATACCTGAAGCTTCAGACACTAAGGAATTTGGACTTTCCTTCAGTTGATTGAGGTAAAAAGTGTAAGGTGGCAAAGCAGCATCAGTGAGGTTTGTCTAAAATTACAAAGGGAAAACACACTTGAGGAAAAATCGCAAAGCAAGAAAAAGAAAAATATCAAGGATACAATTAAAAAAAAAAAAAGCATGTAAATGCTGTCAGTCTTCTTATGCAAAGAGATTAAATTTAATTATACAGCATGTTCCAAACCTTTACAATTTATATTCAGTGTAACCACAGCCTAAAGGAGAACTAAGCTAAGCCACATAGTTAAAAGATACTTATATTTTTCAAATCATGTGCCTGTCCACTTGTGGAGCAATTTTGAGATTAACTGCTACAAAAATACCATTTCAGAAAGTCATCAAAACTCTCTTGCTCCTTAAGAGGTGCAAGCACACAGAGGGATGACTTAACAACAAAATGTTATTCTTTCCTCAACCTAAGACTGGAATTCGTTGCATTCAGCTATTATGACTCTACCCACCACACACCAGGAGGTAAGCACAGTCTATCATCTCAGGCAGACAAGAGACTGCACGCTCTTCTTCTCATCACTCCAAACTTCCTAAGCACCCTCCCAGCTAAATACAGAAACAACTTTGAAAAGGATGGGGCAAACAATTGGAAAAAAAAATCCACATAATTTACAATTTGCTACAACTGTCCTTTTCCTTAGCCAAAAGAAGAAACTACGTTGATACAAGAGCAAGTGAGGGCAACTAGCTTTAATGTGTGTACCTCACACTGCTCTTGTTTATCACGCTCAGGGCTTTTTGTTCCATTAGAGTAGCTGAACAGTCACACTACGCGGCAAATTCATAACACCCGTACAACTGAGGACTGGAACAGGATAGCAACCACTGAGTTAATGGAAGAAAAAAAGTGGGAACTAAAGCTTTTCTAGGTTTTGCATTAAGGACCATCTCACCTCAAGGCTATTCTCTCCCTTTTAATGTTTTTATTTAGGTATTCTGCTTTGCCTAAGGAGGAAGAAAGGAAAATGAAGGGGTATCAACTGAATTGTTCAAATGAATAGAGAGATAAACTTGTTTTCAAAAGCTGAGAGAGAAAACCAAAAAACCACAGCAGATTAATTAGGCTCCAGGTTTGAAATAGCCCCTTAGAGTAACATCTTGTTTCCAATGACAACAGAAGATGAGAGACAGCAAGTCCCAACAGCTCCTAGCCCTTCTGGATCACCCTCAAAGTGACCACAGTAAAGAAAATAGACCATGCCTTGAATCAAGTGATTCTTATTTGTTAGTTCTCCTATTCCCTTGTAGATGGAGTCATTCAGAGTTTCAGGAATTATTTCCTTAAAAATGGCACATGGAGAGAGGTTTGTGACAATTCATCTACTGAAAGTAATGCTAAAGCTTCATGGTTCTGTGAATGACATTTACTCATACAATCATGTTGCATAACATCCTTTTGGATCAGAAATATTTTCTGTGATGAAACTTCCCTCCTCCAGAGAAGCAGATTTGTGGACATACACAATTATTAACTCAAGAATATGTTGTGGGGGGAGGGTGCGGAGACACAAACAAACTTTCTTCTCAAAAGAAGTATTTTGAGCCAATTCAGCAATGACAGCAACAGGCATTAACTACAAACAATTCTAAAGAGCCAATTACATTTCCTGAATGTCTCTTGTGGGAGTTGGTTACTTTTAGTAACCAGTGCTGTAACTGTGCTTGGAGTAGCTCAGTGGAGCCAAATCATAGTCACATACAAGCATAAAAGGATGTCTTCTTTCATAAAAAATACAAAACAATATAAAACAACACAAATCAAACATAAAAAAAAAATTCCTGCATCTTAAAATCCCAGTCTGGAGGAACACTGTGTGTCCTAAACAAAGTAGCTAATGCCTCCACACACAAACAGTTCTCTGCACTGAAAGAGATGTTACCAGCCAAAATTAAAGATATGTCCAAAAATTTGTTATGGAAACTACAACTGCCAACCACCATAACAAGGTTCAACTTCAGGATTCCTTCTAAAATTACAGGGTCCAATAAACTACCATGACCTGAATCATCAACTGAGGATGTAACTATTATCTCTATAAGGAAAAAACATGTGCCGCTTAGGTAAATCAAGACAAAAATTAGGGAAGGAATAAAACACTATAAAACAGCCATATAAGTACAGAATGACGCAAGAAGTGAACTCTGCCCATGTGAACTTTAAATATATAAATGAGAACATCACTACTCAAATGTTTAAAGTATGAAAGCACATTCTGAATCAGAACATACAACAACACTGGAAAAATACCAGTGACAATAATAAAATCAGGAAAATGACATAAAATAAAGAGATACCTACATTCTCAACAGGTAGTTTCTTTACTTGCTCATTTTCTTGCATAGAGTTCACACATACTTCTTCAGCATTTATTCTTTTTGGTTGTTTTTTTTTTAACTTTTGTGCCCATGATGTTAAAGATTTACTAGATGGTAAGAAACACACACATATATCATCAGTACATAAGGCCTTTTCAGCGAAAAACATTCTTGAATTGAGCTTCTCCAGCTCTTTGTTTCCCTGAAGTCCATGAAGTGCACCTCCTCCTCTCATGGAACATGAATCAAACACTTGAATAAACCCCAACAGAATGGAGAAATACAACATTTCCAAACTCAATTCCCTAAAGAAAGCTGGTTTATTATCTACTAGGAAAATGCAAGTTCATTTTCACAATTCTCTCTCTAATAGAGAGAATGCTTTTACCTCCACAAACCACTATCAGGGGCTCACAGGCAACATGCTGCCCACAACATCTTTGATGCTGCTCGTGACCACATGAAGCCACTGTCATTACAGCTGACAGGGAGAGTGAAGGAGACTGTTAAGTTCTTTGTGACCAGAGCAGTGCTTGGTCAATATTGCTGCCAAATTAGCTAGCCAGTCTTTTAAAAAAATCTTGGTAGACCCACCCACCTACTGAACACAGCAAAAACCAAAGATCAACTAAAAAAAAATCCAACAGAAAAACCCAAATGTGTTCAGCTGTTATCTGATACAATTTATTACTGTAATATAAACATATAAGCCAGCAAAATAAGACTCGTTGAGCATAACAGGAAAGTATCAGTCATAAAATTGGTAATCAGCACCTAAATTTCTGGTGCACGGATAAACACTATAAATAAACTGTCTTAGCTGAAATTTGCAGTACATAGTAGATTTCACAGTTTCCCCCCATACTGCATCTACAACAGATAGCACTGCAGATACAACTATGTATCACACAGAAGTGTAAGGCTGAACTTTATCTACCAAGCAGCAGAGTACTTTTTACAATCAAGAAGCTCCATACCATTCTCTCACATTTCCAGCTAGCAGCAGCTGTTACTGAGCAGGGACTATCTACAATAAATTTAACATATTTGGGAATTCTATCACTTACCTGTTTTTTTTTCCACATTGAGCTGCATCAACTTTATGTTCAAATTCAGCAGGAAAAATTAAAGTATCATTCCTTCCTAATGAAAAATTTTCCTCTATTTTTTGGGGGAAAATTTCACTTTTATTTTGAACATCAGCTACAACTGCACCACTTTGCAATACTGCTGCGTCACCCTGCCCTTGTGATGTTTTCTCCATGTAGTCTGTACAGTCATTAATGCCGTTAGATCTGCTACGGTTCAGTTCAGAGGCAGAAAGAGTACCATACCCACTATTCACTGAAACATCACTCGCAAAACATTCCTGATGCAGATCAGAGGCATTCAGCTGACTTTCTTTTTCATTAGATCTAAGTTGATTGACGATGCACTCATTTCCTTCAAAGATTTCAGAACTCATCCCCATTTGACTTTCTGGGGATGAAAAAGCATCTGTAAGCTTGGCTGGCAAACTTCTGCTTTTGTTGGCACCCCAGCTGCTGGTCTGCAGTCCCACCAACTGCCTTATCTCATCCTGAATCAGCTACAGAAAAACAAAAGGCAAAACTCCTATGAGATCATGCCACAAATCACACTTATTTTTTGAGGCATCTTGGATTCAATTTATTAGAAAGAATTTATTAAAAGAATTAGAGTACTTATATGAAATAGCTCAATTATTTCAATGTGTAGACATCTCATGCATGAGGTAGATAAATATACTGTGTATAACAGTAAAATATGCATAGTAACAATCCTCAATTCCATGCAGTGAATCACAGGTCTCAGGAATAATTTATTAGTGTAAAAAACCACACATGCATGTATTCACTGCATGCATTCAGAACTGTAGTTACTTACCAGCCAGATAAAAAATAGAAACTCTCGACATATGTCATTAGAAGTGCACACAAGTCTTGCCAAGTTTAGGTCTAAAGGAATCTATAATTTCGGGATACGTTTTTAAAGATTGCAAGGATGCTTTAATGGAAGTATAAATCATCACTCTATTACACTAATAGGAATAATGTACCTCTGTAAGATTATTTGCATAAAACTTGACTTTAATACATCGGATTTAGATAATATGTTATTAGATAGTCCAAATAATATTAATACAAAGATCTACATTTTGATTGTTTTGGTATCTGATGGAGTGGAACAAACGTATAGCTAGATCATTTGAAGACATTTAACAGGTCACTTTCTCTTTGGTCTGCAAAGTCCATGAAGAGCTATTTCAGTATATCAGATCAGTAATTATGGGGTTTTTTTAACTTTTCAGTTGCACACTGGAAACAGCTCTGAGAAACAATCTATGCTTTTGTCAAGGGCTATGAAGACCTCACGCCAGTGCCCATGGCTGCATCCTTTGACCAGCAATCAGCACTTCTGCTGAATTACATTGAGATTACTGAACTTACTCTACACATTGCAAGATCAAAGTGTATCAATGTTTTGAAGAACACACTTAAAACTATTTACTTCAGGAGGATTAAAAAAATGCTTTTTCACAGAACTACAGTAACTCACATACAAATAGCAAGTGGAAAGCACAAATTGTACAAAAATAATTTGTTCCCTGAAAGTAAGAACTAAAAAATAGGACCTAATTTCAGAGGAATCTACATGCAAGGATTGTTGGAATCCAGCCTCATGTTTTACTAACTTGCAGTAGAATTAATGACTGAATTTCAGCTCAGTTTTTCTGTGCTAAAAAAAACCAAAACAAATTAACCCAACAAAAAACCCAGTCTTTTGATCCATATTTTCATACAGATGAGGATGTAGTTTTATAAGCACAGTTGGTCTTGAAACGCAGCATAGTGCAAGCCTTACATCAGAATCATGTCAATGCTAATACAGCATCTTGCTTTTTTACCTCAAATACTGGATTTCTGGTTTTGTCTTTTTATTATTCTAATTAGAGCATTGAGTTGCCTGTATTTCATCATTTTCACTAGGTCACTCATATACTGTTCTGTTTGAAGTAACTCCATCTATTTAATTTAACGCATTCACTCATACAACTGAAGGCAAGTAATAGCCGTTGATTCTATATTTAGTGTGGCAATTCACACAGTTAGTAAATCCCTGCTGATACCACATACTCAGCTCTTCCAGAGGTAGCCTTTCCTATTAATAAATTTTAAAAAAGGGCAAAGCCAGCACATTGGCATAGTCAAAACTACGACTAGCAACAAGTGAATCAAACCACTACACTGACAGGAAGGATATACAAGGGTAAGGACACACCGGTGGGAAAAAATAATGAGATGGGAAGGGGGGAAAAAAGGCAGGAAGGGAGAAACAGGAGATAGGATAAAAGGACAGTACCTCTTGTTAATTCAGTTCAGGAACTGTTGTTTACTACTAGTGTAGAGGGCATCGGGAAAGGGAAGGGAAAAACAGCAACCAAAATTATGAAGATATTAAGTATTATATATAGAATTACTGCCTTTTATACATGCATACACATTTCTCCTGTTCTAATAGATAAATACGATTCAGGAAAAATGTCATTCTCAATGCAGGTAATTTTTCATCCTTAGAAAGGAGATCATTCAACTGAAGTGTGAAATAAGTATTCAGCTATTACACTGAATGTTTTTGTATGCTATATACTGTCTAGCCCAGGAAATGACAAGCCGCATAACATTTTCTAAAGAAGGGAAAACTATTATGCCTCAAAATTAGAAATTATATAATTCAACAGTTAATAAAAAACAGCTGGTACCTAAAAAAGTCCAATTATCATGTGGGCATTCTGAACCAAACGTTTGTGAAAACAGTAACTGAAAACAAATAATCCAAGAATCTTTACTTCTGAAATGGTTCCCACCAGTGACTTTACTAATTAGCCAAGGTGCCTCAAATACACACCCTCTAAATCAGCATTCCAGTCATCCACTTCCTTTAACTGCCCGTCTGATATACTGACGGAAAAACCAAGCAGTTCCAGAGACTGTATTGTTTTGTATTGTTTAGAGGCATGGGGTATAAAAGAAACGTTCAGTCTAACCTGCCTACATGAACACGTTATTACTCACTTGGATTTGATGGTGGACCTGCTCTTGCTGGGCGAGTATTTGTTCCTGACATTGTTTTTCCACCAGTCTCAATAACTGTAGCCACCTTGTCTATTAAATCACAAAGTAAAACAATTAAAACACAGACATATTGCATCTCCTACCTTTTACTCTAGCTGCAAAACAGTTTTGCAACCTTATACTTGGTGTTGACATAACATAAAGTTTAACAACAGCACTGCTGTTGTTCACCCCACCATACATGCAGTCCCCTATCCCATCATTCAATGGAAACAATTCAATAGAGACATATTCTCCTAAAAAAAGGTCTTTCTAGATAGCAAGGTAACACACTTCTACAACTTAAGTTTGGTTTAAAAAAAAACAAACAAAAATAAGCAAGGGAAGAGAGTTAGTCTATTAAAAAAAAAAAAAACATTACTTAAAAGTAGAAAGAACTGGCAAGAAAGGTTGATTCCAGTACAATAAATTGTAGGCAATTTTAAAACTGATAATCTCTATGTCCAGTGAACCATTCATTTCAATTAGAAATTGTCCCCTTCAGCAGCCCAGCTAAAGGCCACAATACATGTCTGTCTAGTGACAACAAGAAGATAACTTAAAAAATCCAATATATGGGATTCCTACAATGCAGTAAAATCTGGATTTATGCTAATGTTTATGGAGGCTGATACGATACTTAAAGCATAGGACATGGACACAAAATGCATGAGCCTAGGCATAAACATCCAGAATATTTTCCTGAAGCTGTTAAAGAGCTCCAAAATAAGCATCTGTCAAGAGACAGTTTGACTGACCACAGACAGGAAGCTCAAAAATTCTGCAAGAAAAAAACCCATGATGTGGAAATCTGATGTTCCTTATGGAGACTAAATCAAAGATAAAATTTTAAATAAAACAGGACAAAAACAACATTACAAAAGGATTTGAGACATCTAGCTCATTGAACCCACAGTATGAGTTTTGTATTGTTTTAAATCTGGAAACAGGTTTATTTATTTATTCTATTTGTACAGATGATAAATTCAACTAAAATAGAACCTAAAACAGAACAACTAAAACAGAAAACTTCTATTTCTAGGATCACTTCAGACCAGTATGAAGTGCTACAATTTTAATGGTTTCAATTTTTCAGTTCAAAAACTTGCTATCTTAAAATACCGTTATTGACATCTGTATTGTAAAACACTAAAATAAAAAGCTAAGATAAAATCATAATAGAATCCATCCATGTGATTAGTTCATACACTACAAAAGGATTTGTCCTATCATGAAGAATAAACACATACATACATAGAACTTACTGTTAAACTATATCATCATTAGGTCTATCTTCAAAAATGCAAAGACGATGCATTAATATAATTTATTTTTAAATAGACGCTAAGATCAAATACCTCACAGTTCTTCGCGATTTCTGAGTCAGAATTTCCAATATTCTGGATATCTTGCATAAAAGAGGCAAGCAGCTCAACAGAACCAGATGTTAATAAGGACCTAGCATTCCCTGAGTAACCAGAAACTCCACTGGGGCTGGATGAGGGACTTCTAGTGAAACACAAGGAAAAACATTTCAATTATTTACCAATGCCAGTTGTCCAACACAGTGGCCAAAATATCACACCACATATGTTACAAAGCCATAGAAGAATTATACACTTAATTTACATTGTGACCCTCATCATGCCGAAAAAAACCACCTGACATTCATAAGAATGAGGATATTTTTCAAGAAAATGTCAAAGACTCCACTGCATGCTTCACTTTTTCCGTACACACTACTAAAATGCAGTAGCTTTCCAAGAGGAGAGACAGAATAATCAGCACAGATACTACTGTGCACTAGTACAAACAGCAATAAACCCAGTTTTTCAAACCTACGTGCTATGCGTGTCTTCACAGATTCTGAGATCAGAAGCTTTCAGATTTAAGCAACTTGTAATTCTCATCTGAACAGCTCAGTCAAGAACCTCTCCTCATCTGCCCCCTTAGGCCATTCACTTGCCCTTCTTATTCACCGAGCATGGAACAGAAAAATTCAGTTCCTCTATGTTGCTGTTCTCTGCAAGTGACTTAGCATAACGAGTGATCTTTCCAAAGAAAGGTCTCTCACAATCTGTTCCACTCCTCCACCCATTCAAAGAGACACAAAGCAATGGAAGTTACTAAGCTTTTAAGGCACAATTTAACAGTTCTTCACTAAGGAAGACATCTGTAAATGTAAAAAAATATATATATACATATATGGCAGAATATTACATATTATTTCACCTTAGCACCAATGTTACTTTAAAAGCATGCTAATTAAGCAAAACAAACATAACAAATGTATCTGTTAGGAAGTCCTCCAGCACAGTACCTGTTACAGTTCAAGTTACATACAGAGTTGTGAGCATTTCTGTCATCAGAGCCTGCAGAAGATGAAGGGATTTCTTGTGTTGTATTCACATCACAGTTTTCCATATCTTGGGCTCAAGGATGACATTATCCTGAAAACACAAAGAAGTCACCCTCATAATTTAAAAAGCCATTTGATGCCATTGTTCAAAGAAAAAGAATTTGATTAAAGAGACAGTTGTCTCAGCCAAAACACCCCAGAAAGTGCCAGCATTCCACCACTAACCTTTCCTCCTAGTCCCACAAGGTGCTTGCAAACTGGTACTAATGTCTCAGCCATCTACTTGCTGGGACTGCTACTACTCAAAGAGATTCCTGGCTCTGCATAACACACCTAGACTGAGCTGTAACGAGTGTCTGAATCCAAAACATTCCTGGTAGAACAGTGTTGTTTGGTTAGGTTTTTTTTAAATCTGAGGCTCTACAGATTTATTTTGAGAATTCCAATTTATTTAACCTGCTGAACTGGAATCTGTGTCCTGCACTGGAATAAGCACACCCACCAAAACATAAAATCCCACTGAGTTAGACTGCAGTTGACCAGTTCTGCCATTTGTGCATGTAGTATTTGGCTTATGTTTTTTTCACAGAACTCTTATTTTATTATTACTGCTTAACATTAATTCTAAAAGCTTTAAAATTGTTTTGAGACACATTTCTTATCGTTTAACAACCCTCTCTCTCTCAGAGTGAAACAGCAATCCCACAGCAGTTCAAACCAGCAGCTAGTTAATGCAAAGCATCATAAATAAATAAATAAATAAATGCTTGTGTGATGGTCTCACAGCACTCAAAGCAGCACTTTACAAGAATGGTTGCACAGAGATTAAAACATTCTTCTGGTTTCCATACTTTCACTAAGAAAACACTTGAAATACACTGATGAATCAATTCATCTACAGTGCTTATTTTAGCACCTTCTAAACCCTGGTGACATAATCCTATGTTCTAACACTGAAGAAGAATCTTACACTCATTTCATAGGAGAACAAAAAGAGACATTAAGTAATGCCATCGTGACAGTCTGTAATAATACTAAATCCCTGCTGCCTTAACAAAGTGCACCACCTTCAAAACACGACCACTCTTCTTTTCAGGGCTCACAAGGACATGCTACTGTTTCATTATTTGTAAGCACAGAGACCTATCCCTAACAGATAGTTTCAGAAGTGTAAAAAAATATTTCCATCAGAAGGAAACTGATGGACAACCATCTGATTTCACCTGGTTTTACTGGAGCCTGTTTGGCTTTAGCAGTATTTTCCACGTACTCATTTAAGCTTTGGGTAGGGCTGAAAACGCAAGAATTGGAAGGAAATCATCACAGATACACACATGCCCCTGGCAGAGCTTCTTGGGATAAACCAAAGAAGAAAAAAAAAAAAAAAAAAACCACACACAACTTTCTTTCTTCTTTATCTAGTGGTCAGAAGTCTGGAAAAGTTGAAGATTATCTGGCACCTAACATGACAGATAAAGCAGAAGCTGCAAGTGTCTCTGAATGGCAGTGGTGGGGGCTACATCTGTCACCCGAGCCTCCCCAGGATGAAATCATGGGCAGCCTATCTCAGCAGCACAGCAGATGGGTGGGACTTAGCTGTGACACAGGCTCGTTTCATAACCTCATTATTAGTCTGTTCTCAATAAAAAAAAATATTAAGTGAGCTGAAAAACAGCTAAAGTGGGCTGAAAAACAGCTAAACCATCAGCTGCTGTTTCCATAGCACGGAACAGTCCTCATACTGCCAAGTCCCTACATAAAGGAGTAGGATTAAAGAAAAACAAACTGCAACATATTTTGACTCCCGAACAACAGCGCTGATTTAGATGCAAATACCCCAGCCAGCACAGACCCGCCAGCTCTGCATCTCGTCCCGACCGAGACCTGCTCGCTGCCGCTCGTCACGGGCCGCTCAGGGGGGGACAGGGAATCTCACCCCCCACATTCCCAGCTTCCCAAGGACTTCCTGAGGGATGCTGAGACGGGACAGCGAGCCCCCAGGCTCTGGAGCCCAGCTTCCCTCAGGGAAGGGCCCTCGCCCCCACAGCCGAGCCGCCTCAGGGCCCCGCTCCCATCCCCGCGTCGCCTCCTCAGAGCCGCCCCCCCGCCCCGCTCAGGCAGCGACCTCCCCGCTCTCCGTCCCGCCCCGCAGGTTCGCCCCCCAGCGACCTCCTCCCGCCCAGCACCGCCCGCCCCGGCTCCCGCCATGGGGACGGTTCTCGATCAGCCGCGGTTTCCGCCGCCACCGCCCCGGGGCCCGCGCGATCCCTACCCGGCCGCCCCGGCACCTCCCTCCCGGCGATTGGCGGCCGAGTTTCGAACGCGCCAGGACCGAGGGCGGCAGAGGGGGAGCACGGCGCGGGGATTGGCCGCCGCCGGGCCGCGCCTCCCGCAGCCATTGGCCGGCGAGGCCGCGCTCCGCGTGCCGCCCTGGTCCTGATTGGGCGCGAGGCGGCCTCGAGCCCCGCCCCCCGCACGGCGATTGGCTCCACCCGCGCTCGTCACCCAGCGGGGAGACGCCCCCCGCGCGTGCGCAGAGGCACGCGGGGCGCGGGGAGAGGCGGGGCCGCCGGCGCGAGGAGAGCGGCCGCGGGAGGAGGCGGAGGAGGCGGGTGTTGCTGACCCGCTCTGAGCATAAAGGCCTCATCCCCGGGGGAGCGGGAGAGCAGAGCAGGAGGACGAGGGGCTCGGCAGAGCGCGTCTGGTTTGAAATCCGGCTTTTCCCGTTTTCTGTGTCAGACCGCTCGCCGAGGCCTGTGCGCGCCAGGGCCTGTGAGCACAGTCGTGGAGTAAGGTCAAAAGCCGAGTCTGGAGCTTGTAATCTTTAGATAAGGATTCCTCTGTGTCCTGTACTAACCTAGCATAAAAAAGGAATTACAGAGCTTGGATTCATCAATCTGTCTGTAACTGTCAATACACACAAGGGTGCTGCTGCATTCTGCTCGCCACCCGTTCTGACCGGGCAGCGTCGCTCCCACAGGTAAAAATCCGTCTCTGCATTCTGACTTGTTCAAAATACTCGAAGTCTGTTCTGCCTGCCCTGACTTCTCATATCCTTGGGACAAAAATATTCCATGTACTGTATTGTTCTATTTTTTTTTATTGTTTTGTTCTCCCTTTCCCCCTTTTTGTGCTCTTCCATGACTGTAAGCCAGTGAACATGGGAAGCCAAGTCATTATTAGGCCAGTTATGTAAATCTGCTGCTTCCTCCAGCGGGTTTCTTCAGATCAGGGTTTCTGGCAGCCTCAGAGGACGGTTCCTGCACCCTCCCCTGTCTGCCTGGTGTGTAGTTCAAGCACACATCAACAGCTGAATTGCAGGTGCCAGCAGGACACAACTCGGGCACAAGCAGAGTGTCAGCAGAGGCTTCCCAGTCAGACTGCAATTAGAAACATCCGCTCTTCCCTTGCCTTTTTTTTTTTCCCAGATATCTTTTAGTGCCAGTAAGAGTACCAATTTATTTACTGTTTTCCAGATCCCTTTCAACCTCAAAATAATAATCTTATCTATATTAAGACACCTAATGCAATGAGAACTGAAATTCCATTTGGAATGGTAAATATTTCAAGGTAAATGCCTATGATATCAGTTCAAATATCCCTTGAAAATAAATCTGAATTTCAAAATGCCACTTAAGCCATCCAGCTAAACTAGATCATCCTAAAATGAGGATACTAATGGTGAACTCCATTCCGCATTTCTATTTCAGGTTCCATTCCAGAGAAACTGTGTCCTTGTTTCTATATGAATGTTCCAAGTTTATTTCATTTTACATTCTTACTGAGAGAAGTACGAACACCAACATGGAGACTATGGATGTTGAGGAAGCGGCATTTTTCTCTGCCTCCAGCACCCTTACTCCAGGCAGCAGGAAAGAAGAACTCTTCCAATCTCCTTGAACTAAATGAGGCAGAATTAGAAGAACAGTTTGTGAGAGGTGATGGCCCAGGAGGTCAAGCCACAAATAAGACAAACAACTGTGTTGTCTTGAAGCATATTCCATCTGGGATGGTAGTGAAGGTAACTGTATTTTATTTCACTAAGTCACAAATCCATCATGTCTTCTGAGTCTCCTTTCATAGGGAAGCATAATCACAGTGTAAATGTCATGGAGGAACTGTCTGTACTGTGGAGAACCTTGGCAAGTAGAAGTTTTGGCTATCAGCAGATAAATGAACTCGGGATCACAGCTGATCTTCCTGGCTTCAACATGCAGTCCTGTGTTGTAGTTTTCTATAAAATCCATTTTCATTGTAGCTGCTGCCACATTCCCATCCTGTTCCTCTTGTGAGTTTGTTAGAATTAACAAGTTGATCATACTCACTTTACGCTTGTTAAGCATTACTGTTACTTCTTCTTGTGGACTAATACTTTGAAATTAATCTTTTGCTTCTTTATCACAAGGGAAGATACAGCTAAGTTAAACTCAAAAGCAGCTTTCCAAGGTGATATGGAAACAGTCTGTTTGCTGACAGAATTGAAGATTAATGCAAAAGACAGTCTGATAAACCACAACAGCAAATAACTATTAGGCAGCCTCTCCAAAATACATCACCTAGATACAGAAGTTCTGTCAGTTTTTGGTAGAAGGATGCTCTTGGCCTGGGGGAGACGGGAGTTTCTTTACAGTAATGGCAGGAATATGTAGACTGAAAGGGAAAGCAGAAATATAAACAGATTACTGTTCTAGTAATAATGTCCTATTGTATTTCTTAAGTGTCATCAAACAAGATCAGTGGAGCAGAACCGAAAGATAGCCAGAGAAATCCTACAAGAAAAAGTTGACCTTTTCTACAAAGGTGAAGATAGTGATGTTTTTAAAGAGAAGAAAGTATCAGAGAAGAAGAAGAAGGAGAAGAAAAGAAGAGCAAAGGAAAACCTAGAAAGGAAAAGGCATTTCAGAGAGATGCAACAACTAGATAAGAAATAAACAGTGAAATGCTGACTTGCACTAGCAGGGTAAGGGAGACATTTGTCATTGTAACTAAACACTGTTTTCAAACAGATGATGTTGGGCTTCACAAGCACAGCTGAAACATTGAGCAGTGGCCTGCTATTGCTGTAAAACCAAAGTGAACAAAGCAGTTGTGTACGCCTGCTTCTGTATGCCACCTCCTTGTAATTCACATTTAGCAGTTTTTCTGCCAAGTTGAGGAGATAAGCCAGTCCTTGTTAAAAAGGAACTGTAAACGTTCCACTATTGTTACTGGAGACCAAAAAAATTCAACAGGTCTCCTTTTCCCAGATGACACATTATGAGGCTTCATAGAGCTCAATACATACAGAAAACCGCCCTAAAAGGTTCTAAATGTTCCACCTATACTGAGGCAATGCCAGTAATCCTTTATAAAGAGTGACTAGGCTTAGATCTGGTTCCAAGAGAGATGGTGGTCCTTGGCTACCTCCTTCATAGCTGTCAGCTAAACAACTGCTCTGTTCTACTCAATGCTGAATGAAGTTTAAACACAGGCTTTACACATCTGATCTGGAGTGGTGATGAGCCTTGTGAGGCGAAGACAGTCCCGTAAGTGAGGGTTGCTCAGTCATGTTCTTCCTGTTAAAAGGTGAAATTGAATCATTGCAGATAGAGAACAACGCATGTTGGAAGCTGCCCGCCAAGGCAACAGAACCTAGTTCATCCAAGCTGAGAAATAATTAACTTTGCCTCTTCATAGTGTGTTTTCTTCAGGTATTCATAGCTCCATATGTATTAGATATCCTACATATTCAATCTTCCTTAGGTTTTAGATTTGATTATTCACAATTGGGAATTACAGTCATTTATTACATTTGTGCTACAAATGTTAAGCCTGGGAACTTTGGTACCTTCACTGTTTTTTTACAGTTTCCTATTTTATGCAAATAACACGCAGCAGCATTTCCCTTGTCACTGTTCTTTTGGAGCCACCAGTGAAGCACACGTCCCTGCTGTAGTTCTGTTAACAACTCTTAATTGCTTAACTAGCACTTCTTTTACTTTTTGGACAGCACCCTCACCAGCTTCCACTAAGTTTTGACCTCCAGCAGTGAAGGGATGCTGCTTCAAGAACTGAAGCCACAAGGTGTATTTTGAGAGCAAGAGGGACTCCTAGCAACTACTACACCTTCTTACAGAGCTCCACTGCATCCAGACTGGGCCATGGATGGAAACACTCCAGTAAACACTCTGCAGGCTTGCTCCTTTGTCTGTTCCTGAATTTGAGCCTCCGGCCTGAAGGTTAAATTTTTGTCTGTTGAGGATTCCTGTTCACGGAGTATGAATCTGATTAAAGTGACTGTACATAGTTTTAATACAAACTGTTAATGAAAATAAGCTTTATTACGTCAAGTAATAAATACATACAAAGATGCAAATAACAGTTTTAGTAATTTATCCAGAATTTTGGGGTTTTTTGGCAAACTTTAAACTGAAATCTCCAGCCTTAATGTAGAAATTAGCTTTCCAGGACCTTGTTATTATTTAATAGGTTTCCCTAGTCTCCATATCACTCATGCACTTTAAATGGACATCAAAGCACTAACAGTCATGCAAATGTTTATGCGAAATGAACAAAAAAAAAAGAAAAATAAGAGAAGGGGAAGGTTAATTCTAAGCAGGGTTTAAGCTGTATGAAAAATTGTGACTTAGCAGACTACTAGGTAGAGCATGCTATTCTGCCTTTATTAAAAAAATCCTTAGAGCTTATGTCAAACTTTGAAAGATTGACAGTTTGGGGTTAAGTGAATATAGTCAAAGGAAAAAAACAGAATGAGGCTGTGGCTGGATAAGAAGAGAACTGAAATAGAGCCTGGGAGAGAGCATTCCTCTGCATGCAGTTCAATTTTCATGTTTTAGAAACATTTTAGGGAGTTTTAACGTTTTTACGAAATGCAAACCCTCAGTAAGCTGAAAAAAACCTTGTTTTCTCATTCTTGACTATACAGTTTTATAAGGGCAAAAAGAGAAAGGTAAACCATTGATAATAAAGGCATTTGTCTGAATGTTTCAAGAGTCAGAAGGAACGTGTTACGTTTTCTTCATTAAGAGATGGAAAATCTTGCAACTGAATTAGTGGGCTAGGATCTTGCGTTTCGTTCCGTCTCAGCCAGGCATTCCCGAACTAATCCTCTAGCATGAATAATGCCTGCAGAAGAATTGGACATATTTTAATTCATCTCATTCAGGTCACACTTGCAACAACAGTTCAAAGGTTTACATACTTCTGTCCCGAGTTGCCAAGGTTACCGCAGCCTCAGAAAACGGAGAGAACCTTTGCTTCTCCAACATCAGCTGCTGCTAAACAAGTTTGCTTTCCCAAACTGGCAATATAAATTGAAAAGGGACTACACCTGCAATTGACGCACATAAGATTTTTAAGTCTGCAGTGAGAGGTAGATCTTAATGTACAGGACAGGCCTACTTAAAATCAGAAACTTAGCAGAAAGGGAAAAAAAAATCATCTCTCCTACCTGTGAGTTATTTTGCTACAGTGAAGCAAAAAAAAACCTTTGGGGAGTCATTTTAGCAAGCTCTAAAGGTTTTCTTAGAATAGTTATACCTAAAAGCTATACCTTGGAATAGTTCTCTGAGAGGATGCACCAAAATCCAAGCCTTCATAAAACCACTTAAACCCAGGTTGTGCCTCTTGTAAGAATAAGACAACACTTTTTATGGTGTGTGCAAAGAGTTCCTCCCTAACACTGGCTTGGCTCCCAGTGTAAATCATCACGACTTTACACGCTGCCATGTCTACTCTCATCTGATAGACAATATGAAATATTCCACTACGAGTCCTGTCGCCTTGAGTTCCAACAATCTGGACCTTGATTCTTAACCCTGGAACTAAATCTAGACTCACGTTCACAGAGCTGCTGAAGGAACAGATCTTGAGGTAGATTTTTAAAATGAGACACTGTCAGATTCTGTGCAACAACTAAGGTTATATTTTACTGACAGGACAAGATAGAAGGTGATTTCACTGCTCAGTCATCCTCCTTAACAACGTGGAGAAAGGACAGTAAGGCAATAGATGAGGTTTAATCTCTGTTTAAAAGAGAATAGATTCTCTTTCTAGAAACCTGCTAGCCCAAATCACAGGAACAGCCCCTTACATCCAAGGATTACTGACCAGGTCTGGTGGAAGGATGCCCAGTTTATGCAGCAGAACTACCCTGAACTATGTAGAACACTGGGAATTTGGCCAAATTTAGAGGTCAGTAGCCTCCATGCTTAGGAACGGGTGGAGCTGGAGACAGGGACTTTATTCAGGAATAACCTCCATGTGGCCATGGAGGCTACAGTCACATGGCTGCCCTCAATCACTTCTGCTCTCAAGCTTCCACGTGCTCTTTCAGTGCTCCTTCAGCTGTTAGGCTCCCAAAATGGAAAGAGATGGATGTCTGTGACCAAAAGATGGCAGCAAAAACTATTTATTTGGATTCTTTGCAACACTGCCAAGTCACAATGGCAGCATTGCATCTTAAACCTACATTAGCCAACAAACTAAATACTCACTGCAAGAAGCCGCAAAACAACATTTCCTCGCCAAACAGAACCACTCAGTTCAGTCTGCATCTTTCCTGGTTTCTCTCAAGTTGTCCCCATTAGCCTATTGTCATTCATGATCTATTAATACTGTTTCAGGCAATGCAATAAAGAGAGACTCCAGCAACATTGATTTTAGCTGGGCCAGATTCCACTTACCACTCATCAGCAGACTTTATTGCATCCTTTCCCAGAACAGCTACTAGTCATTTTATTGCATGTCACAGCAGATATATTACTCTCCCTCAATGGTTGAGCCTTAAATAAAGCTTTGTAGTCTTGGGTAAATGTAACAGGGATTTGCAAGGTGAAGTTAGTCTGTTACAATAACATTCCCATTCCGGGTGGAATGCATGAGCCAAACTCAGCAGAAGGACCAAGGAAAGGGAGGAAAAGGTAACTACATTACACTGGCAAAAGACAGAACTGCCAGCACTACTGTTGTCGATGGCCTTTCAGGGTCATTTCAGAAGCTGGAGCAGTGGAATGTCCCACTGCTCCTTCAGAAATATCCCTCACATCCCCCGCAGAGGACAATGTCAAGCTGATGTCAGCAGTGCGACATGCAGGGGTTTCTTTTACACTGCAAGGAAAGGGCTTTTATTGCCTCTTTTAGTTGATGAAGCAAAGCTAAGGAGACCTCATCAGCCAGGCCTAAAAGCTCCCTGACTAGTGGACTCTTAATGACACCCACTCAACACTATGCAGTGGAACCCAAGCAGCAGCTGTCCAGAGGCATAAAAGTGGATGTTTGACATCAAAGCCTGAACAGCCTTCCCTGACAACCCATTTCATCTTTTAGATGTTCTCTCCACCCGCCCTAGTGTGAGCTACCACAACGTAGCAGCTCTTCAGTAAAGACTCTTCTGTCAAGAAGATGGGTGATGGATTTGAGGAAAAGTAAACAGTGCTTGGTTGTATATTTTGGAGAATGGGTGGAAAAGGGAATTGAAGGGGCAAGTCAGTCACCAGGAATCTAGCAGCACATATCCACTAGACACCTTAATATTTCAAATCTTATTTTCAAACCCTTAACTGAAACTCCTCTTGTGCACATGAAACAAATTTGGTCACTGGTTTATCTATCTGATAGTGCATGAACAGAGGATCTCAGATGTTCAGCTGCTTGTTAATACACCCAGTTTAATGATGAGCTCCAGACAGCTGTCTCCTTCCAAAGGAAACAGTCATCATGAAGCCGTATGCAAGTTGTCAGTGCATGAAGAGTATATGACACCCTTTTTTTTAAATTAATTTAAAAGTTACCTCTTTTTAGCCTCTCCATCGCACTTTTACTCCCAGCGTACGTGGGTCTAATCTCTTTTCCTAATTCTTCTATGATAGCTAGAAGTTCTGCGTATTTGCTTTGCGGTACTTGACTGCTGCTGGTACCCTGTAGTTGAAAGTAGATTAATCTCAATTAAATACTGCTAAAACCAAAATAATTACAACAAAGAGCAACTGGAATTCATGGAAGACCAGAAATAGTCCTGGAAGTCACTTCTTAAAAAAAGAAAACTTCGGGTTTATAATAAAAAAAATATTTTCTTTTTGCAGTTGCTGCTACAGTTAAACACAATGCTACATGCCCTCCAAACACTGGGATCAACTGGGAGGATGCAAGTTCGGACCTGAAGTGGAATAGAAGTTAAAGCAATCCTGCAAGAACAGTAAATAAAGAACTGCTTATTTAACTCTCTTCCTGCTTTTTCAATGTTTAGGTGTATGTTTTGTGGAGACATTAGCTAGGCAGAGAGACTGAGAAGCAGATACAAACAGAACTGCCCATAAGATAAGGGAAATCCTATGAAGTCAAATACATTTCACTGAAATTTTACTGCTCCTGAAGCAGCCTATCGACTGTCCGTGACACACAGAAGTTGTGAGACTAAATTTTAGAGTGTAAATTTGCAGAAGAAAAACAGTAGAGAAAGATTCATTTTTTAACAAATAATTTTAAAATATGTTAGAGCCCTTACAATGAGTATACAACTCAACGAGTTTCACTGTGACTCAGAGGGATGGGACTAACGGTTAATTAGTAACCAATCTCACTCAGCACTCTGCTTAGTCTAATTTGATCCCAAGACATGTGTGATGAATCAGTCTGCCATTTGGGTTTGATTTCAAATCTTAGTGGGAGGGAGGAACACCTCGCATTACAGGGCACAATGCACACTGGTGTGCAAATGCAGAGTCAGTAATCTGATTAAAGAAAAACAACAAGCAGAGCTGTACCTGCATCCCTTGTGTATAGCCTAGAGATGGGGGTCCGTAGTCATTTACAAGCTGTCTGTATTGTGCAGACGTTGCCATACTTGTGGAGGGAGAGTGAACGCTCCCAGCTGTAAGAGAAAACAAAATTAAAAAAAAAAATCTATTACTACCTAAAAATTAATTAGTCTGTTACATTGGGACACATTTTAGACCACTTTTTTTCTAAAGCTGTAACCTCTCACCTTTGTCTCAGCCCACTAATGCCATTTCAGAGTCAGAGTTTGCTAGGAAGAGAATGGTTAAATTAATGCTTTTCTAATGTTTGCTGTATATTTGAGAACAGCATAACCTGCAACATTACCAGGGCAAATTGTTTGCCTGAAAGTGAAATAGTGTAACATGACAGGTTGTTCTGCCCAGACAAACTGAAGGAGCCCTATTTTTGCTGTATACATTCCACAGAGATGAGTCTATACACTGTACTATTTTTACTTTTTCAGTGCAAGTTATCTGAAAGTAATTTTGCAACTCAAAGTGTCACCACATGGTCAAAGCATGTTACCCTCAGTACTATTTTCAGCCAATGCCAGAACTATTCCTACGGAAGAGTCAGTTGAGGTACCTCAGATCTGCTGTTCATTGTATGCCAACCAAGGCAAAGATTGCTACTGCTCTTTGTGTGACATCAAACATTTTCAGCCAGCCAAACTGTGCTATATAAGGAAACCAAAGGAAAAATAACATCACTTTGTGTTATGGTTACTTTTTCTGAAGTTACAGAAGATTATATTCATATCTACAGAGTTCTGAGTCAGCTAAGAGTTACAGAAACAGATTCTACTGTGGTCATTGACAAACTGCTCCAGAAATGAGCAATCAAAATGCTTGTCACTCGAACAGTTAAGAATTTGGGTGTAAGAAACAACTTTTAGATTTTTCTTAGGAGGCTTTGTGACACTGCCTACTTCACAACAGCGTTACAGCACCTGCTAGTTATGGACTACACACCCAGGACTGAGGGAACATTACACCATTCAACATGTTCACTCTCGCAGCTGCAGTGCCCCTGAATCCACTGATGCTGCTGTCTTTGCCTGTAGGCACAGACACAGACTGCCTGCTGTCTGGAAAGACCTTCCCCCTTGCAAACTCCTTTGCTGAAAATTTCCAGCTGTCTTTCATAGGAGGAAAAGAACACATTTACCAGCCTTCATTTAAAACCTAAATTAAGCTGATGCTAAAAGTCATTGGGGGTCAGAACTAAGTAAATCCCTAGCTGCGTTTTAAAGTTGCAAGTGATTTCATTCATATTTTCCCCTGACTTCAAGAAGAAAGAGCCAGCAGTTACACTGGAAAAAAGCACTACTGATCACAGTGGAACAGACTCTCGTCCTCAGCCAGAAAGTCCTTCCACTTCAGAATTAATCATGCAATATCACTGTGGTGTTTGTCTTCATTATGAGAAGGGAGCATGTTCCTAATTTTAACTAGTTAACCAGATACAAAACCCTAAAAAAGGCGAACTGGGCTGGTCACTAGGTCACCTCAAAAAGAGCAAGGTTTCTCCTTGCCTTTAATTAAGCTGGTAAATTTTATGGCATTACAAATGCATCTCCATTGCTAAGGTTTCACATGGAGCTAACTGTCACATTTTGTTAAAGCACAGTAAAACTCCAAAAACCCACCACACGTACAGGGTAGGGCACTGTGAAGGGACACCACAGTGGTCAGCTATTCTCTTAATTAGCTTTTCAGATCACCAGCTCAAAATACACACACAATTGTCAGATTTCTGTCTGTACAACTCAGTCAGTACTTCAAGTCCAGATGAGTACATTTCAACAGTTATCAAGCATGACACAACAACAAACCGCATCTTTCCTCCAAGGACTACAAAACACTTCAAAAGCATTAATGAGCCCCTTGTGCTTCAAGGTAAAAAGGTTTAATTACCTTAATTAAGCAGAGAAAGACTTAAGCAATTTTTCATAATGTACAACAAAAGACCCATCCTGCAAAGACCTGTTCCTGAACTGTTACTGCAAGCAGTCACACTCCAGACCTGGGAGCTCCAAACTGTCTCAGAACTAAAGCAAGGACTCAGATAACCAGGCTCACAAACTCTGTGGTACCCACTGAATAAACCTTAGCTGCAGCCCACACAGAATAAAAAACAATCTACACCACCCTATCAGTTAATGATAATACAGTACAGATGATTTTGTGATTATTGCGGATTACGTTGATTTAAGCAATGACACATGCTTGCTCTGTATGAAATAACGCAGCAGAGTATGTCTAGGTAGGAAAGAAAACCCCACTAGAGATGTGATGTCCCAACAGAAAGCAGGGAATCCAGGAGCTGACCAAGAAAGTTTCACAGATGTGAAGCCAGCAGCGCATGGCGCTGCAGTGGACAGTAGTTGGTCCCAGCAGGAGAGCCTGAATCCAGCAATGACTCAGTCAACACCGAATGACAAAAACAAACAGGAACTTTCAGCAGGCGACTGTGAGTAAGAACCTGGTGGCTGCAGTCAGAGCGCGGCCCCTGCTTGGTGTCAGCAGAGGGATCAGTGGAGTTGCGCGTGCAGTATTGTCTGCCGTATTCCCGACATATGCAGAACTGAGCTGCAGACACTAGAGGCCATCGCAGAGTGCAGCGAGCCCTGCCAAGTGACAGATCCTGGTAACCATGGTGAGTTTACCCATTTCTTTGCAGTCTGCATCAAAAATATAATAAGACATAATGCCATGCGCCGACCACTTTTATCAGCAGCAGCAGGCCCAGAGAACAAAGAAAAGGATTTGACTTGTCCTTGGCACCAGCCTCCTTCTACCCAGGTCACAAGTTATGCCAGTCAAACTCAGCTGGAGGAGGGGGAAATGAAAAATACTTAATTTCCCCTCATTTTAAGATGATGCAATCATGAAAATGAAATTAATTGTGGGGGTATCAGTATCTCATGGGGCAACAGATGTTGAGCTTTTTCACCTCGCACTTCATATATTAATGTCAAGGAGAAGACATGGGTCTTGGAAGACTCTTAATCAATTAACACATCCGCACCTCTGAGCATCCTGTATATCTAAGAGGAAAAAAACCCCAAAAAACAAACAAAAAAAAACAAACAAAAAAACAAACAAAAAAAAAAACCAAACAGCTGTTGGTACTGCAGTTAGCAGGAAAAACTAGGCCAGCAAGTCTCACACTCAATACCCAGTCAAAAATCAGTGTGACGATTAAGTATTCACGAGAGGAAAAAGGAGGGGGGATCTAAATTGCAGCTTGCTTTCTCATGTTAAAATGACAATGGAGACAAGACAGTTAAGAACTGACAGAATGGAAAGGGGAGTGTGCTTGGTACTGAATTTAAGTGACACTCTGTATCACATCCCAAATTGCCTTAATGCTCGCTGCTGTATAAAACCTAAATTAATATACGGATTTTCCTCCCTTCACTTTCCTAATTAAATGTACACAAAACCTTTTATACACACATTTATTCTTGTGCCAACAATGCCTTTTATTTCTGTATTCAAATAGAAGACTGCCAGAAGCATTTTCCCCCACAAAAATATAGTGATTTTCTTGTTAATCAATATTAATCATTATTAATTGGGGGCAGGGGTGTCTAACAATACAGCAAACAGAAATGAGATTTTTGTGTCAAAATCTCTTCCTTCCAGCTGTCCCTCTGAGCCCAAATTAACACCCTGGGAGACAAAGGATCTAGAATCAATCTTTGTTTGCCAGAACTCTCACTGACCAGGAACTACCCTGCACTGGGTAAGGTCCTATAAATCAGCATAGATGAACTCATGCCATTTTACAAACTCTTTGTGCACATGAATATAACAGCCTGTGAGAAGAGACACCTGGAGTTTATCCAAGGTACATGGTATAGTCTGTGGAACCTCACAGGTTCCACCTCTATTTCACAGCCTCTTCAAGCCAAGTTTGTTTGCAACATGAAGGCTGTTGCATTTAGACTGCTAGGGGTCATCACTCCTTTCTGCAGGGCCTGAAGAAGGTACTGCCTCTGCCACATCACTGGAGGACATTTCTCATCTGCTTCAGATGGCAGCAGTTTGCTTCCTAATGGTATGCGGTACGAGAAAACCAGGCTGGAATATTTTAACTGAGAGGGTATAAATTCTTGTGTCCTAAACTGGACAACTTTGCAAGAAAACACATGTTTATGTAAGCTGCTCTGCCAAGGTACATTGTGAAGCGTTGTCAAGCACAAGGGGAGCAGTAACATCTTCAGCCAGAGCAGACATTTCTGCAGCCAGTACCTGAACGCAGCTTGAACCACAGTTGCAGTGTTTTGGCTGACTACAAGAATACTCGATTCCTTAGCCCTCTACACAGTTTGGTTTAAGTTCAAGAAGAACTCCTTGCTACCCATGGGACACCACATACCTGCCTACACAAGAAGATCCGCTGCACAGCCAAGCCACACCGAACTTGACCAGAGTTGCCAACTCAGAGCAAAACCAGACAGCCTCATTTTCCCCAACCTTCCAATAATTTCTTAATTTTAAAATAATGGACCCCATTCTCATTTGCACAAAACTTTCCTTAAAGCAACGGCTGTGAAAGTTGTATTTTTACCCACCATTTCCCCCTTAAACAGCCCATAGGGTAGAAACAGACCTTTCTTTGAATAAAACTATTTCCTTCTAAAAAAATCCAATATGCACACACATAAATATGTTCTCAAGAACCACGACATTCTTTATCGGAACAGCCAGAGGCTTTGTTCTTTTGATCTATCTCACTCTGGGCCTTTCCTCTAGTGTTCTCATTCTCTTGTTCTAATATTTCCATGTGGGTGATGTTTTAGGTCTCCTCTTACTATCCCCTTGTTTTTGGGGGGTTTTTAATCAGAAAAATGAAAGACAGTCACTTGGACTCCCCATCGTTCCTCTCTAACAGCTTAGGACACTGGCTTTTTCTACACTAGCAAGGTATTTGACACAACAAGGGAAGGATCAGAAGATGAAAGGAGGTGGTACACACACACACTCTCCACCTGTAGTTGGGGTGAGAGGGTATAAATTAAGATTAGATTTTGGCCTGGTACCCCAGACTAAGTGTCTGTATTGTAGGTAGGGTTCAAAGCTGTCCAATCCTTGGTTTGGCCTCTTGTGTTCCCATTAAAAGGGATGGAGCATCAAAGCTGCACAACTACAGCACAGCTTCGGGTTTACCTTTATGCAAAAAGAATCAAGTTAGCATGAACCAAAACCACTCCGCAACTCAACCAGCATATGATGGGTGGGGACAATGAGGACATCTGCTGAGATGACACTGCTCTGAATCCAAACACAAGGTATACAAAGCCAAAAATGCCAGTTTTCCAAATGTCCAAACAAGTCCACTTGAAAATCACTAATTCTGAAACATGTTTAATGTTCTTCTTTTCAGGTCATTTTTAACTTCACAAGGACTTCAAGAGATCAGGAAATCAGCAAATTTCCATTTAAATCAAGAGGAGAGTATATTTCCTAGAAATCATCCATTCTGATAACGCATGAACACGTTGCTCTCTGCTCCACCTACAAACAAGTATTCCTTCCAGTACTCCCACTCCAAAAACAACCTCTCAATATGGACACCAATATCAAACATAAGCTGTCTCTGTAAAAGGCAGCAAGCAAGCCATTTGCTCATGCAAGTCTGCCCTGCAATCTTAATAATATAAGGAATGGACTAGTGCACTTGGCATCATTTCCCAGGATGGAATGAAATATGTCTCTCTGGTTGCAAGCTGCAGCCCCAGTTAGGGAAATTATTTTCATTTCACCTCTGGGTAAGAATTTACACTTTTCACCACATAACTGCCAGTCACTGTGTGGTGTGGCAGGTTCAAGGACAGCCCTGCTTGTCCACAGCCACAACAGCACCTCTCATACAGGACAACACTCAGGGAGTGAAGGAACAGCTCCTTCTCTTCTCACAGTCTGCTGGAATTTGTTTTTCCAGATCCTACATATATCAATTTTTAGTACAGGAACAGGATTTTGCATTGAAACCTGACATTTCTGGAAGACAAACTACAGGCCAGTTCACAGCTGGTGTAAAATCTCTCGAGTTCCACTGAGGTCAGTGGAGATGCTCTACTTCACCTCCCCTCAGCAGCTGGTCCTCTCACAGTTAAACAATGTAAAACACAAGACAAATAAGGAAGAAATTACTTTTCAGGATTCAGTATAAGCAAGAGAATACAAACAAATCAAAGTATGGCTGTTAGAAAGTGTAACATAGGATGCTGAAGGGTCAAGTGAGGCTGGGAAGTTAGAGCCACAGCATCACAGAATCACAGAATAACCAGGTTGGAAGAGACCCACCGGATCGTCAAGTCCAACCATTCCCACCAATCTCTAAACCATGCCCCTACGTACCTCAGCCACCCTCACCTTAAACACCGCCAGGGACAGTGAGTCAATCACCTCCCTGGGCAGACTCACAGGCCCCTAAACAATGTACTTTTTCACCACCCAGGCAGAGAAGGTGCTTGTGCAGGAAATTAAATAGAGCTCCCCAAACAGTTTGGAACTGACAGCCTTTAGGTGGTACACACAGAGGCCCAGTTCCCAGAGCACCTTCCCACCAGGATGGCAATAAATAACTTGGGCAAAACACAGCAAGCCTGGCTGCAGACACCCTGGGTCAGGTTTCACCACTGACCTGGGCAACGGGGAAGAGGAACAGGCACCAAATTCTGCTGTGACAATATGTTCTCTTTCCCCTAGCTTGGTGTAAGGCAGAGAAGTCGGCACCCGGATGCTTCCAGCATCCTGAGTCACTTGCGAAGCAGCTGTATTTTCCTCACCCACAGTCACTCACAGATCTGCTGACGACCCAGGGAAGCTTCCTCCTCATGTTTCCTGGCCCCTAAACAGCTCCTCTCCCTCTGGACTTCAGCCCAGGTTTCTGAGACCTCAAACACGTTCCTGTGCAAGAACAGAGCACAGTCACCCCTCCATGACAACTGCCTCATCTCACCCATCCACTTACTGAGCGCAATTTAAACATGATTTTGCAGAGTGGCTACTTTCAGTCTAAACTTGAAAGGAGTTAGTTCTGCAGCAAGGACACAGCTCCAGGAGCTGAGATGACACTGCCTTTCCAAATACTCCTGCACCAGAAGCCCTGCACTGCAGGGAAGCAGCATTACCTCCCAGAGGAAAATCCCTGTGAGATCCACAGCTGGCCAGAGCCTTTCGTCGGCTGAGACCGAAATATTCAGCATTCATACGGAGAGGCTTCTGCAGGGCTGATTTCAGGCCAAAAGGGACAAATTTCCTGTTTTCTTCTCCTCTGCAGGACAGGGTGGGGGTGGGATCCTTCTCCCCAGGTCTGGAAGCAAACCTAGGATTTCTCCTCCTGGCTGGGGAGGCATTTAATTTAAGCACAACAGAAAAGCAATCTTCTTCAACTCAGAATCAAGCTACAGAAAGGGGGGGGGGGGCATTTGCAGTCATATCACTGTGAATTCGATATGTGCAACTGCAAGGACTGCTTTGTCTAACTCCCTTGGCCTTAGGCCACGGTGCTGGCAATACCACTAGCTAGAGGAAGAGCTGGTGCGTGAGGATAATGGCAGAAGACAGGGAGGGAAGAGAGAGCCCATTTTGGATTCAGAGGAGGACGTTCTTTCATTGAAAAGATTCTGGGGGTGTTGAGGATGATCCAAACTCAGAAGAGAGGACAACTTAGACAGGAATAGTTCCAGCATGACAGCAAACTGCTGCAAACTTGCCATTATGAGGAAAAAAGGAATGGGGAAGTGGGGGGAGATAAAACTGCACAAAAAAATCTAAATCTTTGACTGCAGTCAGAGCGTTCCAAAGCACAGACACGGCAGCAAGGGGACTGGAGAAAGAAACTTCCCCACTCAGCTCACAATGTGAGCAGCATATCTGACCTGGGATTTAGCAGCCAGATCTGGATCCCCCCACTGCATGACCTAATCCCCACCCCTCACCCACCACCGCAAAATACCACCTTTGTTTTCCCTGTAATTTTATGGCTGTTCTTGAGAGCAAGGCACAGGTTCTCGTGGGAGCCCACAGGAGAACGGTTTCCCTTGCTGGGCTTTGTTTTGTTTCCCTTTTTTTTTTTCCTTTTTTATCTCCGATGACACTTCTGCTTTTTGTCAGAAATCCTCAGCACCTTCCCTGGCTCCAAACCCCCCGATGCACCCCACACACCAGCCCCACCGAGCTCAGCCCCACGCAGGATCCGGCTCTGGGAACAGGGACCTCACTCCTCTCGCAGCCGCTGGCGGCTCCTCGCACCGAGATCGCTGCTCTCCCGGCGGCTGGGAACGAGGTGCATCCTCACCCCTTTCCTTCACCAATTTCCCAGGATCACAACCACGAGCGGCACTCTAAACACCATCCAGGCAGACTTCCCTCCTCCCTAAACCAAACCGCAAAACTTTCCCTTCCTCACAAAACCCACCGGCCCGCCTGCCGCCCGCGGATGGTCCCGACGCCCCCGCAGCCCGGGGCTGGGGCCAAGGGCAGACGGCAAGATCAGTTTTTTGAAGTCAGACTCCATTTCTCCGTGTCGGTTTTGGCACAGAGGAGCCAGATCCCCTCCGAACGTCCCAGGGCGAAGCGATCGCCGCCGCGGCTTTGTTCGGGCTGCGCCCATCGCCACGGGAGCCCGGCTGGTGACCCCCCCGCCGGCCGGTGCCCTCGGGAGCGAGGGAGGGGAAAAGGCGGGGATACGGTTAAAAAAAATTTAAAAAAATTAATAAAGTTAACGCTATTAATGCCATGAAGGAAAGTTGTGAGAGAGGAAAGTTGGAAAGACTCCTGTAGAGCCCCAAGGAGCAGGAGGAGAGCCCCCCCCAGGCCGGGCCGGAGCCATCGCTCCGCGCGGCGCCGCGGCCACCGGGCAGCGCCGGCACCGGGACCGGGTCCGGGTCTCTGCGGAGCCGCCCCCGGCGCGAGGCGCCCCTCCGAGCCGCCTCCCGGCCGCCGCCGCCACTTACCCGCGGCCAGGGGCGTCCCGGGGAGGTGCGCGTTCAAGTTGGGCTTGTAAGACATTCCCAAGGACATGGCGGGGGCGGCCCCGCCGCTGCCCCGCACGCCGCCTTGTTTACGGGCGGCAGCGGCACCGGCAAATATGGCCGTCAGTTATATTGACACCCACAATGCAATATATCATCCATACATCATGAGGAGACGCCGATCCGCAAACTTTCGGGGCGAGGAGGGCGGGCGGCAGCCGGCGGGGCGGGGGCAGCGGAGGCGGCTCGGGAAGTTCTGGCACAACTCGGCCCCGAGCCGCCCGCCTCCCGCTCCCCATCACACACCCTCCGAGCCATGGAATCATGGAATCACCGGCTTGGAGAAGACCGCCAGGATCACCGAGTCCAACCATTCCCACCAATCTCTAAACCATGCCCCTAAGCACCTCATCCACCCTCACCTTAAACACCTCCAGGGAAAACCAGTCAACCACCTCCCTGGGCAGATTGTTCCAATGCCTAACCACCCTTTCCATGAAGAATTTTTTCCTAATGTCCAGCCTGACCCTCTGCTGGTGCAGCTTGAGGCCATTCCCTCTTGTCCTGTCCCCTGTCACTTGAGAGAAGAGGCCAGCTCCCTCCTCTCCACAACCTCCGCTCAGGTAGTTATAGAGAGCAATGAGGTCTCCCCTCAGCCTCCTCCTCTCCAGGCTAAACACCCCCAGCTCTCTCAGCCGCTCCTCGTAAGGCCTGTTCTCCAGCCCCTTCACCAGCTTCGTTGCTCTTCTCTGGACTCACTCCAGAGCCTCAACATCCTTCTTGTGGTGAGGGGCCCAGAACCGAACACAAGATTCGAGGTGCGGTCTCACCAGTGCCGAGTACAGGGGGAGAATAACCTCCTTGGACCTGCTGGTCACGCCGTTTCTGATCCAAGCCGAGATGCCATTGGCCTTCTTGGCTACCTGGGCCACTGCTGGCTCATGTTCAGTTGCTGTGAACCAACACCCCCAGGTCCTTCTCCTCCAGGCAGCTTTCCAGCCAGATTTCTCCTAGTCTGTAGCTGCTCAGGGTTGTTGTGCCCCAAGTGCAGGACCCGGCATTTGGCTGTGTTAAACCTCATCCCATTGGTCTCATCCCTGTGGTCCAGCCTGTTCAGATCCCTTTGGAACCTCCTGACCCTCCAGCAGATCCACGCTTCCACCCAGCTTAGTGTCATCCGCAAATTTGCTGAGGGTGCACTCGATGCCTTCACCCAAGTGATTGATAAAGACATTGAACAGGGCTGGACCCAGCACTGAGCCTTGGGGACACCACTTGGAACTGGCCTCCATCTGCAGTTAACTCCATTTCCCACCACTCTCTGGGCCCGGCCAGCCAACCAGTTTTCAACCCAGGAGAGTGTGCGCCTGTCCAGGCCAGAGGCTGATAGTTTCTGAAGCAGAATGCTGTGAGAAACTGTGTCAAATGCTTTACTGAAGTCCAAGAAGATACATCCACAGCCTTTCCCTCATACAGTAAGCTCCTCATCTTTCCTCTACTGCTTCCCTTTCCTCCCCACCTCCCCCCCACCATCTCCCTTTGCTCCCCATCTTCCCCTCCAGCTAATTTTGACAGAAAATATCTGTTAAAAAGTTTAGAATAAAATATATATTTTTTTTTCTTTCCTACATGCCACCAAGAATAATTCTGCCCTTCCTTCTTTTTCCTCTCCTGTCTGTTGATGTTCTGTCAGGACAGGTTCAGATTAGACATCAGGAAAAATTTCTTTGCTGACAAGTTTCTTGGGCACTAGCAGAGCTGCCCAGGGAGGTGGTGAAGCCCCGTCTCTGCAGGGATTTAAAAGACAGACATATGAAGTGCTTAGGGATCTGATGTAGTAGTGCACAGGTACATTTGGGCTTGATGATCTGGAAGGCCTTTTCCAACCAAGCATTTCCATGATTCTATGATTCAAACCTCTGTTTCTCTCCACTTAAAGACTGCAAGTTAATGTGGATTGCAGCTGCTGTGGGATCAGAAAATAAATAGGAATCTTGCTGATAACTGACTTGATTTTCTGCTTGCAAGCAGTGGTAAAACTTCCCCACAACAAACAAACAAACAAACAAAAGGAATAGCTAAATTTGCGGGTTAAATTCTGAAGCTTCCCAGCTTGCATCTGCCACCTCAGAACTCATCCTTTGTACTGCCAGTAGTACTACTCAGGTTCACTCTTTCTGTCAGTTAATCCCAAACAAACCTCTATAATTGTTAAGTTAGTCCAGATTTATACTCATATAACTGCCTGGGACCTGGACAACCTCTCCTCCGGCATACAGCTCAGCCCAAGACCCATCAGGTGAGACCCGGTGTACCTTACTGGAAGCCACTCTGAAACCAGTGAGGTGGGTTTATTGCATGTGCTAATTATATCTATCCAAAATGACCTACTGCTCTTAATGCCAGTGACAGCAAACACAGAAAGCCCAGTCCTGCTCCTTGAAAGTCAGGATTGAATTCCTTTTCAGTGGCCCTCATTTAGGCCCACAGTATCTCTTACCACAGCCTGCTCTGCAGGAGAAGGCAGGTAGCATCTCCATTGCAGAGACAAGGGAACAGTCACAGAGCAATTAGTAGATTTCCTCAGGATAAAGCAGAATTGAGGCAGAGTGGGGAAAGCATTATGGCCTTTGAACCCCCTAGTGACTGCACACTGCAAGAAAGAAACATCTGAAAATTATGACCAGTACCAGATCATAGAATCTTTGAATCATTGAATCACTAGGTTGGAAAGGACCCACTGGATCATTGAATCCAACCATTCCTATCAATCACAAATGAAATATGTAACCTTCTTACAGTTGTGTATTTTATCACCAATCCAAGTGCATGATTCCAGCTCTTGTGGCAAAGCCCAGAGTGGCACAGACTATCTTTGCACAACTGATCCATGTCTGTTAGAGAGGGGACCTGAGAGCCCCAGGTGTGGAATTATGCAAGCAGGGACAATATTTTCACAATGGTGCTTGGGGCTTTAACTGTGTAATTCTCATTAAAGTCCTGAAAGACTGCACTGATCCAGCACCATGTGAGAAGGAGCTTTGCATCCCTACAGCTTCACTTCCAAGCTGGTAAATAACTGCTTCTCTATTGGTTCCTGGAAGGCCAGCAGACTCCTGCAGGCTAGGGGCATGCTGCTCTGGGACTTTCCATTGCTATGTGATTGTTTACAGTCACACAAAGTGAGTGTGAAATGGGAGTGTTCGGAGCTTGCCAGGCACGGCTTTACACGAACTCTACAAAACTGCACTCAGAGCAACACTGTGAAGAACAAGATCCCCTGTGTTTTGCTTCTTTCTTTTAAAAATAACCTCAAAATATACAATATTACAGGAGAGAGGGGGGGAATAAGGGATCAATCCTGTAAAGATTATCCTTTCTTCAGCACAGGGCACTGCTACCTTTGGAGCAAACTGTGAGGGTCAGGCTTGATGACACAGTCGGGCTTGTAGGGTCAAATTATTTGCCCTGTGAGGGAAAAGACAACAGTTCCACAGGTCAATATTTTACATTCACTCTGCAGTTCTCTGGGCACAGGTAGCAGTGGTGGCATGAGTCAGAACCCCGGAAAACAACACCCTTACTGTGTGGCCTCAGATGCTATAGAAGCTTCAACTCACTTCACTAGCTGCCTCCTGTTTTATTTTTGCAGACACTGAAGTTAGCCTGGGTAGGAAGTACCTGCACATTCTTCCTGTCTGCCATGTGCTTTCTGGATTCCCTTCAGTTGTTTGGAACCAGATGTGGCCACAAGAATAAGTCCACCATCCTGCATGGGCCCTAGGCCGCCCATTTAGCAGGATGATCAGAGATTTGAGCTCCCTCCGAGAGGCTGCCTGCAGTTTGTCTTCTTTTATGTCATGAGCATGGCTTGCACCACAGAGTTGTGTTCTGGAACTACACTTCCAGCAGCATGCACGCTCCTGGCTGTTCACAGCAAGCTACAGGCCCCTGCTCTGCAGACTGATGGCTGCAAAAGCAGCTCTCAATCACCAAGTGGCCAAGTCATGGAGCAGGAAATACAGCAGAGCCATTTTATCTCACATGTGACATTTTCAAGCTTTCTCCACACTAAGAGGTAACTTGAAAATAAATACGTATGCTTATGTTTTTCAGCAAGGGAGACGGACAGTAAGATACGCCTGTCTCTTTGGACATCTGCAAGTGCAGATGATGTATTTTCCAGTATGGCTACTTCTTCTCTGTTGTGTAAGATCTGCAACATTCACCACGTCCCCCTCCTCTTTTTCTTTTCTTTGCATTTTCTCTGTTCCCTCTCCTGGTTTGACTTTCTCACCTCTGCTCCTCCCAAACCACTGGGAATACTCAGCAGGCAGCATTTCCACAGAATGAGCCTTGCAGCCCCTGCTTAGCCAAGCTCTGAGTGATCTCAAGGAGGTTTTCCTTTCCCAAAGCTCTGGGAGGTTGGATGCCAAACCTCTCTGGTAAGGGTGTAAGGAATATACATGCAGAGTGTGATGTTGGAAGGTGCTGGCAGCTGGCTATCAAGATGACTCTCCACAGTAAAGCTAGGGGCCTTAGGCCATGCTGTAAGACAAAATCGCTCGTCCTGTTTTATGTGGAAATAAAGCAAACAGCCATCAGTGTCTGCAGAGCCATGCCGGAACACTGTTTGGAGACCTGCAAACGGGGAGCACAAACTGCACTTGTCTCTTATCATCTTGGACTAAATCAACAGTGAGAAGAATTAAAAATAGCACAGCAAGACCCAGGTTTTTCCTGGCATGTCTTTGACACGTGTAAAACATTACATTTGTGCATTAATTTCAGTGTAATTAATTGTTGTCAGGTTTAATGAACTGAGTGACTCGGGGACATTCTAGCTGTCCTTTACCCACCACAGAGACCCATGCAGCAGTGAGAAGAAAAAGATAGGAAGTTTGTTCCTTTCCCTGGAGTGAGCTTATGTTCAAATATTCATACCCGCGTTTTTAGGGATTCAAAATCATACATAAAGAAATCATAGAGGCATCTACAAGTTTCTGAGCACTGATTTAACCTGCAAGTATCAAAATTGCTTTCTTGTTCTAAAACTAAGATGATAGGCCTAGGCTGAAAATTAATAAGTCTTGAGCGAAGGCAGACTCAACCACTTTGAAAAGCACAAATGGCAGATGCAAGTGTTAGTTCTGACAAATAGCATTTTAGAAGATGTTTTATAGAGCTGAGACCCTTTCTCAATGGGAATGTAATGAGCCAGCACCTCCTGGTGTGGAATACTTCCTTCACCTCTTTCCTTAAGCCCGCCTCAAGGGACACCTCGCATGTTCATGGGGCTCTCTGGAATATCAGCAGGGAGGGAAAATTGTACATTTTATCCTTTTTGGTTACATTGTCACTCCCTTCTTATCACCTTGCTCCAAGTTCTTACATTTTTGTCTTACATTTTGTTCCCAGCAACTGCTTCCTGCTGATGGTACAAGGTTTCCCTCCTGCTCTTTTTGTTCCCAAGGGATAGCTTGACAGATCTCCGTGTCCCTCTGCTGTGATCTGCTTTTTGGCTGATATTTGCTGCTTATTGCTTCATCCTCAACAGAAAGCACGACAAGTACCCTCTCCTGAACAGAAATAGAGATTCCTCAGCTCTACCCTGTTGCCTTTCTTTCTCACACCTCAAAATACCCCTGGAAGCTCTGGATTGCTCCCCCCCTGCAGGAATCAGCCCTCTGAGACCCTCTGCAAGGGGGGGCTGCCATAGAGATTGTTGACGCCAAAAGCACTGCAGCAGCAGCTGTGAGCCAGGCCCCGGGAAATCCTCTTCCAGCACTTGGCCCGCACCAGCAGACAAGCTTGCAACCGTTTCGGATCAAAGTCTGGATGCCATTTCTGGACAATCTCTCCCCTTAAATTCTCCCAGATAAACTTTTATCCCAGACTAGCCCTGCTCCCCAATTTCAGATGGTTCCCCCCAGGCCAGATGCCATATTATCTGGAGGGACCTTCCCTCCCAGCCTTGTTTTCCTCCTGCTCCGGAGTCCTTTGTCTGGCTGCCAAGTGGAACAGCCCTGCCAGGCAGACAGCTGCTCAGCGTCGCCGCACGGGTGCTGCCCTCTGGGCTGAGGAGCCAATTCCAGGCCCATTCCATCTTTGAGGGGGATGATCTGCCTTAAAGATGGTGTGTACCAGAAGGAGAAAAAGCAAATAGCACCTGTAAAGCCATCAGAAGAGACTAGAAATGTTTAAGCTAACGAGGCCTTAGTGCTACTCTGATGTAGCTACCTTTGAGATGGTGTAAGTACAAGCCTGCTCTCTCCTGCTCCAGCTGGAGGTCTCCCTGAAAGACAACAGAGCAGGAATAAGAAGTTTCCAAGCCCTCAGCCACAAAAACACAGGCCTGGAATCTCTCTAATGAGTTTTCCTCTTTGCAGTTTGCCAGGCAAACAAGCAGCAGGCACCAATATCAAAACCGGTCCAAATTCCGTTGAAAACCAGCAAAGAAAATAACAGCAGAAAGGAACCAACTATGTTTTGCTTGTCAAGAACAAGTTACTGAGCCCTTTCAACCAGGAGGAGAGCTCTCCCTGCCCATCCCATTGGGTGAACCCCAACCGAGGGCTTGGGCCAAGGTGCTCCTCCTTCTTCACTGTTGCTTGCAGGGACGGTTTATTCACGTTATCCCCACATTACAGGGCTTCCCTGCGTTGTCTTTCCAGACAAATGAGTGCTCCACCCTGCCTTATTCCTTACCTTTGCCTGGAAGGACTCTCCTTTCTTGCCCTGCGGGCCAGACTCTCATTCCCCTCCACTCCCTGGCCCTTGAAGGCTGTGCCAAGGAGGGCTGCTTGGCCCAGGGTGCAGCAAGCTGGCACAGCCCTGCTTCTGTCTCCAGCCCTGTGTGGCTGGCAGCCTGGGGCAGGGATCACCCCACCCTTTGGCTGGGGCAGAGAAGCCTGAGAGACTTGCTTTCATCCCAGCTCTGTCTGGGAAAGCTCCTGAACCTGCTTTGCATGCTAGAGTGGAGGAATCCATGGCAAAGTAGAGTCCTGGCTCGCCTGCTGAGTGCTTCCCATACACAGGCTGGTGTCAAACGCCCAAACCCTAATCAAATTGTGCCCATGGGACATAAGCGTCTGCATGACACCCGTGTTGGCTGTGGAGCGGAATTCCCCTTGGAAGGGACACACCAGGGTTAAGATTCACCAAAACCCTCCCAAATGCAATCCAAGTGTCGCCAGACCAGTGAAGTATTAGTAAAACAAACAATAGAGAGGCACAAACACCTCTGTCCTGCATTGCCTCATTGCGAAACCAACTGTAAATCCTGATGGGAGCATCCCTAATAGTTGCTGGTCATTTGAGCAAAGGAAGTGTAGGAGAGGGTGGAAGCAAAACCCGGGGGATAGAAAATGGAAATGACTGTGAGGAAAGGAATGTGGAGCTTCACAGTTTTGGGAGGGAAGATCACAAAGTAGAGAGAAGGGGAAAAACGGGAGGCAAATCATAGCGACAGGGTAGCAGAGTCTCCCAGAGTGCAGTGCAAGACACGGGCGGATCCTCAGTGCTCTCTGGTCGAGCACCATGCCCCAAGATGACACTGCTGGGCACAGCACTGCCGCCTTCTCCCAGGCCAGAACCCCAGACACGGCTTTTGCCAGGATGAGTCTAACAACCTACTGAACTCCTGCCCCAGAACACCATGCAGTGCTGAGGTAAGAGCCCTGAAGGGTAGGGAGGCTCCAAAGGAATCTGAACAGGCTGGACCACAGGGATGAGACCAACGGCATGAGGTTTAACACAGCCAAATGCCGGGTCCTGCACTTGGGGCACAACAACCCTGAGAAGCTACAGACTAGGAGAAACCTGGCTGGAAAGCTGCCTGGAGGAGAAGGACCTGGGGGTGTTGGTTCACAGCCAACTGAACATGAGCCAGCAGTGGCCCAGGTGGCCAAGAAGGCCAGTGGCATCTTGGCCTGTACCAGAAACGGCGTGACCAGCAGGTCCAAGGAGGTTATTCTCCCCCTGTACTCGGCACTGGTGAGACCGCACCTCGAATCCTGTGTTCAGTTCAGGGCCCCTCACCACAAGAAGGATGTTGAGGCTCTGGAGCGAGTCCAGAGAAGAGCAACGAAGCTGGTGAAGGGGCTGGAGACCAGGCCTTATGAGGAATGGCTGAGAGAGCTGGGGGTGTTTAGCCTGGAGAAGAGGAGGCTGAGGGGAGACCTCATTGCTCTCTATAACTACCTGAAGGGAGATTGTGGAGAGGAGGGAGCTGGGCTCTTCTCCCAAGTGACAGGGGACAGGACAAGAGGGAATGGCCTCAAGCTGCACCAGCAGAGGGTCAGGCTGGACATTAGGAAAAAATTCTTCATGGAAAGGGTGGTTAGGCATTGGAACAATCTGCCCAGGGAGGTGGTTGACTGGTTTTCCCTGGAGGTGTTTAAGGTGAGGGTGGATGAGGTGCTTAGGGGCATGGTTTAGAGATTGGTGGGAATGGTTGGACTCGACGATCTGGTGGGTCTCTTCCAACCTGGTGATTCCATGATTCTTGCCAAGATGGCGTCTGCATGCAGGTATCACTGGTGTGAAAGCCTCCGTGCCCACTTTGGAGAGTGTGTGGGTGCAGTCTTGCAGTGCTGATTGCAGAATTTCACACTCCTGGTTAAGGCAGTGGGTCAGGGTGATGCTCACAGCATTAAGGCTTAGAAATGCTAAGTGGTTTTAGGCAGCTAAATAATCAAACTGCTTAAAAAGGTCTATCTTGAGGAGTGACAGCAGCAGCCTGCTGCCCTGGAATAGTGTCTATGGACCCCTTCTTCTCCCCCTACAAAAGCAAAGAGAAGAGGCAATGGGGTCCCCCCAAGTCTTTCTGGCACAGACACGCTGTGTGTGTTCCCCATGGAGCACCAGCCAGCCAGCCGCCCCCATGGATACCAGAGCCTGGCAGCCACCACACTGGCCCCATCAGAGCTGTATGTGTGCGAGAGAAAGGAAGGGACAGCCCAGATGTGAAGGATTTACAGCCTGGGCAGACGCGTGTCACAGGAGAAAGCATTGTCTGTAACTTAAACAGCACAGTCTGAGGCCAAGACTTGGCAGCAGCAGAACATGGCGTGGCTGAGGCAGAAGCCAATGGCAGAGCCCCCAAGGCCCTGAAGGGCCATCAACCTGCCCCAAAGGGCTCTGGGGAGGGCAGGCTGGGCATGCTGATCTCCCCCGGGGTGCACAGCACTGGGACGCACTTATCTCTGGCCATGGAAGGGAGAAAACACCAGTGCTTGGCTGGGTTATGCCCTGGAAAGCAGCAAAGGCCCAGGGGGATGCGTGTGGCTCAGCAGCCATGTCTCAAACCCCAGGCCTGAGCTGGGAGACCTGGGGGTCCCTCACAAAAAAAGGCAAAGCAGCAGTGCCTGCTCCCAAAGTCCAGATCTCTGGCACAGGGAGGATAATGCTGGGTTTGCTGAGACTGGCTGCAGTCTCAGATCTTCCCTGTTTCATACCTCACATCTGCCTTTTTATTCACTGCACGTAACTTCAGGGGAGATCTTGCCCGGGAGTAATTAAATCACTTGCACCCTGGTTTATGCTTCAACTTACTCACTCTGGCTAAGCTGATAACAGATCTCTGTTTCATGACCTGCAATTCATTGTATATTTAGCAGGCACAGTCAATTCTTCCAGTTTATAAACGTTGAAGTAAGGAACATATAAACCAGACCTGGACTTCCAAACGTAGAAGCTGCCAGCTCACAAGCTGCCTCTCTGGCATTTTTAACGTGTATTACTTACATATTGGAAAAAAAGCCAACCAAAACCTCTCTTAAGACATTTCTCCCTTACTTGGAGAACAAAGCCTACTACTTTATGAAAATTAATAATTCTGAGGTTTGGGCACCTCCATTTACTGCTGACAACTTGATGTCATCACCTTTCCAGACCTAGGGAAAATGAAAATAAAAGTCAATATATGAAAAGATTCACAAAATTTATATTGTAGTAGCCAGTTTATCCCAAACTGACACTTTGGCCAAAGGAAATATACTTGTGTGCTATGTGTAGAATATGAAGAAGTTGATACTTTCCAGTCTTGACATAGTTTTTATAAACTTGGCTCCCTTTTCAAAGATCGTTACAATCAGTGTTTGAGGAATGTCATGCATCTGCTCTGAACCACCAGTTTAATTAAGTGGGGAAATGAGCCAGGTTCAGTGCCAGGTATGTAAATGTACTGAAAGAAAAGTTCTTTGGATTATTACAACATGACTTCTCCTAGTCTGAAGGATCCTAAAATGGAGTGACAATGAATGTTTAGCATATGCAGAAGCATTGCTCAAAGGCATTCCAGTATAAAAAACCTATGCGGACAAGTTTTTCACAGAAAAATTTTTCACAGAAAGGGTCATTGGGCACTGGAACAGGCTACCCAGGGAAGTGGTTGATTCACCTTCCCTGGAGGGGTTTAAGGCACGGGTGGACAAGGTGCTGAGAGGCATGGTTTAGTGTTTGATAGGAATGGTTGGACTAGATGATCCAGTGGGTCTCTTCCAACCTGGTGATTCTATGATTCTATAAGTTCCACAACAGAAAATTAGAAGGGAAAACCTCCCAGAGTAGTAGTCAGTTTACTTTATTTAACTTTTTTTTTTTTTTACCAAAAAAATCCCCCTACCTCAATATAGAAAGCATCATGTTCCACAGTTTGTCATTTTCTGGAGTATAAATCTTTCTAAACATTGCAGTAATATTTTATTTCCAGGCACTCAAAGTTCTGCCGTGTTGTGTGAGGACAGCTGGCACACCCCGGTATTGTCTGCTCCCATGGAGAATGCAGGGACGCAGCACAGCACGGCACCGAGGAGTGGAGGCTTTGAGGCTGCCAAAGTTTTCCATGAGGGCAGGCAATAAAAAGGACACACATAATCCATCTTATGTTACACGTCTTTAGAATTCTGTCAGTTGACTATCAAAGGTGTAAACTGAATAGTTAAGTCTTACTTTAAAAAAGCAGCGTATCCTTTGTGCAGGAAGAGTCTCACCACAACAGTTACTGCAAGGGTGCAGTGCTGCCCCTCCAGGGGTTGATGAGGCAGAGAACACCCACCTCTGAGAGAATTCAGCAGCCACGAGACCTGATGTCAACAACTGACAAAAAATGAATTGGTCAATCAAGATGCCTTTATGTGCACCTGCAATGAATCTGGCATTTTCCTGGTTTTCCTCTCTGAATCAGAAAGCAGACACATAAATACGTACAGAAACAAGAAATGCCAGTAGAAATGTCTCTGTCCTTCCCAGTGCCAATCAAACACAGGAAAATTGCTCTTCTGCAAGTGACTGGACTCATTAAAGTTAAGCTCTAAGTCCAACTACGTTCAGGAACACTCACCTAACTTTGTTCTTACAAAATAAAACTGAAGACATTGATTCATGCGTTGCAGGAGTTTTATAAACAAAAAACATCACTTGCATCCAAACGTGTTCCTGTGTCAGTTAAGCTGCCTGCTCAAGTGCACCAGATTCATTACTTTGTCATCTTAGCACAGGCTCCTTTCTGCTGGGAAGAGATGCCAGCGTCCTTCCCTCCTGCGGTGTGTGGTTCCACAGAAACCTGCAGTATCAGTTCACAGCACAGCAGGTGAAAAACCTGCCCAGTTTCTACTCTTGAATTTTATTACCGCCTCAAACATCATGCACTCAAGAACTACTTTGGTTCAATTAAGAAATAGCAAAGCACATCAAATAAGTAAGTTCTTACTAGGTTTTTACTTGCGCTTTCTTTAGCATAAGCTTTTAGAGGCAACCTGCCTCCAGCTGTTATCACAGTGGCTGAGAAACACTGGCATTTCCAGTCTTTTCCTCCCTCCTTCAAGTTTTTCTCCTTATGAGGGAAGTTCTTGCTTTCAAACTGCACAGAACCTAAGCACTAAGTGAGCCAAGGCTGCTCTGGGCTGCAGTGTCAGCTCTTGAGGCCCCCGCGTCTCCCTGTACTGTGGCAAATTTGTGGCTGCCTCACGCTATTGCTGCTCTGTCCGTCCCTCCTGCACGTCTGGGACACGGAACCACACACTGAGGCTGCTGACACGGGGCAGAACCACCTCCAGCATCTTCTGCACTCAGTGTTAAAGCTTGTATTGACCACAGAAGCTACCAGAAGTCTTTTGTTACTGTTTGCAGTTGGACCCTTGTTGCCCCAACTCTCCCGCCACAGCCTTTGCAAACCATTTTATCAGGTACCACCCAGCAACAGGGAAGGCAAAAAAAACTGTGTAGCAACCACAGAAAGCTAAATAAGGCTTAAATGAGGGCTAAATATGAGACAGACAATTTCAGGTTTTCTTATTAACCTCTAGATCTGATAGGTGTATTTTTATTTGGCTATTAAAAATATGCATCATTTTTTCAAAGGTAAGGGATTTCCATTTCCTTAGTTTTGCACATTTAGACGTTACACAAAGCTCAAAACGTTCCCATGAAATACACTGCAATGGATGCATCTTTTCTATTCATAAATTACCAGCCATTTCTATTCATAAATTACCAGCCTTTATAGGCAGTTAATGTTTCATCTGTATGTTTTACAGGTTAGGACCGTGGGTGGGTCCTACTGCCGATGCGTTTAATTGTAGAGCTTGTACTGCAGGAGCTCACCGAGTGCACAACTGGAGATACTAATAAGTAGAAGAAGCTGGTGAAGGGGCTGGAGAACAGGCCTTATGAGGAGCGGCTGAGCGAGCTGGGGGTGTTTAGCCTGGAGAAGAGGAGGCTGAGGGGAGACCTCATTGCTCTCTACAACTACCTGAAGGGAGGTTGTGGAGAGGAGGGAGCTGGGCTCTTCTCCCAAGTGACAGGGGACAGGACGAGAGGGAATGGCCTCAAGCTCCGCCAGAGGAGATTTAGGCTGGACATTAGGAAAAATTTTTTTACAGCAAGGGTCATTGGGCACTGAACAGGCTGCCCAGGGAGGGGTTTAAGGGACAGTGGATAGGGCGCTGAAGGACATGGTTTAGTAACTGATGGGAATGGTTGGACTCAATGATCCGGTGGGTCTCTTCCAACCTGGTGATTGTATGAGTTATGGCAGACAACTGATAATTTTGAAAAAAAAATACAACATCCACAACAGGTACAGACACCCCTTGGATATATGTACTTCAAAGTAACACAAACTGCTTGTTTGGCAGGCTGAGAAAATAGGAATACATTCTAAGAAGGTCATGAAAAAAATAAATCACAAAGGAAAACAAGAGTTATTTACATTCAATAATTCAGTAGCCTTTAACATCTCTATATACATACATACTGTCTCTGTATGTGTACAGACTGCAAGTAGATCCAAATGAAACTTATTGCAAACACAAAATACAACCCCTCCTTGATAATTCACGTGACAAGCATTTCCAGGTTGCAGAGCTTTCTTCATTTACAAAGGAAATAACCACAGACCTACCAGACAACCAGCATCCTTGAGGAACGTGAAGTTTCTACAAGTGTGTTCTCTGTGGACCATACAGCAAGAGGGAAAAAAATGGAAAGAGGGGGGGTTAGGAGGTTATAATTGCATTTACTGGGCCAGACACACCTTAAGTATGAAATGAGCTAATAAGTCAAAAATGAGTTGTTGTTAAGGAACGGTTTAAAAAAGAAACCCCATTTTTCATCACTTCAATTCTGAAATCAACTTAAATGTGCATCTTCCCCTTCTACAGCACAGTCCTCAACCTCAACCCTTTCACATTGAGCTTTGCTCCCATTAGAGACACCCATCCTTTCAAAATTTTACTTCCATTTCAGATGGTGATGTGTACAAAGCAGATCAATGCCTCAAAAGCAGGAAAAAAAACCCAGATGGTTCTCACCCAGGCAGGTAATTTATCTGACCTGACACTTGGTGTCTCCTTCTTCCTCCCTGTGAAGATGCTTACAGGCAGTGCTCCAACGGGAGACTGCAGAGCTGTTCCTTATCCCATGTGCTGCTATTTACGTTCCTTTTCTCCACAAGCTTTATCAGAGGCTCATGCACAGAACAAACTGCTGCCAAAAAACCCACACCCCAACCGCTGAGCAGGAATCATCAAGAAACAAGCGTTTCTGTAAGCATGAAGGCTAATTTTTATAACACTCCAGAGCTGGATGCAGAGATGTTACTAACTGAGAGCACAGGCAAAGACGACCAAGTGAGGGAATGGATTTCTGCAATGGGAACAGTTCCTATGAGTTTTTAAGCTGGGTTTTCTCCCTCCAGGGGACACAAGTCCATGGGAAATTGAACAGAATGTGAGCGAACAGCACAGCTGTCAAGACATTACACTAAATACTATTTTCCTGGAATGGATGCCAAATACCTCCACTGGTGGGTATGAGACATCTTAACATCCTCCCTCAGACCCTCTCTGGGGGCTACAGTTTCACAGGGCATCAGTTCCCCCCCGGGGAACTTCCCTCTCCTACAGGAGAATTAAAAAAACCTCTCAGCACACCCAACACCTGCCTTACAAGCACTCAGAGGGCTGCAGCAGGTGGCACAGCAACAGCAAGCAGAGGCTGCTCTAGAGATGTATTTGAAGTCAGGTACAGGTGCGTGCAGAACATTCTCCCCTTTCACCATTTCACAGCAGGAGCCGAGGTTGGCAGGCAGACGGTCTCCCCTGACATAGGCACTCTGGTTCCTGCGCTGGGGGCTGGCACAGGCAGCGTTAACAGAGCCTCAAGCAAAATTATTCACCTAAGGGAACTCACTTCAGCCTGAAGTTGTGGAACTTCTGCCGTACCCACTTCAGTGACACTTGAATTCAGCTCAGCAAGTGCTTAGAGAAGTGACACACAGCAGGGTTTACACACAGTTTAGTTTTTGCCTCATTAAGGAGCTGAACAGCTGGAGTGTGAGAGAAGCCTGGTTAAAGCAGACTGGAGCATGCCAAGTCCCATCAGATTCCAATTGTACAGACGTGTTAGTGGGTTTTTTTTTTTGAATACAGCAATTGCCTAAACAAGACTCCACTTCTTGTTAGTACAATAACTTTTATTTGACATCTACAAGATCATTATCTTGTAGTATTTTTGGACAGGTTTATACAATCTCAATTTTTCAATAGTGCAACCTGTGCAAGCAAGAAATGACAAACATTGTCCTTCACTTTCTTATAAACATCTACTATTATAGGCAAAACAAAACTTACCCATATTATAGATAAGTGACTATTCACATTTGTACATTACAATTTCTTTTAAACAGCTCCAGATAAACTCTACAATGTCTTACAACATATTAAACAGTATTCAAGTTACTGGGTAACAGAAACAGCACATACAGCGGAACCCTCAAGTGTTTCCCATTCTCTAATTTACAGCTCAAGTAAGGTTCATCTTACAAGTGACAAATTAAATTACATTAAAGAAGTAAAAAATATAAGATTGTATGCGAGATGGAAGTGAGTTTGCACTTAAGTTTCCATAACCACCTCAGATTAAGGAAATGCTTCAATTTAAGGAAAACAGGCATTCAGCCATCTTTGCAGTACACATTAGGAATACCATTAATACATTAAAAACAAACTGATTTTAATTTAAGATGTTTATCACAAAAAGAACATGTTGTAGACTCAAATATATAACCCCCAGGACAGAACCAGAAAAAATGCAACACCTGGGTATAAACACTATAAAAATGCAATAATCAATGCTGTACAACTAAGATTGTGTTTCTCTCCGAATTCCTGTTGCGTGTGTTTATCCTGCCCATGCCTGTTTCCAAAGACATGCACTGTCAAACAGAAACTGGGAAGGAACCCGAATGCATGATGTGCAACCTCTAGGTTTCATGCTTTTATAAACCCATAAATTGAAGAGAAAAACCCAATATATATTTTTTATATATACCAAATACATGCATTCGAGGATATCTCCCACAGCAACGGCATCAATGCACTGCATTAAACCCTGAGCACGGTATGACAAGGTAAAAATAAAGCCTGCTTGGGGATTTTCAAGCATTTTCAAACAAATTGTGGTTTGTAGCTTAAAAGGCCAAAAGTAAAAGCAAACAGGAAGCACTACAGAGAGCATAAGAAAAGACAGATGCACCACCATAAACAACTGCTGGCTTTCAGTTCTACCAACCTTTTTAGATTTCTTTATTCCCGAAGTATTTGAGAGCACACAACTGAACTTAAAAGGTTATATTTCTTTGGAATCTGTCCCTGATTTTTATGCAAGTGATATGCTTTTACAGCCTTTTCCTCAAACACCAAAGTCAACACCTGTGGTTTGTCCTCTTACACGTTGTTGAAGTTGGTGATGCTTTGCGGGTGATGCTGCTGCCAGATCTGCTGCTGTTGCACTGCGAGCTGCTGAGACTGGTCTGACGTTGACAGGAGGTTTACAAGGGGTGATACACAATTTGCAGGAATGATCAAGCCTGAAAACAGTGACAAGTCAATTGTTTCATAAGCATGCAAACAAAGTGTTATTAAAACCTCAGACTGATATTTAATTCATGCAACAGTCAAAGATAGTTTCCAGCACCAAGCCTAACCAAGCACAGCTACAAGTTCTCGTTCTCAATAACAGAAGCCACTAGATGTGTTAGTTCACAAAGCACTGGAAAGAAGTTGCCATTTTGCCCCAAACACAAATTTTATTCTGCTGTTATGCGCTGCCACCTAAAACCAGAAGTTGGTTATTTTTTCCTTTCCTAGTCTCACAGACATTGCAATGCCATGAAGGTTTAAACATTAAAAAACTAGGTTTGAGTTCTTCCAATACAGTTTCTGGAGCAGGAGCCGTTACTGCACATCCACAGCAAGCTCATACTTAAAAAAAAAAAAAAAAAACAAAAAAAAACAAAAAACAAAAAAAGATTTCAGCCTCCCAGGTACCTGCTACAGGGGCTTCACCAAGAGGTTTAGGAACAAGAAATGACAATCATCTTGAAGTCATTCTGAGCTACAGATTACACATGACTTTCAGTAGCTCAAAACCCATGAAAACAACCATTTCAAGGGCTTGTGGTTCTTGGCCAGAAGTGAGGAAAAAAAAAAAAAAAAGAGTGAAGCCCTTGGTTTCAAAGGTAGCTTGGCTGGAAGAGGCCGAGTGTGACATTGTTCCTAGTAAATGAGAAGAACTCAGAGAATGTGTTCCAAAACCTGGTAAAGATTGTCTTTCTTCTCTAACCTGACTCAAAACAGCCTTTGTACTACAAACACAGATTTTAACATACTGACAAGCATTCTTGATAAAGGTGCACATTACAATTTCTTTTAAACAGCTCCAGATAAACTCTACAATGTCTTACAACATATTAAACTGTATTCAGATCTGCTACATGATTCTCAACATAGACTGACCTGTAAGTTACAACTACCTTCTACTCCAAGATGGAAATAAATCACTTACCTACAATCCTCTGCCCATCTTCAGTTCTTAGACGAACTATCTGCATTTTCACATTAGTACCACTCACAGAGGCTAGAACACCTTCTACTTTCGTCCAGACGCTCAATACTGAGCCACACAGAACATAGTAAGTTCGACAGCGGAGTCCCACTTCACAAACTAATCCCAAGCCTGCCTTCTTACAATTACCTCTCCTGCAGCATAAAGAAATAAAAAGCTTTCAAAAGAATTCCACAAACGAAAAGTGAGACTTGAAGTTATTTAACATTCAGAATTGAGCAAGGGCTGCAAGTACACAGTAAGGGGAGAATATTTCGTCCACAGCATGCCTCTAACGGTACAACTTTGAGAAGTGCCAGCCTGTTTACGACCATGTCTTCAAAATGAACAACAGAGCTTTAGGTCAAAGCTATCCAAAGCTATCACTCATTTACATCACCAGAGAACCAGAACGTTACTATGAAATTGGTCTCTGATCAGGGTATTCCAGAAGCTCCAAAATTAATCTGAACCTTCTACCAGTTACACCGTTCCTCAGGAATTAAGACAACAGCTGCTGAGTTCAGACACAGAGGAGGTTAACACAAGAACAGATGTCCCTGACATCCACCTCATCTCCCCCTGCAAACATCATCTGAATTATCCACCCACAATAATAGATCAGATCAAGACACAAAGCACAAATTACTCCTGGGTCACTGCACTTCCATTGGAGAGCAATATATATGTTAACATTAATTTAATACATTAGGACTCCAGGCAAGTGCAAAGCTTCATGTTTCCACTCAAAGGCTGGGCCAGTTGACTGGTCATGAGACAATTTTTTTTTAACAAGTAACACAAGATTTCACATCAGTAACAGAAGTAGCGGTAAACCAGTTAAGGTAAATGATATAAGTGAAAGCATCTACGTGCATGCAAATACTAACCAGTAAGCATGGGTGCAGGTATCTGCAGAAGAATTGTACTGCTCTAGCCAGTGTGGCAGAGCATCTTCAGAAGGTACCTGGAAAAGTAATTGAAAGTGGAAATAATAAAGTAAAACACATCAAACATCATATAGAACAAAACCATTTTGGTCATTACCATGAGAAACGGGTGATCAACATTCTGATGGTAGAGAGGTACATTATCCTATGTTATTATAATTTTAGGCTATTCATTGGAACTGCCATCTCAAAGGATGAGCAAAATGCTTGAATGGAGCAGGATCTCAGCAATGGGAACAGCAGAATTTCAGAGTGTTTACAATCAACTTGATCCCAGAGCTTCCCCAGGTTTTTATGGCAAACTTGTAAAATTGTCTAGGTGTTAAATATCTTTCCAGCTTCTAACTAAAACAATCCATGACAGCATTTAAAACATCAAGCGAGCAACTGAAGCTTCAGAATAACTGCTTGGCATACACAGTATGTAGCTGCTTATTTAAAAGTATGTTCATATCCCTCACACAGAAGCTTTTCCTTACTGGATCCTCAAAAACATCATTTTACATTACCCCACTAGAGATTATTTATATTCAGAAAGCTTTGGATATAAGAATGCAGAAGTCACACAGGCCCACTTAAAGGGACCCAAATATAAGCTCTGGAAAAAACAAGCTTAATTTTTGAATTACCTGAACTTTTACACAAAAGACAAAAAAGAAAGTCCTATTTCTTTTTAACTTTTTTCCAAGTTTAAAACTAGCAAAATTTTAATAGTTACCTTCTTATATTTCTTTCTCAGGTCTGCACATGTTTCTAGTTTGAGTTGTTTCCCAGTATTTGGTCTGTATACTAAAAAAAGCTTCTTTTTAGGATTCACCTCTTTTACTAGAATAGCAGTTTTCTTGTTATTTCTTATCTGGAAAAGAGACAAACCAAAAACTTCCTAAGTTTAAGCACAATGACAGTACCACCTTGAGTGATTCCATCACGTGTTCTTTATAGAACAATAACGTGTGTGTGCATGCAACTAATATAACAAGCAATAATGACACCTTTAGAAGACAGCACCACTGACCTACATTAACCTCACAACTTTTCCTTACAGTGAAATCATCATGTGTCTTGATGCAGATTTAAATAAGAGCTATTAATTCGGCCTCATATTCCTATCGGAAAATATCCCAAGCAGCTAAAGAGGTGTGTTTCTTAGATAGCATTCGAAGCAAATTTAACATGAATTTTAACATAAGATTAAAAGCACGTTGCAAAACTGGACAGTAATTAACTTGAACAGTGCATTTATCAGGTATGACAGCATATTTGGTTAGCCCCCCAAAACACTTCTCTGAAAATAAGAGACAAAGAATTTTACCTGTAGTGATAAATAAAATCCATCATCTGGACCCGTCTGTTCTGCCCAAATCTTAGTTGCTTCGTCCCAAGACATTCCTCTCTCCACACTGATCTAGAAGAGAGCCATGCAGGGGTGTTTGGGAACAGTCTTTAACGGTTACAGACATGGGAGCTGGAGAACCGTAGAACCACTGATTGCCCAGGGAAAAGCCTGAAAACTCCCCTTACTCAGCTGATTGCGTTTTAAGAAACTTAGTGGCAAGAAAGTTTCATCAGTTGATACAAAGAAGATACAGAATTGACTTACAGTGTATAGTTCTACATGTCCAGAGGTAGAATATCCAGGAGTTAAAAACTTCTTAACATCTGCCTTCCTTACTTTCTCATCTCCAGAGCCCAAATCTTGAAAGGAAAGGAGAGAGTTACTCTGTTTCTTCTTACTTAAGTACAAAAGTACTGAGAAATTAATTTACTCACCTAAGATGCCCATATCATATCTTCCATTCTTTTTAGCATTTTGAATAACTGCATTCAATGTGTCCGAAAAGTACTGGAATAAAGCATTCTGCTGATGTACTTCCATACCAAGAATTCTATTCAGAAATTTCCCAATATTGTTGTAATCTTAAAACAAAAAATAAGAAATACACGTATTTGGTCAAAGACTAAGTTTGATGACAACAAGCTCTCAATCAGCATTCAACAAATCTCAAAAAGACTAAAATACATTCAGAAATGAGGAAGACATTCTTAAGTTCTCAAAACCCCACAACTTTTTCAATAGCTGGAACTTCGCTTTTGTTGCTGGGAATGCATTATCGTGATATATGATATTCCTAGTGACATTCTGAAGATACACTAAACATGCAAATACCTTTATCAAGTGTTAATATTCCAGATCTGTCTTCTACATTTATCAAGCCTACGCCAATTAATCCCTGACGAACATCTACGAAAAAGAAAGAAGTTAAATCATAGTTGCTTTGCTATCTAAAAATAAACCAATGAAGCAACAGCTTGTTTATCATTCTTGTTTCTGGATGCAGTTCCAGAACTTCTGACATCCCTTAAACACATGACTTGCAATTTCTACCCAAGACATCAATAAGACAGAACTTTGCCTTCTGTCCTTCCAGGAAGCACAGGCAGGGAGAACTACCAATGGCACTACACACCAGCACACAGGAGGACAACATATTGCAACAGATAAAGTGAAAATGAAGTTAAAGAACTGTATGTAATACTTGGGCCAAACTGATATAGAACATGACTTATATTGAAAGAATTCACATATCTTATTTCATACGTGAACTTCGACATCCAAGACAGATACACAGGAATAACATCCAGCCAGAGCCTATCTGGGCCAGCTAATTGGTTTAGACAGTGTTTTCTAGCTCTGAAGTTATTTGCATTTTCTGTATATCAGAGAATGAACAAGACTTGGCTATTACATCCATTTAATTACACTTACCTTTGAAGAAGTCTCCAGGAAAATCAGGAGGAGGCGAGACCATTGGGGAGTCCAAGTTCACAATGGATTTCATAACAATCTCTAAAGCATTTCTGCCATACTGCATAAGAAAGAGAAAGTCTTTCTAACAACATGATCCAGCCTTTGTGTCTCAGCCCCAGGCACATATGGTTTAACAAGTATTTGTATTCACAATAAAACATTCTTTTCTGCAGTAGTAAAGGGAAACTGGTTATTAGCTTTTGTAATTAGAATTACCAAATTAACCTTTCAGTTGTGACTGAAAGGACATACCATTTACTTAAGACTTGGATTGCTAGCAAATGCAGAAGAGTAATTTAAACACCTATGTGTTCCACACGGCTTTGCAAACAGAACTAAGAACGTTTAGTGGCTATCTCAGAGAGGCCTCCTGCCAAAAAGTAATGCAGTTAGAAGTAATATACATTGCAGGAAATGGAAGAAATTCTTCCTCAACAGGTCATTTGTGGGAAAAGCATCACACCATAAGCTTTCAAACAGAAATAGAACCATCACCTTGTTGTCAAAATTGAATCTGCTGAGGTCTCGAGTTTCTGTAGCCCGTCTATCACCATGGGTGAGTGCTCCCTGTTAAGACACACTTTTGAAATTAAACCAGATTTAAACAAGAACAAGTAAGTTGTATTTTCCTCAAACAAAGGATCAAACCTCTTGAAACAATCTTACCAAGCTCTCCAGTCTTTTTGCAACTATAGATGCAAATCTTTGCTCTCCTGCCAATTCAGAAATAAGGAAGACATACTCTGGAGCGGTCACTTGGTTGGATCTATGAGTCCTTCCTGGATAATTAAGTAGAAACACCAATGTTAAACAAATTCTGCCTCACTGAGCATTTCTAATAATCTATGAATTGTGGAGAGTAAAGAGAAAAGCTAGAACTTATCCCTGCTGAGAATTAGCTTCTCCTGAAATACTGCCAGTAGAAGGTAGTACACAAATGCCCTAGAGTTGTGAAAACTTTCATAAAAACACTTGGTATGTGAAAAAAAATCCCCAACCCTATGCTGCACCATAAGTTCATTACCTATGACTAGAGATAAAGCTGGTTCTGTCTATGGGTAAGAGAGACTGGAAGGTCCACGAGAGGTCATTTAGTCCATCTTAGCTTCCATGAATTAACAGGAAATTCAGTGTTATTGAGTTTGCTAGGGGAAGGATACAAAAAAAGTTATTTACCAAATTGCTGTATTGCTCTATCCGCACTCCATGGCAACTCCAGAGTCATGTGAACTCTCCGTCTCTGATTCTTAGCTCTACGGTCTGCTTGCAACGATATACCAGAGCTGGCAGCCTCTGAGATTATGGCAATGTTCTTTTATTAAGAAAGAAGTTGTTAGTCAGCAGTAAATCCAAAATCAAGCTTCAGTTTTCAGTCTTTACAAACATTCAATTTTACAGTTACTACCAACAGGGGTCTGGAATGGTTTCACTGTGATTTGGTCTTCCTATCCTGAAGAGCAGGGGAAGGGAGAAAAAGTACGGTTCTCTCTAACGATTTTTGAGTGAAAGGAGCAGGTTTCTCTTTTCAGCACCACCTTTCTGTGCAAATGAAGAAAGACAGCATGCTGCAGTCTTGCCATTCCAAAGGGCAAGTTTTTCTAATGTCAGCTTGCGCTTAAGAAAAAAGGAGGAACACAGTAAGACTGGCTCTGAGAGCAAACACAGAAGACAAAGTTGCTGCTAGTACTGTGTAAGGAATTGGATCTGGCCATTCTGGTAGCTGAAAGCATTTGCCTTGAAAGAATGTGTCTGGAAGTGTGCACAAGTCACTGACAGGAACATGAGCATTTACCTTCGAGTGTCACAGAAGACCACAGAAGTTCCACACAACAGCAATATTCACTTGATTTGCCCTCTTGTGATAGCTCATCCCACATTAACCAGAGGCAAGTGAGGTGGGTTCTCTCTCCCCAACTCCTTCCCACACCCCCCTCAATTCCTTCTAATCAGCTTCAATCCTATCGTTACTCCAGTTAGTATTTGCTTTCAGAGTGCAATATAAAGGACAAAAGCTATCGCTCTTTCCAACATTCCTTCTCAATCCTTGTTAAGGTAAAACAACCTCCACCTTCTCCCTTCAGCCCTTCACTACAACTTTTTTTCATACTATGTCAGTCTGTTTTTTCCCATTTCTTAATTTCATTATTTCCTCGTGGAAGCAAAGGGAACAGTGATCCAGATAAAGGAATCACAAAGACATGGAGGGTTTATCTGCCTTTTAAATAGACCCTGTTTTACATGACCAGCTTAAAGGTGCCGACTTTCAGTTTGGTGTGTGTGTAAGCAGCTCTTAAGCACAGGCCTCCATGCTCACTGAACTACAGCCTAACCTTCAAAGCACACTGCAGCCACCTACTAGACAGGAAGGCTGAACATATCAGTTTGAAAAACAAAACATAACAGTGAAGAGAAAATGCTTGCTAGCTAGAATTATTTATAGTACCTAAAAAGTGACTGTGGGGTAACTGCAGGGCCACAACTTGTGTAACTTACACTAAGTTACTATAGCATCTGGCAAGTGTTTCTAAACGGCATCTCTTTGAGGAGAGTACCTTATCTCCATCCATGAACCTCTGCTTTTCTGTGATGTTCAGAATTTCAACAGGCACATCAAGTTCAGATCTTGACTCATAAGATATGCTGCCATCATCGTTGCTTACAACTCTACCTTTGCGGCCTGTCATCTTTAAAAATAAAGAGGGAACACAAGCTCATTATGGCAATACCAAAAGTATCACATGACCAAAAACTTCAAGTAACAGTGCCATTTATTCATACCTTAAACCAGATTCAGTAATTTACTCCAATTGCAAAACAATGTTAGAGAACCTGGATTATTTTTTTGGTTGATGCCATTATCTCCTATGTGAAACACTTACTTAGAAGGAACTCAGAAAAAATAACAACAAAGCTAGAAATCTTCTAGTATTGTATTACTGTGCATATGGGATTTAACAAGAGCACTAAAAAAATAAACTGACAGCCAAGATTGTCACTGATTTTAACTGAGTTTTAAATCACAGTGATGTTTTCACTTGATACAGAGAGGTAGTTTAAAGCATATTTCTAAAGTTACTCAGAAAGAGAGAATTCATCAGGCTTTTCACTAACACAGTTTCTGTATACTGGTTCTTATTCTTCATTGCCTAGGAAGATGAACTAGACCCGCTTTCTATTTTGTATATACCAGTTTCAAATTGAACACAGCTAGAGAAATACATCATTAAAGGTAAAAAGTAACTGGTATGACTTAGCCAACAGTAAGCTATTGACCCATTTGCTGTATTCTAATACGATCTCCAAGTTTCCTTTTAATTCAAAGGCATTCACAGCAAAAGTTACCTATATTTTCATCCCAGTAGATTACTGTATAAAACTGCTAAATGAGCTCTCTTTAATAAATACTCAGGTTACTCCCAACCTGAAGAATGACAACAATGACTTACTGCAGCCAGATAACGTTTGGTTACAGCAGAAAAAAGCCACCGATTTTCTTACTGTGGGCACCATCTTACCTCTGCAACGTTTTCAGGGCCACCCAGTTCATCTATAAGCTCATCCAGTGTATTAGGTGGAAGATCTTCAGCCAGTTTTTCCAGTTTATCTAGCAGTTCCTTTTTCATTTGTTGGGCCCTTTCCACAGCATCCTGACTTGTCACAAAGCTGCTGTTTGTGTTACTGCTTGCTGAAATTTAAAAGAAACTCTTCAAGATTTAGAATTTCACTGCCTAATTGCTAAGTGAATCAGCGTCTAAGAAACTTATTCTTACCTGATGTGTTGGTACTAGAAGTGGTGGTACCAACAGTGGAAGTAAAACAGCTAGGTCGTTTTGATCCGAGACCAGAAGCTAATAAGGCACTTTGAATAGAATCTGGGTCTATACTTTTCTTCTTTTTCTTGTCTTTATTTTTTTTATGCTCTTTTCTAATTAACCACGGATCTAAAGTTAAATAAAATATTTTCAATAAGTTTCAAGCGTTTACTAAAAAGCCATCCTTCCCTTTGAAAGGCTACATTCTCATAACAAAAGATGAGTTACAGACCCCTTAACTCCAGTATGTAAAAATCGACTTGAAGATGCAAATCAACATTCCAGCACCAATTCCGGTCTCACCAGACTTAAAACTACATGCTTATCAAACACTGAAATAGGAAGCATGAAGTCTTCCTTAACTATGTGCAAGTACAGTTACTTGCTTGATGCAACACTTAAACAGCCTTACCATCTTCATCATCTTCACTGGATTCATCTCTGAATGGGTTGAAGTCATCATCATCTCCAGAGCTTAAAAATCTGGAACTCTCATTGTCACTTTCTTCATTATCTGAAGCATCAGACTCACTTTCACTCTCATCAGAGCTGCTACCCGCAAGGCCACCTGTTTTGCGAGCTTTTTTGGCTTCTCTGCTTATTTCTTCACCTAATTCCATCACCCCAGAAGAAAAAAAAAATTAGTTTGGACCCTACAGCCTACTTTTGAGTTACATTTTGCCACCACTGCATACAAACTAGAAAAATGCTCAACTTCTACCTTTTTAAGAGGATCTAATCTAAGTTTTAAGAAAGACCTCTCTCCTGAAATTTGTTATGACCACCTACCTTTTGCTATGAACATAACCAATCAGGTAAGAGGGAGTGGTATTAGGCTTCTCTTTACTGAGCCTTGGGAAAGAGAAAGCAATTATTTGCGTGACTGCATCAGGAAGTGGTCTGACACATGCACGGCATTTGGGGCTATTGTCACATACTAGATTCATCCAATTTTGAGCAAAGTAGTAACCAGAATCTACAGGTTGTATTGCTTCAGCAGCAGTTCTAAAATCTATTATAGGAAATTTCTAACACAGTATCATAGACTTGAAATACATGCTTTGTCATGAATGACTGTATTGATATTCACATTCCCATATTTTTTCCTGAGTTCATTCTTAGACAGCTCTGAAAAGGCTGTTTTCACTAAAGTTTTAGTGTAGAACTTAAGCATTACCTTTCCGTTTCTTTATTTTGTTCTCCTTGCAAGGGCTGTCTCTGGGTGAACTGTTATTACTTTGAGCAGTCAAGTCAATTCCCAACAAGCTAAACAGCTTCTTCCTGTCAGGAGCTGGAAAGTGCTTTTCAATAAGTGACTGGAATACTCCTCTGTTTAAGAAAAGAGTTGTTGAGTTAAATTTGCATTTATTTGAAGTAGAAATCTAACATTTTAACAGTCTGCCTGACTTCTTTTAAGTATTCCTTGCAAATGTTATTACACAAACACTCTGTGCAATGACCACTCATATTACTGTGTTGGTCACACTCTTAAAAGTAGGTCAACGTCCTTACAGTACTGTTACTTATAACTTGTTAAATTTGGTTTCGATATCAAGTGGTATTGCCACTGCCATTTTCTTATTGCTCGCAGTTTAGATGGCAGATTACAAATTAAGATCTTCAGCAAGGCAGTCTCAGGATCTTATCAGATAAGCCAGATGCAAAGAAGGAAGTTGTGACTGTAACTTGCTTTGGTATAAATGCAGTGCACATTTTCCAAGTCTTTCCCCAATCCCAGTTCAAGGGCAGTTCAGCTGCCCACATCTGAAAATGCCATTTCACAGAGCGCTAGTAATACAAAAAACTAACCAATGGTTCACTTGAGCAGTATTGTCAGATTTCATACACAGGCAGTTCAAGTCAAGAATATTTGTACTAAAGGACATCCAACTTTCTACACAATGATGCATGTTTTACATATGAAAGGATAAATTACTACACCCACACTAAGATGGATTAAGATTATTTTTGCAAAGAAAAGTTCCAAACTTCAGCCTTACTTTGCTGTAGAAACAAAGTCATTCAGTTCACCACCACCTTCCTCCAAAGCTTCTAATGTTCTTGCTTCTCCTGTTGATTGCAGGCCAATAACAACACACTAAAAGGACAAATACAAGGCACTGTCACTAAGATGACTGACTTGTAAGTTTACTTCTGCCTAAACTTTGGTGCATTAAGTAGCTCCAAAAGCATGCTACTACATCTTAAAATATTAGTGTTCAACAAAAAAAAAAACCAATTGCTTTACATTTAAAAATATCTTTAAATAGGTCTTGATCAACTTACTTTCCCATTCTTGATTTCTTCCCGAGCTAGCTGCACCACCCTCTTCACTTTAGATGCTATGCAGAGATACTTGAAAAACCTCTGATGAGCTGACCAGAACTGACCCCACATAGACTTTTTCATTCGTTGCTCTGCATCAATAAGATCGGCTGCTTGTTGAAACCTCTCTCTAGCGCTGACCCACTGAAGAAGAAAGTTAATTGCTTTACACTTCACATTTCAAGGCTACACAGGTACATTAATATCCAAACAAAGACAGAAGACACGTTTAGTTACAGTACTACGGGACTGCAAGTAAAGGTATTTTAAAACTGATGTTATACACCTCTCAAAGATAAAATCTGGTTAGTGTAGCTGTACAATATGAATACCAAGTCATAGTTAAGCACTTCTTCAGCAGGTAAAGACCCTGCTCTATGCACAAGGACTAATTAGTTTTATCTAATACAGCAGTGGTAATGTAAAAGTAGAATGTGCACTCAGGGAAGAGACACTCCTCTTCGCATTATGGACAAAACAATTAAGAACATCACAGAAAAGATAACCAGCGAGGGAATAAATGAAAACATTAAAGGGAACCACAGCTTCAGTGCTTTGGATTTGATCCGCCATGCAAGTAAAGCTCCCACTCTACACTTGGCACTATTTCACAGTAGCTACCCCCATTGCGCAGCTTCATTGAAGAAGTGCGTGTAGCCTAGTGTTTCACAGCTTGTTCTCAGCTCAGCTGCCTGAAGGGCAAGGACTGAGGCATAAAAATGTAACCAACAGGTGAACAGCTTTATCTTAGGCAACAATGAAGGTCTCTGAAGTAATGCTAGAATGCAGTGGATCTGGGAGAAACCCCCAAAATTGCAGCTTTTACAACTCTGAACAAGAATTAACTGCTTCTGCCAACTCTTAAATGGAGAAATCTTTACACTACGATGAGACAAGAAGATGCCATTCCTGAATCTGAACAGGCAGTAGTACTGCAAGCTATTTCAGGAACATTCAATTTTAAACCAAATAACTTCAACCTCTCTGAACGCAATACAGAAAGCGAATTTTAAAAGGCATTCTTACCAGTTTCACAGATTTATTGTACATTTTAACATATTCTTGTGAGAGCAGAACTTCATCGATTTTGAACGTTACACCTGAAAAACTCAACTGTCTTGCTATGTACATTCCTCTCAGCTTCATATCCATGGCAACTATTTCCATGGCACCAACACCTCTAAAGTAAAAGAAAAAATTCAGTCAATATTTGAGTTTTGCAGAGGAAGTATTTGTTAAAAAAATTCCTTCAAGTATTTTAGAAGAAAAGAGCATGCTTACAAATGTGAAGGAATATGTTTTCAAACTCATTAGTACTGTTTAAGCACATCCAGTCAGGGGTCTTGAAGTTTAGCCTATACATTAAACAATATCCCTGCTTTATAGCAAATAGTAACCCAAATAGCAAATGTAACCCAAAATGTATAAACACTTAAATAGTTGCTTTTTCCCCAAATGACCTAACATGCATTAGGAGACAGTACCTTACAAACTGTAATTGGGTAATGAAGTTGGCCCAAATACATAACAATCTTGCATTGCCATTTTATAAACACCACTGAAGGTTTAAAATAATGAATACAAACTGTATTAAGCTATTCAGATTTATACCAATAAGAAAATAATTAAGCTAGTAGGAAACTTCAGTCCTTCTCAACAGCAACACATCTACAGCAATACTTCAAAGCTACCCTATTCACAAGCTTGGGCCTGTAATTTCATCATTGCTCAGTGGATACTTACTCAGTAAGGAGGTAGAGACTACACTCACCCAGGCTAGAAAGACCAGGCATCATGTAGATGGTGTGCAAGGAGATGCACACTCAGCCCTACTGTTGCATTCTAAAGAATTAAAAATTCTTTTAAGTAGGCAAAGCTTTAAGATGCTTTCCTACCAAAGAATGTAGCAGTTGCATTTTCTACTGACCTCTCAATTTAGTTTTAGTAAGTTCTGAAACAAAAGTACCTTCCAGTGGCATACATAGTTTTTCTGGCCAGAGTTCTTAGGCCAGAACATGCAAGGACAAGACTTCTTCCTGTTGAACTAAGCTTAACCTATAAACATTATAGTTTTTCTGCATAGTGAGACATCAACTATACTGAGTGTACTCGGTACACAGTGTGTTTTCATGACAAGCAGCAAAATATTTTAATTTCCTAACACTCAGATTTTCAGAGGACTATTCTTCCAGCAAGCTTCTAAATCTCCCAAACTTTTCCATCAGTGAGGGAAATGTCCATTTTTTTTGCCACATGACACAGATTACATTTCTGCTTGATTTAAAAGCTAGTCAGAAAGTTTTTACTGTGACAGGAGAAGTTGCAAAAGACTATGAGTAAGTGAAGACAAAGTAAACAATGCACCACTACAACCATATGCATTCTTGCCATGGTTCTTTCAAGTATTACCTTCTTTCCACAGCCTGAATAAAATCACTGAATTCTCTAAATGGAGTTCCTTCACCCCATATTCCAAGACGGTTCATGTATGCCATATTTCTTGGCTCAGACGCACCTATGAGAGAAACACACTCAGTACCAGTGCCAGTAAAAACAGAGATATGTAATGCAAACTAAGCAGTACCTACCTGTGGCACTAGCATAAACAACCCTGGCTTTTGGAAGTTTATTTTGAAGTTCCAATACAGCCAGACCTGTTTTTGTGGGTTTTGAAGAACCAACAGGACACAGATTCTTAGCTTTATGACACTCATCAAATACAATCTGAACCATAATTAAGGAAAAAAGTTGTTCCACTTATTTTTAGAAAAAAGAGCTAAAACAGAAGACAAGAAGATCTGCTAATTACAATAGGTGGCAGAAGCAAATTATAATCTCAAAAATACTAGTAATTTTTCACTAGAAATTTCACTAATATTTAGTAAGTAATTACTTAAAAGGACAATTACCAACAAGAGTTCTTTAAAAAACTGTTGGTACTAAAAAAAAAAAAGTTGTTGTTCAGGAATTCAATGGAGAAAATTTCAGTGCACACTTAAGGCAACATTATTTTTTAATTTTATGTGTTACAGAAAAAAACAGAAGCTTGACTCTTGTACCAGAGTTGTGTGGCAACAATATGATGGTAATACATTTGGCATGAAGTTTGTAAAACTTGAAGTCTAATGTCATAGCATGCACACAATTTATTACTGTCACAAATAAAAGAATGATACTTAAAAATACCAATAAATAAAAAAGACTTTTTCTTTGAAGATGTAAGCTTAACTGGTAATTTGTTTACAGTCAATTGAACTCCAGATAAAGGATACAACTCCATCAAAGTCTTCCCCACACCAGTGAAGAAGCTGCTTTAATCTGGTTTTGTATTTACCACCAGACTGACTTTCACCAATAAGAGAAGAATAGGTAGCAAAGATGACGCCTTTCTTCACACTTCCATTATGCTTGGAAGAGATTTTCCCATACTTGAACTGAAATAAAAAGTTTCAGAAATTACTCAGAAGAGAGCCCTCCTCAAATCCATTTGCCCTTTGATTAAGCCACATTGGTGGTCTTAACCTTACGCTGTGTACACTTTGAACCATCTGTATCCCTACACCATGATTAAGGCATGTGGTTAATGGGTTATACAGGATCTGAGGCCTCAAACGAAAAACAGCCATGTCCTTCGACCACACAATTTCCTTAACTTAAATACAAGTAACATTTGTTTCACTGCAATCCTTTGAGCTAATAGGTCAAGTGTATTCACAGGTACTACTGTAAATGACCATTTCATAGAATTGTAGAATGGTTTGGGTTGGAAAGGACCTTAAAGATCACCTGGTTCCAACCACCCTGCCACAGGCAGGGACACCTCCCCCTGGATCAGGCTGCCCAAGCACCATCCAACCTGGCCTTGGAAACCTTCAGGGATGGGGCAGCCACAGCTTCCCTGGGCAACCTGGGCCAGGGCCTCATCACCCTAATGGTGAAGAAATTCTTACGCCGAGCCTAAATCTGTCCCTCTCCAGTTTATACTCATTCCCCCTCATTGTATCACTACAAGCCTTTGTGAACAATTTCTAAAGCTTTGCTGTATTTTAGAAATTAAGACTCCACAAAGCAAAAATACTAACTTAAACTAAGTTCAGCAAATTCAATCAGGAATCCCACTTTATAATTTATGCAAGTGGTTAATCCTGAGCAGAGGTAGTATCCAAAAATAACTTCACGTGCTACAACTGCTTTAATAAATTACTGAGGAAGTCTGTTACTCAAGTGGTAGATACAAAACATATTAGATAAAATGTACGCTGGGAGATAGAAAAGAAAAAAAGAAATGCTAGAAAGCCTAACAAATTTAAACAATACTTCAGCTTCCAGAAAATACTCTTCTAGTGGCATCAGTAGTGGCTTGAAGATCAATATTCAGAAAAAGATAACACACACTGCAACTTAACCCTACAGGGGGCCTATTTACATGATTAACTTAAAGCATCGTGTGTTCTTCGTAAGATTAAAGCCTGTCAAACAAGACCTAAATGAGTTTACTGAAATTAGTACATTCTTACTCTTAAAACAGTCAACATGCACAACCTGTCACACAAGCGTACCTAAAGTTTTGCCTCAATTGTACATAGTAAAAAGTTTTCACACCTTGTTTAATGAATGAACCAATATGTTTTTTGCTCCAATGTCTCTCAAATCTCTTTCAGCATCGTATTTCAGATCATTTGACACACTAAACCTGAAGATATAAAACAAATCATATATCCTGTAAGTTACACCATAAGTTTAAAAAGTTAATAGAACGTTTGTTGGAAGACAGATTACACACTACGGTGTCTGATAACAAATCCTGACTTACCAGACTGCTCTTTTTCTGCCTAACAAGTAATTTTCATAGATTATTCCAGCTATGGTCCTTCCTTTTCCCACACCAGCACCATCACCTATCAAGAATCCAGCTCTGTCTCCATTGGGCAGGAATGTTTCATGTTGCTGTAGGAGAAAGAACAAAACAATTTGTACCCGTTCTCCAGAACACATTGCTCTGGAGTGTCAGAGATGAGCAAACAAACATCCTACTGGATGAGACCAACGGTCCACCTAGCCAAGCAGCCTCACAACCACAGGAAGACAGGATTTTATTTACAGAGAGCACATGAGCCTCACTGCTTTTGATCCATTCTCCTTCCTCTTCCCTCAGCACCTGGAATTGCTGTACGGATCTGCCAAATTCCTTCAGTGCCTACCATGAGACTGACTGCTATGCACTTCCACAGCCTTTTGTGGCAGCAAGAACCAGATATCCACTGCCTGTGTAAAGTATTCTTCTGTTCATTTTAAACCAATTTCCTATCAGTTTCACCAAGTCCTGCTTTGTTCTTAGTTTTGTGGGATTCCGCTGCCTTCTTGATTACGTAAACCTTGACTTTGTTACCTTTCATTTTTCTCCTCTCCAGCCTGAGATGTCCCAGCCTTGTAACTTTCCCATAAGAAACTTCTTCCCTCCTGTGACCATCTTAGTTGTCCTTTAGCTTCACTACCTTCCCTCCCAGAGATGCAGAAAGCTGCAGGCACATCTGATGTGGGTCCACTGAAGTTTACTCTAATAGCAAAGTAACACCCCCTCTTGTTCTCCCTTCCCAATGATGCCAAACTGTGCTGGCTTTCTTAGCCTGCTACAGCCATTAAGTTATTTCAGAGAAATGACTACTAAGACAAACCTTCTGAGTTTTAAGACAGGTCGAGATCAGCACCACCACAATGGTTTAGACAAAACTTTCTAGGCCTACTATTCTCAAATTTATCTGAGCTGAAACTCACCTGGCACCTGCCACTAGAATGCAACTCAAACCTTTAGGATCTTATTATTTTATCTCCTTTCAAAACTGATACAGCTGCATTTGTCAGACAGAATTTTTTTCTTCTTAAATTCCATGATAGCTTTTAATCTACACTAATGTCTAGCATACCTGGGCTGCGTAAGTGATTGCTTCAAGTTGCAAGGCCGACAACCAGCCACTGTCAATTGTTTCTTCAGATATTGATGTTTGGTACCACACATCAGGAGGAGTTACACTAGACAATGAACTGGTTTCCACTACTGGGTCAGGATGACGTAGACCAATTTTCACTGGTTGAAAAGGGAGGCGGAGGCAGGGAGAAGATGAAAACATAAAACAGTTCTGTCACTGCAGCACAGGATATTATATTTCCCAAAACAAATTACAATTGTACATTGCAACAACTGAACTCAAGAATGACCACATTTCATTGCAACAGTATGCCAACTGTTAAACTGCATCGCATGTAAATGAATACATTAACCTGAATTTATATCACACAATCTTGATTTTGTTTCTCTTCTCACCACTTCCCTCAATTTTTATGAAATCAGATAAAATCCAGTTCACAGAAAAAAAAAGTGTCTGTGTACTTGACTTGTTTGAGAAAAACTGGTCTGAACCTTGCCTTCCCAAAAGGCCAGCGGCATCTTCAAGATGCCAGAATCACAAAAGAAGCATTCTTCTCACTATTTATATAGTGCTGCTTTCGAGTAGTATGAGAGGAGAAAAGATTTACAACAGACATGATTTAATTACTGACATATCTAAATGACAATTAACAATCTAGCTACAAACTCCATGCAAAGTATTTTTGCCTTGCTTTTACAGCAGGTTAGCAACAAACCCCCAGAAACAAAGTTAACAGCTTTTTATTGCAGATTGCAACAAATGAGAGGAAAAAAAGAGAAGGCAACTAACAGTAAAAGAAACACTATTTAAAAAAAAAGAAAAAAAAAAAATTAGCTGCCAAGCAACCAGGAACAATGCAGAAAGAATGTGGTTAGAGTAAGGTCACACCAAAAGACTGAAACTAAGTGTAGTAGTGACCAATTAATCCCTTCACAAACTTTCTTCTGCTGAGGCATGAAGTGTCTTAACACAGGTAAAAAAAGTCTCATCTTGGTTTAATCATTTCTGAAACAAGCACTGCTCAAAGATACACTCCATTTCTATTAAAAAAACTGCATTCATTCCAAAACTTATCACTACAGAAAAGAAAAATATGCTAAGTAACTACAGAAGAGTAAACAAGAAACTAGCTCTCAAAATATTTCAGCCTTTTGATGTAATGAAATATTAGGTCATACATTTTATTGGCATGTACTCAGCATAAGTTTCTGCATGGCCCATTTCCTCTTCATCTTCTTCCTCAGGTTCTTCCTCTTCTTTTACTGCTGGCACTTTCTAGAATAGAGAAATTCCTGCATTAACCACACAGCACACTGTTAACACTTTATGTCCAGTAAGTTAACACAAGAAACAAAGCAAATGCGAGCTTATACCTGAATGCTTTAACATGTCTTACATGAACCAGCGAGCAGCTGGGAAAACTACAGACAGAAATGTAGATTTCCTATACTCTAAACAACCCTCAAAAACACGAAGCCAGGGAACTTCCTCTCCTCTGCAAAGATATTCAAGTGCTCCAAACTCTCACAAACTGAACTAAAAATGAAACATTTCTTAGAGCATACTAAATCCAAATTATGACTTAAAGAACACCGCCTTGAAAACACAACAGCTAGTTAACAGCTGACACCTAATCTTCAAGCACTCCCATGAAATCTCCTGCAGTTTCACATTCACTAAGTCACTTCACAACTTTGGGGAGTAGTTACAATAGCCACAATTCTACCCAGTACTCTATGAAGCCTGACAGTTATCCATCTTTTACAGTAATCTCGAGCAATGTGAATATGCGAATTAAACTATTTCCTAGATGACAAAGAAATCTTCCACAATTACCAATTTAACATTTAATATAAAATTTAAAAAAATAGCCTGAATATCCCTCTGTTTGCCAGTCAGTAAGGAACACTGCTCATCACAAACTTCAGCCTGTTTCTAGCTATCAGTGAAGATTGTGAAACTTGAGCGTTTACCGCATCAGAATGTATATCTATTACATTTAGAAAATTAAATGACAGTTTGCATCTTAAATGAAACTGCCGAGGTCGTTTGCCATGCTAGAGAAAGCCTTCTCATTTCCTCATTGTTAGTTATATGAACAACGGTATTTTAAAAGAAAATGTCTTAAAACACAGAACAAGTGATTCACTTAGCTTTAACTGGAGCCCACTCTTCTGTGTTCACAAAATGACTTTCTGCTGAGGACAGTAATTTCTTTAAATTGTCATTTCCTATAGAGGTACTCTGCCCTATGCAGCTGCTAGTTGTAGTCATCTAACCAAGTATTCATCTAGTGGAGAAACTAACCTTTTGAACAAACACATGTACTCAACTCTCCACACAAAAGGCAGATATGAGTAACTACTGAAACTAGCCACATGTGGTTGTGGTCAGTAAAATAACATTCATTTGGCAAGCTAACCATTCGTACTACTTACCATAGTAGGTGAAAAACTTCTCATTTTAACATCGTTTATCCATATTCTTGCTACTTCTTTTGTGGATGCCTCCTTTTTCACTGCACCATTGCTTAGATCAGCTACAAAAGAAAAGTTGTGTTTTAACAGAACTCTCTCCAAATATCAACCCAGACTAATACGCTGGAAGAGAAGCTTAAAATGTCCAGAACACTGATGCTTCAAGAACACAGTATTTTGCCCAAATGAAAGTCTAAATTGGGCATTAAATCTTGTTATTTCTTTGAAGAAACTTCCTATATACCATTGCATAGCTCTGTATTAGTTTCAGCATCTTAAAAAAAAAACCAACTACTTAGGACCTTCACCAAATCTATGCACAGCATTTGGAAACACTTCATCCTGTGAGGCTTTGAAGTTTAACAACAAACCAGAAAGCCCAGTGTTTCAACAGAAATGAACATACCTGGTCTGGTGGCACTTACCACCTTAGGAGCGACTACAATTATTTCTGCAAAACAAAAAGCCAACACTTTCAACTCAATCGTTTAAAATTTATGACAGCATCCTTCAAGAGGACAATTTATTAACTTTCCTATCCTCAGCCACATTTAGGAGCACCTGGCAACAGGGCTCAGAATGGAACTAAAAAATTTTAAACAAGGATAGATGTAAAACATTTAAAGCAGTTGTCAAACTTCCATGATGTTGACAGACAATGCATGCAATAAGTTTAGCTTAATTTTCCCTAAAAAATATTTAAGAGAATTGCAAAAATAAAGTTTTCCTCAAAGAGGCTGCGTAATTTAATATTTTTCCAATCTAGAACTCCTGCTGCCTGAATTATATGAAAAGACCATGTTTCACTCTCTTCCCTTGAATTTTCTATGAGTACTTGTCATTTTCAGGAACAAAGACCCTGAAACACAAGCACACAAAGAAGAAATGCAGTTACAGACACTGCATGTCTCCTTTTTGCTCAATACAGTAGCGAAAGATTCAACCATTCTTACTAGCTGTGTCACTACAACAGCTAGTGTGCATCCATGTTACCTATCATTTACATGCTTCTGTGAGTTTTCATTTAACAGAGGGAATAAGCCCATCCTATGAAACTTTCTTTACTTCTCTTCCTCGCCCCTTTACCCCTAAACTCCCACTTCAGCTAGTGTCTCAACTTCAGATTTTGTCAACCACTCCATTACAGAAAGCAATGAAACAAGGAAGTACATTATTTTTGTTTGAGTCCCAACAGCTTCATTTATTGCACACTATCTGCATATAAAAAAATCTGTTAGTTCTAGCCCCGCCTATAAAATCCATCTCACTTCACAGACAATGAAAATACAGTATTCCAGCCTGTGTACCTTTCAGAAAAAGTAGAAATCGATATTTTCAAACTCAACCAGTCTGATCTTAACCTCATGCTAAAACCAAAACTTGAAAGAACCAGGTCAAAAATACACACATGCAGCTTTTCCCTTATATTAAGCTGACCCTTTAAGTTGCCCACACATTAGAAATAACATATAAGAAAGACTACTAAAGGAATCACAAAACAAAGGTTTAGAGAGTGGTAACAAAATACCTATGGCACTTAACACATTTAAGTACTACCATGGACACAAAGAGCACTTTTTCAGGATTTTAAGATCTGATGCCTCCCCACAGAGCACACAGGGATTGAGATTTTTCTCTCAGGAGATGCATTACAGAAACACCCTGTCAGAAGACTTCCACCACGTACTACATGTCTAGTGTGGAAGAAGCCAAAGAAGTACTCATTAGTCATAGTTCCACAGCAAATACACAGTAGAACAGAAACTGATGTAGACTCAATTAATACAGCTAAATCTTCAATAATGTTCATTAATTAATATTACCAGTTTCCCAGCTGCAATCTAAAAATGTCATCTCCCTCATTCCTTGCAGTAAATCAAGAGCTTTTTTTTTTAAAAAAAGCCTTTTATTTTTTATTACTTCATCCTGAATTCTGACACAGGTAAAGTTAGAATAGAATTTATCAGGTTTTGTGGACCATTTTACTTTATTATTATATTCTACTAATCAATGAAAAAACAGATCTCAACATCTTATTTCACCATTTGTCTGAATACTGTATTATGAAGAAAGAAGAAAACTCACTTGCTGCTGTTGCTACTGGTTGAGCAATATTAGGAGGTGGCTTCAATTTCATGAGTTCATTAAGACTATTATTCTTCAATAGATCTTTCAGCTGAATCTGGTCCTTTGAAGGTGTAGTGGTCAAGGCATTGCGTACTGCTGGTGCTGCAGCTGAGGGCCGAGTGGTTGTGCTGGTCTGGATGATTTTTGCTACAGTGATAGTCTGCCTCGTTGTTGTAACAGGTGTTGTTTTTGTCATCACTATTGTAGTCCCTAAAGTTGGAAGCTGATTTATTTGATTCAGCACAAATGTTGTGGTGGATGGTGGTTGCTAATAACAAAGAACAGGGAAATTTTCAGAAGACAGAGAAAAGCCAACTTTGTTAGACTTCTATCTACAGCATCAGAGTCACCATTTTTAATACACCTAGTACTAAGAAATGTCTTCCCATAACATGCTGAAGATGCTACAGTGGTGCAACAGTCTGATCAAGAAGAATCCATCAAGATACTGCTAAATGTATTTTTATAAAGTACATTTTAAGGTAAGATAAAGGAAATAAAACAATAGGACGAAGGATTCATCACCTGGGCACAAAACTCTACTATTACACATACACACACAGAAACCCTGACCTGAAGAGAATTTCCAGTACATAAACTAACTGCATAAATGTCATGATCAATAGCTTGGATTACTGAAAGTGTATGTACAGCCTTTAAGAAACTGCAGTACACACTTTCCTGCAGATCAGCTTTTTTACATTCTTATTTCAGGTGCAACCACCAGACTGTGGTGCTCAGAATTACCTGCAGCTAGTCTTTTCCAACCTGGTGATTCTATGATTCTAAAGGAGACAAGTACACACAACCTCCCTTCATCCCCGGAATTTGTATGCAGAGGAAATCAAAGGCACACAGGAGATATCAATGTTTTTCCATATGCTTTGTCCTCCCTGTCATAGAAATCACATCAACCCATGGATATGCTAATCTTTCACATTCTCACTACAAGCAGAACTGAGACAGTGGCCAATTAGCATTTCACAGTCCCAGTCCTTTTCTTTGACTAATGTACTGTACCGATATTATGCAGCAAAGCTTTGGTAGCAGAGGTGGCAACTGTGAGAAGATGCCAGACACTTTCCCCAACATACAATAGAGCCAGTTCCAACCCACACAAGATACATCTGCCACTGGCCAAGGCTGAGCCAATCAGCAATACTGGCAGTGCCTCTGTGATAACATATTGACGAAAGGGTAAAACCTGTTGTTGCAACTGGGGAGAGGAGTGAGAATGTGAGAGAAACAACTATGCAGATGCCATGGTCCATGAAGGCAGAGGTGCTCCAAGCACCAGAGCAAAGACCATCATGGAGCAGATTGTCCCCCTGCAGGCCATGGAGGTCCATGGTGGAGCAGGCATCCAACCTGCAACCCACAGAAGACACCATGCTGAAGGAACTGGATGTGCCTGAAGGACACTGCAACTCTGGAAAGGTGCCAAGGCTGGATTAGGTTTGCTGGCAGGACCTGTGGCCATGCAGGCGACCCACACTGAAGCTGTCCATTCCTGAAGGACTCGTGGAAAGAGCCTAAGCTGGAGTTGTTCATGTACAACTGCAGCCCATGGGAAGAACTCACATTGGAAAAATCTGTGAAGGAACTGATGGAGCAGGTGGAAGAACACAAGGCAGAAGGAGTGCCAGAAACAATGCAGAATGATGCTGGGAGAGAAGCTGAGCCCAGGAAGTAGGGAGGGATAGAAGGAAGGTATTTAGATTTGTTCTCATTTTTCATTATCCTGCTCCATTTTTAACTGGCAATAAATTAATTTCCCCAACTTGAGTCTATTTTGCCTGTAACAGTAACTGCTGATCACCCTGTCCTTACATTGACACATTAGCCTTTCATCAGTTTTTTCTCTCCCTATCCAGTTGAGTGATAGAGCACCTTAGCGGGCACCAGACATCTAGCCAAGGTTAACCTAACACATACACACACAGACAAAATCTTCTAGTACCAGTTCTTACCCGAACATTTAATAAGGCTGAAGCTGACACAGTTTCTGCTTCTTGCTTCACTGCAGCCGTGGCCTCAGTCTCCAAGCCCAGTTCTAATGCACTCAGTGGCACTGACTGCAAAGAAAAGAAAGTAAGCATCAGGAAACATTCAAATTAGCAGAAAAAACACCTTTAAGATTAAATATCCACCTACAAAATGGAAGTTTACAGGGAAGTCCATAACTGTGCTCGTTCACAAAGGTTTCACTGAAAATAAGGATTATCAAGTGGCTGATTTAACATTCAAAGAAGTTAAACATGCTATAGCTTCTTAGTTAAATCGGGTAAAAATGTAATTAGTTTTGTGATGTCACTACTTGACACACTACTATTCCCAGTCTGTATCTGAAATGGTCACGTTCTTGCAGACTGAATGCTGTCACGGAGCTTGAATACCATGTTATTCTACACTTTTTGCACATTTTATTGGACAGTAGCTAGATTACAGCGATACTAAGAGTTCTCCATGGATACATGACAGCATGCCGCCACTTAATTTCCAGAAGTATATTTATGTTTATACTGACCTCAATAGATTGCTTTTATTGTATAAAAGTTTAAAATTAATTAGCAAGTCATTTTCTAATCTCATAGTATTGAGAAAAGAAATTTAAGAAAACTCCACATTCTTCAACTGTTTGCTAACAGATGCCACCCCCAACTGCACAACATATCAAGTACAAGCTCATATGTCCTCTAGCAAATGAACTATGTTCTTGTTTCAACCTGCTGAACAGCTGGAGTTGGTGCTGGATTTGCAAGAATCACATCCGGTGAGTCAATATCAAATAGATCATTTGGACTTATTCCACTCTCACTCAAAGCAGCAAGCAACAGATCTTGTCCTGGCTCCACCATCTCTAAAAAAAAAAAAAAAAAAAAAAAACCAGAACCATAAACGTAAGTTACATTTAATTTTTATTTTGTGCGCGCACGCTCACATTTAAATGTCCCTTTCCTGAGTTTAAGGGCATAAGTGATGCAGTTTTACATACACAGAGTTTCACTTTCTACGTTTGCTCTGGGTCTTTTGTTCATTTGTAAATTCCCCTCCGCCTTTTTTTTTATAATCTTTTCAACATACCAAATGTATTTAGAAGCTGAAAAAATGTAACAGTTTACTACACAGGATACTACCATACTCATACCCTTAAAAAGGAAAAAAAATGCCTTTTCTAGTCTTCATCACACTACATTTTTAAGCATTACAAGAAATACCAGGAGGCAGAAATGGTGAGACTATGTTATGCTAATGATACATCTTTGTCAATGAAACACACTGCAGGAGGAAAGCACAACTAAAACTCATTTAGTTTATCTTGTAACAGGTTAGTGGGGAGGAGCGTATGAGGAAGGCTTCTATTTTTTGCTTGTCATTATATTAGATAGTAATTCATTCATTGGAGAAATTCTGTTTTGCCTAATGGAAGGCACAAATGTTCCACTATTAGAGTAAGTTAACTTATATATTAAGTAGGTCACTAACATTAGGTCACGGACTTCATGCAGAATTAATTTCAGAAAAACTATTGTAGAGAGTATAAATTATTTAAAAAGCCAAGTACTCCATGTTTTAAGATGAAGAGGGAAGATAACATGCTTTGCTTCCTTAAGAGAAAGTGCACTTGTCCTAATACTAAGGCAAAATTTAGATGAGTCCAAATAACAAACTGTTGCTTATTCCAAGCAGCAATTCATTTCACTTATTTTCCACCTCTCCTCCCAATAACACTCACAAGACAAAAACTAACAAAGATGAACATCAACTTTAAAGCAGATAAGAGAACAAAAACATTTATCGTTATTTTAGACACAATCATTCACAGACTCTGAAACAGCACTCACTTGTTTATTCTTCTATACACATACAGCTAAGCCACATCCAGCTGGCTGGTCACACACTGCTTAGCACATTTGGCAAACCAGGTAATTCTTGTAATAAAACAAGCCTCAGGCATTTAATTCTTATTCTTCCTAGTTTCAGTCCATCCAATAGTAGGGAGAGACCTTCTTTTAGGGGACTAATTCAGAGATGGTGGCACAACTGAACAGTGACCGTAAGGTAGTTCCCAGGGAGGTGGTTGAGTCACCGTCCCTGGAGGTATTTAAGGTTAGGGTAGATGAGGTGCTTAGGAGCATGATTTAGGGATTGGTGGGAATGGTTGGACTCGACGATCCAGTGGGTCTCTTCCAACCTGGTCATTCTGTGATTCTGTGTAGTGGGACAATTTCCTGACCAGAACACCCAGTGGTAACAAAACATCAAAAACTAACAAAGCATCAAAGCCTGTGCTGCCCAAAAGAGCTCCAAAGCAACAAACAGTAACTAGTGGGACTGCTAGGAGCCACATGCAATTCCATTAAACAGCACTTACTGTGCCAGAACTAGACTTTTTTTTCTTTTTTTTAAAAAAAGCATTTGAGGTGAACAGGTAAATAGGCAGTATGGCCTGGTTCATAGTTATCAAGTATAGAAAATATTGAGAAGTATTAAGACATTTAGCAGATGTAATTAACATGGCAGCTCCTTTGAAGGATGTCACCTCCCACTAGTCTGTCTCCTAGAACCCTGAATGGGTCAAGAAAAATGAGTAAGAATAGACTGTTAGCTTTACCTTTCATAACTATCAAGATTCTCACCACAAAAAGGAACTAGCCATATACTAATTAAGTAGGATAAGTTATTTTCAGCAGATTAAAATGCTAAAAGCAATCAACCTATCTAATTTAGAAGCTTACAGCACTATTTACTAATTTGAAACAGTCAAGAAGAGAAAAAGTAAGTCTGCAGGTGAAGTTTCAGCTTATCAGTAATTTTGGTGCTAGCAAATTCAGAGCAACCATTGTAGGTGAAGTCCTCTACAGAAGAGGAATTAACGCTAGTTAACCTGTCAAACCAACACTTTAGAGTTTTAACTTAGTATTTATTTGGGAAAGAGGCATGAGTACTCTTCCACTTTTGCTCAAAATGGTCAAAAACCCAAAAGCAGTTGTGTCATTATTCATTCCTTATGTAGTTTTGATCACACCGTTTCTAAAAGAAGGTATCACTAAAACTTGGCTGGGAGATAAGTGGCTATACTGAATAGAGGCATAAAGTCAGAAGCTTGAGGTTGTTTACTTAAAAGAACTAGGTTGAAAAAAATTACTCAAAAGAAGCCCTAGTCGTCTCTTGTAATACATGAAGGAAAGGCCTTTCTATGAAGTTGAGACTCAAAGCAAAACCAAGCCTCAGAAAAAAAGACAACGCCACACAAAAACACATCTTCCCCAGCCATCGTAAAATGGTGCCACAACCGCTCAAGTCTGTTTCAAGTCAAGTTTAACACACCCACAGCAATACTAAAGTCTGCGTTTTTAACCTTTAAAACCATCATGGCTTGGGTATCTTAAGACAAACCACACCGAGTTTAGAAAAAAACACAACACATTCACAGCACTAACACTAATCGCTTACTTCAAAGTTTTTGCTACATGACTACCGTACAGCAATCCCTGCTATTCCAGAATAAACTCCCTCAGCTTAGAACATGCCTTTCTTAGCAGGGCTGCTTTCATGTCCTCAGCTGCATCTCTCATGCTAACCTCAATTTTAACAGCCTTAAAAATTAGCAGTTGCTAACAATCTGCCAAAAAGCCAAGTACAACAACAACAATTGCTTATTGTCTGCCAGACAGTTTGGACAATGCAATTTTGACTAGTTTCACTTACTTTGTTTCTGTATGCTAGGAACAAAGCTCCATTGTTTAGAACTGGAACAAAAACAATTCTGAATTTCTAGAATTTTACATTAAAATCACTGAACACTTAGCACAAATTTCAGGCTTTGTAAAACTTCCAAGCAGCACAGCTTACCTCCCTCCACCCCCTAATACCCCCCCATCAGTTTTAATTTAGTAAGGAAATTAAATGAGAAAAAAATTCAGGAAAAGCTGCATTGTGGTGGCTTAGTTTATTTTTTTGTGACATACACTAAACAAGCCTAAAACGTTATCAAGCTGAAACAGCTCCATAATCTTAAGAGGTAAGAGGCTCCTTCGTTAACATAAGCAAAAGCAACTTTATCAAGCTCTACAGCTCAGCTTTGGCAATACTATATAAGGACCTGTTTGCCATATCCTAAAAAATCTCCAGAAGAAAATACTTATAAAAATGTTGTGAATGTTACAAGCTGTTCCACAAGTGTTCACCAGTCAAAGAATTGTTCTGAGCACACAGAATCCTGCAGATAAAGTCAGTGTGTTTAGTCAGGCTGTCCAATGCCATTAAACAAGAATCAACCTGTTCAATAAAACTAAGAAAAAGTCTATCAAATTTCAGCAGCAGTAGAATCTTTTCTTTGTCTTAAGAGAAAATATAAACTGCTGCCATGTCAAGAAGGGCTACAAAGATTTTGGAAAGGTGCTCTTCTGGTAAAGAACACAGCCTAAAATTTTGATTAAAAAACAGTTCTGCTACTCCTGCACTTTAAGTAAATGATTTCTGATTTAAAGATACAAATACAGAATGCCATGCTTCATATTATGTCACATATCTATGCCAACCCGGCTATCTCCCTCCCTGCCTCCATTTTAGCTTTGGTACAAAGAGGCTAAACAACAACAATAGAAAAAAAAACAAAACAAAACAAACAAACTCTAAAACATAGTCAAGCAACCTGCTCTCCATTTCCCCTAAGAAAAATAATGGCAGAAACCTAAACCATGACAAGTTTTTTGATTTTTGGGTCTGCGAGTTCCATGTTGTAACACTGTATACCTAAAGTACTTATTTAAAAATCAAAATGAACTACAGTATCAGAACTTATCCCAAATCAAACATTGCAATTAACCACGCACAGCTGTTGCCAAATCCTTCTGACACTGGCCCCTGTGGCATCCCAGCTGCACACTTAGATTTTAATGCTCGACCTTGAGCATCAATGCATTTCCAATGCATTTCAGCAACTCATGTTCTCCTTTTATTGGAAGGGCTTTTCCCACCGACTTTGAGGAATACATGTCACTGGAACTATACTGGAAGCCATTTAAAACAAACTCTGAAGTAGTAAAAACGACATATAGATACATCCTCCGAACTGTCTAAACTGTGAGTTATTATCCACCTAAAAATGTCACATATCCTACGTGCAGGCTCTCAGAAATGAGTTGGAAGGGCTGCTAACCCCCAATCCCACACAAGGATATTGTCTGGCCATCCAGATGATTTCTGGCCATGTTGTAGCTTTTGGATCCAGGAGGCAACCCAGGTAACAACAAAATCAAAAAAAAAAAAGTAAAAAAAAAAAAACAAAAAACCCAATCCCTTTTGGTCCTTTCTAAGCCATCATCTAATCAAAGACTAAAACACTAATTACTGAACTTGTTCATTCTTACATGCCCTAACCTCAAGGCCAGTGGTTGATACTGCATTTCAACATACAGAGCTGACTTTTGATTTTTGGGAAAACAACATCAATTCTGTAAGAAAAGCAAGCTAGTTTTTCAAATGCTAGTTAACACTCCAAAATCAAAGTTTGTAAGGACATAGGAAACAGTTCACAACACTGTGGGATTCAACTCTGCCTCAAAGCTCTCTTATGACTGTTGCATGAAATTTACACTAGGGAGGATGAACAGTCTAAAAATGCAAAATTCAGAACTTGTTAAACGAACTAAACAATGGCATTAAATCAGCTAGACTAAATGGTTGGAGGCAATAACTTCGCCAATATTGAAAGATCTTAAGAAACAAAAACCCAGAACAGATAAAAGCAGTATCCAAGTACTAGAACCCTCCCTTGGTTTTGGCCTGGGAATCAGTTCTAGGTTATCTCAAGACACAAGAAACAGAGTAACCATGCCCGCTACAGACTTCAATAGCTTTCAAATTAGCTAGGAGCCAAAGAACTTATCTAGACAACAGGACAACCTGCCCACACTTTATTTTTAAAGACCAAGATTACATTTAAATATAATATACCATGCCTGTAAGGAAGATATAGAAAAAATCGTAAATTCTTCATGTTATCTCACCAACTTGAGTTTCCCAATTTAAAGAAAAAAGCCTGCAAAACATTCATGTATGTATTTAGATCACTTTAATCCAGACACAATCTATGCTCTCTGAAGCCAGTCTGTCACCGAGTTAATTCTTAACTCTAGAGCAAGTTTAGAAAAAAAAACACAACAAAAAAAAAAAAAACAAAACAAAAAGATAAGTTATTACTGTGAGCAAACAACACAATCCGCAGATCAAAACCAACTAAAAACAGAGTACAAGCACCTGGAAGGAAATACAAGAGTTCTAATTTATACCTTCAAAAGCAGCGTGGAGCCCTCTCAGCTAAAAAGAATAACGAAATAACCTACAAAATAGCAGACAAACCCACAAGGCATCTTCCCGTGCAGACTGTGAGGGCATTTTTACGTTAAGCAATTCCTCCCCCTAGCAACCCCTCGCTCGGACGCGCCGGGCTGGGCCGGGCTGGGGGGGAGGCGAGGGGGGCGCTGCCCGCGCCCCGCGACACGTGTTCCCGACATAAACTTCCGGGTTGGGCTGGAATTGGCTGCGTAATCGTGTCCCGAGCGCGACTTTTTGTTTGCAGCCCTCCCCCTCCTTAAAAAGATCCCCCTAAAAGCGCCAGGACCGCGGGGAAGGGCGAGAGGGTCGCGCCCGCAGAGCCGCTCTCGTAAATCACCGCCCCCCCGCCCGGCCAGAACGGCTCCGTTCGCAGGAGCGGACACTATCCCAGCGCGGCCGGGGCGCACAAAGGCCGGGAACCGCCGCCGTCCCGAAGTGGGGGGAGGCCCCGGCCGCACCGCCCCAGGGCCGTGACGCTTGCCCTTCGCCGGAAGAGTGGCGCCCCTTTGTCCAGCCCTCGGGACCGCGGCGCAGGGCCTGGCGTAGCGCCGAGACCCCTCGGGGACGACCGCCGCGGCGCCGAGGCGAGGGGAGCCCTAGGGGCACCGCCACAGCGAGGAAGCGCCCCGAGGCGGCGGAGCGAACCCTCCGCTAAGCGAAAAAGTGGAGCGGGACTCACTCTCTCTCGCTCTGGGGTCCTCCCGCGGCCGGTCGTGGAAGTCTCCGCTACTGGCGCCGCCGCCCGCCGCTTTCTAACTCACCGCCGCCATCTTTGCCCTCCCTCCCCTCTCGCATGGAGGGGGAGGGGAGGGGGGAGGCTGGGGCTGTGAGCTGCGTCGCACCACGTGACTGCAGACGCGCCGCGCCAGCCCCCACGTGACACCAGCCACAGCCCGCCGCTGGCGCGCGCTCCGCGCCACGTGACCCGCCCCCACCCGCGCCAACCTGGCCTCCTCGGTCACGTGGCCGCCGCCGTCTCGCGCCTACTTCCCCTCCCCCATCCCCGCCGGTCACCGGCGCCGGGCCGGGCCGCGCGCTGCCCTGTCACGTGACACGCCGCGCCTCGCCCCTCCCCGTTCCCGGAACAGGTCGGAGGCAGCGAGCGAGCTCCCAAAAACCCCGCCATATCAACCGTCGTCAAAAAAAAGCGATGTTCCCCGCAGAGGGGCCCAGCCCCGGGGCGGCTGCGGGAGCGGAGAGCGGCGATCCGGGCTCGATTCCCGGTGGGTGGGGGAGGGGAAAGGCGGAGGCGGACGGCTGCGCGCGGTCACGTGACATCGGCTCCCCAAGATGGCGGCCGGCGCTATGATGGCAGAGCTCTCGCGAGACCTGGCTCCTCTCGCGGCCGCGCGGGGGGCGGGTCCCGCCTGAGACGGCCCCGGGGGGATGCGCGGGGTCTCTCTGGCGCGTATTTTATGAGCTGCTAATGCGAAATTTTCTGCTGCAAAGAGCCACCTGTGCTTGAAAATCGGCTGCCTGCTGACCGGAGTTTAACAATGGGAGAGCATTTCAGCCTTGTGAAAGAGAGGTTGGGGGGAGACCTTATTGCTCTCTACAAATACCTGAAGGGAGGTTGTGGAGAGGAGGGAGCTGGGCTCTTCTCCCAAGTGACAGAGGACAGGACAAGAGGGAATGGCCTCAAGCTCCGCCAGGGGAGTTTCGGGCTCGCCATAAGGAAAAAAAATCCTTCACTGAAAGGGTCATTAGGCAATGGAACGGTCTGCCCAGGGAAGTGGTTGACTCGCCTTCCCTGGAGGTGTTTAAGGTGCGGGTGGATGGGGTACTGAGCGACACGATTTAAAGATTGGTGGGAATAGTTGGACTCGATGATCCGGTGGGTCTCCTCCAACCTGGTGATTGTATGACACCTTCTGCTCCATCTCAGACTCACAAAGTGGTTTGGGTTGGTGAGGACCCTGCCGGTTGTCAGTCCAACTGCCCTGCAGGAGCTGGGACACCACTGGCTCCTCGATTTGCTCAGGGTCCCATCTGGCCTGGCCTCGAACACCTCCAGGGATAGGACACCTCTCTGGACAACCTGGGCCAGGGCCTCACCACCCTCAGCATGAAAAATCCATCTAGTCTAAACTTCTCTTGGTTTAGTTTAAAACCATTACCCCTTGTTCTATTGCTACAGGCCCTGCTAGAAAGCTTTCCCCCATCTTTCGTATAAGCCCCTTTTAAATATTTCAAGGATGCAAGAAGGTCTTAGAGTCTTCTCCAAGTTGAACAACTACTGTCTCAGCCTCGCTTCATTCCCAGTTGCATAACAATACAACCATTTTTAAGAATTTTTAACAGAACAGAAGCAGACATAAATTGAGTGTGGACAGTCATGAAATCTTAAAATATTCAGTACTGCTCATTCAATTTTATACAAGTTTACTTATTTTACTGTTAGACAAACTTAAGGATTAAAATAACCAATACAGGATAAGCCAGATTTAGGCTAAGCTATTTAAAGACAATGCAATGTTAATTAAACAGGCTTGAGTATTTCAGATTAATCTGTGATGCTTCAGACACTAAATGGAGGAAAAGACGATGGAAATCTGTCCAGAGATGAGAAGAACAATTTAAATGGCAGCTAAAACTTTGATTATTTCCCTCTACACACTTCAAATAAAGGCACAGCAAAGAGCAGTTCTATCTATGTGCGTTCAATCTCGTGTTAGCTGCGTCTAAACAGCTTCCTGCAACCATGGAAAGAAAGTAACAGTTTTGATGTATTGAGTTGAAAAGATAGTTACCTGCCAGGCCTGAGAGCAGAGCTAATGATGAGTTTTGACTGGGAGAGGTGAGTGATCCTGCTGTATGCTTCCTACTGGTGTGAAATGAGCACATGTGGAATTATCCACAGGATGCTTTTTTCCATGGGATTTTGAATATAACACTGAATGCACTTTTTGGTCAGAGATGGGCTTTTTTTTATCCTTGGTAAATACTACTCTGATTCTAATTATATTTTATAATCTATGAAACATAGCTAGGACCTACTGGCATTTTACTATATGACTTTATACAATAATGTTGCTTAATGTAACGCTCAGGAGTTGCCCTTAGGGCATAGATTTTACTTGCTTTCTAAAGGAGAGATACAGTGGCTGAGATACAAATTGTGAGTATTTCATCTTGTGAACAAGTCAGTTATCTAAATGTTGTGATAGTGATTTTATTTTGCAAAATTGACAGGTGTTGTGTGAGAACTACAGCAAGAACTTGCTCTCACGTTATTTAACTAACATCTTGTGGTACATTTAAAATAAACTGAACTATTGAATTTAAAGGTAACTCGTCCTAAAAAATAAGAGGTTTTTTTTAAACTGAGTGAAGCATTAGTTTAGACTGCAGGTATTACTCTTAAGATTTTCTTTCCTTTCTGAGCCAGTCCAACACCACGTTCATCAGTTTTTCTTCCCTTCCCCCACAAAAGTAGTCCAAATTTCCACATTAAAACATCGTTCTCTCAGTAGCTGCTCTCACAGTGCTATACAAGATAATATTTAGGTCACTGGGTGCTGGGGGCCGGGCTGTGCCCCCGGGAGCACGGGAACCGGCCAGCCCTTCCCATGCGCCCTGGGTCCTGAACCATGGTGACAGGCGCTTTCAGGTAGACGCCTCCTCTTTCGGGCTACAGCCTTATGTATGATAACATTTTTACTTCCTCTAGGTACTGGCTTTTTTAGCCAAAATCTCCTGAAGAGAGCTGGGGGAAAGCAGCACGTACAGCGCGAGTGCTGCTGCAGATGATATCGTGTCCTTTCTTGCTCTAGGGAAGAGAATCTCTTGTCTTGCCCCCTCTGCTGGGAGCCCGCACAGCTGCAACGCAAACTCGGTTGCTTTGTTTAATATACATCTATAAACTTAATATTAAAATACATCCAAGACAAAAAAAGTCTGAGCAAAACCACAGTAAAGGTGTTTCCAGAGCTTTCCCAAGACATTAGGAAGAGCGTTCCTCAATTACTGCCAGAAGGAAATCATTATTATTAATTTATGGATAATTTTTTCCCAGTCACATCTTAGCTGTGTGAACAGAACAGTGTGAATTGGGGTGGAAAAATCACAGTAGCGTCTGCCGAGGGCTCCAGTGCTCTTCTGAATGGTGAAGAGCATCGCCATGATGTGCAGTTGGTGCCTGCTGCCTGCAGCCTTGTGCCCAGCAGAGTTCACAGGCAAACACCCAACACATCGCACTCTGTGAAATGCATGTGTATGCCTTGTGAGTGGTGGTGAAGAGATCATGGTGATAGCTGGGCTTCTTTTGCAGAGGAGCTATCGTAAAATGCAGGAAGCGTGGGCCCCCTGTCTCCTCTGCAGTCACATTAACTTTGTTTCTTGTCCACTCCCCGGTGTCAGGCACAGCCTGGGGAGGATGGGACCATCCCTTTGGTTTGGGGCATTTCTTGCTGAAATTGATGTTGGGTTTTTTTTCTGTTCTTCTTGGGGAGATGGATTGTTTTCAGTTGCATCACCATCCTGGAGTGGCTGATTATGTTGCTGTAGGAATGCCTGAGGGAGCCGCAGCCTGTGGCTGCAGATAAGCCCTGGGTGGGAAGCTGTCCCCATGCTGATAGCCCTGTGGGTGATCGTGCTTATCGCAGCTCTGTATCCCGAGCACACACGGGCAGCTGCTGTCGGGCAGGTCCTCAAGGGGCTGGCACAGATAAGAGGACGGATTAGTCACACGTTGTGGCTCAGTGTGTTTGCACTACTTAAAGATGGAGCACCAAAGAGGTCCTGTGCGGTGATTTACTAACTCCTTGATGACGCCCTCTACCCAAGCAGAAACAGACAGTACCCCGGGATGTTCAGTTCTGGGCCCCTCACCACAAGAAGGATGTTGAAGCTCTGGAGAGAGTTCAGAGAAGAGCAATGAAGCTGGTGAAGGGGCTGGAGAGCAGGCCTTATGAGGAATGGCTGAGAGAGCTGAGGGTGTTTAGCCTGGAGAACAGGAGGCTGAGGGGAGACCTCATTGCTCTCTACAACGACCTGAAAGAGGTTGTGGAGAGGAGGGAGCTGGGCTTTTCTCCCAAGTGACAGGGGACAGGACGAGAGGGAATGGCCTCAAGCCCTGCCAGGGGAGGTTTAGGCTGGACATTAGGAAAAAATTTTTCACAGAAAGGATCATTGAGCACTGGAACAGGCACGGGTGGATGAGGTGCTAAGGGGCATGGTTTAGTGGTTGATATGAATGGTTGGACTCGATGATCCGGTGGGTCTCTTCCAACCTGGTTATTCTTTGATTCTGTGTGCGTGCCTTCTGTCCTCACTGCCGCTCTGCTCTTTGCAATCACTCTCAGCGGATTCTGCAGTACCTGTCCGAGACACGATGCTGGAGGCTGTCCGAGCCCTCCTGGTGGCGGCTGTGGCTTTGCCATGGGTTACTTGCCATCCTTATGGAACAGGGATTGCACAAGGATTTTGAGTATTATCTGTTCTCCGGGCGCGCTTGGAGGGTGGAATTAGCAGACTTAAGTTTCGAGCTGAGAGGTTTCGGCTGGACATTGGGTAAAGCGGCAATTTTGCAGAGCAGAGCTGGGCACCCCCACTAGCGCCCGCGGCGCCGCCCGTGCGGGTAGAGGCCGCTCCCCCGTCCTCCCGGTGCCGGGGCTCCCACCCTCGGTGCCGAGGCTCCCGCCGCGGGGGGCGGCCCTTCCCGCGCCGCCAATCGGCGCGCCGGGTGCCGTTCGCGCGGGCCAATGGGCGCGCAGAGGACGCGCGTTTAAACCGAGTCTCCGGGAGCGGCGGTCCCTGGGCGGGGCGGGGCTCCTGGCGGCGGCCGAGCCGATGGGGCTGCGCAGGGCGGCGCGGCGGCTCCTCGGGGCCCGGCGCGGCGGCGGGGCCGGCTCGGGCGGAGGTGCGGGGAGGCGGCGGCGGCGGCAGCGGCAGCGGCGGCGGCGCGCGGGGCGGCGGGCTCCTCCCCCGCGCGGTGCGCGCGGCTCGCGGGAGGGGCTGCACTCGGCCCGCCGCCGCCGGCCCTTTAAACATGGCGCAGGCCGCGGCGGGCGGGCCGTGACGGCGGGCGGCCGCGGCTCAGGCGCCGCTCTGTGTCCCTCGCCCCTAGGGAGGAACATGCCCGGCGCCGAGGAGCCCGGCCCCGACAGCACCGAGAAGAAGGGACCCACCCGGCCCCGCGCCGGCGAGGTAAGCGCTGCCCGGGCGGCTCCCGGCGCTGCCTCCGCGCCGCCCCCGGGTCCCGCAGCTCCGCCGGGGCCGCCTGGCGCTGACCCCCCGGGATGTCCCGCCCGGCATGGACACAGGGAGCGAGGAGGGGAAGCCGCTCCGGGAGGAGAGTCCTCCTTTCCCTGTTAATGGTGCGTTGAGAGCTAGAAGGCTCCGCTGCAGTTCGCAGCTCCTGCCTCCCTCCAGAAATGCCCGTTCACTGAATTTTGGTAACTTTGCCGCGTGGGATTCGCTGCTTATAATTGCTAAAATGGAGTGTTTTCATGGTATTTCATCCTCAAAAGCTCCTGGTTTTTTAAAATAAGCAAAGATTGTCTTTCGCAGGCCCTCCAGTAACACTGGGAGTCGGGGACTGCCTGGCCTGCTTATTCTCAGACTGTTGTAATGTAACATTCATCTTTACTAAAGCTCTTTTGTGGGCTGAGATTTGAGCCTCTGCCTTGTCTTATTTTGTGTACGATTTACGTACACATTTGTTATTTATGATTATGCTAGTTATTAAAATTATCCCGTGTGTTCTGTTGTGTGCTTTGCCTAATGTTTTGGTGTTTGTATGACTGATTGTGCTGGAGGATTCGTTCAGTCACCTATATTAGAGCTATTTTTTAACTAATGGGGATCTTTGTGTGCTTTTATTTAAAGAAAAAAAGCATGTTTTTATTGTTTTAACTGGCTTGCAGTGTCTGAAAATTGCTTTCAGTTGAGTCGAAGTATAGCCAAGACAAACTCATTCTGGCCAAGTTGGATCTGCTTGTCCAGGCACCGCAATTTCACAGCTGCCCTGCACAGCCAAACTTGGTGAGGCGGCAGGAGGCCGTAAAAGCAAAGGTGACACGACTCCACTGAACACTGCTGAATTTGATACTGCTCACTGGTTATGTTCTTGGAGCTCGAGACAAGTGTACAAACCCCACTCTGTGGTGTTGGACCATACCTGAGGGTTTTACCATGTTCCTGACTAGGCATAAGTGCTTTGTGTAAACCCTTCAAAGTTTCTTTTGCTGTGAACAACTTTTACACGTTATTTTGTGAAATATAATGGAGAAAAAGAAAGCAATGTTGATCTCCCAGACTTCACGGAGAGGTGTCACTCAAGGTAGACTGTGCAACCGATTCCTGTCTTCTGTGTTGCTCTATTAAGCTTATAATTAACTGCTGTAACATTTGACACCTCATGGGGATGTTTGAGTAAGCTCATACCTCTCTGGCTATGAGAGTTATGTTCTGGGCTTGAGCAATTTTTGCTGCATTACTAGTATTTTTTTTGGCTTGCGCTCTGTGAGGCCGCTTTCCTCCTGAAGAACTCAGGGTTGGCTTTTTTTTTTTTTTAAGCACTAGAGTTCATACTGTGAAGCCCAGGGTGGAACCCAGAGTTAGTTATAAATATCCTGTCCTGACACGTTTCCTATGAAAGTCCTCTGGTATTGAGAGTTTGCATTAGTAAAGTTCTCGAAGTGCTTACCACTATTATGTTTTCAGTTAGTAGAAATAAAAACAGCAGCAAGGGTGATGCATTGAAACACTGTTAATTTGCATTAGCACATTCAGACGCCAGCCCTTTTTTTTGCAGCATGTTTTGGATACCAATATGATGCACCAGGCATCTCTGATGTACTGGTTTCTGTCCGGGTCTGTTTTAGGAGAATGTGTTTATCGGTCAATCCAAAATCTACAGCTACCTGAATTCTAGCAAAACTTCTGGTGCTCGTTCTCCGCTCCAAGAAGAAAACTCTGTCATGTATCGTGAGGTGAAATGTCAGGGCAAAGCACTAAACAAAGCCTACAGGAAAGGAGATGGTAAGATTGATCTTTGGATTTTTTGCCTCATTAAACGTGCTCCCTCACCCCCATCTGGAAACTTCATTGCAGGTCAGGAGGGCCAGGCAGCTTCCCCAGTCTGGTGGCTTTCCCAGTCCTGCAGCTCTGTTCACAAACTGGGACTCTGCAAAGATGAGGGTGGTGTCCTTATTCTTTTCAAAACTTAGTTTACAGGTTTACTGGCCAATTCTTCCTCTGTTTTTTGTCTTACTGTATTTGTATTGTCTCTCTGGATATTAAAAGCTAATAGTTATGTTGTCACTATGCCCGATTCTCTCTGCAATTCTGTTACTGCTCTGCTTCCTTGGGGCAGTGTTTTGCAGTTTATTCCCCCCCACTTTCCCCTCTGTTTTATTACCCAAAGCTGATTTATTCTGTAATTTGACTACTTTATACTAATTTATATAAAGGTAATTCAGTGTCAAATAGGGTGTGAGGTAGAGTCATTGGTAGAAGAAGAAACAATTCTTAAATTTTTGGGATGAAATAAAGGCGATGAGAAGGAGGAACACAGACTGTGGATGCTGACTGCCAGGTTTCATAAATGCCTTGCTGTAGTGACTAGGAACGAGACTGTTTAGAGGGAATGGGGGATAAATAAGCTGGCTTGTGTTTAAAGGTTTTTTAATAACAAAATAATAATTTGTCAGAATACTTTGATGTAAGCAGATATTTTAAGCCCTTCTCAACACAGGAGCTGTCAAGTTTTTTAGAAGCTGAAGGCCTTAAGTTTCCAATGTAGCTCTCCAGGTTTGGCAAGTAAGTGAAGATGGCTTCAACTTGTTGCACTGCTGTGGCCTTGCAGCTGTGCTTCATTTCTCCAGTGAGGCTAAAGCATCTGTCTTAGCAGATGGGACTATTAAACCTAGTGATTTGCTTTAAACAAAAAGCTTATTCAGTTTTAAGCTGTGTTCACCTACATCTAAATCAATTGACTGAAGAGGATGTGGTTGTCTCAAGGTGGGATGCATGCAACCAAGAGAATGTTGGTTGTGTGTGGGGTAGGCTTCTTGTAAGTGCCAGCCCTTTAGCTCCTGTGTCTTCCTGCTGAGTGGTGTTGGCCACTTGGTACCAGTGTCTGTTGCTGTGTAATGCAGGATCCAGAGAAGCTTCTCCTCCCTTGTTGGTGTGGGATATTGATTAGTTTATGGTAGTTGTTTAGTATGCTGGACGCAAACTATGCAGTTGTTTCAGACGCTACACTGAAGGTGCTGCATGCTGAGGTTTGGAAAACTGAGCCCCAAGCCTAATGTGACAAGTACTTGGCTTTGTTTTACCCTTTCTCTGCTCACCTCTGCCTCTGTACTGCATGTGCTGTAGCAATGACTAGTCAGAAGCTGAATAACAGCCTATCTGGGCTCTGGCAGAAAGATTGTATTATTCCCTTCCTCTTTCTCCTGTTTGACAGAGCTAGAAACTTGGAGTAGAAACCATTGGAATTCATTTAAAGCTCTCTGGTATAGATGATCCTAAGTTCAGAGCCTTGCTTTATTTCCTTGTCGCCAGGAAAAAAGAATGGTGGCAATATAATCGAAGGTGCTATGAAACCAGAAGACCAGAAGGAGAAAGAAGATGGGCATGATACTTTGGTGCCCTCCTCGGATCAAAACCAAGAAACTATAGAAACTCAAAAGATGCCTCTGCCTTCAGATGGTGCTGATGAGGCCAGTGCTGCAAAGCCAGCTCAGAAAAAGATGGTTAAAGCAAAACGTGGACCAAGAAGAAAGTGAGTGACTTCTGGAGTTGGGAAAAGATTTTCTTCTGTTTGTCCTTTCTTTCTCCTTGTCCAGGAAGGTTTGATCTGGGTTTTTTCTTTAGGAAATAGATTAATGTTGCTCTTGCTTTGCTGCCTTTTTTAAACAAATGATTATGTTGGGGGAACAAATCTTAAAGGCAACTTTTTTTTTTTCCCCTCAAGGGTAACGTGTTTGAAAGTAATGTATAATGTCCAAAGCATTTATCTACTCTACAGAGGACTTTTGTTGTTCTTGCAAGCAAGGCTGTTGTATTTAATCTTAAGTGAAATACTTGCTGATCACCTATAGGAAAATAAATTAATGAGCCATTAAGACCTACTTTTCTGTGGACAAATGGGACTTTATCTTGTCAGAAACAGGGTATTAGGTTAATTACAGTTGGAGACTTCCTGGCTGAGCTGATGGTCTCTCTCATGATATTGGAATAGCGCGACCTAAAACTAATAAATTCCTTGCAGTTTTCATGACCTAAATTTTAGAGTCCCTACTGGCGAGGCACACAGGGCTCTTCAGAATTTTAATGTAACCTTTAGTTGGTTTCCAATGGCATCTCTTCCTTGTTGTTGAAGAATTAGTATACTTAGAGTAATGGAAATAGCACGGGGAGGAAAGGGAGTGTAGCTTTTGGTGTGAACTAGAGTACTGATGATAAACGCTGGTTCATATTGATCGCTTTTCAATGTACCAAGCTGAAAATTAAAAAAAAACTTATTTACCTCCCTCCTAGAGGTGTAACTTCACAGTCTGAAGTACTTGTGTTTTGTGTTTCTTATCTCTTAGAACGCAAGGAAGAACACCGAATCGAAAAGTGACAGATTACTACCCAGTTAGAAGAAGTTCGAGGAAAAGCAAATCTGAATTGGAGGTAGCACTTCTTGTTAAAATAACATTACTTACAACGCTGCCAGTTAATTGAACAGTGCGTAACTACCTATAAATGGCTTCCATTGGCCAAATACAGAATGTTGTGCACTGGAAGTATTGTTAAGAACATTCTTAAGATTTGGAGATACTGACCCAGTCCTCCTAGGACAGAATCTCACTGCTTCTATATATGTATGGCAGAAATCTCTCTACTGTTCAGCTCTGCTAGAAGTGTGGGGTGATTTGGAAAAATAAGTGTCACTGTCTAATCTTTTTTTTGCCGTAGAGTAAGCTACAAAACCTATGAATATGGTTTTGTTTGATATTGTTTCTTCTGCAGACCGAGGAGAGGAGGAAAATAGATGAGCTAATTACAAGTGGGAAAGAAGAAGGAATGAAGGTAAAGGCAATGCCAGCCTGAGTAGCCATGTACCATTTACATGGTACCTTGCAGTTCATCTGTTAAGCAGAAATCAGTGGAACTCTATCACAGCTGCTACAGTTCGTCAGCCGTGGAGCAAGACTGGAGCACACTGTCTTCCCTTTTGCTTGGGTGCAGTCTGGCTCTGTAGAGTGTGTGCAGCCTCAGTTCTAAATACTGAAGTGGTTTCATAGTCTTCACTGAAAATGCATTTGCTCCCTTTAGTATCTCATTTCTTGAGTTAGCTTCCAGAAATGGGGTTAAATACAGCATCTTAATTGTCATATGTTTAAAAGGTAACACCCATATGCTGTCTGTATGTTAACAGATTCTCAGGCTGTTCATAGCCAGTTTTTGAGAATTTTTGTTAGGGCATTTGGGATAAAGGGATTGTGCTGATTTTCCTTCCTCTGCTAGCAAATACCAATTACTGAGACCAAGTGCTTACCATTTGGGTTACTCTGATCACCCTTTTTATAATTTAAAGCAGAAATGGCTGCAGGGAAGTGCAGAGGAGCTGTGATTCTTGAAAAGCAGCAGCTTGCAGTTAGTGTTTTTGCATCCTTGGCAGAACTTCCCTGGAGTTGTCCAGTTTACATGGGGAGGCCAGCATAATAAAGTATAATGGGTGATAAATGTAATTTCTGTGACTGATTTTTCTTCTCTAAGCTGTCCATGGTAATGATGATAGTGCACCTGAAATGGAAAAGCTTACTGCCTCAGCTAATATGTAGTTTAAAAGAAAATATTGACAACTCTTCTGTGTATGCTGTTTTAAAAAGTAGTTCTTTGATTAGAAGACCCTGTATCAAAACACCTGGTAACTCAGGGTGTATTCCAGGTTCATCCTGTCTGCAGTACACACAAATACCCTGCTGTGGCCTTTTTATAAGGACAAATCACTAATTTCCCAGGAAATGGCATATTTGTAGTCATGTAAATAGTTTCTAATTGGCCAGCTGATTTTCTTTTCAACTCAACAGATTGATTACATCGATGGCAAAGGGAGAGGAGTAATTGCTACTAAACATTTTAATCGAGGAGAATTTGTAGTTGAATATCATGGTGATCTCATTGAGATCACTGATGCTCGAAAGCGAGAAGCTCTGTATGCTCAAGATCCATCCACAGGCTGCTATATGTACTATTTTCAGTACCTCAGCAAAACGTACTGGTAAGCTTCTCTTCCCTCATGTGTGATAATTGAGTGACAGAGGCTTTGAGTGCTGCGAAGTCTTTTCTTTTTTCATGAAAAAAAAGAAAATAGTCGAAACCATGAATTAGGAAATTATTTGGAGCACTCTTTCATGGTTCAAGAGCCTCCTGTACATCTGGGCTAAAAGGAAAGGTAGATGACTCAAAGCCCTGTTGCCTGGAGTATAGCACAAGCTAAATGGAGAGTTGTATCTGCTTGGATGAGACTTCCAGCTCTGCCAAAACTTATTATTTTCTAAAATTAACTGCTTTTCTTGAGTTGCAAGGATTTTTTTTTTTTTAAAAAAAACAACATGAACAAACTCTCAGGGAGAAAAACATTGCCTTCAACTGTATTTGACTGGGTCTGCTTCTTTCTCTCGTACCTGACACCCACCTCACGTGCATTCCTTATCACTCTATTTGCTGCAAACTTGAATTCTCTAAACAGCTTCTCGGGCTACACTGTTTCCTTCTTGGCTAATATTACTGGATACTGGAGCTGGTCACTTAGCCTGTATGCTAATTACTGTGAAGTGCTCTATATGCTCGGTGTCTGACCTGCAGTCTAGATGCCATAATGATAGCTGCTAGAACAATTTTTTGTGCAATGAGGGGCTATAGAACTTCAGTTTCCAGGCCTCTGGAAATTTGGTAGGTAGTATTTGGGCATTCTCAGCCTTCTTTGTGAGCAGAGACTCTTGCTGGCTTACTCAGTGGATATTGCTTAGCTTGGAGACAGCTTTTCTGAGGGCAGAGTGTTTAGGTCGTCAAGCCCTTTCTAGGCTGTTCTGTGTCTGGGTTGTGCTGTTCCTTGTGAAGAGCTGAAAGCTACTTGGAAATGGGCAGCTTAAAAAAACAGTCCCAAGTTTTCAGTTTTCTGGGTGTTGTGCTAACTTTAAAGTCTCCCAGAATTGCTTTAGTATGCCTCTGTCTGCTGTATCACATGCTCTCTGTTTAATTGTGTGCATGTTCAGTAGTGTTCTTCTAAGCCTTGCATGGATTCCTCATTCTTTACTGATTTGAACTTTAGTTTTTGTCCACAGAAGTGATTGTGCGATATGCAGCAACCCTGCCTTCTGTTCTTTTTCTTTCAGTGTTGATGCTACAAAAGAAACCAATCGTCTGGGAAGACTGATTAATCACAGCAAATGTGGCAATTGTCAGACGAAGCTTCATGACATTGATGGTGTGCCTCATCTCATCTTGATAGCTTCCAGAGACATTAAAGCAGGTGAAGAACTGTTGTATGACTATGGAGACAGAAGCAAAGCTTCCCTTGAGGCTTATCCCTGGCTGAAACACTAGTTCATCCTCTCTGTTTGGGTTTGGGTTTTTTGGACTGAATGCTCTATAAGGAGTCGTGGATTTTTTTTCTTTTGTTGTCCTCACTTCCCTCAGCTTTTAGCAGGCTGCTAATGGTGTTCTGAGCTCCCTAAAAACTACCTTTTTGCTTTGCAGTATTTAAATACCCATTAGAGTTTTCCAGGCAAGCTTGAATAATTGACCTTAGATTGCCAAAACTTTATATCGTGAAAGGAAACCCTCCCTAAAATTTGAATACTTCTCCATAGTGACCAGTGCCACTTGAGCCTGCAGTCAAAAACTTGCACAGAAGCATACTTGCTTAGGATGTGCTTCTGCTTTTGCAGTGCCATGTCATGCTCTGCTTTCAGACGATGACCTTGGCGTTAGCTTTATTGACAGCAGATGTACTTCTGTGCTCTGGCTCATGCATCCAGTGGCTTGGCTGCTTGTCAGACTGTTTTTTGCAACCCAGTGCTGACAGGCTTCTCTGAGATGGATGCTACTATTGTTCTCAAATAATTTGTGGTAGGGATCCAGTTTTTCCAGTGTCATATCTCCTGTTGGCAGTGAACTTAAATGCACTGGTGCTGAGGGAAATGGATGGTCAAATTGGCTGCTTTCTTCAGAGAAATGACTCCAAGCCAAATCAGGGTGAATTTTGATAGACTGGGGTGATATTGATTAGAAACATGAAGATAGAACTTCACAGTGCGAATCAATGTTTGAAATGACTATTTTCTAAAATTTAAGATGGTACCTTTTTATAGCTAAATGGATGATTCTTGGAGGTGTCTCCCAGAGGATTTTAAAAAAGTAAGACAAAAAGGCGCTCTCCAAAAATGTTTTATTACCTTCCTATGCTAATTAGCCACTTCAGAAGCTATTTATTTACTGTGAATGCTTGAAGTAGAGCATAGCGGTTCCAAAAATAGGAGTCACCTTCATATGCAGCTTCAAACTGTGACGGAGTTCATGCAGTGAAGAAAGTAGATTCCTTATTGCCTGGTCCTGTAGGTCTGTCCAGCATGGTCTGGTCCCACTGTCCTGAATGGGTGATAAGTGCTTAGCATCCTGCGGGTGTTTAATGTTACTGTTGGAGAACAAAATCTGTGATATAGGCAGGCAATACAATGCAGGTCCTTTATGTTAAAGATAAATTCTTACCAGTTGGAATTTTTGCCAAGGCAGGCTTGGCACGTGTGTAGATGAAAATGGCTGTGAGCCATCAGCCACGCTTGCTGCTTGAAGGTGTTGGCAAGGGATCTGTGGCTCTGTTAATATCTTCTCTTCCTCATGTCTTGAAGGCTGCTGCTGTTCCAGCTAATGCCCTCTAGGACAATCCTATATGCTTGCCTATGTGATAGGTCAAATGGCAACATCATCCTGGTTGTATGGCAGCAAGAGAGGTGGCTTAGCGATGTGTTTTTTTAAAATAAAAACTTGAAGACAATGTCTCTGTAAAATAAAGAATATATTTATTATTGATGAAGTGGCTGCTGTGGTACCTATCTCCATTGCAGAGCATTAGCGTTTTGAAAGAAAGCTGTGAAAATCATTAGCCATTAAATGTTTTATATTATTTACCACTGAACACAAGGCAAGCTCATCGGAGGCAGCCTGTTTTCACCATTTCTGAAGAATTAACTGGAGACCTGTTACCTTATGAGTACTGAGTTACAGGTAAGCTTCATTGGCTGACTTGTTTGGGTTGGCACTGACTTTTCTCTGGTCTCTGTAACAGAGACTACAGCAACATGTACAGTATCCTGTTTTTCTAGAGCACTTCCTTGAAATCAAAATTGAAATAAAATGCTTCTTTTTTATGTTTCTTTTTATTTAAACATTTGCTTGTTCTTTCTCAGGTCAAATGGTTTAAAACATCTGCTCTTCAGCATCACTTGTAATTGAGAAAGGGGGAAGATATCTCCCTGTTTCATGTTAAAAATATTGTCTTCTCTGAAATGCTTGACTGGTAATAAAGTAGCACTGCATCGGAAGATGGCAATAAAACTGATGTTGCACTGAATATGTATTCTTTACTTTGCTGAAACATGCCATTTGAATTTTTATCCTTGTGCCTTATAGGAAGGTTTCATGTTCTGATAAGGTGTAAAGCACTCAGCAGGCAAAGACACACTTGGATTGGGAACTGTGCTTCCTTTATCAGGCTCATGTGGCTTTGCCAGAGGCAACAGGGTTGCTCTGACAGTACAGCAGCCTCTTCTGAAGTAGCCCTAGCTGAGGAACTTGCTCCCCTTTTGAGAAAGAAGCTGTGCAGCTAACTTGGCACCAGAGCAGATGTAACTGTGATGATTCCACAGAAAGGCTGAGGTGCTCTAACTGCTTTAACTGGTGAGCTCCCACCTCTTTTTATTATTATTTTTTCATAAAGAACATCTTAAACGAATAATTGCAGCTTTCATTATGGCCCCCTCCACTGCCTGTGGAGAGTGGCCTAGGGCCACATTACAATCCTCTGTCTCTGCAGCAGGGGTGGTACTTCAGCCTTTTCATCTCTGCAGTTTATTACCTGAAGTTGTCTCATTAAGACTTAATGATTAGTGTGTTCTGGGGCATAGTCCCACCTTTTTAAAGGTGATTAGAAAATGCTTTTCTGGGGTAAATCACAGGAGAGGATGGAGTTCAGAGCACATGCAAAAGTCTCTTTTTGGCTCAGAGCTGTATTGTGGCTCTTGCTGGCAATTGATTAATTGGTGGTGGTTGGGTTTCTACCCCTGTAAACACAAAACCTCTGCTAAGGAAATGCAGTAACTTCCTTCACTGCTCCAAAAAATACTTTGTGGGGATCAGGCCAAGGCTTATTAGTATGTGAAGATGGCAAAAGTACTTTGGCAGTTGTGTGCCCTGGGTAAACCAGCCCACTTAGCTCAGATGTCTTTGATGTTGCCTTACTAACGAATTCTCTCTGAAAGGAGACTGCAGTTCTAGCTTCTGCAAAGCCGCATCCACATTGTGCATCTGAGCAGATGTCTAGTGTCCTATATTTTTCATGTTGCTATCTTACAAGAGGGAATCAAAAGATTTCAGAGCCTGCTTTCACTTCTGAAGATAGCAAGATCATGATTTGATAGCTGTCACTACTCTTTTTTATGTCTGTTCAGACTTTTCTGCTCTGGAAATTCTACTTTTTTAATTGGTATCTTTTGAGCTTCTCTTTCTAGTCCTTTGTTTGCCCTATATGCTTCCATTTGTGATAAATCTCATTACCTGGGCTAATACACAGGTTGTGATAGTTGACTAAATGAACAGAGATTATGAAAAATACAACTGTCTGCTGTGGGAGAGCTGTAGCTGTCAAAAAGGAAATGTTTGGTGCATCTATTCCAGTTGGAGCAGCATGTCTGCACCTCTGAAAGAGACATCAGTCCTTCACACGGACAGAATGCAATGCAGGAGCTTTTCTTCCCTTGCTGTGCTCTTCATCTTTCATCTCTACCTCAAAACAGCCACTCTGGGATGTGCAGGGGCTCTGTTGTCACAGCGCAACTGCATCGTCCTTTGGTGGGGCTGGGTGGGACAGGCTTCCAGCTGCATATTGCCCAGCTAGTGCAAAGAAAGACAAAAAGCCACGCTGGAGTTTTCTTCAAGCAGTTCTGTGCTGGTGCAAGATAATTACTGTCTGCAGAAAAGCAGTGGGGACTGCAGTCTGAACGGGAACTTTCTTCCCAGTGCACCTCTGTGAACACAATTCTGAATGGCCTGTAACTCTTAAATATCTTCATCCTGTAAAGTCATTAGGGCTGAGCACTTTGGGTGGGGAGGATAAATATGTGATAGTACAGATCACAGACTCTTCTACTAATAATAAAAATCATCTTTGTGTAAGTGTTTATTCTCTACATGTGGGTAATGTCTGGCGGAAATCTTAAGAAATATAAAAACAGTCATCAGTGCCACTTCTGAGCAGCAGTGGTTAAGTTCTTGAGAATGCTCATTTTCCATCTTTAAAAGAGAACCTATAAAAGACCAAAAAGAAATTTATAATGTACATCTGGAAAAGGAGTGTGCAGTGATAAGGGTGTGCAAATGTGTTCTGGGGAGGGACTGGAGGGGAGCAGTCTGAGATTGTGTGTAGTGGGTACAAGGTCAATATGCTTTTGGGGAGAGCTGGCCTGTTCCTACAGCGAAGTTGTAATGTCCTAGAGGAGAGGTAAGAATTGTATAGCTTTGCTCTGAAATGCTTGGTTCTCCTAGAGAAAAAGCAATGCCCTGCTTGCCTGGGTGGACACTGCGATACTCTGGAGTGCTTCTTCTATAGGAAATGATTGCTCTATCAGGTTTTAATTTTACAGGGAGAGGAGAAAAACTATATCATTTTCACTGTCCCTGCTGGTGCCAGGGCTACTGCAGCTGCTGCTGGCTGTTTTTCCTAGTTCTTCAGTTTGGTCTCTTTTCTGTGAGATGATCCCACTGGGAAAAGAGTCTTGGGTTTGTTTTTTTGTTTTTTTGGTTTTTTGGTTTTGAGTTCTTTTTTTTTTGTTTGGTTTTTGGGGGTGGGGTGGTTTGGGGGTTTTTTGTGGCTTTGTGCATAACGTGGCATTACTGACTATGTTTAAACCCATCCCTGGGCAGCTCGGGCAGGGGTGGATGGGTGCTCACAGGACAGGGATGGCAGCCTTGCCTATTTCTCATAATGAATGACACTTATGTTCCTTAAACACTGTGATGTCATTTTGCTTAGGCTGAACTTCAATGAGAACACAAAAAAAAGTAATGACCTGCTTTCTACACATAGAAGGAATGGCAAAGTGTAACAAATGAAAGGCAAGTGTAATCAGACACTGGATCTTCGGATGCAAGAATCCAAAGATGACAGTAGGGTGCAGACAAATGGTGAATTTCTGCATGGGTGGATCTGTGGTACATTCAACGAAGCCACCAAGGGGCTCACACCACGCAACTGGGAACAGATGAGAGTTTCCCAACTTCCCTGCAAGACAAGTGGCTGTTCCTCTTTCCACCCTATAGAGGAGTAAAGAAAGGCTTTGCCCAAGCTGTAGATTTTGCCATCGTGCTTTGATGCTGCTGCTGCATTCCACGTGGTTGTAAACATCTACTTTAAGCAAAAATTTCAGATTTGCTGAAGGAGGTTTCCCCTGCTTGGAATCAGGTTAGATTTTACCAGCTTGCATGCTACACGATGCTTTCACAGCATGCCAACTTACTGTCCTGAGCTGACCTAATTTGTCTTGAGAGATGATCACAGCTTGTGACTGCAGTAGCTGAAAGTAGCTAAAAACTGCTTGTCTGGATATAAAAATACAGGAGGGCATCTAGAAAATGGTGTAATTCTGAGGCCAGTTTTCCTCTTAGAGAAAAATGGGACTGTGAGCTGTGTGATGCTGCAGAGCTCTCTCTTCACTATAGCTTCTCAGAAATCACGATTAAAAATGCAGTCCTCAACTATTGTTAGTCATTTTAAGCCATTCTCTGTAAGAATGTCAGGTACCTTGTGCTATCAGAGCTTATTTCCAATTTTAGATGTTTTGGAATATATATTTACAGCTGTAAAATTCTAATTAGGGTTTTGTGTGAATGTTTAAAGGGAAGATGGTTTTTTTTGGCTTAAGCTCTATCAAGAGACAACCGCATAGAATTAGTGGAACTGGAAAGCAGGCTTGAGGCACTCTCAATGCACAGCACTGTGACTTAAATCACTAAAACCCCAAAAACATTTACCATGCTAATTTTTAATGTGGTCTTTAATAAACTGGATAACACAGCTCAGAAATCAAAGTGAGAAGCTGTTCCAATGGCTGCACAGCACAACTAGGGAGCAGAGATGGGGAAGTGGTGCCTCACTGTGCTGTGAGAAGTGCTGTTGAGCAGTTTGTGAACAGACTTCTTTTATTGATCTTTAACTTCTTGGTTTAACCTGCCTGTTACAGACAGCACAGGGTGGCTACTGGGTCTAAGAGGTTGTTACTGAGATCTCTCAACTGACATCTGATGTGCTCGGGTGTTTTGTGTCTAGATTATGAAGCAGTTTCTTGCCCCAAAGAGTTTAATACAACCTGATGATGAGGGGAGAACAGCCTTGGTGGTGAATTTGTAACACCAAGACAAACACCCTTCCTGCACCCCACCCTTCATCTCACACTGATCCTCCTCGCTGGTCCTTTATAAAAAGACCAAAATCCTTCTCTGAAGGCCCTTGTTCTGCACCATTCAAGTGCCTGACACAACCCTCTGTTGTCAGTCTTAAAAAAACCTCTTTGGTTTATCTTACAATGGAAAAGCTTAATATTCGGCTTCCCAGATCAGTGTCATGTTCAGTGTGGGAGCAAAGGAAGAGTCGATAAGCCAGCATCCCCCAGGGGAAAACTGGAGGAGGAAGGAAATTTAGACTAAAGCTGAGCTGGAAACCCCCGTTCTCTTTGGTACTAAGTGTGGCTGCAGAAACAAATTCATGTGCGCAAAACCAGCCTGCATGTGGAGTGGGAATAGGTGCATGTGGGCTCACAGCAGTACAGCTACAGGAACAAGCTGCAAATTCTGCAGAATAAGAGGAAGTTTAGTTTTAAAATTATGTGGCAGAGAAACTTCATAATTCCCCCATTTTTCTTTGCACATTTGGAGGCTCTTGGGGGCACTGACCATCTCACATCCAGACAGTGCCTGGCCCGGTGCTCAAACCTACAATACTATGATTTAATAAGCTCCTCAGACAAGAAGTAACTGTCATTAGTTTTTTGCAGGCTTCACAATATACCTCTTATAGCACTGCGGCTCCTGTTGCATCATGAGAAGCTGAGCTTCCAGCTGGTTATGCTCTTGCAATACTACTTGCAACTCCTGTAACATGAACTGGGGCTGGTTTGGGTCTGTGTGCTTTTACCCTTTTATTTGGTTCAAGACCAAGCTGTAAAATAAATGCTGGTGGTTGTGATCTTGTAACCTGACAAAAACAGGGCCCTCCTAGAGCAAGAGCTCTGAATTTTATTAATACATAATAATTCTTAGGACTGCTGGGAGTTCATCACAAGCCTGATTTTTTTTTTTTTTTTTTCATAGAATCATAGAATAACCAGGTTGGAATAGACCCACCGAATCATCGAGTCCAGGCCTCTGCCAGGGCCCAATGACCCTTTCTGTGAAAATCTTCCTGATGTCCAGTCCAAACCTCCCCTGGTGGAGTTTGAGGCCATTCCCTCTTGTCCTGTCCCCTGTCACTTGGGAGAAAAGGCCACACCCTCCTTTCAGGTAGTTATAGAGAGCAATGAGGTCTCCCCTCAGCCTCCTCTTCTCCAGGCTGAACACCCCCAGCTCTCTCAGCCGCTCCTCATAAGGTCTGTTCTCCAGCTCCCTCACCAGCTTCGTTGCTCTTTCAAACTATTTTTATATTACTTTGGTATTCCCTTTGTGTCTGAATTTCCCAAACTAGGGACCAACAATGACCAGCTCTGGTCACGGAACAAAGCAGCATCTTGCCCTTCAGTTTGCCGAGAAGCCAAGCTGCTTTTCGGTGTTGCTGAGAGAGGCCCAACCAGCTCCGCTCCGCAGGGCAGGACCGACTCTCTTCTCCCAGCTCAGGCCCTCGCGGTCGTTGCTTCGGGCCCAGGCGCCGGTTCCGCTGGCTCAGAGCGACCGAGCCGCGGAGATTCTGAGGCTCGTTCCGCTGAGGTAAAACGGAGCGGGGCCCGCGGCCCAAGAGTCCCCGGCAAGCGCGGACGGGTAGGGGGAGGAAGGGGAGGGAGGAGGCGGAGCCGGCGGAGGAAGCGGCTCGGGGGGCGGGATCGGGAAGGAGGCTGCGAGGAGCCCGAGGGGTGAGCGGGGGAGGTGGGGACCTCGAGGCCTGTCCGGCTGCCCCCCGCGCTGCACTCGCAGCTCCAGCGGCAGCCGAGACACCCCCAGCGGCCTCCCCTGTCCCGGGCAGCCTGGGCCGGGGCCTCCTCACCCTCACGGGAAAACTTTTCTCCCTAAGGTCTCATCTCAGTCTTTCCCCTTCCAATCTGAATCTGTTCCCCCTCATCCCACTGCTCCACGCCTTTGGAAAAAGCCCCTTCCCAGGTTTCCTGTAGCCCTTGAAGGGGCTGGAAGCTGCTCTAAGGTCTCGGAAGCTCTGGAGCGAGTCCAGAGAAGAGCAACGAAACTGGTGAGGGGGCTGGGGAAAAGGCCTTATGAGGAGCGGCTGAGAGAGCTGGGGGTGTTTAGCCTGGAGAAGAGGAGGCTGAGGGGAGACCTCAAGGTACAACTACCTGAGCGGAGGTTGTGGAGAGGAGGGAGCTGGGCTCTTCTCCCAAGGGACAGGGGACAGGACGAGAGGGAATGGCCTCAAGCTCCATCAGAGGAGGTTTAGGCTTGACATTAGGAAAAAAATTTTCACAGAAAGGGTCATTGGGCACTGGCAGAGGCTGCCCAGGGAGGGGGTTGAGTCACCTTCCCTGGAAGTTTTTAAGGGATGGGTGGACAAGGTGCTGAAGGACATGGTTTAGTGTTTGATGGGAGTGGTTGGACTCGATCTGGTGGGTCTCTTCCAACCTCGTTATTCTACGATTCTCTTCTCTAGGCTGAATGACCCCAGCTCCCCCAGCCTGGCCTCATAGCAGGTGAACTCAAACAGCAGCAATATCAACACTTTATTTAAGCTTGTCGAACTTCTTGGGGATTTTTGGATGGAAAATACCATACAGCAGCGCTGAAAGTGGTTCTTGTACTCCCTTCTCTTCTTTCCAAAATCCCTGTGTGTCCATCTGATGTGTCTTCTTTTCCCCACTAGACAATGAATGACTGGGCCCCCATTGCCAAGGAGTACGACCCCCTCAAAGCTGGGAGCATCGACGGCACGGACGAAGAGCCCCATGACCGTGCCATATGGAGGGCGATGCTGGCACGCTACGAACCCAACAAGGGAGTGACAGGGGATCCTCACCTCACCCTGTTTGTAGCGAGGCTCAATCTTCAGACGACAGAGGAGAAGTTAAAGGAGGTCTTTTCTAGGTATGGAGACATCAGAAAGATCCGTCTGGTTCGAGACCTGGTCACGGGCTTTTCAAAGGGTTATGCATTTATTGAGTACAAAGACGAGCGTGCTCTCTTGAAGGCCCACAGAGATTCCAACAGGCTGGTTATCGATCAGCATGAGATCTTTGTAGACTTTGAACTGGAAAGAACCCTCAAAGGATGGATTCCTCGGAGGCTCGGAGGTGGTTTTGGAGGTAAAAAGGAATCTGGGCAGCTGCGGTTTGGAGGACGGGACAGACCTTTCCGAAAGCCCATCAATCTGCCAAACATGAAAAATGATTTCTGTGGAGAAGGATCAGCAGAGAAAAGAAACTGGTCTCGTGAAGGAGCGAGGGACTGGAGAACAAGGGACCGAGACCATGAAAGGAGCAGAGACAAGCGATGGTCAGAAAGGGAACGGTCATGGGCTTGGGGTGACAGTGAGAGAGAGAGGGACTGCAAAGAGGAGAGGAGCAGAGGGCAGGAGAGGAAGGACAGAGACAGAAAGGACAGGGATAGAGACCGAAGCAGGGAATGGGATACCAAAAAACAAAGGGAAGATGATAAGCATCGGTAAGCGACAGAGGATTGCTGGGGTACAGAGCTCCTGCACCCACAGTGCTTCAGTTGTAGGTGTTCCCTTCAGCCTGGGGTTGTGAGCAGCATTCCCAAAACCAGAACTCTTACTTCCTTGTGCCTGTGATGATCGCCTGCTAGGAGTTCTCTGTAGTTGGGTTGCTAATGCAGTTACTATGTGTTGAGTTGTTCTTCAGAGAAAATAAACTTACGTATTAATATCTGTGAAGTGGTGAATGCATTTAAGAAATGGACTGTGTGTACAGGCCCCCCACTACACCCTGCATCTGATGCCGGTTGAGTGCCTGGATTAGGGCTCATGAGAGCACTTGTATTTAACTATTTATGTGCCAGGTGTCCAAACTCAGTGAGACAGATGCTATAGTCAGTTGTTAAAGAAATAGTAGCAAAATACAAACTCAGCTTCTGAAAAACAAGGCCCAGACCAGAAGCTGGTGGGAAATGATTCTGTTTTCCTGAAGACAGTGGGACAGGTGAGGTCTTTAGCAACAGCACATCCTTAACTTGTTCCATGAGGGAGAGTAGCATGTAGTAAGGAATCTTTTTTTTTACATCATGGGAGGAGGTTAATTCCCTTTTATTAGAGGAATGTGCACTACAGAGTAGGAAGCAGGTCAGAAAATGCCTGATGTTCCTGACCCACTCATGGACCATCACTGGAGGATGATGGTGTGGTTAAACATGCCTGCAGCTGCTCCCACTCTGTTCTCTCCACTGCTCACCTAAGTGAAGTCCTGCCTGCACAGGGTTTAAATCTTGTTCTGAACACTGGGCTCACTGCTGGTTGTAGCTGAACTAGGGAGAACAGAGGGCAAAGCATCGCCTTTTTCCAAGCCATGATGTGCAGACACAGACATGTGTCTCCCACTGAGTAGCTTACAGTGTTTTCTAGAAAAGGCTCTTCTTGTTATCATAAGCCATTCCAAAATATTTACTAATGTATTTTAAACTGTTTGCTTTGGGGTTTGTCAGCTTTTGAACGGCCCTAACCTACACCTTACGCAGTCTGAGGCTTACTTCCATGAAGTGTTGTATGAGTCTTTTCCAGGTGAAAGAAAACAGACCCATATCCTGCATCCCCATGAAGAGATGGTATTAACCTTCCATAACAGAAAAAAAAGATAAGTCTTGCAGAAAAACTTGTTTTTCAGAAGTATTTATTAAATTGTTAAAATGATTTCCTGCCAACAAAACAAAACAAAAAAAACAACCCAAAACCCATCTGTGATCCTGCCCCTTGCAGACAGGTTTGTTACACCCCTCACCTGGTAATGTCCTGGCCCTTTCCCTAAAAGCAGATTTTACTGAATATTAAGAAACAATACATGACAGATCTTCAAATCTTTATATACTCTTCCCTACATGCCATCCTTTACGATAGCACTTGGAGTGTATAAACTCAGCATTTCAGATGTAAGAACAAGGAGTGGAGAGGTTAATGCTAGCAGATCAGGAATAACTAATTAGATTTTTGAGGTAATGGGCTGCGGAGATGAGTGGGGAAGGTGGGACTGCGTTGTGAGTGTGTGAAACTGGCTGCAGAGCTGATCCGCACTGGGCTTTGGCGCTGGGGAGGAGCTTTATGTGCACAAGGCCAGGAGACACCCGCTTAGGTATCAGGGAGCTGTGTGCTCTGTGTGTTTGTCACCCTCGCTCCCTGATCTCATGAGCCCTCTCTGCTGACTGTGCTTATTCAGGCTGTGCCTCTGCTGCAGTCTGGCATTGTTTCTGATCACTGCATCTTTTCTGAATGTGCTAACTGACTGTAAACTATGCCGGGGAAAAACTCTACAGGCATCACTCACAATTTAACTGCCTAGAGTGTATTTTTTTCTAATACAAAAGTGAAATTGAGATCTTAACAACTCAATCATCATTAAGATGCTCTCCCCCTTCCCTTAAAAGCCACTTTTCACACAAGAGGGGAAGTGATGCTGTTTTGTCAATACAGCTTTCTGTAAGCATAAAACTTAAGCTGTGTTACCAAAACATAACCAGGAAAGAGCTACCTGCCCAACACTGACACCAACGCTACCCTCACCAGTTCCGATGCCCGATGTCTTTCATGAACGGCCACGTTTCCTCCCTGCAGCGCACCAGGGAGGCCCAGGGAGCACTTTTGCTCTCTAGAGCATGTGGGAGGTCTGCGTTGAAAACAGCACAGTGACAAAGCAGAGCAGAACGCAGCCCCTTGTTGCCAGGAATGGTTTCCTGGCACAGTTTCACTACAGGCAGGCTAAGCATATTAAAGAATCCACAGTGTTGGATCACGCTGCCTTAAAAACACCTGCCCTGCACTAAACCCCTCTGGCTCACTCGCATCTAGGAGTCCCTTGAGACTTCCTCCCACATTCCATGCCTGTGAACACGGTTTCCTGCTCCGAGTGCTCTCCTGAGAAGAGGCTCTTCCCAGAGCAGATGTAGCTGCTGTGGGTGAGGCACAAGCAGCAGCTCACGACCCCTGTGCTGTGTGTGCAGGCGCTACCTACGGCCTCATAGGGTCACAGCAGCTCCAGCACGGGCTCACTGAGTGCGCAGCCAAGCTCACAGGTGACCTCAGCATCTCCTCACAAAGAGCCACTATTAGGTGCCTCCCTGGAGAGCGAGCAGAGAAGGGCGTGCGCTGCCAACGGGCTGCGTAGTAGTTAGACTTCATGGGGCTTTAGTGTCATGGGTTTCTTAAGCACAGCCTTGCTCAGACCCAAGGGCCTCGCAAGTTCAGATGCAAAGCAGATCCAAATCCCAGCTCCTGGCAGCTTGGCTGGGCTGGGCTTTTACTGGTGAGTTAAACCCCTGTAACTGGAGGCTACCAAACATCAGCCAACACATGAGCCAACAGCTCACACACAGAGAATGCATCTGCTCGGCCCAAGGAGTGTTTAGACTGGCCAGAGAAAACGTTTTGGATTGGGCTCTTCACTAAGTCAGTTAAGACAGTCCCTTTGAGGGACTTTTGAGGCTGTCTCCTACTCTGAGGTCAGGCAGTCTTATCTAAACAGAGAAGTGGAGTGTGACTTCATCAAACATCTGCCTGTGGGAAAGAGACCTGGTTCCTTTACAGCAGCTCTCTGCTGCTCGGGGGGGAAGGCCTGGTAAGAAAGGAACAATTCAACTGTTGAATTCCTCCTTGTAAGCTGTTTGTTTTCATTAATACTGCAGAACTCATGGCAAAATGCAAGGCATGCTCACCTCATACCTTGGCTTCTTCATGCTTTAGGCACTATAAGCAGCAAGGGAAATGTACACTCACTCTCCATCTCAAAGCTACTCCAGTTTATCAGTTTGTATCAGGTGGATTTATAAGCGGTTCCTCTGCAAAAGGCAGATGCCAGCTGACCTCGACAGGACACAGCTGTGCTAGAAACTGCCACGGAACTGCCCAGCTGGCCTATCCCTCCTGAAAAAATCCTTACAGAAGTAAAAAGCAAACAACCAATAGTGTTACAAACAGGGTAAAGGAGTCTTTGCCACTACATACTGTACACTGCAAACAAACTTCTAATAATGGCACAGGTCCTTTTTTTTTGGTTTAAAGAAGCTTGTGTTACTGTAGTTAAGGTGTGAACAAGACTGTAGACTTATTCAGCACAAAACAAGTCGTCTAGAAGCTTCAATGTCCCAGGGTATCGGCTACTGTTACTACAGAGCTTGGATTCTGTTTTCAGCAGTCACCAAATAAACAGCAAGGGACACCTTTTGAAGAGTACATCTGAAACGCAGCCACTGAGGTGTGCAAGGCAAATAACAGTGATGAGCTGCCGGATTTGTTTACAGAAGCTTCTTGTGACAGGACTGTCAAGATCTACTGCGGTAAACTGAACACCTCAAGGTTTTAGTCACAGGTGCTGCAGGGCTTCTTGTCCTTGTTCAGTGTAGACGTAATCTTTATGTGAATTTGACCATTCTCCAAAAGTATCCTGGAAGCTGACATTTTTCTGTGATGTCTGCATACGTTTCTTATCACGAGAGAAGAAACTAAACCTTCCAGGAAGGGAGGGAAAAGAAAGGTGACCGTTTACCATCTTGAAAGCACTTCAAACACCCGGCACGATACACAGCACAACAAAACATCTGCAAAAATCAAGGCAGTGAAGCCTGATGGGAGCGCATGTCAAAATGTTATTAAGATGAAGTCATTGCAATCTCAAGCGGTTTGGCTATGGAAGCTTCAAACAAGCTCTATGGGGCGCAGGTATCATTTTAGATGTATATCCCCCTTCCCCAGCCCTGAGATAAAGCAGCGCCACAGTACAGGTTAGTTTCTTGGCGTAAGTAAAGTGGTATCTTTGGCAGTAAATCTATAATTTACCATAGACCAGAAACAGAAAATGTTTTAAGGATGTCAGCAGGGAAGTTTGTAAGAAAATAAGCCTCCACATTTTTTCCAAATGTACAGATTTTGATACATAGACTTGATTCCTGCAAAAATAAATGAATAAATGCACACAAGTTTGCAGGCTCCAAAGCGATGCACACAAGTGTGCACGTCATTTCCTGTCACACGGCTTGGGTGCGCTAAGAGAATGATGTACATGAACCAACAGCCATTTAATACAACAACAAACTGCCAGCTGACAATAGAACCAAAAAAATACAGTTGGAAAACTCCTTAGTATTGTTTTATTTGTATAGGATGAAGTTACTTGATTAGTTGGATTTAATGTTCATCATGAGTTCAGTACAGGAGGTGTTAGGGCTGTGTTTAGGTCTGCTCAGAAATGCAAAAGTTGTGGTTCCAGCTACAAAGGTCTGAGTTGGCTCCTTACCCTTTGAGTTCTAATGGTGCTTTAGGAGGTAAATATCATTTTGCTTGCACAGCACTAAGCATAATGCAGTTCTGCCCCAGGACAAGTATTGCTAAATGCTTCTACAGTAAGAGACTAGGCAAATATAAACTCAGCTTTGGTAGGCGATGGAATGCTGGTCAGGGCACAAGCCTGGAGCTGTGTCCCCATCTCCTGTCCTCACCATTTTGCCTCCACCCCTGCTCCCTTCAGGCTCCCCTCAGCACCATGATCCCGGCCGGCCGAGCCGCCTTGTGCAGACCCGAGAGTTCTGCCTTCAACATCTCTGGTTCACACAGGACGCTGTTCTTGAGTGTCAGGTGAGATTTAAGGCAACTTTCCTGAAAAAATATCCTATTGTATGTGCAGGTAAGCATGATGATAATTATTAAAAATATCAAGAATATTAAGAAACATTATTTCCTGATTAGAAAGGGATATAAAAAGCTACACAAATGCACAGGCAGAAAACTAACATTGCTAGCAGGACCTGAACTTTTGCATTTCCTGGATTCAAACGTACAGCCTTAATAGCAAAATAAGTCTTTTGCGCTTAATTAGCTTCATACTTTTCTATGACCCTCATCACATCCACACACATATGCTGTGTCTTTTCAGGGCCAGGTCCAATCCCAGCTGATAAAAGAAGTGCCTGGCCACTGAGGCTTTCTGCACAGTGTGTTTGGTCCTGCACGGTCAGGCTTGGTACCCTGAACCCAGACAAGGCATGGCTGTACTTATACAGTATGTTTCAACAGTCAAAGTTCAGTAATTTTTCATTTTACCATGAAATGAAGTGAGAGAAGAGTATGTTCATAAAATCTCTACATGAAGCAGAAGGGTTAGGCTTTTAAATTCCTTCTGAAACAATGAAAATTGTTATTATGCCTAGAAAAAGCTCATGTCTGGAAAAAGCATGTCTGTGTGGAGAGGAAGGGAATTAATTACGGTGTTGCTGCTGCAAATATGAAGATTGTTAAAGCAGCAGTTCTGATGCAACGAGACTTCACATTAACAATGATCAGCATGTCTCCTAGGGACAGCTCAGAATAGGATGACAGAATTGATTATTAAGAGTGTATACACTATTCCAAAATACATAATTAGAGACAAAATATACAGTGCATAGATAGAAAAACACGGAAACAACAGCCTATAATCTACACTGGAAATTAATGCAGATATCAGCCATTACGTTCTCAGTCATTTCATCTAACTGAGATGTAACAAGTCATTAGAATGGGTTTCTTAAAAAGCACTAGTGTGAATTGTGTATAGGCACACTTAGTGAGCAAAATTAACCGATGCTGGTTAAAACTGCACAACGCCACAATTTCTTATGGAGTAACGATCAGTTTTGCAAGGTATATTAAGGCAAAAGGTGATAAAATGTCAGTGCGTGAGGGTGAGCATGGAACTACAATGAGCTGCGTACTGACTGGTCATTCTGATTGGCGTTTTTTCTTCTGTGATCCCACAGGCAGCCGATGAGAATGCAACCAGCAGTGCACGTTAACATAGGGTCATGCAAAAGGAAACCACGGTACCAAACATTTTAAAAAAATTCCTACAAGGGACACAAGTCTTCTTATTGGCTGCAATGTGGGATCGTCTGGAATCAATCCAGCTGCTACCATGGGCATTATGGCTGTAAATATCCTGGTCAGGAAAGTACAGACACAGAAGTGATAAGACTGCAGCAAGGGAAAGAAAAACCATTCAATTAAAAAGAAAAGAAGCAAACATGATACACAGCGTTACTCTGAAGTACCACACGTGACATGTTACAGGGAAAGGTGGATCTGCATCACCCAAGACAGCTCTCCTCAGTGAAAAACTCTTATTTAGGAAAAGGAGCATTGTAATAGTTTGAATTGCTTTTGAATTTCTAAAAGATACCACTTTTCTGTTGTGAGGCAGCCTGCAGTCTGGGTTGGATTTCATCGAGGTATCACCACCTCTAGCAATGCAGAGCACAGTGCACATTTTTCTTCCCAAGAGACAAACAGGCATTAAAATCACGAAATGAGGGATGAAGGTGTATGTTAAGACATACAGAACAGAACTCTGCTGTGACTACTGGGTATTTGCACGGAACACAGGGTTAGACAGGACCAGCATCACAGTTAAAGATTCTACAAATGCTACAGTTGATAACTTCAAGTTAAAAACCAGTTCACAGGTGAAATCTTGAAATAACCTCCTATGCAGGCTGCTCAGTTAAAGGGCTTATGTGTCTGTTCCCAAAGATCCTGCATTGCTTCACATGCAGAAAGATGCCAACTGCAGGCAGCTAAATGCTTTTTTGAAACCTTGCAACTCCTCTAGCAGAAATGCTTTCCAGCTGGCCAGCAGCAAGACTTTCTTTGTCAGAGTTCAGCACTTTCACTCTGCATTATAAAACTCATGCCCGCCAGCCCCACACAAACCTGCCGACACACCTCCAGCCATACCTGGAACACCCTCTGTTTTTCTAAGGATTCTCCTCAGAGGTTCTCCCTTGTGCCAAATATTTTTTTGAACTGTGGACTAATGTCAATTAAAGATTAAGTTGAAATCACAAGAGACATTTCACTTGCGACCAACCACAGCTCTCCCCAATGCAGTCACTCTAATGGCTATTTTTAGATTAAAAATGCAAATGAACAAGCAAACATTATCATTAGCAGTGGCCAGGACTTCTCTTTCTACACATCGTGGCACAGTCACAATGGGGCAGAAATGAGATGGACACATTGGCTTTTGTAGACTGCGAGAATAGGAAGAAAATTTATGACTGTTTCAGGCATTACATCAGTGACAAACAAGCACGTATGCTCAAAGAGGAAACAAAGGGGTGTTTTCTGCTCAAAACAGGGCAAGCATTTTTAATCCCTGTGCTTTTCTATCCTCAGTGAAGGCCCCGGGTTACATTGTGTCATCAAAACTCTGACATGTGCTGTGGTGGAGACAAATGTAGAAATCAAATCGGTCAGAGATCAGAACTCAAGAGTTCACCCCAAATGTGCAAACCCTAGGGATGAAAAGTGTTGATTTCTGTAACTTCTGTTTTCCTGTCTTTATGGGGATGCAACACAGAACTACCTGAGCACATCTTAGATGGCAGAGGCTCTGTCTACCTATGTCTCGTTCCCTGAGATGCTGCACGGTCGAGAAAAGAAAAGCCCATTACACCAGCAAGCATAAAACTTCTCTTGAGAGGCCAGCAGCAGTGTCTACTAATTTTGTACTTTAGCTTTCTGTTTAATCAGGAGGAAAAGTCTGAAACTCAGGGGAAAGCAACCCTGCTGTCATTTGTAAAGGCATCTGGAATGTAGATGTCAGCATTACAGGTTTTCCTCATTTCAGATGGAGAGTGTACGCACTTGTGTACTGCAGGTGTCTGTTCCAACAGGGCACAGCAGATGCCACGCTCCGGTTCTTTGTTTTTTAAGCACTGAAATTTCCTGTCCTTTTAAAGCCCATCCACAAGTACACCGCTGACAACACCACAGAGGAGGGGAAAGAAAATAAAGCCACACCAGGCAAATCCTATCCAGACAGGCTGCAAGAATAAGCCAAACCTGAAAATTATTACCATCCTTCAGGTTACTTAAGTAGATGGTTTTATCTTCCTTTAATATGATGGCTAAATGAAGAGAGAACAGAAAGAAACATGGGAACAGAGTGACAGCTAAAGAAAGTAATTTCACCTTAACAGCAGGTTCAATACGTGCTTCCACTGTTTGGAAGAAGACTCTTGCCTCTTCCAAAATGAGCCAAACCAACATGATTTTATTTTATTGTGTGCAGTTTTAGTTACATGAATTTAACAGAAAATCTGAGAAACAGAAGAATTAGATAGGTGCCTGAAAATGTGCATCGACCGAATGGTCTGATGCCCAACAGGCTTCCACTAATAAATTAATTGAGAGGAAGAAAGCCCTGAGATAACCAATTGAAAACACTTTTGTGCCTCCTGCCATGGCTCCCTGTGTTGCTTATGCGTATGTGCAGAAGGAAGAGTCAAAGCAAATACCTCATCAGCATATGCTCTGTCTTACAACGTGTTTACATTTCTATGCTGCATTTGCTTCATAAATCAAGCATGGAAAGTGCATTCAACACAAATTGAGTAAGCTGAAACCAGACATCCCTTCCAACAGGAGAAGCTGTAAAAAGTACTAAAATAGATTTAAAAGAAAAGATCTTGTGAGACAGAGTATTATTATCATCACAGTTGCAGAAAGAAAACTTAAGTGTTTTCTAGTCATATGAGAGGAAGGGTTCTCAGCAAACAGAGCAGCACAGACAGAAGCTAGAATCTACTGAAAATAATAAAAAATGCCCTTCCTGACTTTTTGGTGTTCTGGATCCCAGATCTTCCCATGGAGCTTTCTCTCACAGGGCTGCAGCTATGATTAAACAAGGACTGAAGGTTTTGGACATGTGTGACAGGACTGAAGAGCTTTTTATGTGGTAACAAATGACTCTTCCAAGATAATACATGCAGTTAAAAAAGTTAAGCTTCCAGAATCACAAAAATCCAAAGACTTACTATACAGTTAGAGGACACAGTTTGGAATAAATAAATGTGCAAAAAGGGAGTTTCAAAAGACAAATGGATTGGCCAACACTTTGGTTTATAATTAAATGGTGTACCAGTAAACACACACCTCTGACAGTAAGCTTAGGTTTCAGACAGTAACATGAACTACTTCACCAGAAGAATGTCGGGCTCTTTATAGCCAAGAAAGCTCTAGCATCCTCTCCAGTGAATTTGTTAAGCAAACAAAAGGCGTTTGTGCTATGCACATCGTGCAAGTCAGGGTCCAAAAGCTTAAGGCTATGGGAAACCTTATTCTGCATGCAGAGCTGCTACAGGTCTGAAACTGGTTTTACTCAACAATGCTCTTTATGGTCTTCCGAGTGAGACTGGGAGGCCAGTGGTTGCTGACAATCCACCACCTTAGGATCTGTGTGTTGAGTAACTGGGTCTTGAACTTGAATAGGAGCATCATTACTACAGTCTTTGTACACTGAGACGTGGCCCTGATTCAGTTTTGCACACACAGGACAGGCAGAGTGGTGCTCTGAAATACTAGCACCTCCCTCTGGAGTATGACCGTGTGGCTCAGACATAAAAAAAAATATCTAGGAAGATCAGGTGCCTGTATTTAAGACCTCATCTGCTCATACAGGCTACAATAAAACACTGAAACACACACTCTTTTGGTTTGTCTGAATGGGAAACATGAGAACCAGAGTGGGTTTCTTGGACACACCAGGCTGGCTCATAAACAAGAGCACAAGAGTTCTGTTGGACTCCCTGCTGGTCTCTGTACACCAGGAGCGTGAGATACCACAGGAAATGATCTGAGACTAAAAGATAACCATGGAACCAGGCAAAGTTTTGCTGCTGTGTGGTGATACCTATCAAATGCTCTTCAATGTCTCTCACGAATGCATTAGGGATGTACTTAACTTTTAAATTCTTTAAAATTGTCCCACCCATAAGAAACATATAGCATCTGCAGGCAATATCCAGTATCCTTAGAAAATATGCTACTTACAGTCGTTTGATTCCAGATTCAGGCTGAGTTGAGGGTTTTGGTTGAATTAAAGGTGGAGGTTGAGGGGATCTAGTTTCTTCTTCTGTTTCCTCACTTGAAAAAAAGAAAAGATAATTAATGTTCCCCTCCCAAGCCATGGAAGCACTTTCAGCTCTAAAATGCAATCAAAGGTTGCTGTTGATGAAGGAATGCAAAAAGATCTGTTCAAAACTCACTGAAACCAATAGGAGATCTTTCTGCTGACAAAGAAACAGCACCTGGAACTGGTCTCCTTTCAGTATTTTCTTCCCATTTGGACGAGGAAGAAGAGGAATGCAGTGAATAAAGGTCTAGAATATTCATTTTAGATCCCCTCTCATCTTCATGCTTCAAGTTCAAAAGTACTAAATGTTAATAATCTTTCTAAGATTCTGGGGAAACCTAGGAGTTAGGAAAGGATATAGATTTTTCCTGATTTTGAAGAACCAGATTCAAACTAAAGCCACATGCTTACTATCTCTGCTTTAAGCCTTTGCCAAAATAAAAACTTGCTGGATACTTTAACACCACATTTATTAGAATCATAGAATCATAGAATAACCAGGTTGGAAGAGACCCACAGGATCATCAATTATTGTTTCTACACCTGCCCTACAGCTTCTCTGTGTAAGGCATGCAACAGGAGAGGCGATCTAACCTACCTTTTGTAATACAAAAGTTCCTCTTGAAGTAAAAACACTTTAGATTTCAATTCATTCCTCTCATGAAGGACATCCCGGAGTTCCTGCAAGGTGAATCTTGGACGATTTGGATCTTTTAAGTCCAATGCCATCTTTTCTGACTCTGAGAGGCAGTCATCATTGTCTGGTTCTGCCTAGGAAGTGAAACATAGGCTTTAAAATCACCATGTGAGTGTACATCTGAGAAGTCTAAAGTATTTATCAGTCTACTTCCACATGTCTTCCTTTCAGCACTATTAAATCCTCTTTTAAGAGAAACACAGCAGTTTTAAGAGGACAAAAATGTAGAAGGAATTTGTTTTTCATGTTACAGACAGTCAGAAAGAACAGCTCAGTGATGTGATCCCTTTGCTCTGTCCTGTGCACAGGCTCTTGAGACCAGGCAGGCTCTGAGAGATCTGAGCTCTATTTCACCTCTCTTCACCTGGTTTTTGGAGGAAGCTTGCAACTAAGTGTTGTGACCTACAGCCACAGCCTTGTGCTCACAGCAATCTTTCACAGCAAACAAACACCAATTTTTTCTAGCAGGCCTGAAAACAGGGTCCAACCCGAGCCACCTCAGAGATGATAAGTTTTCTTGTGGAGAAATTCCTGTGGAATCCACACTGCAAGAAAGTCCAAATTTTGATAAACAAGTCAGTTTAAGGAATTCATACTTTTAACAAATGTGGTAAATCAAACATCAGCCTTCCATATAAACACTGAAAAACTGCATAGCAAAGATCACGACAGTCCCTTCCAGCTCTTCCCACAAAGAGAAAGCTCCTTTGGATGTAAATATATTAAGTGGAGATTTAAATTTATATCTCCTTAATGCCTTTATTAAAAAAGCAGGACTGGGGTAAGCACCAGGATCTAGCTGCAAAGTGGAAGAAAACTGCAGCTGAGATAAGGCATTTACACATTCATACCCTTGCCTCTTTGTTTCCTCTAGAAAGTTCACTGGAAGCCTGGAGGAATTTTATCTCTCCCCATCCAGTTTCTGTGGCTCCCAACAAGCCAGCACTTGCAGTCTGGGAACATGGTTGGATTCCCAGTCCTGCAGGGCCGCTTCCAGGCACCCAGCACCTACACAGAACTATTTGGCCCCAACTACTTCTGACAATGTGGTCTGTGCAAACAGGAGCCCACAGACCATCGTTCAGGTCCTCTGCTGTTGTTCCACTCAATGGCTGCTCAGGACCAGTTCATGAGAAACTGAAAGCTTCTGGGAAGGGCACTTAGAATCAAGATGCTGAAAAGCAGCTAGAAGCCTTTAGAGGTCTGCGGGATTTCCGACAATACCAATGTAAGCAGGGCACACTGTTCCAGCAAAGTACATTTGAAATGTGATGCTTTTTACAAGTACTGACTGGAGTCCAGTACACAAAATCAGAGATGACAGCAGCCAGGTCAGCCACCTGCCCTTCCAGTAGGATGCAGAGATCAGTCACAGAGCCCCTGCATCGCACTGATGCCTTGCTGGGATACAACCTGGAATTTGAGCAGCTAAGTATTGAAATTCTTAAACAGAGTTCTTTTATTGTAAGCCCGATCCTTCCTTCTTTTGAGCTTATGTATTTGTGAAACAGTTTTGCTACCTACTGATATCTGATTCCAGGTTAAACTTGGCTGGGCTAAGGTTGGTGCAGTATCAATTCCTACAGCAGGGACTGCAGTCTTTGTCCTGCAAAGCCAAAGCAGCAGAGACATGCTTGCTTGTCCACTTATTGGGATCCACCCCGTTCATTCAAATGCATTTCTTTACACAGCCTACAATAAAGATTGAAGTAACCTAACAAGAGGTTCAAAGGAAATTACCCAAACAATTTTCCTCTTCTTCACCTTAGAGAGATTAATCTAGAGAGATTAGTCTGAGCTGATGCCTCTTCTTTTGGTTGCATACGTACCCCACACCTTTGCCCAAATAAGCTGGTTTTGCTAGGTTCTGCTCAACTCAGTAAAGACTAAGCAGCCTGTAGTCAACACAAACATTTCTGCCTGAAACCAACATGCGATGTCCATTCCAGAGCACGCAGCTATTCTAGCTTTCTGCTTGCCACTGCAATTCCTGCCTAACTATCATCCTGGCAGAGGGAGCGGGGAACAGCTCTAATTAGAAGAGGCACCATTGCCACAGAACTGATGAGTTAGAGGTAAAGAATGTGTCCTTTCTCTCCAGAAACTGAAGATGCTTTCACTCCCACTTGCTCCAGACCCAAGCTCTACAACCCCGTTTACAAAGCTGTGTGTTCTGGCTGAATTAACAGCAATGAAATCATTCTTTTCAGTATTAATACAGTGCTCGCCCCATTCAGCAGTGACATGTTAACACAAAACTGGCTGTCACATTCCAGGGGGTACTGAGGCACCCCATCAGCCTTTGCCTCTGCTTCTTGATGTATATTCCTGCCTGCTACAAGTGAATTGGACATTTCACTCCCTGATGCAACCTATCAGGCATTTACAATGCCACTTGGTACTTGAGCTCCTACTGACACATCCAGCCAAACAGCTCCACGTGACAGTGCTTCTCTAAATCCTTTCATATCAGGATACCCCTTCTTCCATTCTGTAGTCTTCTCAGAGCTTATTAGGAATGGGAAATACAGCACATTTGCTTTAGTAAGACAAAAGTTGCACAAACTAAAATAACATGAACCAGGAGGAGGACAAAGGAACACAAGAGATCAGAGATGCATATTTTTCTTGGGAAGCTCCCCTCAAGCTGGCATTCCTACTGCTCTGATCCCAGCACCAATTCAATTGGCAGATTATCACTTTGCCTGTTCCTGTAAGTATTAAATATGCAAGCAGTAACATTTGCTTTTCCTGAACATTTGTGCTAGGAACATCACACTGCACAAATTCTAATAGGTATCAAAAGCAGAAATAAGGCCAAGGCTGGTTCCTCTAAAAGATGCCTTCAAATATTCATATATTGATTTGGTAGTAAAAGACTGGCTTAATCCTGACAGATCAAAAGCACCATAACCACTGCAAGGACCAATAGTGGGGGGTTCTGTTGCATTTGGAAGCCCCTCTGACACAGTTTATTTCCTACTGTGGTTCACGTGACATCACCATCACAGTGCATTGCACAGTTGGGACCCCTTAGGGCTTGCGTATTTGCATGCTTGGCAAGGCTTTAGATACCCGTCAGCCATTTATCTTTCGTAAGAGGCAGACCGTAAAGGGATCAGTTTGATTTCCTTCAGGGGAAGGGACTGACGTGTACAAAAAAAATTAATCCAAACATACCAATACAGCAATACCAAAACATCACACGCCTCCAATACAAACTCCAGAGAACTTGAATCGCCTCCTCATATTCTTAACAGCACACACTCTTTTGAATCTGTGATTTGTTCTCGTATTTGGCAAATTCTGCAGCCTAGCACATGACCCATAGGTTATACTTGCTAGGACACAAGATGGGTAGCCAGGTGTTACGGCAGAGCCATTCTCTAATGTCCACTGGAAACTTCTGATGCCACTCCTCTTTATGTGTGACTTATTCTTTCCTTTAGGAAGGAGAAGTCTGTTCCACTGAGTCATCATTCACCCTTTCAGGGTCTTTCCTGTCACAGTGCTATGAGCAACGTTGCTTTCTGTAAGTCACATTTGAAAATGAGATGCTGTCCTCAAGTCCCACCATTGCCTCTGCTATGTATCAATCACATTTGTCCAAAGAAGAGGTACTTGGTATGAAGTCCAAAGCTTTTGAAAAGGCTGTGACTTAAAATGCCTCTTACCTTCACTTCCTCCCCATCTTGGCTGTCCTCACCCTGCAGTTTTTCTCTCAGTTTCCCCAGCTCTGCTCGCAGGTTGCCCATCTCCTGCTCCTTGGTTTGCAGGTATGCTTCTAACTCCACCTTCTGCTCAATCAGCGCCTTCCCCTGCGCCTCCACCACGGTGATCCGGTGCCGCAGGTCATGATTAATTTTCATTAACCTGTTCTGCTGCTGCTGAAGCTGCAAAACATTGACACAGTAGGTCAGCATCCATTCTGCCATGATGGCCAAGTCCCAAACACCATGTTGAAGAAAAAGCAGTGGGTTCCTGTTGAATTTAATCTGGAAAATTCTCCCCCTTCCTTATCCCCAGATTAGTTTTTTAATGTCTAATTATCTAGTACTCTTGCAGTCACCAGATTGTAATTGCAGCATGTCTCCCCTAGCGCATGGAATTCTCCAGCTAAAGGCAAATCCCTCACTCCTGATATTATATTTCAAAAAAGCAAAGTTCAAGGACAGAATGGCTTATGGGATACTGGATCAAATCTTAACCCAGAGTAGAAGAGAGAAAGATAAGACAGAGGAATCCTTAGTATTCCATTTATATAATAAGTACTTTGCACAGAGCTTTTAGTCTCTCTCATAAGGCAAGATTTGTCCTGCTGGGTATTGCATGAACAGCACCAACTTGAAAGGCTGCAGCATCTGCCAGAGGCACTTGGGGAAAGCAGAGATCTAGGCTGGGCCCTCACTAGCACTAGAAAAGTCCCATGGCCTGAGGAGATGAGGCAGCGTGAGTATGGGAAGCAAAATATGGGTAAGGAGGTCATTCCTCCTGACACAGAAAGAATCAAGACATCATCTGATTCCCAGAGTCACAGCAGAGTCTGTGACTCATCTAAGTCTAAACCCGGATCTCTGGCGCTGTGCCCCAAGGGCCACTCATCCTCTCAGTGACCTTCTGCTCACTGCTGGCAAAAGCGACCTGAGCTGGGTTCCAGCCCCTTCCTGGGCACAGAGGTAAATCACCCCGCACCCCTGGAGCGGGAGCGCATTGAAGTCCCTGCTGCTAAACCCTGCAGAGCATGTGAGTAAAATACACAATAGCCCGCTCAGCCACAGCAGGGCCACACTCACAGGGGGTGAGGTGGGGCGAGGGGTGCTGAGGAGGTTTGCGCTGCCAAAGCACCGAGGCTCAAGAAGCCAAAGAAAGTTACCCATCCTGTTCCCATGAAGGGCGAGAGGTATCAGGTCTTTAAAGAGACAAACAAAACAACCTCTCCCACCTCCATCTTCCTTTCTTGTTACACTGGATCCCAGTCACATTTCAAGTGTTCCTGGTCTTTCTGAACACAGCAGGGGAGGCGTGTCTGCACTGAAGGCTGCCTAATACTTGTGGGCACTCCACAGTTAAGCCAGGTGCTTCAGTTTCTGGACTAATGATCTGGCATTGCTTACAAATTCTACATTAACTTAAAACTTGAAACCAGGCTATGGAAGTATGGGTGAGAAAGAAGAGAAATAGGATGACAAAGATCCACTTACAGCCTCTACATCTTCATTCTTAAGTCCAAGTTCCCGGTCCTTTGCTCTGATTTCATCCCTTTGTTTATCTACCACTTCCTTCAGCTTCTTCATGACTTGCCGCTCTCTCTCTGACATTCCTGGTTAAAAAAGGAAAACAGAAAAGAAACTAATGATAATCAGGAACTGCTGAGACTGAGAACAAAACCAGTAAGTAATAATCAGGTAAAGATTCTGGAAGTTGCCTGCTAGTAGAATTACAGAGAAGCTGCTGGAAGATGCTTTAAAGATTACTTCAACGCTAACAGAGAACATAGATGACACAATCCACTCCATAAAGCACAGAAACTCCTTATAACAGTGAAGGGACACTTATACATCTTGCTGCCTCAGTGGCAGTTCTACATGAGTGTTTGTACTGTGCCCCAGGGAGCTTGCTTATCTGCGTGATAATCTGTAGAACCAGCTAGCCAAGACCCTGTGAAAATTGTGAAGAAGATGCTCTGGATCCTCAGCATGATCTAAACAAGAGGTCACAATTGCAGACTGCACCTAGATCCAAGCCAGCTGAGGTGCACAGGGCTAGAATGATTCTATGCTGAAACCCAGTTTTGTGCTGGGTGACAGGGAGGTGAAGCAGGACCTTCACAAGGTACCTCTACCCTGGATCTAGAACAGAAGATTAGTCAGAATTAGTCACACATTTTCTCTTGATGTTTTGCTACCTTTCCTCCATCCTATTGTTTGACATTTCATATTTAGAATAACTGTACTTCAGAGAAAAATCCTACAAGGCATTTCACTTGTGAAATATGTTTGGAACACTGTCAAGAATCCAACACTGCCAAGAATCCAACACTGACCATGTTTGAAAATAAACAAAGGATTAGATTAACCTGAAATCTGACTAATGAATCATTAGTAAGTGTCATAAATCAGAAACCAGGAAGCATTCTTCCACTATTTGCCATTACAGAGATAATCAAGAACTCCTAGCACTGCAGTGATAGGTTCTTGAGAGTTAAGACAGACCAGATGATTTAGATCGGTGAGATGACAAATCTACTACACTAACTGTTCCTGATAACTGCACACAGACACGAGGCTTGATGGTCCTAAACTGTCACATCAAATCATGTTGCATTACATCCCATAGGATGGCTTGAAGATGAAAGACTGGGACTCGGGCAGCACGTGGCTGCTCTAGATGAAGTCCAGTCCAAGCAGGAGCTCAGATCCAGGGTCTATGGCTGTCTTGTTCTATTACCTCCAGCAAAGTATCTAGTTACGTGGGTCCTCCGCTTCCTCTATCTACAGACTGCAAATGGTGACAATTCACTCATCCTGCTGGGGTGGCTGCAAAGCCACTTCCTTTTTGATACATTAAAGCAGTTCCACATCCCACATCGAGAATGCGCTGGATATACATCACACACATCCAATGGTACAGCAGAGAATGGGTCACTGCTCTGCTGGCAACAGAACTAGTGATCATGGCTGGCCAGGAATTTGGTTCAGAGGACTTGTTTCTGTTAAACCCCAGAAAAGAGCTGAGTGACATGGTGTTCACATTCTAGTATTACATTCTCATCTTATTTAATGCTGTGGTAAGTTTGCCTGCTCTGGACCCTGGTCCTCATTATCTCTCTGCTCCAGGTTCTAGTTCTTCACAGGATAATTTAAAATCTTCACATATCCACCGGGAAGGAGAAGCAGACACTGACACACACTGCTACTTATCTCTTGTAAATGATCCACACTTTTCTATTGCAACACAGTTCTTATACACCGCTGCATCCACAAATCCCACACCAGGTTCCTGGATGCACCCCCTCCAGGAAGTCTCAGGGCTGTGACCTAAAAAGTCAGCTGTATTTTAAAACAAAAAAATCCAGACCTTTGCCTTGAAGTACAGAGAGACCACAGTAAAACTTTAGACTGGCGACTTCACCCCAGTAGGAGCTAGGAATAGTGAGGGCAACTATGTTCATTAGCACTTGTGAGATGCTCTGAGACCTTTATACAGCAGCTGCTACCTAAAGAATTTAGTACCATTTCAGTGCTGATTGCCTTTCCTCCCACTGTGCTCATTTTTCTCCCTAACAGTGAACGTAAAAGACTTCAATTGTGTGCACAGGTCACTACATTGTCATTTTCATTGCAAGAGAAGAGGAAAGGTGGGAAGTGTTTGTGAAACAGTCATGCCTTCCATTTCCCCAGGCACTGGGGAAGAGGAGAGGGAAATCACTAAGTGACCTAAACTTGAAGTAATTACCTCTAAATGATTCAAAGTCTACAATCTGCAAGATCTGAACACATCCAGCTGGCTTCCCTAAGCACATCCTATGAGCAGCTTCCTGTGGATTGCTGTGGTCATAGCATTGTTCAAGCAAGAGAAAGGAAAGTAGCTGGGGAAAAAAAGGAAAAATAAATAAAATAAATAAATAAATAAGCATCTTTTATGTTTATGTTTAGGGACTTTTTTTTACTGTTTACTGTTGTTTATACAACTGCTGTCACAACAGGCCAAAGCACCAGTCAGGGCCTGCAGCACTACACCACTACCCAAGCGCTTAAAAGTTTGCTTTGATGTTTGAAAGGGAATTGTAGGTTCCTCAGCAGCCTAGCACAGGAGGTTCACACCACTGCTGACACCTTGCTGCTTGTCTCTGTTACCACAGCCAAGCTGAGACAGCAGCTCCCCTCGCTGCAGTAGGACAGCAGCTTACTGGTTGAGTTTGACACAGGATGGGTCAAGTTTTCTTGTGGCATATTATTAGGATATTCCTATCAGTCAGCGCCATCCATAGTGCTCAGTTTGATCTTGGAAGCAGTAGCATTAAATGTTGCAGACTCCTCTTCAACACCTCCTGCGTATTTTGTATTCTGCCACCTCCTTTCATATGAACCCTGGTCTGCTCCAGATGCCCTCTGTGCAAAACACTCCTGTTTAGATAGGATTTCATCTGCCTCTTAGAAACACCTCCATTATGCTAAAGAGAGGCTCTGTGAACTCTGATGTGACTATTAATTGGTAACGATTGAATCTCAAAGTCTTGTATATCCAAAACACCAGCCTCTGTTGCCTGTGCTAAAAATAACTCCTTTAACTGCCTGGTGAACAAGCAGCAAACTGTTAATCCCAGGGGCTAGCGCTAAGGGGAGACATGACCACAATACTAAATCACGCTGAGATACAGCAACTGGAGTCCGTTTAAAGTCAGTCCAGCTAGCAGGGCATTTAGCTTGAAAACTTTCCTCCGCAGACTCTATATGTATCCAATCAAATGCTGGAAACTGAAAAAAAAAGCAGCATGACTACTTTTTGACACTACCCAAACAAGTCAGTTGAGAAAAACCTATCCTTCATCATTAATGACAAAACTTGCTATAAGGAAAACAGTTGAGTTTGATATAATAGGTGCTAATAATAAAGTGAGGTTGCTATAAATTAATGTGATTTCAATTAAGCTTATGATTTTGGCCAAAGAATATCAGTGACTGCAGAATCTGGTCTCTGAATGGGTTTATGGAGTTTGTTTGCGTTATTATATTTGGGCAGACACAGTAAAAATAACATGAAAAGTATGCCTGGCATTTGCTTGGCCAGCTGAATGAGAAGAGTATGGCTATATTTAAATAGCACATGAGCTGCAGTGAGCTAGATACTTACTGGTAGAAGGAAATAAAATAAAATTAAAAAAAAAAGAGAGAAAACAAAGAAGAAGTTGTTTTTTTGTAACATGATGTCATAGTCTTCAAAGTCCATGAGGAATCACTGCCATCCTGAAATTTTGCATGGAGTTCATAAGGGTGACATTGAACTACTTCTATGTCATCAATTGAATCCTGAATGGGAAGTGTTCTTGAGAGGCGCAACCAGTTTCACTTTTTGGAGATTTCATTGTACTCCTCCACAGGGCAGGTGAGCAGTACCTGGCTTCTGGGAGGAAGCAGTGCAACTTCTGCAGTGTTGGATGGAGTTCCATCCACCTACAGGAAGCTGCCATTTAATTCCAACCTTCACTGTCTGGAAAAGGACATCCTTTTGTTCCTAATACTTCACTGGAGAGCTGCAGTGGCTCAGCTGCATGGTCTGGTTTTCAGAGTGGCAGTGATTACACAGGACGTCAGTGTTTGAGGGAGCCAGGACTCTACTGATAATCACAAAGCAAAGCTGGGGCTTGAAGAAGCAGCAGCATCCTGTCCGTGTACAAAGAGTTGAGAAAGCCACCCACCTGCAGACAGACTCACCATCACAGGCAGGTTTTGCTGCTGGAATAATGCTGTGGCCACTCACAGTGTCCACCCCACCTCAGCTCAAGGCTGTGACATTCCCAATGCTGCACAGCCTTTTTTTTTTTAACTCCTCAGCTTAAACCTCAGGAAAGATTCAGGAGCTCAAAGATAGGGCTTTAAACTAGATGTGAAAGGGGAGGGGGATAATACCAGGCTAGCCTATGACAAGTGGTGGAAGGACAGGCAGTGGTTGGAGGGATGAGGTGCTGGGTATGGACTGTCCAGGGCTGTGCTGGGGATGCCATGGCACAGCCAAGGTCCAGTGGAGATGATACTCCTGAGGTAGTAGGTATCAGGGAGTAAACTTCTCCAAAACACCTTATGGATAATAAAGGGTCCACTAAGAAGGCAATGTGACCGGCAACCCAGCTGAAGGGCCTCTATACAAATGCACGAAGCTTGGGCAACAAGCAGGAGGAGCTGGAAGCTACCATGCTACTAGAAAGCTATGATCTAGTTGCCATCACTGAAACTTGGTAGGATGAATCCCATGACTGGAGTGCAGCTATTGATGGCTACAGGCTGTTCAGAAGGGATACACTGGGAAGGAGGGGTGGAGGCACTGCCCTCTGTGTCAGGAAAGGGATAGAATATGAAAAGCTGTCATTGAAGAGTAGCCACGAGCAGGTTGAAAGCTTGTGGGTCAGAATAAAAAGACCAAGGAACCAACAGGAACCTTGTGGTTGGTGTATACTACAGGCCACCCCATCAAGGAGAGTCAACTGATGAAGCCTTCTTCCTCCAGCTACAGAAGGCTTCATGCTCCATCCTGACTTATGCTGGAAAAGTAGCATGACAGCTGCAGGCAATCCAGGAGACTTCCTGGGCAGCTTGAAGATAATTTCTTAACCCAGCTAACAGAGACCCTGACCTGAGGGGATGCAGTACTGAACCTTGATGATACAAGTGAGCTCACCCGTGACATTAGGGTTGTAGGCAGCCTGGGCTGAAGTAATCATGTACTGGTGGAGTTCAAGGACTGGAGGAATACAGGGCAAGTGAGGAGTATAGTCAGGACCCTAAATTTCAGGAAAGCAGACTTCCAGCTCTTCAAGGATTTACTTGGTAGGACACCCTGGGACATGGTCCTTGGGGACAAGGCAACAGAACAGAGCTGGCAAATATTTAAGGATGCTTTCCATGAAGCACAAGAGCGCTTAGTCCTCATGTGTAGGAAATCAGGCAGGAAAGGGAAGAGACCACTGTGGCCAAGTTGAGACCTGCTGGTCAATCTCAAGAAGAGGGAACTGCACGGGCAGTGCAAGCAGGGACAGGGAGCAAGGGAAGTGTACAGGGACACTGCCTGGATGTGTAGGGATGAGGTCAGGATGGCCACGGTGCAGTTGGAGCTGAACTTGGCAAGGGAAGCGAGGACTAACAAGAAGGGCTTCTACAGGTATGTCAGTCAGAAGAGGATGGTTAAAGAGAACATACCCTCATTGATAGTTAAAAATGTCAACCTTGTATCAACAGACAAGGAGAAGGCTGAGGTACTACTTAACACATTTTTTTTGTCTCAGTCTTCACTGACAACCACTCTCCTCACCCATCCTGGGTCATGGGACAACAAGATGATGACCAGGGAGGTAAACCCCCTCCCACTGTAGAGGAGGATCAGGTTCATGACCACCTGAGGAACCTGAACATATATAAGTCTATGGGACCTGATGAGATGCATCCCAGAGTCCTGAGGGAATTGGCTCATGTGGTTGCCCAGCCAGTCTCTGTGATATTAGAAAAGTCAATCAGAAGTCTCTGGTGCCTGGAAGGAGGGTAACATTGTCGCCATTTTTAAAAAGGGTAGAAAAGACGACCCTGGGAACTGCTGACACGTCAGCCTCACCTCTGTGCCTGGGAAGACCATGGAACAGATCCTCTTAGAAGTTATGCTAAAGCACATGGATGACAGGGAGGTGATTAATGGCAGCCAGCACAGCTTCAGCAGGGGCAAGTCCTGTATGACGAACCTAGTGGCTTTCTATGATGGGGTAACCACAGTGGTGGACACAGGGAAAACAATGGATGCGATGTATCTGGACTTCTGTAAAGCCTTGACGCAGTCTCCCACAACATCCTTCTCTCTAAATTGGAGAGACATGGACAAGAAACTGGTTAGATGGTCATATTCAGAGAGTAGTGGTCAATGGCTTGAAGTCCAGATGGAGATCCGTGACAAGTGGAGTCCCTCAGTGGTCCATACTGGGACCAGTGCTGTTTAATGTCTTCATCAATGAAGTTGCAGATGCCACCAAGCTGAGTGGTGCAGTTGCCACAGTGGAAGGACGGCAAATCATCCAGAGGGACCCAGACAGGCTGGAGAAGTGGGGCTGTGAGAATCTCATGAGGTTCAACAAGGCCAAGTACAAGGTCCTACACCTGGGTCAGGCCAAGCCCCGATTTCAATACAGGACTGGGGAATGACATGATTGAGAGCAGCCCTGCAGAGAAGGACTTGGAGGTGCTGATTGATGGGAAGCTCCACATGAGCCAGCAGTGTGTGCTTGCAGACCAGAAGGCCAATCGTGTCCTGGTCTGCATAAAGAGAAGCATGGCCAGCAAGTTGAGGGAGGAGATTCTGTCCCTCTATTCCTCTCTTGTGAAACCTCATCTGGAGTATTGTGACCAGTTCTGGAATTCCCAACATAATAAAGTGATGGAGCTGTTGGAACAGATCCAGAGGAGGCTACAAGAATGATGCGAGGGCTGGAGCATCTCCTGTATGAGGACAAGCTGAGACAGTTGGGGTTGCTCAGCCTGGAGAAGAGAAGGCTCCAAGCAGACTTTATAGCAATCTTCCAGAACCTGAAGGTGTTTAAGGCACAAGTGGACGAGGTGCTGAGGGGCATGGTTTAGTGTTTGATAGGAATGGTTGGACTCGATGAGTAGGTCTCTTCCAACCTGGTTATTCTATGATTCTGTGACCTACAAGAAAGCTGGGGAGGGACTGTTTACAAAGGCTTGTAGTGATAGGACATGGGACAATGGGTATAAACTGGAGAGGGTCAGATTTAGACTAGACATAAGGAAGAGGGTGGTGAGGCACTGTAACAAGTTGCCCAGGGAAGCTGTGGTTGCCCCATCCCTGGAGGTGTTCAAGGCCAGGTTGGACGCGGCTTTGGGCAGCCTGATCCAGGGGGCATGTCCCCACCCAGGGTAGGGGAGTTGGAACTAAATGATCATTAAGGTCCCTTCCAACCCAAACTATTCTCTGATTTGATGATTCTATGAAATGGACTCAGTCTCTAGCAACTTCAAATGAAGTGCTATGAACTGTGGAGCAAACAGACACCTGCTCATCTCCCCATGCCCTTGGGGAGATGAGCTATTGCAGAGCTGTGGGTGAGAGCTGAGAGCAGCAATTGTTTCAGTTGCTGCAGTGAAACCTATCTGTATTTGCAAGTCGGAATTTTATGCCTTGAACTTCATTCTGCCTCAAGAAACAAGTTGCCCACAAATTGCTTTTTTTTCAGCTCTTCAGAATTCACCCACTCCCTGGATTATAAATCTTTTCACTTATTGGCTGTAGGTCCCAAATAAGTGAGAGAACCCTGAAGTCGGGTAAGACCAGTGAAATCAACCTCCTATTCTAGAAGAATATCATGATAGTCTCCTGAGTATCTCCATGTGGCGGACTGATATAATTCAAAGAAATCTCAATTTGCTGTATTTCAAGCCGTTATCCTGAAGAGATCAACAGCTGCAGTTATTTTTGTACATAATGGTCTGAAATAAACATTTCTGGATTATTCTATTTCTATCAGAAAACATAAGGAGTGCTTAAGAATGTTTTTTTTTTTGCAAAATCTAAACTAAAATGATAGATCAAAAAGTGAAGCCACGCTTTACTTTCAGAGATGCTTCTTAGCCAAACAAAAAGCTGTTCAGGCTTTTCTTTACCTTCTGCCTCCACCTCTATCATGCAGTGTCATTCTGTTTTATGAGATTTGCTATGCAGATGAAGAAAAACCCACCCCCATCCCCCTGCAAACCACAGACCTGCATTAATCTATACGAATAAAGCCAGAACATCCAGTCAAAAAGGTATTGCTTTTTATAACAAAAGCAAGTACTGAATTTGAAGTATCAAACTTGCCTTCATGCTTCTGAAATTCCTCTTCTGTGAAATTAATGTCTTTGTGAGACAAGTTTGTCATCAGTTGTTTATTCTCCTCCTGCAGCTGTGCAATTTGGGTAAGAAGGTCCTGTGCTTCCCCTCTCCAGACATCCTCCACCAGTTCTAATTCCTAAAGGGTAGACCAGGACAACACATTTTTACTTTTTAAACACATTAAAGAGTCTTTGACTGAACTATTCACAGATCAAACTAGTAACAATTCTACTACGTTTCTTATAAAAAACAAGTGAGACTACTTTGAATTTCTTAAAAGACATCTGCTTTTCAAATGCCAGCATAAGGAAATCTACTGTCAAAGTCTGCTTTTGCCGTACGCTGAACATAAATATGTGAGGAGACAATTCCAGATCCAAACATTTCTGACATGCAAGTTACCCAAAGGATGGCTCCTTATGCCCAGTTTTGCTGTGAAGAGCAGATTAAGGGGACTGCTGCATTAAACAAGATAACCCAACATGAGCAAGAATCAACTCCTGCAGCCCAGGAAGCAGTCACAAAGGCTGTTATAAATATTAAAAATCACACTCTGTGGGCCAGAGGAGCCAGTGTGAGACCTGCTTAGTTTGGAAGAGTAGTCTAGATTTCTGTTACGAAACAAAACAAATGAGTCCATGACAGAGAGCTGCAAACCCCAGGCTCCTGGTCCACATAGCAAATGCAAGACAAAACTGTGCTGCTTCTCATGTAAATTGTTCTATATGGAATGTCTTGAGTGGCATCTACGCCAGCAGCAGTGAGACCCGTCAAAACAACAGCTCCCATTTGTCAGGACACTGGGTGTCAGGAGCAGCTGTCACCAGTCCCCTCAAAGGTCAAATTAGGACAAGAAGTGTAAAGCCTTCAACGAAAAACAGTTGTATTTAAAGATCTCCTTGTTCAAAAGCCTTTGCCAAAAATCATATTTCTGCAGCGGGGGGCATTCTCTGCTCCGTTTTCATGTGTGTGCTTCAAACAAAAAAGGCTGCCTGCAAATCACTGGAGCCAGGCTGAGTCACTTGCTGACTCTCACATTCATCCAGCACGCCTCTCTCCTACCTAACAACAAAACACATTCAGACAACAACCCCGCCAATCACAGCTCTAGGCTAGAATAAGCTCTGCCGAGAGATTAAAGGATAGCTTTCTGCTATGAATGCATGCTCCGATAAAGGGAAATCGTGGTCCTATTGACTTCTCAGTCCAAATGCTATTTTATTCCACATGTATTTCTGCATCACTGTCTTCTTATACTGCTTGCTGAAAATTTTGCAGAAAAAAAGTATATGCCAAAGATTGTAAGTAACATATAAGCTACATGGACTCAATTAGTAAGAACATTTCACAAATCGCCTCTATTTTACTTTAAACTATTTTGAGAGAAAAGCAAATCTGCTATGTAACTTTATATTGCCAAATACTTCGACTATTTACAGTGATGCTATGTGTTACAACTCTGTAGCTAAAATAACATGCTGACCTAGTTTAGATAACAAAACAGCACATTCATCATTTAAAAGCATACTGGTAAAAACAAAATAGAACACACACAAAATGCCAGCCTATCTAAACACATACAATTTCTGTGTGGCCACACTATGAACAGACAACTATATTAAGGTTTGCCTAGGCAAACTTTCTTATTTATTGTTACTGAAGAGTCCAATAAATTGGAGCAGAAGTTAACTTCTGAACCCTCAGAGACAGAAGGCAGATCCATGGGCCAGTCAGCTCAGGAAAATCCAAGTGGCGCTAAGCCAGGTTTATAGGCAAACCAGATTCACATTGGAAGATTATGAGTGCTAAAATCTCACAAACTGATGCTTACTAGGATGACTAAAAGCTTTTCTGGACTGTTTTTTGGTGGCTTTTTGGTCACAATGATTCCTTAGTCTCTGGCTTTTTCTGCTTACCACAACCTATCCTGAGGAAGAATCTTACAAACCCTCACGCTGGAACCCAGAGGGAGGTGGCACCACTGTTCCATGGGGACCTGCTGCACTGGGAATCAACTCAATTAAAAAAAATGTATGTATCTCGTATTGTAAAAATAGATTTCCACCAAAGTTTGTCTGGACAGTTTGAACACTCTGTGAGCCATTTCTTGAATATTGTAGAAGGTGGCTGAGTAGAGATGGTTAACTGGTGGGGGATTAGTTGACAACTAGCAAGCGTTAAGCAGTTGACACGTTTAGGAAAACTTTTTAACACCTATCTGAACTTCAGAGTCATCTACACACAACACCAATTTGTGCAACGATACTTGGTGTTGCTACCGGGCCCGGTTCAGTGTCCACATCACCAGGCAGCATTTTGTAAATACCTGAGGTACAGAATTACTGTAAACTGGTGATACAGCGATCTCTGTGAGAACAGCGAAGAGATGGGATTTAGGGCAGTTTTCCCCCAAGGTGACATGCCGCTGGGGCGCAGGAAGAGCTAACTGAGTTCTAACAGAGGGCCCAGACACAGCATGGAACGTGCACAACAGACCACCCATTCAGCTCCGAGTTAGATCTGTTAGAAGCGCAATGGGACAGGTTTGGTACATGTATCTATTCTCTCAGCCCTCTTCATATTCTGGAAACTTTATCGGGGTTTTCTATATTAAAGATCCAATACCACCCTTTTCAAAGACACTGCCCTCAGGTATCTTCTGCAAAATGTTGTAGGAATTACCCTAGATTTTTCATATGCTAAGCAGAAGTCCCACAGCTGACTCTCTTTAAATCACAAAACTTGAATTCACTTAAAGACAAGCCTTTAAGTTTAAGGTCTCTCTTCCAGAAATTCCCTGTCTCCTCTTTATCCTGAATCCGTGTGCGTGAGAGCAGACGGCAGCCGCCTGCTAGAAGCGGCGTTTCTTTAAACCGGGTCTCTGGACGGTTTAAGGCACAGAGCTGCCATTTCCACCGCAATGAGAGGGGCAGCTCCTGCCGAGCTGCCACACGAGGGTAACACAAGCCGGGAAACAATCTCCCACCCCGCGCTTTCACGGGAACGGGGTGAGGATCCCGGCAGCCCAAGGGGGAGCAGCTTCCCGAGAGAGGACGGGGCAGGAACCCGGGAGGGGGCTCTCACACCGCCCTGACACCGCTCGGCCTCCGTCCCTCTCCTACGGCTCCATCACCCGGAGAAGCTAAAACATCCGCAGCTCTGGAGAGAGGAGAGAGCTTCCCTGGCCTAGCACGAACCGGCCCGTCCGCCCACCAGGAGGAGAGAAGGAGCAGGAGACGCGAGGGGAAGGAAACGCAGCGACCGGAGAAGGGGTGGGGAAAGGAAACTTCCAGGAGGGAAGGGAACCGCCACCGCCCCCCGAACGCCGCTCCCGGCACCCCGGCCTCGCTCTTTGTTCCCCGGGACTGCGGGGGGGGTCGTAGCTCTCCCGGGGGGATAGAGGGAAAAACACCGAGCCCCGAGAGAGGCGGGGATGGGAGGAGGGGGTGTCACCGAGCCCCGCCCGCACCTTCTGGTGCTTGCGCTCCTTCTCGATGCGGTCCATCCTCTCCAGGCGCAGGCGGTCGAGCTCCAGGCGCAGCTCCTCCATCTCGGGGTTGATGTGGTTGCGGCTCACCAGCACCTCCAGGATCTCCAGCACCCGCACCACCTTGGGCATGAGGCGGGCGATGGCCTCGCACCCGTGCTGGTCGATCACCCGCTCGAACTCCTGCCCCACGGCCGAAGCGATGTCGTAGACGTCCATGACCGTCAGCTCCGCCGCGTTCTTCTCCAGGGCGGGCGGCACCCCGCCGCCGTCCATGGCTCGCCCGGCGCCGCGGCTCCCGCATAGGCGGCGGCGAGATCCGCGCGGGCCGCCGGCTGCGGGGGGTTCAAACTTGGCCGGGTGGCGGGAGCGGGGGGCGGCCCGGGGGCTGCGGACACGCCCCCTCGCGATGGACACGCCTCTCAGAGCGCTCGTGCCTCGGTTTGACCCCGCCCCTAGACGCACACGCCCCTTGATGGCCACGCCCCCTAGGAGCAGTCGCAGCTCAGTTGGCCCCGCCCCTGGCTGGCCCCACTTCCCCGCCTGCCCCGCCACCTCTTTGGCCTCGCCCCCTCGCTGGCTCCGCCCTCTCGCTGGCTCCACCCCGCAGCACCGCCCCGCCCCTCAAAGCACTCGCCTTTCCTTCGGCCTCGCCTCCTAATTGGCCATGCCCCTTAGCTGGCCTCGCCCCCTCGCCCAGGCATCCGTTGGCTCCGCCCCCTCGCAGGCCTAGCGTCCCCACTGGCCACGCCCCCCAGTCTGGCCACTCCCCCGGATGGCCTCGCCCGTCTCCACTGCGCTTGCCGGTTCATTGCTCTTCTGGCCCCGCCTCTTCCCTGACCCTGCCCCTTGGCTACAACTCCGTCCCGCCTCTGATCCCGCCCCCTCTGACTCCGCCCCTGTCCCTCTGGCCCCGCCTCTGATCGCAGCCATGGCGCCGGCTTCAAGTTGCACCTGGGGGCTGGATATTAGAGAAAAAAGCATTTTCCACCAGAGCGGTGAAGCATTAGCACAGGCTGCCCAGGGAAGTGGTGGAGCCTCCTTCCCTGGAGGCGTTCAAAGAGCGCAGACTCGGTTTAGTGGGCACAGGGGTGCTGGGCTGGCAATTGGACTGGATGATCTTGGAGGTCTTTTTCCAACCTCAATGATTCTGTGATTATATGACTGCGCGCTTGTAGTGTTCGGATCACAAATCACCTTACTTGAAGACTTGGGCCCCAGCAAAAGTTAATAATCAGCCAGCTCAAAGAATGTGGCATTGGATAAAACAAGTTGCTCAGAGATTAGGAAGAAGGGAGGAGGCCTAAAAACTGCTTGATAAAGAACAGGACCACAACCTTGAAGATTACTGGACTGAGACAGCTGTGCAAATTTGGCTGATTTATTATCTGGCTTGCAAAAGTCTGTATGGGGGTTGCATCTGTCGTGTGAGTGTCCCTTGGAGCGCTGACTCAGGGTCGTCCTCCAGTGTCAGAGACGACCCTGGCAGGGTCGGCCAGTTATCTGATTTCCTATGCACATTTAATAAACATTTACGTTGCTAACAACTCCGTCTTGTCTCTTAGTATCCTGAACCCTCACATTTGGGGGCTCGTCTGGAATACTAACAGCGAGACAAGAGTGCTGATTCCAGATTCTGAAAGGGAAGCTTCCTAGAGGAAGGTGAGTAAATCTGTTTCTGATTTTGTGGAGCTCCAATTTGTAGGCTCACTAGGGAAGAAACTGGATACAGTAGCGCTTCCCCGAGCTGGAGCTAGTGCGGGGACGCCCCAGCGCTCTCTGAGAAGGTTGGTCTAGGGGCTAGTCCCCAACCTCCTCCCGCTCTGAGTCTGTCTTGGTCTCTGTTGGTTTTGAAATTATATTTCTGTCTTCAGTAGTTAACGTGTCAGGATCGTCAGATTACTGGAAATAGTTTGCTTATTGATTGTTTGATTTTTCCTGTGCTGTCTCATAGTTTTTTGAAATGGATCAAAGTAAAAGCAAAAAGGCGGCACCGCCATTAGAATTGGTTGCACAGCATTTCAAAGATTATCAGGCACAAGCTGCATCATCAGGGGATACGTTTTATGTAGGAAAATTGAAAATATTTTGCACCCTCAAGTGGCTAACATTCCAGACAGGCTGGCCACTTGAAGGAATGTTCGCCCTCGCCCAAATTTATCTGACCCTAGAGAGTATTTGATGCAGTCCATTCTGCCCCCCCCCCCCCAAAAAAAAAAAAGAAAAAAAAAAGGGGTAAAAGCCCAAGCCTGCTTCTCCTCCTTGATTGCAAAATCTTCCCCTTTTCGGTCTGCAGGAGTTAAGGGTTAAAAAGCTTTCAGCAAGTGTTTGCCCAAGATAAATATCAGGGACTGGGATAGAGAGAAGGGGGGAGTTACAGTCTTGTAGTTGATGTGTGGAGGAAAAAAGAGTTAAAGAGACAGTATTGGTATTGGTGCAGTAAAAAGGACAATTTGAAAACGTGAAATAGTAAAGTTTATCGGCAGAAAGAAGTCTGCTTGTAACTTCAGGGAAAATATGGATATGGAAATAATTTTATGTATATAAAGTTCTGAAATCACTGACTGGCAGAGGCACTCTGAGGACAAATCCTGAGTCTTCTCCAGATCTGAATAGAGTGTACCTGCCTTAATGGTTAAAATAAACTGTTAAGTGTAAGTTCTTCGTTTCAGATTTAGTGACCCAGGTGGGACCCTCTCTGCCTGGCTCTGGGACCCATTGGGGGCAGGACTTTCTTGGGTACCCCCGGAGATTTCTCTGGAGAGACTCCCTTCCTCAACTGGATCTCTGCAGGGACAGATGGGAATCCTCAGATAAAAAGGTACATTTTCCCCTTGTGAAGTGACATTAATCACAGAAATTGGAACTATGGCACTATATGTCGCTTTGAAGTGAATGTGTGGTCTTTGTATGTTTTGAAGTGAGTAAGTTAATGTTGGGGGGGGGGTGTGTGTTCCAGGAAATACTGGTTAAACAGTTATATGTCCTTTTGTTTTCCGGAACTTATTAGTATACCACATCACGGTTTCTTTGTATCTCCTGCTTGCTTCTGATGGCATTATCTCATCTGCCCCCCTCTTCTTGGGTCTTCAGGCCTGTCTTCTGTCTCTGCTGTGGAACTGTCCTTGTTTTCAATTGGTGAACAAGCTAAATTATCTAATTCCTTTTGTTAACATGATTTGTTCCTTCTTTCAGTGAAATGAGACATTTGTGCAGAATTGTATTTGTTTTGTTGTAAAAATAATGATGAATCTTGTCCAGATTGTACATGGATTATTGTGAGTAACAAATGGTTGAGATCTGGGTTGTCCTGAATGTAAGATCCAGGACAACAAGGAAAGATCCACCTATGCAGTGCAAGTGAGTTGTGGTTGGGGAGCCAGAACACAGAACCCATAAGATGGGAGGCTGGCAGAGTGGCTGCGCTTTGAAGAAGAGCCAGCTGGGATGTATTTTAGATCATTAAGATCTTAAATCATAAGGGGATCAGTGGTCCACCGAGTGGTGGACAAACAGATAAACCCTGATAAAAGCTTTTTGATAATCAGTGGTGGCTGGCATATGAGCTCGATTATGGGAAAAGTGGCCATAACACCTTGTTGTAATTAATGTTGTACTTGAAGTGTGAGGAGAATTGGGAGAAGTAATGTGTGCAGATATGTTTTCCAGTTTGCAAAATCACCTGGAGCAGCAAGAGAACGTGGCATGAGAATGGGGTCTGGAATTAAGAAATAATCAATGTGCATACTGTAGAGGAATCAGAATCGGGTGCTGTAGCTGAGCTTGAATGACGGGGGAAATTACCCTGGAGGATCCACTGGTTAAAGTAAGTTAGGGAATACAAATGAAAAGGTTATGTTCTTGATAGATACGGGAGCCTCTGTGTAAACCAGCAACTGATTCCTGTAGATCAAAATTAAATATTGTGATTGTAATAGGAGCTACTGGCCAAACCAAGAAAGCATTCTTTGTTCAGTCTGCTAAATATGAATTGGAAAACAAGTGGTTACACATGAATTTGTTTGCTTGGAGCCCCTAGACCTTAATGAGAAGAGATTTACTAAAGCAGTTAGAGACAGAAACAATATTTGGGGCTGGAGGTACAAAATTTAAAGTGAGAGATCATCAACTAATCAAAGTATTGAGTTTGTCTTTAAGACAAGTGGAAAAAACACCGGTAACACCAGAGATTCTGGAACAGGTTTATCCAAGTATATTGACTTCTGAGATATCTGGAAGGCTAGAAATGTGGAGCATGAGAAGGTAAATTTGGCCCGTGTCAGGTAACACCCTCTGCCATTAGAAGATTGCAAGGGGGATAAAAATGATTATTGACAATATGGGTTATTAAAAAAATGTAAAGCAGAATATAATGCTCCAATATTTCCTGTAAAGGAACTAGATAAAAGCTACATCCAGTGGTGGCAAATCCCTGTACCTTGCCAACCAATTAAAAAAACAATTGTTGTTTACCATACTGGATTTGAAGGATGATTGATATTGGCTGAAAAAAAAAAAGTGACTTGCCTTTGTATGGGAAAACCCTGAAACTGGTAGTAAAACACAACTAACCTGAACAGTATTGCCTCGAAGTATTGAGAACAGCTGAACTGTTTTTGAGAACCAGCTAGCTCGAGACCTGGAAACATGGGACTGGAACCCTGCTGCAGTATGTGACCTCCTGAGAGTTACACAGAGGCAGACTGTGAGCAATGGACCATATGTCTATTGAACTTTTGGACTGAGCAGGTATCAGGACTTTCAGCAGAAGGCCCAGCCTATGCAGTGACAACTTACCTACCTTGGATTCAAGATCTCCAGAGGACACAGACAGCCCAAAAGGAAGCTATTTGAACTCAGAATCTTTCTGGGAATGACAGGGTGGTGTTTATGGAAATCTCACGAAAGACAGGGGATGGCCCTAGAGGTGCTGACACAGCAGCTAGGCCCCTTGAAAAAGGGCCGTAGCCTACTTCTCCAGATAATTGGATTGCCTGGGTGCCTATGGGCAGATGCAGCTGCAGTTCTGGATATACAAGAAGCCCGAGAATTCACTATGGGCCAAATATTACTGTCATGGTGTCATGCACAGTCTCAGCGGTGTTGGGGCAGAAAGGTCACTGGCTTTCTCCCTCTAGATCAAGATGTGAATATAATCACCACTAACACTGTGAATCCAGCATCTTTCCTTAGAGAAGCTGCTTCAGAATCAGTGATATGCGGAAGATTCCTGGTACACTGACAGAAGCAGCTTCATGAAGAAAGGACATTGCAAGGCTGAACATGCAGTGGCTACCACCAGAGAAGTAATCGAAGCCAGACCATTACCCCAGGAGCATCAGTCCAGAAAGCCGAAATAATCACCTCAACTCAAGCACTGGAATTAGCAAAAGGATCACACACTACAAAGGTCACCAGAGAGGTAATACCGGCCGGAAAATTTGTAACAAATTGGCAGGAGATTTTGAGGCCAGGGTGGCTGCAGAAAAATGCATAAGTAAAATCTGCTTTGATTCCAGACGGTAAACTTCAAATCCTTGTTTCTGATTTAAAATTGGATAAATATTTAAGGGAAGATAGAAAACTGATTATCAGTACGGCAGGAAAACAAAACAAACCCTTTGGGGTATGAATAATAGGAATGTAAATAGATCTCTCTGAACTCCCAATAAAACCGGGGTTGGGGGGGGCACACCGGTATTCATTACCATTAACAGATACTTTCACAGGTTGGCCAGAAGCTTTGTTGGTTGAAATTATACCTCGTTTGGAGTGCCTGCAGTACTATTGTCAGGTAGAGGTACACATTTGTGCTTAAAATGATAAAAAGATTAGTGAAATTTTAAGAACTGATTGGCAGTTACATTCTCCATACTGACCACAGGCCAGAGGCCAGGTGGAGAAAATGAATCATCAGATTGTTGCTGATAAAACAGCAATCAGCTAAAATTTGTCAAGAAGCCAATCTGTATTGGCATCAAGCACTTCCTTTGGCCTTGCTTAGGTTTTGAAATAATGAAAGTAAAGTATTAGCTCTGTATACCAATTGCAGTATACAGGAGAAGATCTCACAGAACTAGGTGAGAATCTGTCTAATCAGCTAACAGAACTAGCTGAACTTGTTTGAGAAACAAACAAAATAAAAAAAAAAGAGTACAAGCTGCATAGTGTAGAGGTCTAAAATCAATCGGTACATCCCTTTACACCCGGGGATGAGTTTGTTGTTAAAGATTTTACAGGAAAACCACCAGGAGAACAGTGGAATGGACCATACGAAATATTGCTAACAGCCTTCTCAGCAGTCGGGATGGAAGAACTTGGATCAAGTAAAGAAGATCACCTACCAGTCAGTGGACAATACAACGCTTAACATCTTTAAAAATTAAGGCTAACTGTAATATTATTGTTAATGTGTCCATTAAGAAAAGCCTTATTTTCCCATAGGTTGGATGCCTCTGTAAACATTTGGGGAAACTTGCCTGTATAATTTACAGTAGTGTGGCCTTTTGTTTAAATGCCATCTTTCCAGTATTCCATGTATTTTAGGAATCCCCGCAAGCATTCAAACCTTTGTAAACTATACATGGTTGTCAAAACTGCCACATGAATCTGAAATTACGCTGGCTTCCATTTAACACCAGGAGTAGCCATGCCCATGAATTATAATAATTTAAAGAGATGTAAGTATGCAAGGAACCTCAATCGTACCCTGAGCCTTGGAGGCCTCAAATCTTGAAACTAGCATCAGTTTTAGAAAATAAAACTGAAATTGATTATCTGTTATTGAGATACCATAAGTAATTTTCTGACTTTGAGGGCATGACTTGTTCCAATTTGACCAATCAGTCTGGCTCCTAAACTTGCCCTGGTTGAAACAATCTTTTCTTAGTGTTATAGCATTGGGACTATCAGTTTTGCTAACCCGTATAGTGTTTCAATGTGCATTTTGGTGTTGTCAGTGAACAGTAGAAGGTTACTAGACATGGAAAAGAAATCAGATGAGACTCGCAGTAGAGTCAGGAAAATATATTAAGAGAACTTTAAACAATAAGACCTCTTCTAACTCTTTTGCAACAGAATTTGCAAAGGCCTTGAAAAAGGGCGGATTGAAATAGTGATTTGTAAATGGCCTTAATGACCTTTGTCACCCAGAGTGTTGAGATTGACCACTCAGATATGGTCACACCTTAACGACTCTGAGCCGAGCTAATTGCATTCCCCCTGGATATGCAAGAAAGTTACCAGAATAAAATATAGTTGTCATTTCGAGGAAATAGTATGAATTTGAAAACAGTCTTGTATATAAATTCCGTGAAATCACTACTCGGCAGAAGCACTCTGAGGACAAATCCCGAGTCTTCTCCAGTGCTGAATAAAGTGTACCTGCCTTAATGGTTAAATTAAACTGTTAAGGGTAAGTTTCTTTGTTTCAGCCCATTCTCCAGCCCCTCAATGCGTTGTATTTTGGACAAGATACTATAAATAACATCAAACACTGGAACTAGTCAGGATAAGCAAAATGGGAGCTGCAAAAGCAAAGTTTGGAGTGAGCGATACCCCTGCGTGTTGTGAATGCAGCATGAGTTTTCTGGGTTTGGCAGATGTGAAATGGCAATGAAAGTAAACAGGAGGTGTGAATGATGCAAAATGTGACACTTGGACAAGCTTTTTCAGGCAATGCTGTCAACATCTTGTTCTGTCACAAGTTACAAAATATTATCTTCCTCATGCTCTGCCAGTGGGTGCCGATCTTCACTGAGACAAGCAGCCAGGAGGAGAACAAAATAACCTCCAAACATCCAAGTTTGACCTTCAGTTGTCTAACTTATTGTAGTAATGATATCCCATGAAAATATACTAGGAAATTTATTGCCAAAATCAAACACTGCAGGATGCTGCACAAAGTTCCAGAGAGAGCATGAGCATGAGTAACAGCATAGTCATCCTTTCCAGGCAAAGACTGCTTGCAAAAGCACAAGAAGGAGCAGCAGTATGGGTACAGCACTGGGAAATGCTCTGCAGCAACGCAGGGAACAGATAGGCTGGGAAATCATCATTTTGTCCATGTGAGAAAAAAGAGTTCATACCACCAGAATTCAGTATTAGATGACTTCCAATTGCTATATACAAATGCATGTAGAGGAAGAAAGTAATTATTTAAAGAATGTGCTAGCAGCAAGACATAAACTGCTACTGAGACAGATGAAAAGCCAGCACAGCAGTTCATGCTGAGCAGTAAATTCCAGGTTGGCTTGCTCTGAACTCGTGGAGAACAATGGTGGTTCTTGGTGACTCAGCAGGAGAGGCCTTTTATCCAGTCATGTACGTGACCTGCGGCTCCTTACGTTCGTGCTCCTCTTGCCCAAAGTCTTTGCACACCCAGAGCCTGCCCAAGCTTCGTGCTCCTCTTGCCCAAAGTCTTTGCACACCCAGAGCCTGCCCAAGCGCAGCCACCTATGCAAGCTCCAAGCTGAGAGCTTGAGCGAGAGGAGCGGAATTTACGGCCATAAATCAAATGTTTGGGTCACATATGTTGCACAGCTGGAGTGCACAGCTGAATGCATCCATGTCTCTCTAGAAAGCTGGATCCGGCAGCAGCCTTTACACCTTCTAAAGTGCCTGCCCATGAAAAGAGATTCCATAGAATCAGAGAATCAGCAGGTTGGAAAAGACCTTTTGGATCTTTGAGTCCGACCATTCCTGCAGCCATTAAACCATGTCCCTCAGCACCTCATCCACCCATCCTTTAAACACTTCCAGGGATGGGGACTCAACCATCTCCCTGGGTAGCCTCTGCCAGGGCCCAATGACCCTTTTTGTGAAAAATTTCTGATACCCAGTCTGACCCTGCCCTGGATCAGCTTGAGGCCATCGCCCCTTGTTCTGTCCCCTGTCACTTGGGATCAGAGACTTCACTGAGCTCAAGCGCGGCCGCCCGCGTTTCCGACAGGCGCTTAATCGACCTCTAGCGCTCGGGCGCGGCCGGCGCCCAACGGGGTCCCCCTCCCACCCGCCGCCGGTACCTCCGCGCTGGGTTTCCCTGCCCCTCCCCCGGCTCCGCCCCTGAGCTGCGCGGTCTCCGTCTTCTCGTCCCTCGGCGGCCGCCGTAGCGCGGTCCGTACGTGGCAGCGGGGCTGCGGCGGCCTATGAGCGGTGGCCCCGTGCCCCGGAAGGGGTGTGGCTTGAGCCGGAAGCGCCCCCTCCCGCCTGGTCGCGCCGCTCGGTGCCGCTGCCGCTGGGCTCCGCCATGTCGCCGCTGCGGGCGGTGCTGGCGCTGCTGGCCGCCGTGGCCGCCCCGGCCGCCGCCTACTTCGTGAGCATCGACGCCCACGCCGAGGAGTGCTTCCTGGAGCGGGTGCCGTCCGGTACGAAGATGGGGCTCATCTTCGAGGTGGCGGAGGGGGGATTCCTGGACATCGACGTGGAGGTGAGGGGGGGGCCTGGGGCTGAGGCGGCTTGTCCCGCCGCGGGGCCTCGTTCCGGGCCTGGCGGAGGCGCTGCCGGGCTCAGGGCCGCCTGCCCGCCCTCCCGGCCGCTCCCGCCGCGTGTCTCCCGGCGCTCCGCTCCGTGCGGGCTTGGGGCCGTAAATGGTTTTGGGAAGAGGGAGCGGGGCTGCCCTTGACGAAAACGGGGTGTCTGTTGCGGGAGCGGCGCCGTGAATCGAAGGGTACCGGCGTTCATCAGGTTGATTCCTGTCTCGGAAGTTGTCGGTGAGTCCTTTTTTTCTTTTCTCGAGGCATCGAATAAGTAGGAGGATGATAAATGAGAGTTCCTTTCATCTCCTTGAAGAGCAGGAAGCTGTTTGTTTGGTATGAGTCGAGCACGAGGGTCGTTGATGACAGGGAGTGTAACAGTTTAAAGTTACATATTGCTCGAGTGCAGGACAGGGTCCGGAGCATTGTCTTTCACGGTGAGATCCAAATCCCGTTTGAATGTCACTGTGAAAGCTCGGTAGCTGGGTTTGGTGGCGGGATGGAACCCTTAAGATCACGGTGACCCTGAGCGCTCCCACTTGGACCCTAAGCCCGTGTGCAGTGCTGACTGCAGCAGTGCATGACAGTGTGCCTGAAGCTGCGCTGACACTCGGGAGAATGCCCTTTTTTTTTTCCTTTTTTTTTCCTTCAAGCATCAGAGATAAGGTTTCCTCTGCAGTTGTTAATTTGGTGAACAGCCTGGCCAGGGCTGTAGATAGCCTATGGTTTACTTGTTTTTGAGCACTTCTTATCTTGACTACAGGAGGCCAGTAATCTTGGCCAGCAAGAGAGGCCTTTGTATGGCTTTCTTTACCAAGAGAGTTGTGGGTTTTTTTGAAAAAAAAAACCAAAAACATTTCTGTGCAGAAGAATATATTGCGGCTTTGGAGTTTTGGGAGGGAAAGTATGAAGAAGGCCAAAGCCGTCAGATTGCAGATGGTCTTGATAAATACAACTGGGTAACTTCAGAACATGCATGCAGTACTGTAATGGTGTGTTTAAAACCACTGTATTTTAAAATTAAATTCATGATGTTTTGTTCTCCGTCCAGATTACAGGCCCTGATAATAAAGGCATTTATAAAGGCGATCGAGAGTCCAGTGGAAAATACACGTTTGCTGCCCACATGGATGGAACTTACAAGTTTTGCTTTAGCAACAGAATGTCCACCATGACTCCCAAGATAGTGATGTTTACTATTGATATTGGGGAAGCTCCAAAGGGGCAAGACATGGAGACAGAAGGTGAGGAAGATTCCTGGAAAGTAATTAGCTCTAGTGCGGGAGCTGTTCCCTGCTTGCATGACTTTTGGAGTTGACTAGGGTTTTCAGAATTCCCATTTCTTCAGGCTGTCCAGTTAGCTGGTCTCTTGCACATGCTGATATGGATAAGGAAGTTTTTAGACCTCAGTACACTGTTTAATGCAGAATCACCAGAGAATCACTCAGCCATCTGCAGAAACTAATGCTTTCATCCTTTAGTCTTTTCATCAGATTCATTCTTTGATTTCTAGTTGGCTCGGCAGTTTGTAGACTGCTGCAGGTATTTGTTGAGCTCTTTGGTAAATGTGCTAATACAAAAACTTTCTCAAAGCCATATAAATGACTGTTTTATCTGCAGCCCTTTGTCCTGTACTTGTGTTCATCTCTTACACTTTTCTCTAGGTGGTGGAGATACCTGGGATGGTATGTGTACTGCTTTTTGAAAGCTCGTTAGCATCCTGTCTTTTGCATACGTTCATTCACTAACAGCTAATGTTTGCTTTTTTTCTGTAACATTTGTTTGTAGCATGAGAATGTCTATTTAATAAACTACATAAAAGGTCTGATTCTGAGCAATGCTGAGCACCAGCAAGCTTCCATTGAGATGTTTATATACTTGGTGGCTCTTGGGATCAAGTCCTAGATTTGTCCATGACAGTTTGTCTTCAGTGGATGTTTATGGCTAAGAGAAAGTTTAATCAGGAGTTTTAGGTGATATTAAACAGTGGACATCCAAGAAACTGGATCTTCTAGACAGCGTTTGCTTTCTATTGCTAAAATGCGCATTGAATAATCCAGTGCTTTGGGAAGCCATGAGCTGCTTTTAGGTTATGAACTATTGGTGAAGTTACAAGGGGAAAAACTTCAAACTTGTATTTTACTCTAAGAGAAACAGATTAATATATTGCGTAACGAGTTATAAAGTTTTATGTAGAAATCACTAGATAGCTAGAAATGCAGTAAACTCTTGTTTTCTATTTTAGCAGTAAATAACTGTGTGCATTGAGTGTTTGATATCCTTTGAAAAGTAACTAATTCCTAATTTTTGATTTTTTTTTAAAGACTCAGTTAAATCTTTTATTGAGTCTGAATAGACCTACTGTAAAGAATATTAGTGCAGCTTTAAATTTTTAAGGCAAACCATTTTTCTCAAGTGTATTTTTTTATTGAATGGACATAAACAAACCCTGCAACTGTGATTTCTTCTCTTACTAATAAATTGCACTTATTGCAATGACCACATGTCCCTGAAAATAAGTGATTTACCATAGTAGAAAAGTGAGTGTAGGTTACACAACTATTTACATTTTAATTGTAGCTTGTATGAGTGTTATTCTCTGGTCCTCTTGACTGCTTCCCGTAGCTTTGTTTTCAGATTGTGATCTTGAAATAGTTTATAAAAATGTAATAGGTAGCTTCAAAGTCAAGTATGTTCCTTGAGTGGAAAATGTGTTGGGTTTTGAGGCTTTTTTTAAGAGGGCTGATGGCCCAGAGCATGTCGTGGAATAATGACTTGAACCTCTCCTGTGCTAGAAAACTTTGAAAATTACCTGCATAATTTATAAATTTATGAGTGGGTAGCTCTTTTGAGCGTATTTAAAAAGTCCTGCAATTGGCTCAGATCACTCAATCTTGGGTCTCCGATCCTTCCATTTGCTGGACTATCTCAAGCTAGTTTTTTGTTATCATTGATCTGATATTTTCCTCGTCTCCTGCTTTCACGACACAGCAGAACCCGCAGCCAGTCCTGCCCCTTTGTTTCCACTGAGTGCTGTGCTTCAGCTCAGCTGGGAGATCACAGGATGTGACATGTTGCTTCAGAAAGTGATCTCATTTTGCCAGCATCATGATCTTAAGCTAAATTCTCAGTCGTTCTATTTTTGCAAGCTTAACAACTAGGAAAAGCTGTAATGTTAAGATAATTTGCTTGGAATATATTTGGTGTGATTGGCAAAATAGATACTCATGTGTGGTATTGATCTCCTGTGTTCTTATGTTCTGTTTTCCTGGAAGAGTATGCCCGTGTTGAAAATAAGTGGTCTGTACTGACTCTCAGTTGCGTGTCTTCTGCCTCCTTTTCGATGCGGAGAAAGATGTTTTCCCACTCATTAAATACCAAAGAGACGTGTTAGGAAAAGTGGTGCTAGAAAAACTAAACTGTACTTTGCTGTAAGGGTAGAAAGTTTTCAGCTGTACAGACTCCATTTTTCAGAACTTATCCTGCGACAGGAAATTAAGTATAACTGTTCATAAATTTGAATTATTTGGGTTTTGAGTCAATAACTGATACTTCTGAAATTATTCCACAGCTCATCAGAACAAGCTAGAAGAGATGATTAATGAGTTAGCAGTGGCCATGACAGCTGTAAAGCACGAACAGGAGTACATGGAAGTTCGTGAAAGAATACATAGAGCAAGTACGTGTCTTTGCCTTAAATGCCTTCTCCCCTCTCCAATGAACTCAGTGGGTGTGCCTTAATAATTGAGCCAAAGTAGTTTTAAAATCTTTTGTTGAAACAGGGCAGCAATGCAGTTGTTTCCAAGCAGGGAATGTGGTGAACTCTCCAGTCACAGCCCTCACTTTCTGAAGTGCCGCTTTAGAAGATTAGTGAGAGTGCCAGGAAGCACATTGTAGGAAGCACAATGATGATGAAGGGCAAATATTCGTAATGTGAAAATACAGCATTACATTAAACTTTGGCCCCTCAGCTTTTTGAACCTATGGATGTGTGCAGTTTTATGACTTCTGTTACTATTGCCCTGATTCAAGAAAATGCTGAAGCTTTAGAACTAAAGATGATGATCTGTAAGAAATTAGAGGTTCCCCACTTGGCTTTGAGATCATGATATGCAACCGTCACTTGAAAAAGCCAGCGACTTCTCTTTGGAAAGTTTCCGTTGGCCTTTTCCAAGGTGGCCAGAATAAAGAAGGCTGCTGTAGTGCGTGTCTGGAGTTGAGGTGAAAACAACTGCTTGTTTACCACAGTACAAACCTCTCTCGGATCTCATCTGTTTAGACCAGAGAGCCCTTTTGGGATGCTTGGAGTGACGTGATACAAAGATCAGTGGTTTATAGGCAGTATTTCAGTTCCATTGACAAAGTATGTGTAAAGATTTTTTGAATGCTTTGTTACTCGCTGCTTTTTTTTTCTTTTCCCCCAACAGTTAATGACAACACGAACAGCAGAGTGGTTCTTTGGTCATTCTTTGAAGCCCTTGTACTAGTTGCCATGACACTGGGACAAATCTACTATCTGAAGAGGTTTTTTGAAGTCCGAAGGGTGGTTTAAGAGCACTTTCCTGGTCCCAGATTTCAGCTCACTGTCTACCAAACATCCTGGTCACAAAAAAAAAAAGTCATGTAGTTTCTGAACCCTCTTTACTGAACTGTAAAACTTGTTTTCTTATGTTTCTTCCTAGTTAAAAATGAATTGTTTTTATATATCTTCTGTAGCAAAAGCTGTGCTGAAATCTTCTCACTTAATTGGAACGGTTTTTTTCCACTGAAATCTGCCTAGTCTGTATATTAAGCGAAGTCCAGGCGAGCTGCAAACGCTGTAATTCAGCTGTAGTAACAGGCATTGTTGTCTTTTCTGACTGTTATTTTTTCCCCTGTTTTCATAAATCCTTGCAGTTCTATCTAGGGAAATGGTACAAGGTCCTGAGGTGACTGTTTGCATTTTTGACATCTTTAACTCTGCGGTAGGTGTTAGGAAATGGAAATAATCCCTTCTTCACACAAACTGCTATGGAAAATCGTTTGGAACTATACTCTGATCTTGCGTAGGAAACAGCTGGCCATGTCTAGTCTAGCATTCATTACCTAGTTGCTATGTTAAGTGAATTCTCCAATAACTATCCGAATTACAGCAACTTATCCCTATATTCTTTTAAGCAGTCAATCTGAAAATACGTTTTCTTCTCTCATTGCTGAGTGTTCATCCTGTGGTTTTAAGTCTTTCACAGGTTTTATATCAAAGCTGACTGTGTGCAGTGTCTTGACAAACAAAAAAATAGTTAACCCTTTGGGTTTGTGGGTCCGAAGCTCAGACTGTTGGCACTACTGCGGCATGCGTTAGTGTTCGGAAAACCTGGATTCCTGATGCCAAAGGGTTAATCATTCTGGGGGTTTATTGCGATGCTATGCAGCCCTTGTATTTAATTTCAGCGGCAGTCCCTGCTGTTATCTGATCATAATTAGCGCAATGCTAAATACTGGCGTGTTTTTTTTTCAGGCACATGTAGATTTGGTTTTGTATAAAGTTTCTTTCCTCAGTATCTGATTGGTTTAAAAATTAAAGAAGCGTCTGATGTGGGTGCTGAGCCAGGATTATGTTGTGACTGATGTATATTAGTTGTAATCATCTTGGGGTGGGATGGGGTCTTTTCCAGGGGGGAGCCTCTACAAGCAACATGCAACAGTTTTGTACAATTAATTTAAGATTTGTTACAGGTTTTCATGTTCCAGGTAAAGTTTTTTCAACCTCGGGCAAACACTGGCAGCAGTTCTTCAGAAAGGTGGCTGTTACACCTTATCGCGACTGTTGTGTGCCAATATTTTTGTGTAAAACACTTACAATTGAATTCAAAGATGTACATTTAAAAATTGGTTGTGAATCAAAATACGACCCAAGTTCGATAAATAAACAAATTCTTTAAAAAAATAAAGTAGCTTTGTATCTCTGATGCTTTAAGGAATTACGGTTTAACACTCAAAGCTTTTCATATTGCAGAAGAAGGTCTTCACTGAAAGCATTTTTGGCATGGCAGAGCTGCCCAGGGAGGGGGTGGAGTCCCCATCCCTGGAGGGATTTGGGCTGTTCAGAAGGCTGGTCGGAAAAGTCCTGTGGGAGGCGCTCCTTGAAGGCAAAGGTGTCCATGAGGGCTGGGCGCTCTTCAAGAAGGAACTCCTAGCAGCTCAGGAGAAAGCCGTCCCCAAGTTACAGAAAAGTAGCTGGCGGGGTAAGAAACCAGCGTGGTTGAGTAGGGAGGTCCTAAGAGACATCAATAGGAAGAGGAGGGCCTACGACCTCTGGAGGAAGGGGCAGGCATCCTGGGTGGACTATAGGGAGGAAGTGAGAACGTGCAGGGAAAAAATCAGGAGGGCTAAGGCCCAACTAGAAATGCGATTGGCCAAGACTGTGAAAGACAACAAAAAGTCTTTCTACAAATACGTCAACAGCAAAAGGAGGGCTAGGGAGAATCTCCAGTCCCTAGTAGATGTAGAGGGAACAACAGTAACAGGGGACGAAGACAAGGCTGAAGTGCTCAATGCCTACTTTGCCTCAGTCTTTAACAGTAAGGAAAATTGTTCCCTCTGCGCACAACCCCAAGGGTTGGATGAGAAGTATGAGGTTCCCAAGGTCCAAGAGGAGGTGGTTAGAGACTTGCTTGCCCAGCTAGATGCCCACAAGTCTATGGGGCAGGATGGAGTCCACCCAAGAGTTTTGAGGGAACTGGCGGATGTGCTGGCCAAACCCCTTTCCATCATCTTCCAACAGTCCTGGATGACTGGGGAGGTTCCGCTGGACTGGAGGCTGATGTTGTGCCCATCTATAAGAAGGGGCGCAGGGAGGATCCAGGGAACTACAGGCCTGTCAGCCTGACCTCAATACCGGGGAAAGTCATGGAGCGGGTGATCTTGAGTGCGATCATGAAGCACTTGCAAGAGAACCGGGGGATCAGGCCCAGTCAACACGGGTTCATGAAAGGCAGGTCTTGCCAGACTAATCTGATCACCTTCTATGACCAAGTGACTGAACTCTTGGACGAGGGAAAGGCTGTGGATGTATCTTCCTGGACTTCAGTAAAGCCTTTGATACAGTTTCTCACCGCATTCTGCTTCGGAAACTGTCGGCCTCTGGCCTGGACGGGTGCACACTCTCCTGGGTGAAAAACTGGTTGAATGACCGGGCCCAGAGGGTGGTGGGAAATGGAGTTAAATCCAGCTGGAGGCCAGTTACAAGTGGGGTTCCCCAGGGCTCAGTCCTGGGTCCAGTCCTGTTTAATGTCTTTATCAACGACCTGGATGAAGGCATTGAGTGCTCCCTTAGCAAGTTTGCAGATGACACCAAGCTGGGTGGAAGCGTGGATCTGCTGGAGGGTCGGGAGGCTCTGCAAAGGGACCTGAACAGGCTGGACTGCTGGGCTAGACCAACAGCATGAGGTTTAACAAGGCCAAATGCTGAGTCCTGCACTTGAGGCACAACAACCCTAACCAGAGGTACAAACTAGGAGAAGCCTGGCTGGAAAGCTGCCAGGAGGAGAGGGACCTGGGGGTGCTGGTTGACAACCGACTGAACATGAGCCAGCAGTGTTCCCAGGTGGCCAAGAAGGCCAATGGCATCCTGGCTTGTAACAGGAATGGTGTGACCAGCAGGTCCAGGGAGGTTATTCTCCCCCTGTACTCGGCACTGGTGAGACCGCACCTTGAGTACTGTGTATAGTTCTGGGCCCCTCACCACAAGACGGATGTTGAGGCTCTGGAGCGAGTCCAGAGAAGAGCAACGAAACTGGTGAGGAGGCTGGAGAACAAATCTTATGAGGAGCGACTGGGAGAGCTGGGGTTGTTCAGCCTGGAGAAGAGGAGGCTGAGGGGAGACCTTATTACTCTCTACAAGTACCTGAAGGGAGGTTGTGGAGAGGAGGGAGCTGGGCTCTTCTCCCAAGTGACAGGGGACAGGACGAGAGGGAATGGCCTCAAGCTCCACCAGGGGAGATTTAGGCTTGAGATTAGGAAGAAATTCTTCACGGAGAGGGTGGTTAGGCATGGGAACAGTCTGCCCAGGGAGGTGGTTGAGTCACCGTCCCTGGAGGTGTTTAAGGTTAGGGTGGATGAGGTGCTTAGGAGCATGATTTAGGGATTGGTGGCAATGGTTGGACTCGACGATCCAGTGGGTCTCTTCCAACCTGGCCATTCTGTGATTCTGTGATTTGAAAGATGGGCAGATGAAGTGCAAAGGGATCTGGTTTAGTGGTGGAAGGTATGGTTGGACTTGATGATCTGGCACGTAATTTCCAACCAAGTGCTTGTATGGTTCTTCCCCAAGCCATTCTGCTTTGTTAGCAGGCAGGAGGAATCCTACTTAAGAAACTGGCTCCTACTGGCCTGGACAGGCACATCTTCTGCTGGATGGGCCCAGAGAGTGGTGGAAAATTGAATTGATTCCAGCTGGAGGCCAGTTACAAGTGGGGTTCCCCAGGGCTCAGTGCTGTGTCCAGCCCTGTTCAATGTCTTTATCAATGACCTGGATGAAGAACTGAACACAGGATTCGAGGTGCGGTCCCACCAGTGCCGAGTACAGAGGGAGAATAACCTCCCTGGACCTGCTGGCCACACCATTTCTGATACAGGCCAAGATGCCATTGGCCTTCTTGGCCACCTGGGCCACTGCTGGATCATGTTCAGTTGCTGTCAATCAACACCCCCAGGTCCTTCTCCTCCTGGCAGCTTTCCAGCCAGACTTCTCCTAGTCTGTAGCTGCTCAGGGTTGTTGTGACCCAAGTGCCTGGCATTTATTCTCCCTCTGGACTCAGCAATGGTGAGACCGCACCTCAAATCCTGTGTTCAATTCTGGCTCCTCACCAGAAGAAGGATGTTGAAGCTCTAGAGAGAGTCCAGAAAAGAGCAACAAAGCTGGTGAAGGGGCTGGAGAACAAGAGGAGCGGCTGAGAGAGCTGGGGGTGTTTAGCCTGGAGAAGAGGAGGCTGAGGGGAGATCTCATTGCTCTCTCCAACTACCTGAAAGGAGGTTGTGGAGAGGAGGGACCAGGGCTCTTCTCTCAAGTGACAGGGGACAGGACAAGGGGCAGTGGCCTCAAGCTGCGCCAGGGGAGGTTCAGGCTGGACATCAGGACATTTCTTCAGAGGACGGGTCATCGGGCCCTGGCAGAGGCTGCCCAGGGAGGGGGTGGGTGGCCCCCCACCCCTGGAGGGGTTCGACAGGCGGGCCCACCCCTGGAGGGGTTCGACAGGCGGGTGGGTGCAGCCGATGACCCCTCGCTCTCTCCCAGCCCCAGTTCCGCCCTCCCACCCCTCCCAGCTGTCTCTCCCCCCGCCCTCGCCGCTTCCGGCAGGCGCTGCCCGTACGAGCGCCTTTCCGCCTCGGCCGGAGCGCGCCCCCTGCCGGGACCCCGCGGCGCCCGGAAGCGAAGCGCGGCGGTCCGCGCGGCGGGGCGGCGATGGCGGGCGCCGAGGGGCGCTGGGAGGCGCTGCCGGTGGCGCTGAGCCCCGCCGTGCGGCTGGCGTTGCGGGAGCTCGGCTTCGCCAGCATGACCCCGGTGCAGGTGGGAGCCGGGGAGCGGCTCGGGTGGAAGGGGCCTCGAAGCTTGTCGATCGGTCGGAGATGGAGCGATTGGAGCGAGGCGAGAGGAGGCCGCGAGATGAGCCGAGGGCTGGAGCAGCTCCGAACAGGGACGGGCGGGGAGGCGGGTGTCCAGCCTGGGGAAGGGAAGGCTCCGGGGAGACCTTAGAGCAGCTGCTAGTACTTGAAGGGACTCCAGGAAAGCTGGGGAGCGGCTGTTTACAAAGCCGTAGAGTGATAGCATGAGGGGCAATGGGAATAAAGTGGAGAGGGGCAGATTTAGACTGGACATAAGGAGGGATTTCTTCACCATGAGAGCAGTGAGGCCCTGGCTCAGGTTGCCCAGGGAAGCTGTGGCTGCCCCATCCCTGGAGGGGTTCAAGGCCAGGTTGTACGGGGCTTGGGCAGCCTGGTCTGATGGGAGGTGTCCCTGCCCGTGCAGGGGGTTGGGCCATGGCAGGGGGTTGGAACTGGTTAATCTTTAAAGTCCCTTCCAACCCAAACTATTCTATGGTCAGACTCACCCCTGCCACGGGCAGAGCATCTCCTGACTGTCCTTGCCCGGCAGTGTTCACAGAGGCTTCAGTGGCTCTGGGGCCTCTTTAAGGTTCATTTCCAGCAGAACAAACTCAGATGATGTTTCTCTTTCCTCAGTCCGCAACCATCCCACTGTTCTTGAGTCACAAGGACGTGGCTGCAGAAGCGGTGAGTGCTGCTCCTTAGTGGTGTTCCTGGCTTTTCCTGCTTGTCTCTGGAGCCGAGGCAGCGCTGACTCGCTTTCCTTTCTCACAGGTAACGGGCAGTGGCAAAACCTTGGCATTTGTAATTCCGATACTTGAAATTCTTCTCAGGCGGGAAGAGAAATTAAAGAAAATGCAGGTAAGGTTAAGGTATTTAGTCCTGAATGGTTTTTTTACAGTGTGCCAATAAGGTTTGAGGATTTCAGGAAAAGCACTGTTAAGGAAAATTCCATACACGTAAAGTGACTCAGTGCTCAGCTTGTGGGGTAATGATAACAAGAAGGTGTTTAAAACTTGAACTTAAGTACTGAGGTGCTTTCTTTGCACTCAAATATGTTGTATTTATTTGATATGATTGAAACAAGTTCCCAAGCTGGGAGAAAAATGTCTTAAAATATCAAATACGATGATGTCCTGCAAACAAGAGCCTTTGAATCCTTTTTAGCTTCCATTGCCTTTAAGCCGATTTTGGTGTACAGAGAACTTGCATTGATATTTGCTGTTAAATGTCAGTATTAGCTACTGCTCTTTGAGCAGAGCTATTTCGTCATGCAGTGTAGTACCTCTTCTGTAGATATTTTCCACTATTTTGTATACTTTGTTCTATTTTTGTGGGAATGTTTTTTCTAAAAGTAGAGTTGTAAACATAGCTTATATTTGCTTGGCTTGTAAGGGAGAATTTTTCCCAAGTCTTTCTTCTAGTCCGCTATTTTCTTTATATTCTTTTTTTGTTTTCCTGGGCAGGTTGGAGCCATAATTATCACACCAACGAGAGAGTTAGCGATTCAGATTGATGAGGTGCTGTCACATTTCACAAAGCACTTGCCCAAGTTTACGTGAGTGACCTTTAGGCTTGCTATGACTCTAGTTCCCTTTTCTTTCGGTGTCTGTCACTCATACATTTGCAAAACTTGAAGATGACTTGAATCTCTCTGTTTTATTGTTTTAGTCAAACTCTTTTAATTGGTGGTAGGAATCCCATAGAAGATGTTGAAAAGTTTAAAGAACATGGGTGAGTTGCTTGTTAATAATTTTTATCAGTTCCTCGCAGCTGTGATTTTCTCATTCTAACAATTTTCCTATTAGGGTTTTGGTCTTGCTGGCATTAAAATTAGGTCGTGCTGCATGAGTTTGTTAGGATGTATGCTGAGGAAATGGTGAATTCTTTTCCTTGCATGAGATACGCCCCAGTGAGATGCTAAGAAAGGATCAGATGTGCAGTTTGTGCCATTTTTGTGCTGTTTGGGTCGAGAACAGCATGCAGCACAGGCTAGTTGAAAACTGTCTTCACTGAATATTTCAGTTCCTTTTTTCTTGTAGACTTTGTATGATCAGTAGGCCATAGTGAGATTGAGACCATGCTGATGAATAACTTTCAGGAACTATTTGGTGCCAATAGCCATGATGAAGTTTTTAAGCAATCCTAATTGCTCCTAATGGCTTTTACAAAATGTTTCTTCTAGCTGATAGTTGTTTTCCATCGCTGCTGTTTGTGTTGTAAACTTGTGTGACCACAAATGGTGTGTGTTCACCTGAGCATTTCTTCTCCCATCAACTTGGTATCTGAAAGGCAGTGAAACGTGAATACAGCTAGGAGTGACAAACTGAAATTGTTATATTGACAAGTGTGGTCAACTAGGGCACAGGTTTGTGCGGTGGTGAATTTGGTAGCAGCTCTTCCACAGTCTTTACCTTGTGGTTACAAATTGCTGCGTATCTTGTTCACAAACAGTGGGAACATCATTGTGGCTACGCCGGGCCGCTTGGAGGATCTGTTCAGAAGAAGAGCAGATGGGCTGGATCTAGCAAGCTGTGTGAAGTCTCTTGATGTGTTGGTGTTAGATGAAGCAGACAGACTCTTAGACATGGGTTTTGAAGCAAGGTATTTAAATAATACATGAGCTCTGTACCTTTTCTCTTAATTATCATAGAATCACCAGGTTGGAAGAGACCCACTGGATCATCGAATCCAACCATTCCCACCAATCTCTAAACCGTGTCCCTCAGTACCTCATCCACCTGCACCTTAAACCCCTCCAGGGAAGGCGAGTCAACCCCCTCCCCGGACAGACCGTTCCATTGCCTAATGACCCTTTCAGTGAAGAAGTTTTTCCTTATGTTGAGCCTGAACCTCCCCTGGCGGAGCTTGAGGCCATTCCCTCTTGTCCTGTCCCCGTAACTTGGGAGAAGAGGCCAGCTCTCTCCTCTCCGTTAGCTCAATGGAAGATGGCGTATACTTGTTTATAAACTCTCACTTCCAATTGTGCACGGTTTTTCCGAGGGCAGTCCTGGGACGGTTACATTTCACATGTGCTCCCTTGCAGTTTGAACAGCATTCTGGACTTTTTGCCCAAGCAGAGACGGACAGGTCTGTTCTCAGCAACTCAAACTCAAGAGGTGGAGAACCTCGTGAGAGCTGGTCTCCGGAATCCTGTCCGCATCTCAGTGAAAGAGAAGGGAGTGGCAGCAACCAACACACAGAAAACTCCAACACGCCTGGAGAACTATTACATGGTGTGAACCCCTGTGCTTTGTTTCTTGTTCCCTCTCATCTTCCTCTGGTTCCATCAATGAGTTTTTAAATCTTGGCCAGTTACGATCACATTAATAGAGGAGCTAGAAGTCTCCAAGGCTCTCTTGGGTTCTCTGAAGATCAGTAACCAAGCCGAGGAGAAAGATCTGAATTAGCAGCCCTGTTGTTTCCTGCTGTGAGGTTTGTTGGGCTGACCAGGAGCTGTGATCCCAAAGCAGCTGCCATGCTGCGGCTCCTCGACCTGCTTCTAGTTGAGTGGGTGTGGGAGGAGGTGCTGGCAGTTTCGGAGAAGTGGCTGAGGGAAACCTGAGAAACCGATGAGTGAGAGGAATTGTGGCTGGGGATAGAAGTATTTATTTTACTTAGAACAGGATGCATTTTCTTTTTTTTTCTTTTTGCTTTGCCTCATGTAGGTATGCAAAGCAGATGAAAAATTTAATCAGTTGGTGCATTTTCTTCGACAGCACAAACAGGAGAAACATCTAGTCTTTTTCAGGTAATTCTGTTTGGGTTTTATTATGACAATAGTATGGTGGTTTATTACATAAATTCCCAAACTGTGCCCTCTGTGGAAAAGGACACACTAATTTGGAAGCAATTCCTTTTAAACAGTGCATAAAACCAGATTGATGTCAGGATTGCATTGAACTTTATTAAACAAAACATACATTTTAAATGCATTTTTAAAGTAAGGCATTCTAGAGGATTATATATTAATTCTAAAAATTATGTATGCATTTTAAATAAACGTAGGTCTCAGAGCACTCTAGCTTGATTGACTAAACCAGATTAAAAATGCAGCATAATCTTTTGCTTTTCTGTCTGTCCTTATTGCAACAGCACGTGTGCCTGCGTAGAATACTATGGAAAGGCTTTGGAATCCTTAATCAAACAAGTGAAAATAATGAGCATTCATGGGAAAATGAAACACAAGCGTAACAGGATTTTTACTGAGTTTCGGAAGCTCCCAGGGTAAGAACATTGGAGCAGGGTGAGGCAGCCAAAGGGAAAGTAGTAAGGGATATGTCATTTTGTCTGACAGTGTTATTCCACCACGGTGGTGTGGAATCGTGGTGTGGTTAGAAGGATGCCACCAGCTGGTTCTAAATGTGTTTGTAATAACACAAACTATGCTTAGCTACTCAAAAGTATGATCACAAACAGAGCAGAAATGCAGCTGGAGCACGTCCAGTCTAATTCAGAAAATCTGTGTGGCAAAAGGTGCAGGGATGTGGCTTTAGGGAACCCTGCAGTCCAGGACCCCCTGCCGGTTGTGATGTTTCTTGCTGCTGACCGTGCTGCTGTATTACTGGGCACATTGAACTGTCACACTCCAACCTCATACCAGCCTTGCTGCATAAATGTACTGGTAGCAGGGAGCTGGGAGTGAAAATAAACTTTTCCTGGTGAGTAACAAGGGTGGAAACCCAGGATACTGCTCTTGTTGTAAACAAACAAGAACATAGCAACATGGTGCTGCAATTTACCTGCAGAAAAGTGTTCTTTGTCAGCTTTGCAGGGTGCTAGGGAACTCTTGCCCTGTTAGCTGTCATTTTTTTATTGCGTGGGACCTCAGTTTTTGGCATTGTGCATTATAAGAAGAATAATTACCAAGGGACTAGAGGAACTACTGTTTTAAATGGGATGCTCTGAGGTCCTTTTATTAAACCATTTATAGTATTACATTCAGCTGTGGTGGATGCAATGGTGATGTAAAAACAACATAGTGACACGTTGTCTGTAATATAAATCACATTCCTTTTCCTAATGTTATGTAGAATTCTAGTTGGAAGCTACACCTACCTTGTATTTTGTGTCTTTTAAAAAAAATCAAATCAGAGAATCATAAGAATAACCAGGTTGGAAGAGACCCACCGGATCATCGAGTCCAACCACTCCTATCAAAAAATGTTTTAGAATGTTTAGTTCCTCATTCTCTGGTGCAGATGCAGAACATGCAGCTGGAGGGAGGGAGCAGCTTTTCTCAATGGACACTTTAATGCAAATGCACTTTTTCTTCCTAGCGGCATTTTAGTTTGCACTGATGTGATGGCCCGTGGCATAGACATCCCAGAAGTGAACTGGGTTTTACAGTATGACCCACCCAGCAGTGCAAGGTACAAGTTCGGCTCTTAAGAACCTTTACTTGTGGCCATGTTATTATACTGTTAAGATGCAAACTCAGAACACAAAAGTGTGGAAAACACATTTAATCACTGCCTGGAAGTCAGTGTGAGTGATCACAGAATAACACGTGAGCAAGGGAGGATGAAACGCTGTCATTTTTGTTATAAGTGCTTTGAACTGAAATGACTTTGTGGTGTTTGTGTGTAAATCAAATGGGTGTTTGCCACTTACACTGGTGGGAAGAGGTTCTCTGGCCTCTTGGTGCGAGAGTATCAAAGCAGTGATGAGAGGTGAGACCCTAGGGTGAATGAGAACAGAGGTGAGAGGAGGGAACAGAGCTCCTCAAGGAACTTATATTGAAAGTTCACGTGGAAGATGCTTTTCCATATATTTTAATTTCCAGTGTCACAATTCTCCCTACAACTTGCTTAAACTCCATCCCAAAGTATATGACCATTGTTTCAGTGTACAGTCCTAACAATGGAGCAGGGCTGCTACCCGTTTGTACCAGTTCCTGCTGGATTAGTTCAGAAGCGCATAGCACGTAGCACAATTATTTACCATCCCATCAGATTTCCCCTTTTGCTGTCTAGTACCTTAAAAACTGACTGAGCGTCTCTTATGTGAACTCTGTGGTGGTGTTCTAGTGCCTTTGTGCATCGGTGTGGCCGAACAGCACGGATCGGCAACGCAGGCAGCGCACTTGTATTTTTGCTTCCCATGGAAGAATCTTACGTTAACTTTCTGTCAATCAACCAAAAGGTGAGTTGGCTTTTACTCTGCCCTGAAAGAGGAAAGGGCAAGGGGACAAGCTTTACGATAGCAAATTTGAATCAGAATTTGTAGGACTTAAGGTCATATGCACAGATCATGCTTTAGCAGAGGTGCATACAAAAAAAAAAAGACAAAGAAAAGTGAAGACGAGAGCTGCTTATTAATTGCGAAATGCAACTCTCCATTAGAACATGGTTGCTCCCAGTGTTACCTGCTGAGTTTGTAATAGGAATATGTGATGCACTGAGTAAGGAAAGGCTTTTCATTCCAAGGGTGTATAGATGCAGCATTTCCAGAAGGGCAGCGCTGGCTCCCTCCTGCCAGCCCTGCCCCTGCCAGTTCACACACTGCACTCAGTGCTGTTTATTTTTAACTCAATTTCCCTTGTCTTGCGTTTGTGGAGTTAATTGTATAAATTCTCCAGAGCCCTGCTGGTGAGAATGTAGCTGGATAAGATGTGAGACAGAGGTGTTGCCTCTTGAGCTGCAGCGTTCTGTTGCTGGGCTGGGTCAGCTGTGCATGGGGTCAGTGGGGAACCAGCGCATTGAAATGACCAAGAGAAGGGGGGAAAGGGGCTTCAGTTTGCCCAGGATTAAGGAGAAGGGGGTGCTTGAAGCTTCACGGTACATTTTCAATCATTCAGCCAAACTTTTCCTTTGTTTTTTTACGTCTTCTCTGGTTTTCAGTGTCCTATGCAGGAAATGAAACCACAGACAGACGTGTTGGATCTTCTCCCAAAGCTGCAGTCCATGGCCCTGGCCGACCGTGCAGTGTTTGAGAAAGGGATGAAGGCGTTTGTGTCTTACATCCAGGCTTATGGCAAACACGAATGTAACCTGATCTTCCGAATAAAAGGTAATTCCCAGCAGGAGTTGGTATCTTTTTCTCTTCTCTTCAGAAAACAGTCTTTGGTTTGGCAAAAAACAGTGTTATTGTCCACAAACTTCAACTACTAATTCCTGATATCAAACTTAACTTTCCGCAGCATCAGATTCTGATAAAACACCTATTTTTACAGCAACATTTCCCATAGTTTTCAAGAGAGAACGTTTAATTAGCAAGTTTGACCAAAACTGACATAAAGTGGCTTAGCATTGTTACTAGTATTAAGTATGAAATGCAAACAGTACAATAATTTTTTTTCTGCAATTTACTAAATGGAGTTAACTATCCAGTAGGAAACTGACTTTACCATCTTTATTTTAACAGATCTGGATTTCGCTAGCCTTGCTAAAGGTTTTGCATTGTTAAAAATGCCAAAGATGCCTGAACTAAGAGGAAAATGTTTCCCAGACTTTACTCCCGTCACTGTTAATACAGACTCCATTTCATTTAAGGATAAAAATAGAGAAAAACAGAGAAAAAAGCAATTAGAGCAACAAAGAAAAGAAAGAGAGGAAAATGGAGGCAAAAAGAAATTCATAAAGAACAAAGCCTGGTCGAAGCAGAAAGCCAAGAAGGAGAAGAAAAAGAAAATAACAGCTAAAAGGAAGCGCGAGGAGGTGAGGTGTGGCCATTGTGTCAGACTGTGTGTGATCACTGAGCGCACGTATGTACCTTCAGATGGCAGAGCCATGGGGTTTGTTTGATGCAACAGGACCTTGGCAGACAAAGCTTAAAAAAATTGTAGAGAAGCTTTTTAAAGGCAAACACCAAACCAGCTTCTCTACATTCAGCTGCCAGTCAATAATGCTGCCACCATAGGCAGTGTAGGTTTTTGTTTCTCAGAGGTGCAGCTGTTGGGCGTGATGTTGGGCAGTACTTGACTGTTCCTCTTTGCGTTTTTCAATTCTCAACAAACGTAACTGAGGGTGACACAGTTTCCTAGGTAGAAATTGGGAATTATTTCCTGCTTGGAAAGTCCCAGCAAAATCTGAGTTACAAATGTCTCTTGTATTCAGCTGTATTAGAATGAAAGCCTTTTGGTGTTGTGTTTCATTTGTTGTTTTTCAACTGCCAACAGGGCTCTGATATTGAAGATGAAGATATGGAAGAGCTGCTGAATGACACAAGACTCTTGAAGAAATTAAAAAAGGGAAAAATTAGTGAGGAAGAGTTTGAGAGGAGACTAACGGGCAAGCAGGGTAGACTTAAGGTAGAAACTGTTGCTGACTGAAGGCCAACAGTTGTTCTAATGCTACTTTTACATTAGAATACTGCCTGTTTCGATAAAACTGTGTTTTAATAACAAAATGATGATGCAGAAAAAAGAATTAATCTGCTTTTTCAGAAAGAGACCTGGTGTCCATAAAGACATGCAAACAAGTCTGTGATGAAGAACAAAGCTAAAAGCACTGCTCTTGTATAGTGTGACAGGAGCTGTAGATTTCCATTAGCAGCTTTGTGTGTGTTTTCATTTTGTTTTGCTCAGGTCAGCAGCACGCCTCACAGTGAGTCTGATAACACTGCAAGGTATTTTATTTTACAATATCAAAATACACCACCCATCTTTTAAAATAATTTATTTTAGGTCTTCAGAAGGTGCAGTAACTTCTGGAATTTTTTTAACAGTGGTCTGCCCACATGTAAAGTTTTGCTTTAAAAACTCAAGGTGGCTGATAATTACATTAATCCTTATCATATCTCCTTACTGTGTCCACACAACCCCTATAATCTTCCAAGTTTACACAACTGTGATAGCCACTTCAGAAGATGATGCATCCTGTACACAGAGTCCTCTGTTACAGGTAGAGTTTAATAAGTTCATCACTGACAGCTGATGGAGTTAACACACCGAGGTCTGTAAAAAGTAGTGTAATTAGCGATGGTGACGTGTAGTCGATCCAGGGATGCTCCTCTGTCAGATTCTGACTTGTTTTCAGAGTGTCTGCTTTGTACTAGAAAGAAATGGAGACCATTACTACACAGCTGCATGTTAAACCTTGTAGGCAAGAGCAGGACTGTAGTCACAAGCAGATGTTTGTGGTAAAACCGAAGGAAGCCAACTGCTTTAAAAAGAGGCTGGTGCTGCCTTGGTCTCAGCTGTTTCACCTTCTGTAGGAAGTACAACCTCTAGTTCCAGGGTGTATTTATTTAACTGTTTCTTGCCCTCAGCTGTGTTTGTGGCCTAAATGAACTAGATGTTTGTATTACACCAAATTCTGGCTGTTAGACATGTGACTGTACCTGGTGTGAAGTTGCTCCACGTTCAAGTGAGCTACAGCAGAGAGGTCCAGATAAATGAAGACGTGCTTAGATGAAATTATTCACAGACATGTAAGCATGCATCTTAGCTGGCTAAAAAATAATCTGAATTTCTCTTACCTTAAACTTATCTGGGACGTCCTGCTGATTTAGAGGAAAAAGTCTTACAAACTTGAAACTTTCTGCTACCACATAAAATGGCTTATTTTGAGCTTTGGCGCACACAGCAATTTGATTAGTGCCAATCTGTGGAGACAGATGGAAAACAACAAGCAGACTCAGTGCTAGTGAGCCATAATATTGCCCTGTTTCCAACAATAGACATTTACTGGATAACATCCAAATGGAAAGATTTTTCAGAAAGCCTTGATTTCCTCAAAGAAACCAAACTTCTAATGTCTAGAGTTTACAGAATGATGTAATGAATTCACTGCCTGTTACCTTGTTAATAATGCCTCCGCTTTCCACTACACCTTCAGCACCAACTAACACCAGGTCCACTTTCTCCATAATGTAGCTGTTCAAAGGGGGGAAAAATCCAAGTCTTACTGGGTAATAAGACAAGTGACTTGCAGAACAGAACAGAAATTAGTGACTCACGTCTTTCATTTTTCTGAACTAGTTTTGTGTACCTATGTACGTTCATGTCCTGTTACACATGCTTGGAGTGAGCTTTCATCTGCTTCCTTGGCAAGAACATTAAGTAACTGTATCTCTTTCAGCCATACCTGACCTTGGCATTTTTGTGTAAATGCTGGAAGAAGTTGACATCTGACTTGGAATGTTACTTGACTGCAGGATGTGGGTGCCTGCACAGTGAAGCATAACTGCATTGTGATAACCTTGGCCAAGCACACAGGGTGCTTCTCATCTCCCTTTCTTTACATCCTTCCAATGTGTTTTGTTAATCCAAAATACAGTTGATGGTTTTCTTTTTAGATCTAAGTGATTTGAATAGACTTAAGTTGTTCAAACAAAACTTGTGGACTTGTCTGGTTGAGCTGCTGTCTCTCCTAGAGAGAGGTGCCTGGGGACGCAGACTGGTACGTGTTCTCTTGGAGGCAGCATCTCGGGCATTTTGCACTTGAACAAGAATTGAGATTTGGATTTATTACTGTTCTTTCTTTTCTCATGTTTTAGACTTCTATGAGGCAGGGGTAATTTAGCAAATAGTTTCAGAAACACCCAAATGATAACATATATGCAAATCAGAAAAATATTTAGCCTTTTTGTATAGCACCTCAGACTTGTTTTTTTTTTTTCCATGTATCCCCAAGTTCTACGCTGAGGTCTGACTCCATTTTTTCATTCTAATATGCAAATATCAAATACTTGTTTTGTAGCAGGCATATTCTCCTAATTGCACACCTAAAGGTGTAACTTGTTTAGCTTGTTTGGTGACTGCAATGAACTAAGTAATAACCTCTGTAGTTTGAATAAGCTTCTAGGAAACTTACATACAACACTAACAAAACTGTGATGAATGATATCAAGCTTTAAGAATTAAACTTACCCAACTGCAGCATCCAGAATCACAGTCACAGGAATGTTGAGCTTCCTCAGGGCTTTTGCCATTTTTTGCCTATTAAAAAACATTTTGAGCTTGAAAGACAATGCTGGAAATAGAATGAAACCCATGACTGCCCATGTTTGCCTTGCTTGTAGTTTTGGTTCGTGATGTACCCTCTAACAGAAAATGAGTTATTGTGTAGAAATGGAAACAAACAGATTACAATAAACCCAAGAAAAGCCAGGTCCGTTTGGTTTAGCAGTCAGAATTAGAGCTGCAGAAAGACAAGTCTGTGAAATATTACTGAGATGACAGGTTATCTACACTGCTCCAGCTTTTCCCCCGACAGGGTGTAAGAAACAAGTGGTAAAGCATGGGAAGCATTACTAGAAGTTACTTCTGTGAAGCTGGAAAATTGTACATACTTCACTTGACCAAACATCCTTGGTTCACACAACAGTGCACGCTCTGAAGAGGGAAAGCTTGCTCTCTTGCTATCAGTAAGATAATTTATTTGGCATCTTCAAACAAGATTGTTAGCCGAATGTTTCACTTTGCTGCGCTTCAGACAGTACTGGTGGTTAGCCTGCTTTTGAGGCAAAAAACTAGAAATCAGTTGTCTCCTACCTCAAGGGAAATGTAGGTTGCCTGGCACTGGCTGAAAGTTTGTAAACCTTCGAGGAAAGCCTAGGTACCACTGTAATTAGAATATTTAGTATTGGAAATTACTTGCCAATATTGTTTTTTTCCACTTGTTCAGAGTAACGCGGTACTGTTAGTGAGGGTGACATTTGCAATACTGCAAACAAGCCTAGCAGCTTTTCTTAAGGCATGACAAACTTGATGCTAGCTGTGACTTACGTTGTTAACCACGCTAAAACAGAACTTAATAAGTACTTGCCCAGCTTGATCTGGCTGTGATTCAGTAACATAAACACTGAATCGCTTCTTTGCCTCCACAGCTGCTTCTAACACTCGCAGGACCACTCTCGAGTAGGCGTGTGTCAATATTCGCTGCCAAAAAAAAAAAATCCCATATTACTTTTTGCTGAGCTTTAGGAAGTCTTTACTTCCATCAGCAGTGTCATGGCTTTTACTCCTCACAGCTGCCAGTCAGCGTTACATAAATAGCGTGTCACTTGTGCTCTACAGACATGGAAGAACAAATCTCCGTCTGAGCTGGGCTTCATGTGGCCACCCTGGTGTGGCCAAGGGGTGACAATCTTGTACTTTAAGTAGAAGCTTGGAGCTGTGACTCCTCAGCAAATCTCAGAAGCAGACCACAAGTTAAAGCTGGATTGCACAGCAATGGAAGTCAGGGCAGGAGATGAATCTTAATGCAATAAAGGGCAATGTTGCACCTATCTACCTGCAGAAGCTACCACCAGAGGAGGTTGTTGTGAATGTCAGTAAATTTTGCTCCCCTCCCCTTTCTGTGTTTCCCCTCTGCAAGCAGCAGAGCACCAGAATGACAGCGGCCTGGCCTCGGCCTACTTACAGCACCATCTCTGATGAAAGGATGACACAGCTTGGCGATTTTGTTCCTTGAGAGGGAGACTTTCCTCAGGAAGATCTCCCCGCGCTCGATCATGATTTCTTTGCACTTGGAGTACTCCTGGAAAAGGCAGCTGTGTGGGCTGCATGTTTGGCTGGTCCCCAGCAGGCAGGGAGTGTGGGGCTGCCCTTACCGAGTACTCCAGGGAGGTGAGGCTGATGAAGCGTAGGAAGAGCTCCCCGGCCGAGGAGACGGCCACCGAGGAGTCCACCCGCGACAGCGTGTCGATGGCGGCCAGCAGGCTGCTCCGCAGGCCCTGGATGGTTTCCCCTGGGCACAGGTGAGGGCACGGTCAGGGCCTCGCTGCAGGGAGACCCGGGGCACAGGGGGACCCGGGGTCGGGGAACCCCTCGGAGTGGAGAGGGGACCCTGGGCCGGAGGCGGGGGGGCCGGGGACAAGAGGGCGGGACCCAGGGATGGAGAGGGTGGCTGGGCCTCAGGGTCAGAGGGGTACTTGGGAGTGAATAGGGGACCCTAGGACGGACGGGGGGAACCCGTGGGTGGAGTGGCGGGACGCGGGGACGGAGGAGGGGCCGGGGGGGCACAGGGGGCCCGTGCGCCCACCTCGGTCCTGCTTGAGGAAGTCGAGCAGCGCGCGGATGGCGGCCACGGCCGAGGAGAGGTCGGGGTCATCCCTGAGCTGCGCCCGGAAGGTCTCGATGAGGTCTGCAAAGCAACGCAGCGTCAGTGCCTGCCCCGCACCCTCGTCCCCGGCCCCCCGTCCCGCTCCGCACCCGCCGCGCCCATGGCCGCTCCCGCCGCCCCGAAGGAGGCGGAGCCGCCACCGCGTCACTTGCGAGCGCCGGGACCCGCTGGCGGCGCCATGAGCGGGGGTGAGGGGCGGCGGGCGGGGCTGGGGGACGGCACCCCCGGGACACCCCCTGACATCATCCCCCCCGTGCCACACACCCTCCTCGTGCCATCATCCTCCCCGTCCCATCCCCCCCCTCATGCCATCCCCCCTGTCCCATCCTCCCTGTCCCATCTCCCCCTGTACGGCCCCCCGGTCCCATCCCCCCCCTCATGCCATCCCCCCTGTCCCATCGTCCCTGTCCCATCTCCCCCTGTACGCCCCCCCGGTCCCATCCCCCCCCTCGTGCCATCCCCCCTGTCCCATCGTCCCTGTCCCATCTCCCCCTGTACGCCCCCCCGGTCCCATCCCCCCCCTCGTGCCATCCCCCCTGTCCCATCGTCCCTGTCCCATCTCCCCCTGTACGCCCCCCCGGTCCCATCCCCCCCCTCGTGCCATCCCCCCTGTCCCATCGTCCCTGTCCCATCTCCCCCTGTACGGCCCCCCTCCGTCCCATTCCCCCCCCCCCCCCCCGTCCCATCCCTCCTGTCCCATCTCCCCTCCCTCCACCCCAGGTCACCCCTCTCCCGGGCTCAGGGTGATGTTGCTGCGTTGTCACCTTTTCAGAGGACGAGCTGAGCCTGCTGGTCATCATCATTGACACCAACCCGATCTGGTGGGGGAAGAGAGTGCTGGGAGAAGCCGAGGTACTGGGTGCTGGTGCTGCTGGTGGCGGTTTCTGAGGAAAATAAGTTTGGTTTTTGTTAATGTTAGTAAGTACCAACAAATGGGATCAGTCTGTGAAACTGGTATCACGCAAAACCAGGCTGGGCGGAAATGGATTGGGAGGACAATTATAGAATCATTAAGGGTGGAAAAGCCCTCTAAGATCACCAAGTTCAACCACCAACATGATGCCAACATACCTAGTAAATCGTGTCCCAAAGTGCCACATGTATATGTTTTTGAACACTTCTAGGGATGGGGAGTCCTGAGTAGCCCTGGGGATGCTGGTGGATAAGAAGCTCAATATGAGCCAGCAGAGTGCATGTGCAGCCCACGAAGCTGGCCACGGCCCCGCATCCAAAGAAGTGTGGCCAGCAGGGTGAGGCAGGGGATTCTGCCCCTCCACTCCACTCTTGTGAGACCCCCCAGTCCTGTGTTCAGTTCTGGAGTCCTCTGCACAGGGAGGACATGCAGCTGCTGGAGCGAGGCCAGAGGAGGCCACAGAGATGATCTGAGGGCTCCCATATGAAAACAGGATGAGAGAGTTGGGATTGTTCAGCCTGGAGAAGAGAAGGCTCTGGGCAGACTTTAGAGCAGCTTCCAGTCCTGAAGGGGGCTCCAGGAAAGCTGAGGAGGGGCTCTGGATCAGGGAGTGCAGGGGTAGGATGAGGGGGAAGGGTTTTAACCTGAAAGATGGGAGATTGATATGAGATGTTAGGAAGAAATTTTTTCCTGTAAGGGTGGTGAGGCCCTGGCCCAGGTTGCCCAGAGAAGTTGTGGCTGCCCCATCCCTGGAGGTGTTCAAGGCCAGGTTGGATGGGGCTTTGAGCAGCCTGATTCAGGGGGAGGTGTGCCTGCCCATGGCGATGGGTAGAACTGGATGGGCTTTGGGGTCCTTTCTGCCCCAAACTGTTCTAGGATTCTATGATACTGTCTTTTTGTCAAAGCTTGTTTTCCTAATCACTTAAGGAAAGAACCCCTTCCCGTCTTCAAATTCAATATCTGTTAGTGACAGTTATTTGAGAGGCTGATTTAAAATTACTTAACTGTGGATGTTATTGTGGTATATCTACTTTCTTCTTTTTTTTTTTTTTTTCTACAGTTTACCCTATCAAAATGCATTGATGCAGTGATGGTACTGGGAAATTCACACTTATTTATGAGTCGCACCAACAGACTTGCTGTAATAGCGAGTCACACGCAAGAAAGGTGTGGTTGCCTCTTAACTGTATAAAGGTTTAAAGCATACTTTCCTCTTTCTGTCTCCTATGTTCTTGTTGGACTGAAGTATATAATTGAAATGACCTTTAAAATGCTTAACATATTGTTGTCTTAAAACCAGAAATTAACTAAAACTGCATAGGAAAGAAATAATCAAATTAATGCCTTACACAAAGCAACAGAGGCTTATAGGACAGAAAGGAGATTTAAACAGAATTTTACTTAAATCGGTTGGAGAGAGAGGATGGTAGCAGTGTGGCAAGCAGGACAATGGAAGTGCCTGAAGTTTCCTGTTTAGTGGATGTTTCCAGCTATTCGTGAGCCTCAGAATCAGCCACTAAGGGCAGGCATGGTATCTGTTTGCAAATTCTCTTAAGAAGTGTCTTGAAAGGAGGGAAGCAAATGTGGGTTCTACTCCATTTTGAGTTTGAAGGTTGCCTGCCTTGTGTAATTTCTTTAATGTATAAAGTATTAAAATTATTTGAAACTATATTTCAATTATTGCTGTCCACAGCTGATTAGTTTATTGCATTTTTTCTTGTAATGTTAAGGACAAAACATTAATACTTTGTTTTTAATCTGTTTCAGCCGTTTCTTATACCCTGGGAAGCGTTGGGCTTTTGCAGATATCTTTGGAGATGGCAGTAGTTCTGTGGAATCTAATTGCTCTGGCAGCAAGGATGGAAAATATGAGTTGTTAACAGCAATAAATGATGCGATTGCAGAAGAAATTAAAGACCTCATGACAAAAAGTAAGGAAAAGGAAATTCTCAGCTTAATATGTAAAATTGCAAAACACTTGGGCTTTCAAGGAATTGTAGGAATTTCCTTTGTTTTCATAGACTCATAGAATGGTTTGGGTTGGAAGAGACCTTAAAGATCATCTAGTTCCAAACCCTTGCCATGCGCAGGGACACCTCAAGCTTCTCATCAGTCACTGAAATCACATTTTGATCATGTGAACTCTAATATGGTAGATGGTTTATTAATGTCTGACACTTCAGGCCTCTATGCTAGTAATATTTGCCAAAGATAAAAGTTGTAATATTTGATATAGTCAGTTCAGCAACTGTTTTTATGTATGAAAGTAACTTTTGCAACTTTCTCTTGTATTGCAGCTGACATGAAGGGTCAGCAAACAGAAACTTTGTTAGCAGGATCACTTGCTAAAGCACTTTGTTGTATCCTTTTCATCGTGGACTCTTCAAAGCCTTTATTTTTGACTGCTTATTATAATAATTATGTTTTAATATAGGTTTTACTATTCCTATATTAAATTACTATTTGTAATAATGCTAAAACCTAAAATGTTTGCATAATAACTGTGGATCTTGCTTATTAGAATGCATGTTTGCAAAGGTGGCGAATATGTGGTATGGATACTAGAGTTATTCTGAAGTACAGAATGTAGATTCCTTAATGTCTGCTAATGTAGGTATTAACAAGATGAGCAAAGAGTTAAAAGGTAAGGCCTCTTCTCTTTATGTTTGACCCAAACTGGCAGTAATAGGTGTGGACAGGTTTGTCCCGAACATTTGAAGTTCCCCAGTTTAAACTAGGTCTGGGTGACAATTAGAAGTAAAAGACTTGATCGTTAGTCCACATTCTTATTCTGATTTTCTGTTGCTTGCAAGTAAAATAAGTAAAACTGTAACTGGAATCTCTTCAGAACAACTGGAAGTTGAGAGGAATTTTTTGTAAGTCACAAAATGCACAAATCATCTTCCAAAGGGACCTCCTGCAGAGCTGCGATGATAGTTGAATATCTTACTTGATTTTGGTCTTCCTCTTGTGACTTCTGTAATCAGGAGTAGCCCTATTTGTGCAAATAGTTCTGCAAGGAGCATATCGGACTAGAATCAGCTGTACGTTTCAGATCACTTCAGTCAATGAGAAATACCATATAACTTGAGATGTGTTCTTAAAGTGGTGAATTGGTAATGAATAACTTGGAACATTTCTTTCCTGATAAACATCTAACTGAAACAGGTCTGCTTTCATAACAAGTCTAGATTAGTTTATAGATACTTGTCAAATGTTTCTGCTGCTCTCTGTGCCACTGGAACTGTAAACCAGTTTCATATACATATTTTAATTGAGATGTTAGATGCTTGACAGCTTGAGCATTCGTTATCTAACAGATGTTAGATGCCACAGAATTATAAGGACAGACTACAGGTGACAGAAAGAATGTACTCATGCATTTATTTTTCTTTTCAATACTTAGCCAATCAAGAAATGAAATCAAGGATTTTGGTAAGAACTTCTGCTGTCAGTTTTCTTTTAGTCTTGAAGTCCAGTGATTTTATGTAGGTTAACAAGATTGAATTGCTTTATTTAGGTCATAAAAGCTGCAGAAGACAGTGCATTGCAATATATGAATTTCATGAATGTGATCTTTGCAGCACAGAAACAGGTAAAACTGTCATTTCAGTTTGATGTATATTATCTTCCATTAATGTGCAAAGATAACAAAATTTTCATTTGTCTTATTTACTCTTTCTTGTAGAGTATTTTGATTGATGCCTGTGTCTTGGATTCTGACTCAGGTCTTCTACAGCAGGTACAGATGTCCTATTCTTACTTGCTGTTTACATTTATTCTTACGTATTTGATAATATATAGCTTGACATGTTCTTAAGCTCTCTCCTTGCCTTTATTTCAAGAGTGGGTGTGGACATATGATCAGTGGATCTGACAGTTCCAACACGCAGGCCTTGAGCAGTATCTGGATATTTTAAATATCCTGTTAATCTCATAAAATGTAACAGTCTGATTGTGCTCTTTGCTTTCCAGGCTTGTGACATTACGGGTGGCATATATTTGAAAGTACCCCACATGCCATCCCTTCTACAGTATCTGTTGGTAAGTCATTTGAGAAACACTTCAGTGTTTTTCACGTGTCAGATGTGAAATCTTACTGACTTCATTGATGAATTAATCCAGCAGAACTATTCCAGTTTGCAGAATATTTTTTTCTTTGTTCATGCAGTGGGTATTTCTCCCTGATCAAGAGCAAAGATCCCAGCTTGTCCTTCCACCTCCTGTTCATGTTGACTACAGAGCTGCATGCTTCTGCCATCGAAATCTCATTGAAATTGGTTATGTGTGCTCTGTCTGCCTGTCAAGTAAGTCTATAAATATTTAAGAGTATGATTTCTTACCTTCAAATGAACTATTTTACTGAAAGTTGATTCTTTTATTTTCCAGTATTCTGCAACTTCAGTCCTATCTGTAGTACATGCGAGTAAGTGTTGTTTCTTCTTGTTTCAAGACTGGGTGCGGAAATATGATCAGCATATCTGACAGTTCCTTTTTTATGCTGTTTCAGGACTGCTTTCAAAATATCGTTGCCACCTGTCATGAAGGCTAAGAAGAAGAAATTAAAGTTAGCTGCCTGACGACATTATGTAAATACCTCATAATCTCCTCCAGTAATTCCATGAAATGGAATATACTTGAGAAATCAGTGGCATTTTTTATTGGATTTGAAAGAGAATTGCATGGAGTGTTACTACTTGTTTCTTAAGGGTAAGTATTTAAATTGTACGTCTTCTACAGAGCCCTGTAAGTAACAAATCACTGTATTACCATATAGCCGGTGCTGGTTTAAATACTAATTCTTAATTGTGTGAGGAACCAGAAGCTGCAGCCTGTCAGGAGGCACACCCTGTGAAGCTGAAGCTATCTGGCCACTGCAGAGCTTCACTCCCCCAAGTTATTTTTAAGGACAAGAAATCTCTGATTCATTTGTATGTTGGTGTAAAGAATTTTTTTAAGATGCGAACTCCACTGCCGGTTTACTTGTGTGTACATTAATATTCTTTTGACTGTTGTGTCTTTGTGGTATTTCTTTCACATTTGGATTCTCTTCATTTGTGAATAAAAAGGTCCCCTTTGTTTAAAATAACTTCAATAAATGCAAACCAGCTGGTTAGTCTTTAAGGCTGTTTTTGAAAGCAGAAACCAAAAAGGTGTAATTTATGTAATATCATCGAATGTAGAGTTGGAAGGGACTGACAAGGTTCATTGAGTCCAACTCCTCTCCCTGCATAGGGCAACCCCAACATTCACACCAATGTGACAGCAGGCAGACTTTCCTTTGTAGTGTGTAGTCTTATGCCTGGCATTTTGAGCGGGAAGGGGTTTGGAGTAAGTGTGCTGCCTGCTTCTGAACAGGGCTTTACTTGAAACAAACAAACAAATCTCTCACAGCTTTTAAAGGCTGTGTAATGTGGGGGATTTACTCGCTGCCAGTAAGTGATGTTCTCCTGAAAGGAAAACGGAGAGAACTTGTTTCCCACATTGAAGGCAGTTGTTTTTCAGGAATTTATACCATGTCATTGTGCTTCAAAGAATCCTAGAATGGTTTGGGTAGGAAAGGGCCTCAAAGCCCATCCAGCTGCACCCCCTGCCTTGGGCAGGGACACCTCCCACTGGATCCATTTGCTCCAAGCCCCATCCAACCTGGCCTTTAACCACCTCCAGGGATGGGGCAGCCACCACTGCTCTGTGCAGCCTGGGCCAGGGCTTTCCCACCCTCACAGGAAAACATTTCTTCCTAAGATGTCATCTCAGTCTCCCCTTTTTCAGCTTAAAACTGTTTCCCTCCTCCTCTCACAGAATCACAAGGTTGTAAAAGAGCCCCAGGATCTTTCCTATCAACCACTAAACCATGCCCCTCAGCACCTCATCCATCTGTCTAAATACCTCCATGGATGGTGACTCACTCACCTCCCTGGGCAGCCTCTGCCAGAGCCTGAGAACCCTTTCTGTTGAAGAAATTTTTCCTCATGTCCAGTCTGACCTTCCCCTGGTGCAGCTTGAGGCCATCGCCCCTTGTCCTGTCCCCTGTCACTTGGGAGAAGAGCCTAGCTCCCTCCTCTCCACAATCTCCTTTCAGGTAGTTGTAGAGATCAATAAGGTCTCCCCTCAGCCTCCTCTTCTTCAGGTTAAACAACCCCAGCTCCCTCAGCCACTCCTCATAAGACTTGTTCTCCAGCTCCCTCACCAGTTTCGTTGCTCTTCTCTGGACTCGCTCCAGAGCCTCAACATCCTTCTTGTGGTGAGGGGCCCAGAACTGAACACAGGATTCGAGGAGCGGTCTCACTAGTTCTGAGTACAGAGGGAGAAGAACCTCCCTGGATCTGCTGGTCACGCCGTTTCTGATCCAAGCCAAGATACCATTGGCCTTCTTGGCCACCTGGGCCGCTGCTGGCTCATGCTCAACCAACACCCCCAGGTCCTTCTCCTCCTGGCAACTTTCCAGCCAGGTTTCTCCTAGTCTGTAGCTGCTCAGGGTTGTTGTGCCCCAAGTGCAGGACCCGGCATTTGGCCTTGTTAAACCTCATCCCATTGGTCTCATCCCTGTGGTCCAGCCTGTTCAGATCCCTTTGGAGCCTCCCCACCCTCCAGCAGATCCACGCTTCCACCCAGCTTAGTGTCATCCACAAACTTGGTAAGGGTGCACTCGATGCCTTCATCCAGGTCATTGATAAAGACAGTGAACAGGGCTGGACCCAGGACTGAGCCCTGGGGACACCACTTGGCTTCCAGCTGCAGTTAACTCCATTTCCCACCACTCTCTGGGCCCGGCCAGCCAACCAATTTTCCACCTAGGAGATGTGCGCCTGTCCAGGCCCATGGCAGTCAGTGTCCTAAGCAGAATGCTGTGAGAAACTGTGTCAAGGGCTTTACTTCAGTCCAAGAACACCACATCCCCTACGCTGCTCCCCCTGCAGTCCATGACCCAGAGGCCGCCCCCCCCATTGCCATGGCGACGCCGCGCGAGATGGCGGCGGTCCCGCGCGCGGCGCTGCTGCTGCTGCTGGCGGCGGCCGCGGCCGGGCGGGAGCTGCCCACCCACCGTATGTCTGTGTGTGCGGGGGTCTAGAGGTTGTGTGTGAGTCTCGGGAGGCTCACCGGGGCCGGGGCGATCCGCGGGCTGGGGACGGGCCGGGGGATGGCGGGGTTGGGAGAGCCTTGAGGAGGAGGGCGAGGGCGCGGGGACTCGGGGCTCGCTGTGAGGCGCTGGTGTGTGCCGCCAGCCCAGAAACCAGCCCGGGGCTGCATCGCGAGCGTGGGCAGCGGGGCGAGGGACGGGATTCTGCCCCTCTACTCACCTCTTGTGAGACCGCACGTGGAGTCCTGCGTCCCGTTCTGGGATCCCCAACATGACGAGATGGAGCTGTTGGAACAGATCCAGGAGGCTACAGGAATGATCCAAGGGCTGGAGCACCTCCTGTACGAGGACAGGCTGAGAGAGCTGGAGGTGTTCAGCCTGGAGAAGAGAAGGCGGAGGGAAGACCTTAGGGCAGCTTCCAGTACCTGAAAGAGGCTGGAGGAAAACTGGGGAAGGACCTTTTACAAAGAAAGACGTAGAATAGTAGGTCAAGGGGGAATGGCTTTAAGTTGGAGAGGGGCAGATTTAGACTGGATATTAGGAGAAATTTCTTCACCATGAAGGCAGTGAGGCCCTGGCCCAGGTTGCCCAGGGAAGCTGTGTCTGCCCCCCATCCCTGGAGGTTTTGGATGGGGCCTCAGGCAGCCTAATCGGGTGGGAGGTGCCCCTGCCCGTGGCAGGGGGTTGGAATTATATGATCTTTAAAGTCCCATCCAACCCAAACTATTCTATGATTCTATGGTTCTGTGAACGTTATGTACAGATTTTGTGATCTAAAACTAAAATGTAGCATTAGTTTGAATAATAACTTATAGCTTGCCATTGCCTGGATTCTGATGCTGAAGTAAGGACTTTTAGCAAGGTTGCAGTTAGAAAGAATCATAGAGAATATGACTGTATCTTATTAAGCCAGGTAACAGGGACAAGCGCAATGATAAAGGTAGAAGTACCAGCTAAGACTGGATGCAACCCTGAAAGGAGCCCAAGGAGTCTAAGAGCAAGTGCGAGAAGGGGAGGTGAAAGTTCAGCTGTGAGGGAGACCTACAACCTTCATCCAGAGATCCCCGAAGCAGAGCGTGTGTGCCAAGGGCAGGAAACTTATATAAATACATTCTGAGAACTGATTATAATAGGCACACCTATTTCAGGAAAAATAATGAATATGTAAGTTGTTTCCTGGAATCTATATAAATATGTATATTTAATCAGTAGAAAAATCATGTAACCAGCCTCTATAATTGCACACACATTATGTGGAGCCTTCCCCTGTGTGCCCCACATCGCATTAAAAGATACCTTACTTAAGAATGAAATTGGCATTGGTTATTGAGTCTGACTTTTCATGGCATCATAAGGCAAAGCAGAGTTAAGTTTCATCTAAGTAATTGTCTGTTTTGAAAGTTAAACAGAATGCCCCTCTCACAGCAGGTTTTTTTTCAGGCAGTGTTTTTTCAGACACTCTGCATTCTTTGGAGGTGAAAACGTCTTGTATTCAGTCTGATCTATGACCAACAGATACACATCTGATTCTTCTGTAATCCCCTCTGCAGCCTTTCCCTGTCTCAAACACAAGGTTAGGCAGAGCTAGCTCCAAAGCTTCAAATGAGCAAGAGTTGTGACTGTTGTGAAGTTCATGATAACGTTAATATGAGTCTTTGAAAAGTCATAGAACGTGCACAAGATTTCTGGCAAAATTTATACGCATGCATGTAAGTAGGAAGTCTGTTCTGTAACAGCTCTTGTTTTGCGGCACAGGACTGATGGAACTCTCTCCCTCGTGTTGCCCAGGCCTGATAAAGGCTGCTCACTTTCTAAAATGCCAAAATGAGTCTTAGAGAGTTTTATTTGCTAGCATTTTCAGTATCAATGGGACAGTTGGAGCTGGTGGTCCTGAGCCTTTCTGCACTGGGAAAGTCTAGAGGGAATTCCTGTGGAACTCGCAGCTCAGAGCCCAGTGCCCTGAACAATGTCCACATGCTGAGAACAGCAGCTTGTCACTGTTGATCGCAGGCACTGGTGCCCCCTGGTACCCATTGCGGCTGCGAGGAATTGAAATCCATGACAAGTAATGCCAAACACATTGTGTGGACCAGTGAGTGTCCGTGTGGGCCAGCAAGTGCTGCAGCCTCCTGTCCTGCATTATTCCTGAGCATCCTGACCAGTATAAACTCATAGTATGGAAACCCATGGTGCACCTGCTGCTGTAGCATTTAGTGAGACTATGTGTACTGCCTGGTGCTGGGCATCATGAGGTGTTTTTGTCTTACAGATGTTGCCTTTTTCAGTGTGTTAGAACTTCTTTTTTTTTTTTTCCTGTTCTTCAGTCTTTCAGCCTTCATTTATCCATATGTCCGGGTCCAGAGTAAATTCGTTTTTTCTTGGAAATTCTTCGGGAGTTAATTTTTCTATAACTTTAAGTTCTATAGATGAAGACACAGGTAAGAGCGCTTTGCTTCTCCCTCATACTTCCCAAATAACTTGCAAACAAATGTTTGAATTCTGAATGTTTTTTTCTGTCACCAAAACTACCAGGGAAACAAGGCACTTCCTTTACTGCTCTAGTAGTTACTGAAATAGGAACTCCAAAGGACTTCTGATGATTAAGCCCTCAGTCCTCTGTTGACTCCTCGTCAGCCAGGCCTGAGTGTGTGCCTACTTGAAAGCATAACAGTTTAAATGTATTTATAATTTTATTGACTTTTTTTTCAGTGACAGTGGATTACTTTAGATTTTTTATTTTTATATAGGAAAATTGCAACTTGCAAATTGCAATGGAAGCAAGAGAGCTCGCGATTGGAGTCTGGATGTAAGACCTGGTATGGTATGTAAAGTACTAATTCTTCACAATGAGAAGGATTGAACTGCCATATATTAAAGGCAAACGAAATACTAGCAAAATGTTAATGCACTGACAGAAAACCCAGTTTGAAGGTCTTGCCCGAGCCTTTTTTGCTTGACACATCCCTTTGTGTGGGTACCTTTGCTGGAGTTCTGTGAGTCTGCTTTGACACAGGTTCCTTGTCCTCTGCCGCTTTGAAACTGCCTGTACTCCCTGCCTGGCTGCAGGGTTTAGTACTGATTCAGATCTGCTGGAAAGAGCTATTAGAAATACAAAAAGGTTTGGTTTTTTACAGCGTGAGCTGTATAAACACCTGTATTTTTTTAGACTTGCCTTCAGTGTTATACATAATTCCTTAGGGGTTTTATCAACACTGCAGGCATTGCAGTTTCCAGCTGAAGGTGGCTGTAAAAACAGAACTTCATTTTTTGGTACTTGTTCTTTTCTCTAGAATTGTACATGTGATTTCTGAGGTAATTTAATCTGTGTGAGTGCTTAAAAAGTTCTGATTACAGTTCATATCCTTGCTGTATTTGCATATCTCAGTAGCAGACCTTTTGTCATTACATTCTCAACAAACGTACATAGGAATGATCCTTGCATTGTAGTGCTGACTAAGCACAGTGGTACTGAGACTCTTTCAGAAGCTGATGAGTGGTACAAATAAGAATAATTCAATACAAACCATCAAAACTGTCAAACATTATTGTGGATTTTTTCAGAACACTTCTGAAGTGACTGTAAGCTTGACTAGAAACCTGCAGCTGTGTTTGCCCAATGCCACTGACTGCTGCACACAACCTCTCTGCGTGGTTGAAACACTTCAGGTTTTAGCTTGCCAGGATTCAGTAGTGTTGGCACATCTCCTGATCCAAGCTGAAATACACGCCAACTCTTCCTTTACAGGAAATGTGTCAGGTAAGGATTTAGATATGCTAAAGAAGAAATGCCATTCTAGCTGTTCTTCTCCTCTGTTTATGAAAAATTAATAATTGAGATTTAAGCAGCAATGAGAGATGCTGAATAATCATTAATGGAGTTTAACAAAAAGGTTGTGCATAGTCAGAATAAACTGCAGTGGACATGGTCTCTTTGTTTGTATCCCAGTCCATTTAATCTGTTTTTCTGTTCTTTTTTTTTTTTTAAAAAAAAAAAATTTTTACAGAAAATGCAACTGTCATCCTAAACCAGGTGTTTCAGCCCTTGGGCTCCTGTCCTTGTGACTTGACAGCTGGAGCATGTGATGTTCGTTGTTGCTGTGATCCGGTACTTATTTCACATTAAACTCTTGTTTAAGTATTTTCAAAGTTTCTAACCTCCTTCTGTTGTCTCTGGGGAGAAAGAGGTACTGAATGCTTCAGATTAGATGGGTCTAGAGGGCTTGTCTCGATTTCCCAGTATTTCTTGAAGTACATATGACCTCTCTCCACAGAATTGCCTTGATCTGCCTGTAGGGGTGGCTAAAGTGCCTGTGTTAATGCAATTACTGTGCTAAAAAGTGACCACTCTTTTCTCTTACAGGAATGTACACCAGACTTGAAGCAGTTATTCACTGGATCATGTTTCACTGGAGTGTTTGGTGGGGATGTAAACCCGCCTTTTGATCAGCTGTGCTCTTCCCAGTCGATGGAATATACTCCTGACTGGTATCCCTTCCTTTGTGTACAGTCTTCTCTTAACAATACACCATTCCTTGGCTACTTTTACCATGGCTTTACGTAAGTCTTAAAGAAACTTATTTTCTTATCACATGTATTAGAAACACTACTGAAGATATAACCTATTTTTGTAATGGAAGTTATTTTGAAAGGAGACATGAAAGGAAATGTATAATAATTTGTGTGAGGTAGAAAGTAAAGAATTGTTTAATTTTTAAACTCACTTGCAGTTCTACACCTAGATTTCTTCCGTTTAAGATCCCTTTACCAACTTCTCCTGGGAAACTTTTCACTGGTTATGGAAAGGGAGATCCAATTATAACAGAAGAAAATGACTACTTTACTATTCCCCAGGTAATCACTTCATGTTAAATGTAAACATCCTTCCTGATCACCCTGCCTGTCCCCAACAACAAAAATGTCTTAATTATGTCAATTAGAAAAGGAAGGTTAAAGAAAGCATTCCCCCACTGATAGATGAAAATGGGTACCTCATATCAACAGACAAGGAGAAGGCTAAGGTACTTGAGAACTTTTTTGCCTCAGTCTTCACTAACAACCACTCTCCTCACCCCTCCTGGGTCTGTGGACAACAAATGGGGACCAGGGAAGTAAAGCCCCTCCCTCAGATCCATGACCACCTGAGGAACCTGAACATATATAAGTCTATGGGACCTGATGAGATGCATCCCAGAGTCCTGAGGGAATTGGCTCATGTGATTGCCCAGCCATTCTCTGTGATATTTGAAAAGTCAATCAGAAGTCTCTGGTGCCTGGAAGGAGGGTAACATTGTCGCCATTTTTAAAAAGGGTAGAAAAGACGATCCTGGGAACTGCTGACACGTCAGCCTCACCTCTGTGCCCGGGAAGATCATGGAACAGATCCTCTTAGAAGTTATGCTGAAGCACATGGCAGATTTAGACTGGACGTTAGGAGGGAATTCTTCACAATCAGGGTGCCCAGGTTGCCCTGGGAGGCTGTGGCTGCCCCATTCCTGGAGGTGTTCAAGGCCAGGATAGATGGGGCCTTGGGCAGCCTGATCTAGTGGAAGATGTCCCTGCCTATGGCAGGGGAGTTGGAATTAGATGGTCTTAAAGTCCTTTCCAACTCAATCTGTTCTATGATTCCATGATACCAAGAAGTATAAGCAAGCTTTGCATCCCAATTAATAGTTTATGGCTTTCCACATTTCTGTATTTGTTGGCTTGCCCACTGCATTACTGAGAACTATGGTTGGTTTTCCCTTTGAGCCTTAGTCATCTGGTTGTACTTGTTTCAAATTCCTTTTGCATTTTAAGTAGACTTGTTGGTTGTAATTATTATGACAAATCAAGATGAAGTACCTCAAAACTATTTTGAAAGCTGTGCTTCTTAAATTCTAATCTCTCTTTTGCTGTTCATGGCAGTGTTTTGATAACATCAGATTACTTCGTTATCCAAGTGTCATATGGCTGTCATAATTGGAACATTTTATTAACAAATATTCTTAAAATGAAAAGCAAGGGGCTAGAAAAAGAGTCCAATGTTCTTATTTCTGTTGAACCACCTGCAGCAATCCATGGCTGGCCAGTGTGCTGGGAATGCCCCCGTGGCGTATCTCCAGAACTTTGATGTCAAATGTCCAACTAGTTTGGAGTCGTACAAGGAAGCATTGCCCCATGACGTGAGGATAAACAGTGGTACTGGAGGTAGGCTGCAGAATCCCTACAGAAATGTGTATTATGTTTCTGGGCACTGCTAGAACAGAACAAACCTGAGGACTGTTGACGCTGCAGCCATAAGTAATACCTTTGTTATCTAGTGGCTGTAGTTCAGCATTTGGGGATGTTCTTTCCCTGTTTCTGATGACATTCTACCACTATTTCTCAAGATTTCAGATATAAGAAATAGTGGAATTGGCCTTTGTTTCCCATTTATTTGTTTCTGGTGACTCGTTCTGGTTATGGCTACACACAAGAGCCTCTCACTTCCCATTCTCTTGCAGAGCCCTTTGCCATCAAGAGGGTGCAGTATCATCATTTTAGAATTAGTGAGAGGCAGTTACTTTCCGTGTCACAAAAGCATGTACTTATGAAGCGTCTTTCTGGAGTTTGAGAAAATATGTTTACTGGCATGAAGATAACTTATTTTACGTTACATACTTGTCTTATTCTGCTTGCCCATATTACCTTTGTAAGACGTAGAGAAAACTAGCTATGCTGGTCCTTTACCAAAATTAATTTTCTAAATAATTCTCTACTCCATTTTGATAACAAAAAGCATTGCACGTTGGATGGAAAAAGAGTACATCTCTCTCATATTTGTCAGAATTACTGCAGTGTTTGGTTTTTATTCTCAGATTTCATCCAACAAAATGTCATCTATAGAGCTGTCACTGACATGGGCAAATTCATCACTGCAAGTGGTATGTCTCTTCCATTTAATAAATGTTTTTTACTTAATATGGACTATATAAAACCAGATTATTTTGATGCCTAATATGTTTACCTGCTGCAATTCTTAGGAGGGATCTTATGTATATGTTATCTTATGCTCCAAAAATAAACTGGCTTACTGCCAAGCAGAAAGTGTTTAGTTTACCCCAACTTCATTTAGAGTAGGTCAAGAAAGTTATGTTAAAAGTAATTTTTGAGAAGACAAAAAAAAAGACATAAAGAATTCTTTAAAGAAATCTCCTGGATGAACACATAAGTGGGATGGGCAGACTGTAAGCAGATGTGTATGTGTCTGTTTTGTAATCTGTCGTGCCCTTTTAAAGGCCTTTTTCAGCCAACGAAGCAGTTATTTGATGTGGAGCAGTGGCTCCCAATCAGCAGGAGTGCAGTGCAGCACAAATGGAGCTAATGGAGTCCAAGCTAATGTGCTTTTTCTGGGCAGCAATGACTCCCTGGGAGGGATGAGATGAAAGTAGAGGGGGTCGTCAGTCCAGAGAGGTGCATTGGCTGGTGATGTGAAGTCCAGTCCTGGGTTCTGCTGGAGACGTTTAGCTACAAAAGGACCTGCCACCACTGGTGTTAAAATATTGATAAGCTGAGAGATTGTACAGTCAGACTGACCTGATGAGACTTAAAAGAGCAAAATAAATTCTGAAAAAAAAAGATTTTTAATTTCCAGACTTTTGCTAGAGTCTTTTCATGTATTCTTCTTCAGCTATAGTAACAGTGGCCTTTTTTTTTTTCCCCTCATTTCTGCCAGGAAGCCTTCCTACCCCTGAGGTTTTGTGTCAAAATGTAACTTTTGCAGAGCATTACATGTTCATTTGCAAAGACAAGAACATAGACCGGATAAATGTCACAGTCTTCCTTGGAAGTTTATGTGATGGAGGTATCATGAATTTGGATAGTTTTTTTTTTTCTGCAGCATGGAAATTCTGTGATAAAATCTCTTATTTACTAATGCTTCCTAAAAATAATTTCTTCTAGAATCTGGAAAGAAAATTTATGGGGCTTATTTCCATTAATTTGTATTAGTTTTGAATTTTCTATTGCAATGAAGGATGGAAGTTTGTGCCCCACATAGAGCAAACTGTTTGCTAGTTTACCTATTTAACACTAAAGTCATGTTTTTTTCTTTCACCAGAAATACTGACACAGAGATTCACAGTCAAATTTTTAAGTGTAAAGAGTACAAATGCAGCAGAACTGCTTGAGAATCCAGGTATTGATACTTTATTTCAAGTGAAAAGAAAAAATGAAGTACTGTACAGATTATTAATACTTTACATTCTAGGCCCTGCCTTCCTGTATTGATGTGCTGCTGATTGTAATAGCAGTGATTGGTTCTTTGGATTTTGTTGTATAGCTATTGATCATTTAAAGTGAGGATATTGCTATTGTAATGGAAATGCCTGTTCATCCACTTTGAGATCGATGAAATTTATTATTAAAGCAATGCTAATGCTTATAGATTCTTATACAAATGTTCATGATTTACCCTTCTGTGTTTAGGTTATCAAGCTGGAAATCTAGTGAGAGTTGCAAATATGAATGCTTCTGATAATTCTGGAAGCCTAAACATCTGGCAGCCAGGTACTAGCTTGTGAGGTTGCAACTTCAACTGTAGTTAATGTTTAAATGTCCCCCTTTTTTTTTTAAATGTCCCCCTTTTTTTTTTGGTGCCTATTTGAGTTAAGAGTCTCTGCCAAATTTTGCTTTTCTAGACTGTTCCCTAGCCTTTATTCAGACTTCACTGACTGAGCTTTTAATACTTTCTTTGAAAATTTAAGTTAAATGGACTTCTGTTGGTATTTGTACTATACTACTCGGTGTTTTGCATTGTTATGTTTAATATTTTTGCATAAAATTGAAAGCTAGAGATCAAAAGGTTGATACAGATATTCAAGTAAGATGTTTTCATTTCATAGCTGGCAGAGGTTTATGCACATTGGCAACTTCAACACCAGTTTTATTTGGATTAGATTCACACTCTGGGTGCATTCTAGAAGTTGGCATGAATGATGACTGCAGCCTTTTAAGGTGAGCAGTGTACATTGAATTGTTTTTCCTTGCATCCTGATGGTTGCTTACTACATGATTCTCTCCAAATGCCTACTATCAGCGCTGTTACATTCTTTTTAAATCTGTGCATTTCAGCTTCCTCTGGTTCAGAGTCTCACATTCTTTAAAAGGAAAGTTATTATAATAGTTTCACTTGGATCTCTCTGTGTCCAAATGAGGATTATGTTGGAGTGGAATGCTTTGCCATTTCTTCCCTTCAACAGAGAACTCAATAGTTCAAGGTTTTTTTTTTGTTGAGTTCTAACATCTTTCAGAGGAAGCTGACCTTACGATATGATAGCATTGCAACCCAGACTGGCAGGCAGTGCAGACTGCTTTTTGTGTAATTTTACATTCTTATTTTGCAGAGCAAGTGTAACTGAGACATTGAATTTATTGATACAAGGTACTCACGTTGGAAAGAGGCACAATTCTAATTACAGTGATCTGAATGACTGGGTGGAGATTATACGTAAGTGAGGTTTGTGGTGTTGTTTGTAGTTTACATCTGTCCATACAATGAGTAGAGCATCTCAAAACTGTAATTTCAAATGCCCAGGGCAACTGATCTGTTTGCCTGGATCCATCCATCCATATCAGTGCACCCACATGCACAGAACTCAATACGTACATGAGTGCTGCACTAACATGTATTTTACTGTCAGCTTGTATGTTTATGAATTGGTATTTTAGATCTCTGTTGATAAAATACTCCTTTTCTGTATGTGTATTTTTTTGCTGTGTCCCTGTGTTGCCAGTATTTCACTGGACTATGACAATAATATAATTATGGAATGTTTCCCATAGTCTTTCAATTTAAATAACTCCATTCTCTCCCATAGGTCTTGATCCATTTAACTCTGATACCAACATGAGCACTGGAAGCTTAAAAGACATTTGTCCAGGTATTCCTGCAAACCTGAATATTCGAATCATGTTTGCTGAGGTGGGTGCAGTACAAGGGATTCCCCAGCAAGAAATTCTCGCTGTGCAGATCAGGTAGGGTTGTGTCTCTGACAAGTAAAAGTTTCATTTTCAGACTTGCTTACCTAACATATCCAGATTAAATTTTACAAATAAAAATGTTATTTTGTTATTTCTCATTCTTACATAACTTTTAATTTGTATTTGCACCCCAAATTCCTTTGATCACAACTAGGTTTGCATTTCTCCCTCTGAAAATAAAGTAATAAGAAAAATTTGAATGATGAACAGTAGATAATCTTTCTACTTCACTGAAATGTTGGCATTTGATTGGGAGAATGTTTTAATTTCTTGTCATAGAGTGGAAATGAATGTTCTCCTGTGTTCTGGCTTACTCCATTGTAGAGCTTTTCTCAAGACCTGTGATAAATGCTTTCTTCTTTCCTGAAATAGGAAATTTTCACTTTGCAAACACTTCTTTTTCCCAAGTCAATTTTAATCAAGTACATGTGATTCTGTTCCATCTTACCTCATTTCCAGACTTTGCAAGTTATCTCGAGCATGATGTTGAAAATCTAGAGATCATCAACTGCCTCCTAAATGCCGTGTATTTTGTCCTTTCATGGTTATGCTTTGGCTCTTAAATTTCCATTTACAGCCCTCAAGTAATAGTTATGCATATTCTTACAGTTACTCAACAGTCTTATGGCAATTCCAGTGTGGACTGATCTGTGAAAACAGCACCAGCTTTCTTCCCATCACTGCTTCTGTTGAGTTTATTCAAGTGCCAGCACAGCCACCCATTCCAATGACAAGGTAATGTTTGTAACAGTATTGATACTCAACATGAAGTTAAGCACATATGAATAGTACTGATCAAAAGCTGACCTGGTTTTGTGGAGTACAGAGCAGGATGGCCTGGTTCAAAGGTTTGTTAGTGGTTCTGTTGCTGGCAGTTGTCCCCAGGAGTATGAAGAATGTGCAGGCCTGTAAATACCCCTACAAAGCTGTCATTTGGTCTCAGGTGAGCAGATAAGGGGTGGGGAGTGAGGCTCCCAAACTATTTGTTGTCTGAAAATGTTCATCACAAAAAGAAACATCTGACTAAAAATGACAGAAAAGGAGTAGAGGGGAGGCTCCTGTTTCCATTAGAGAAAGAAGTTGTGAGAGAGTAACGAGAAGCTCCTGGTGTATGTTTGGTGTTTTTTTCTTTCCTGTAATCTGGACACCTTTTTACTCTGTTTTTTAAACTTGTGCTGGTGATCTACTGTAATTAATAAACTTGTTTGGTTTTTTGATTCAGATTTCAGATGAATTATACAGAATTCGACTGCAATCGAAATGATGTGTGCTGGCCACAACTTTTTTATCCATTGACAGCATTTTACACAGGTAAAAATAAGAAGGAATGTGGAAGGCCATCAACTGGCCATTATTTCTTTGAAACATAATTAGGATGTGTGGAGTTCAGTCTGAAGGAATGCTTTGCAGTAGGAAATTTAAATTTCTCTTTTAGAAAGCATGGTTCAAAAATCTGTTTATTTTTTTTCCTTGATAATGTGTATATTTCTTTGTTAGATTAGAGGAAAAAATAATTACTAGGAGTACTTGTGGATAAGCTTGAAATTTTGTGAATTTCTGTTTGGCAGAGAGAGATTCTTTTTCACCCCCCTGTGGAGTTCAGAGGGAGGTGTGCTCTGTAAGGCAAAGGGGAATATATTACTTTATTATATAGTTCTGTTCCCAGTCTCTGCTGCAGTTGTAGCATTGTCATTGCCCTTGAAGGCTGGAGGGAGACTGTTTCTTGCTCTGTGAGTTTTTCAGCCAGCTCACAAGAGTTCCAGTAAAAAATTGCCATATTTGAAAAGCTAATTTTTTTTATTTCCTCTGTGTAAAAATGTGGTAGATTCTCTTCTGTGGGAGACTTTGTGGCATTTCAAAGAGCACCAAAGCACTTGGACTCTGTTCCAAGAGCTCCATGGATGGAGGCAGCTGCCTGGGTTCGTGTTCTGAGCCAGGGCTGAATTTACATGGAGTTTGGAGTTCTAGAAGTATGATGCATTTTAATTCCTGGCTTTGTGCTCCATTGTTTTAGTCAGGTTATATGTAATGTGTATATTTTGGTTGTTGTTGAAACTAATATTTAGCCCTTTTATGCTTATACTTTTTTTTTTTTTTTTTTTCAAAAGGAGAACCATATTCCCAGTGTCTCGCTAAAGGCCTCTCATTGGCATTTCTGGCTTTACTTGCAGTGATTTTGAGTAACCCTTGGTTTTCTATAATATGGGATAGTTGCTTGGTTGGAAAATCCTGATGTACAGAGAACCCCTTCTGTCAATCTTTTAAGTACTTTTGGGCACAACTTATGGATACATATTCCTGGATTTTGTAGATATTTCATATAAATATTTAAGATACATAAAATACAGAACAAGTCTTAGGAGGAATGGTTGAGAGAGCCGGGGGAGTTTAGCCTGGAGAAGAAGAGGCTGAGAGGAGACCTCATTGCTCTCTACACCTCCCCCAAGTGGCAGGGGACAGGACAAGAGGGAATAGCCTTAAGCTCCGCCAGGGGAGGTTCAGGCTGAACATTAGGAAAAAGCATTTCGCAGAAAGGGTCATTGGGCCCTGGAAGAGGCTGCCCAGGGAGCTGGTTGAGTCCCCTTCCCTGGAGGTGTTTAAGGGACGGGTGGACGAGGTGCTGAAGGACACGGGTTAGTGATTGATGGGAACGGTTGGACTCGATGATCCAGTGGGTCCTTTCCAACCTAGTGATTATATGATTCTGTGAAAATAAATGAATCTGATGTACAGAAAATGATTGTCGTGCTCAAAAATGAAGTGAGAGCTCTCTGCAGGCGCAGCGTTCCGAGAATCACGGGATGGTTCGGATGGAAGGGAGCTCGGAGCCCCCCAGTCCCCTCCCCACCGCGGCAGGGACACCTGCCGCTGGACCAGCGGCTCCAGCCCCATCAACACGGCCTGGGACACCCCCAGGGACGGGGCAGCCTGGGCCGGCCCCCCTTCTCGGCGGGGAAACATTTCTCGCTACGATCTCATCTCCCTTTTCAGCTCAAACCCTTCCCCCTCGGGGCGGTGTCGAGGCGAGCCGGAGCGCAGCGTGCTCGGCCATTGGCCGGTGCTGCGGCGCCGCCCCGGAAGGCGCTGCGGGCCGGGGTTGGGGGCTGCGCTGAGCCCCGCTGCCGCCGCCATGGGCGCGCTGTTCCGCGCGGAGCCGATGTGCCTGGCGCAGCTCTTCCTGCAGAGCGGCTCGGCCTACGAGTGCCTCAGCGAGGTGGGCGAGCGTGGCCTGGCCGAGTTCCGAGACGTGAGTGGCGGCGGGCGCGTTGCGGTGGGGGCTCCCGGGCCCGTCTCGGGCCGGCGGTGGCCGCGGGCCCTTAGTGCGGGCAGGGTAGGAGCCGGCAGTCGGGCCCGTTCTGCCTCTCGAGCCGTGGGGTCGCGGATGGGGGTGGGTTGGAGGCGCCCCTGAAGCGCCCCTCGCCGCTGGGCCCGGCTGCCCCAGGCCCCTCCGGCCCCCAGCCCTGGAGCCCGGGGCGAGCCGCCCGCCTGATCCGGACACCGTCGACACCAGGAAGAGCGAACCTCGATTCTCCCTTGTCACCCCGCAATTGTACGATCTTTGCTTGAAGACTGAGACCTTGGAGTTTCTTCCAGGCGTTCTTCAGAGGTCTGGCTTGCAAAATCTTCTAAGGAAAGCTGGGAAAACTGAAATGAACGGCAAGTTAGTAAATACAGCTGGTAGGAGGAGGCAGATCTGTAAGAATCGTTGCACATGTGTTACATTTAACATCTTGGTGCCATTCCAGCTATCTGACACACCCTATGTTCTGCAAATTATATATTAATGGATCTGATCTTTGACTCTGCACCCTCATAATTCAGGGATGTAGGTGAAACGATTCTTTCAACACTTAACATTTCTAATAGCTTCTGTGGAAACCTGTCACAAAACATTCTTGAGAAAGATTTGTTAATTCAAAGTCATTAAGTGGTATTTTAAAACGATAGAAATGACATCAGGAATGGTTTCTCTAGTAGATCTGGTTGTTTTTGTTGTCAACAAAAAACATTGACAACTCTGCATCAGTAAAATCTTACTGTTTGAAGACTTAAATCTTTTTAGGTTTTTATACTTTCTTACCTGAAAATCACAATGTAGAAAGAGCACGTAGAATGGATGCAGTATTGTCTTCATGGAGTTATGGGAATAACTGTAGTGGTGGCTACTGTCTTAAATACCTAATAAGCGTTTTGCCCTTCTGCTTCAGCTCAACCCAAATGTAAGTGTATTTCAGAGAAAATTTGTGAATGAAGTAAAGAAGTGTGAAGAAATGGAAAGAATACTCGGTGAGCTCTGTTTTCATGACTGCCCTTTCTTGCCTGTGGTATTATTAGAGCTTACATTGCTAGAGTGGAGCTACAGTTACAGGGTTTTTAATCTTCTTGATTTTGTATGATCTGAATACTCTAGAGTCTTATAAAATTTTCATGTTTGTGAAAAAATACACACAAATAGAGAGTCTCTCTGTAGATTTGTGGAGCCAGAAATAACTTGCCCGTAGTACTGAATTGGGCCAGAACAAGCAGATCTATTCCTTAATTTGTGTTGATCTGCTGCAGCATTTTCAGCTGTTTAGGTTGGAAGGGACCTCTTGACATTATATTGTCAATCTCCAGCTCAAGCAGGGGCAGCTAAAGCTGGTTATCCGGGCCTGTATCTGGTGGGATTATGAATATGAAGACTCCAGAACCTATCTGGGCAGAGAACGAGAGAGACTCCAGAACCTCTCTGTGTTTTATCACTGACCTCAGTTTCCTGGTTTTGAGAGCTGAAAACTTGCTTATGCTACAGCATGTGTGTGCTAAATGTAGGTTGGAGGGTTTTTTAAGCTCAGAGGTGAAGAGAGGTGCCAATGATAAGGAATGGAGACAATTTCATATTGACTGCTTAAAACTCTGCTAGAAAAATGGAAGCTTTATTTGGGATGTTTCCTTGGCTCTAAGAGAAACTGTTTCATGTTACGTAGCTCAATACTGTTGAACTTCTGAGCACCCTCAAAAATATCTCAAGTTAGCTAATGAATAGGGAAGAGAAGAGTATGCAGAGCGTTACAACCAAGGTGCAGATTTCTTCAGTGTATGCCAAGGAAAAGTTACTCTTGAAGGATTGTTTTTATTGAATTTTCTCAGCAGAGCACGTGCTGGTCATGCCAGATCATCCCAGCAGCTCTTCTGGCAATCTCCCTGCCCAGTGCGAGTTGAGTTTGTTGTCAGGATTGCTTAAGGCACCTTGTTTGAACGCTTTTTATTCAAGCATGGGTCAATGAGCAGAACATCAGTGTTTGGCAGGTGATATGATTAGCAGGAAAAGAAATCTTGCAACAAAGAGATGCTATGGGATGTTAAAAGCTTCTTAGAAATTACTTGTGGTTGGAAAACTGGAGTTGGAGGACTCTGAGAATTGCTTACTCCTGCAGACTTCCAAGACAGAAATGTTTTCTATATTTTATTCCTAGCACTCCTTAAGACCCTCTTTTTTTTCTTCCTGGACAGAGTAGTCTTCACTATTTCCTTACATTCCTTTTGAAGGCTCTGGTGGATGGGTGTGTTTTTTACTAAAATAAACGAACAAAATCGCTAGGGCAGCATGATCTGCATCAGCTGAAGGGCAGCTCTGCAGCATTCTAGGAAGTATAAGGAAATACTGTTTTCTTTCTAATTCTTTTCTTCTTGTCACTCCAGGATATTTAGTACAGGAAATTAAAAAAGCAGATATTCCACTTCCTGAAGGAGATGTTGCTCCTCCTGCCCCCTTGCTGAAACATATTTTAGAAATCCAGGTAACTTTTCCACACTACAGATGCCAGAGGGATAGCTCTGGGTCTTGGAACTTTATTTCAAACTTAATTACTTGCTATCTTGTGGCTTATGAATTAAGTTACAGAGGTGTGGCGGGGGGAGAAGGTGCCTTTTCATTTTTGTCCATTTTTTTCCTTTCTGCCATTGCTACTCCAAAGACTGCTAGTGAGGATTTGATATTAACACAAAATTCCTATGAAAGAGTCAAAGTGAACTCATGGTGTTTGCAGTCATCTGTTTTATTTTGATGGATGGGCATCTTACACCATTCCAGGCCAACTATTGTTTGTAGGTGTCCTCCTTCAGCCTTATTTCACTTTGAGATATATCTAACGGTCTTTTAATTAATCCAGAATTTCCAGGACATGTGGAGTGTTATATGTCCGAGTCTCTGCAGGTTCCAGTGCTGGCTGCACAGCAGAACATGGTGCTATTTTCTCTGAATGCTTTTTCTGGTATTGCATTTTCTGGTAGATGCTTGTAAAATGCAAATAGAATTTTGAATGGCATTCAGTTTTCCTGTATTCTATTAAAGGAAAAGGTTGGTGTCTCCCACTATGTACTGTCTGAAGTTCCAATTCTATGTCTGCGATACGTAGCTCAAACACAAGTTGGGGACAGAACAGCAGATGCCAGCAGAGGATCAAGGGTACTCGGTGCAAAGCAGTCTTTGGGAGGCTGAGGGATAAAACCTATAGAGCTTAGGTTAATTAAGAAATTGAGAAACTCCCATAATTGCAGCAAATTAACGTGCTTGAAATTCACCCTCCCTTGATTTCCAAAATAGCATAGCTCATTCTATGTCATTTTTTCTCCCTGTCTTAGGAGCAGTTGCAGAAGCTGGAGACAGAATTGAGGGAAATAACTAAAAACAAAGAGAAGTTGAGAAGAAACCTGCTTGAGCTGACGGAATACACTTACCTGTTAGAGGTCACACAAAGATTTGTGAGGAGAACAGCTGAGGTATTGCTGATGCTGTAGGAGGGTGGTGTCACCTGGCATTTTGATTGCATTCCATCAGCAGTTCTAGTTAGAGAGTTGGGCTTTACAGTGCTGCCCTGCATCGCTTGTTATTGCTGCTCAGTGCCAGGAGAACCCGGCTAGCAGCCTCCCATGCTGGGCTGTACTCGAATGCGTAGCAACACGTAGTTCTGAATTTAGTAAGCATTGTGATTTCTTTGCTGAGGTGTTTGAATGTTACTGCTGATGCCAAGTGACAATGAACGTGTGCTGGTGCTATCTTGATGCATAAATTATGCTTAGAAATTCACCATGTAACCTTTAGACTGTAATTGCTAAGGGCGGTGCACTTGAGATTCCAAGATCTTCCTGTTGTCTGAACTGAACACAGGGAAGGGTTTTATATTGTTATTGAAATCATTTACTGAATTAGCATTTCTTCTTTAGAATAATAAATGAGTGAAAATAGGGTGTTCTTTTCTGAAAGCTGTGAATAATCTTTCTTCTCTTTGCTAGTATGAATCTCGTTTATATTCAAATTATGAAGAATTTCCGTCTGTGGAAGATGAGCGCTTGGTGGATTACAACTGCATGCACAGGCTGGGTGCCAAGCTGGGGTAGGTACGGCTCTGTCCACCTGTGGCAGGTTGTGTGTGTGCCATTATCAGCATCTTATCAAGAAAAATAGAACCACCTTACTATCAAAATGAAATGATGTCAAATATAATTCTAGTTGTGTTGCTTAGGCCTATGGTCTGTTTTCCAAATAGAGATTGTCTGGTTTATATACCAGTTTCTTCCTCAATAGGGGTACGATTCCTTCTGTAGAGGTGGCAGACGTTCAGGTACTGTGGCTGTGGTATCTGGAGTGATGAGATACTCCGAGTCTTTATTTTTTCTGGTGGATTTTAGCTTATATTTAAATTCTTTTCTTTTTCCGTAGATTCATATCTGGGTTAGTTCACATAACTAAAGTTGAAGCATTTGAAAAAATGCTGTGGAGAGCCTGTAAAGGCTACACTATTCTTACATACGCGGAGCTGGATGAGTGTCTGGAAGATCCAGATACAGTGAGTAAATGTTGCAGCTATCAGTTTATTTTGTTTGTAATTTTCATAGGGCTTGGAAGAATCGCTGCTAAGATCAGCCTGTGGTGAATGGTTTTCCAGTGCCCTTGGAGGCAAAACTATTTTAAAGTATTTGAACTTGTAAGACATAAAATAAGAGGTCTCGATGCCACCAGAACTATAGGAGTGATGATTAATTTATCATGGTTTGGCTTGAAGAGTGCACAGCTTTACTGTGAAATACTGATGACTTTATGATTGTCTACCTTAATAAAAATAATGTGGCAGGAATGGCTGCTGGGATATTTATTAACTAAATCTGTACAGTGCATTACCTTTCGACAGTAATTTTTTTTGTTCTTTCGGTAGTTAAGGAAAAGAAGTCTGGAGTACAGTTATTTTTCTATGAAGTTTTTTCTCTGAACTTAAAAAATTCACTTTCTGTAAATCAGCAATTATGAATGCCTAATCTGTCACTTTCAAATTCGATTCTAATTTGTGACATTTTAATTTTTTAAGACTTAGAAGACTTTAAGGCTTTTTTTTTTGTTATTACAAATTTTGAGATGTTATATGATATCTCTTGTATTCACCGAAAACTCTTTTCTGGTTTTCATAGAATCATAGAATCACCACGTTGGAAAAGACCTCTTGGGTCATCGAGTCCAACCATTCCTATCTGCCACAGAATAACCAGGTTGGAAGTCCCTAGTAGATGCAGAGGGAACAACAGTAACAGGGGACGAAGACAAGGCTGAAGTGCTCAATGCCTACTTTGCCTCAGTCTTTAACAGTAAGGAAAATTGTTCCCTCTGTGCACAATCCCAGGGGTTGGAAGAGAAGTATGAGATTCCCAAGGTCCAAGAGGAGGTGGTTAGAGACTTGCTTGCCCAGCTAGACACCCACAAGTCTATGGGGCCAGATGGAGTCCACCCAAGAGTTTTGAGGGAACTGGCGGATGTGCTGGCCAAACCCCTTCCCATCATCTTCCAACAATCCTGGATGACTGGGGAGGTTCCGCTGGACTGGAGGCTGGCTGATGTCGTGCCCATTTATAAGAAGGGGTACAGGGAAGATCCGGGAAACTACAGGCCTGTCAGTCTGACCTCAGTACCGGGGAAAGTCACGGAGCGGGTGATCTTGAGTGCGATCATGAAGCACTTGCAAGAGAACTGGGTGATCAGGCCCAGTCAACACGGGTTCATGAAAGGCAGGTCTTGCCAGACTAATCTGATCACCTTCTATGACCGAGTGACTAAACTCTTGGATGAGGGAAAGGCTGTGGATGTATCTTCCTGGGCTTCAGTAAAGCCTTTGATACAGTTTCTCACCGCATTCTGCTTCGGAAACTGTCGGCCTCTGGCCTGGATGGGTGCACACTCTCCTGGGTGAAAAACTGGTTGAATGACCGGGCCCAGAGGGTGGTGGGAAATGGAGTTAAATCCAGCTGGAGGCCAGTTACAAGTGGGGTTCCCCAGGGCTCAGTGCTGGGTCCAGTCCTGTTTAATGTCTTTATCGACGACCTGGATGAAGGCATCGAGTGCTCCCTTAGCAAGTTTGCAGATGACACCAAGCTGGGTGGAAGTGTGGATCTGCTGGAGGGTCGGGAGGCTCTGCAAAGGGATCTGAACAGGCTGGACCTCTGGGCTGAGTCCAACGGCATGAGGTTTAACAAGGCCAAATGCTGAGTCCTGCACTTGGGGCACAACAACCCTGAGCAGCTACAGACTAGGCGAAGCCTGGCTGGAAAGCTGCCAGGAGGAGAAGGACCTGGGGGTGTTGGTTGACAGCGACTGAACATGAGCCAGCAGTGTGCCCAGGTGGCCAAGAAGGCCAATGGCACCTTGGCCTGTATCAGAAATGGCGTGACCAGCAGGTCCAGGGAGGTTATTCTCCTTCTGTACTCGGCACTGGTGAGACCGCTCCTTGAACCCTGTGTTCAGTTCTGGGCCCCTCACCACAAGAGGGATGTTGTGGCTCTGGAGCGAGTCCAGAGAAGAGCAACAAAGCTGGTGAAGGGGCTGGAGAACAAATTTTATGAGGAGCAACTGGGAGAGCTGGGGTTGTTTAGCCTGGAGAGGAGGAGGCTGAGGAGAGACCTTATTACTCTCCACAACTACCTGAAGGGAGGTTGTGGAGAGGAGGGAGCTGGGCTCTTCTCCCAAGTGACAGGGGACAGGACAAGCCTCAAGCTCCGCCAGGGGAGATTTAGGCTTGAGATAAGGAAAAAATTCATCATGGAAAGGGTGGTTAGGCATTGGAACAGTCTGCCCAGGGAGGTGGTTGACTCACTTTCCCTGGAGGTGTTTAAGTTGAGGGTGGATAAGGTACTTAGGGGCATGGTTTAGGGATTGTTGGGAATGGTTGGACTCGACAATCCGGTGGGTCTCTTCCAACCTGGTTATTCTGTGATTCTGTGAAATTTCTTTCTGATATCTTGTCTGAACCTTTCCTGGTGTGAGAGAGATTGGCACACTCGCATTTTATTTTTTGATCATCATCAGAATGGTGGAGGGTTTATACTACAAACGTGGCTTTTTCTAATTATTCATGTTTGTTATTTTGCTCTATTTTGTCACAATAGAGTTGTTGGTTAAAACCAGACTTAATCACCTTAACTTTTTTGGTTTCTTTAGGGTGAAACCACAAAATGGTTTGTTTTTTTAGTGTCCTATTGGGGCGAACAAATTGGCCAGAAAGTTAAGAAGATTTGTGATTGGTAAGAAGTAAAACTGATAGATTTAACTTCTTTGTATGTGGGTTATTTTATTATTAGTTTTCTCACCGCTCCCCTTCCTTGTAAGTATTGATATTTACGCAAGTTAAATTTGTTCCTCCCCCTCCATTGCATCTAGCTTTGTAATTTTTCAGTATACAAAGAAATGCATGAGTCGCTTGTCTGCAGTCCTTACTAAGTACAGAGAAAATACCGACTCTTTCAGTGGAATCTGTTCTTTGGTTAATCAGTGCTGTGTGCAGATTTGACTAGGGCAGGGGGCTGGGTGATTTGGTTTGGTTTAGTTTGGTTATTTAACATGAACTTCTGTTTTTTTGTAGCTATCGCTGTCGTGTGTATCCCTATCCAAACACTATGGAGGAGCGCAGGGCAGTTGTTGAAGGACTAAATGTTCGTATTCAGGACCTTCATACTGTGAGTAGCTAATAGTATTCCCTCTGTGGTTATTGCACCGTAGGAAAATAATTTGACGAATCACAGCATTAAGTACATGAATATGTTATACATACAGCTTTGGATCTGAACATGACTAAGTGTTGTGTCCCTGGTCTCATGTTGCGTGTGCCTAATTAAACTTCAAGGCACTTGGCCTCCAACAAATGCGATGTGTCGCTGGAGAAACGCTAGCTGCTCCTGCTGCGGATAACCAGTGGGATGTTTTCAATGAAATATTTTTGTTTTGTTCTTGGACAAAGGTGCTGCATAAAACCGAGGATTACTTACGCCAAGTCTTGTGTAAGGCATCTGAATCCATCTATACATGGGTCATCCAGGTGAAGAAGATGAAAGCCATTTATCACGTACTCAATCTGTGCAGCTTTGATGTCACAAATAAATGTTTAATCGCTGAGGTTTGGTGTCCCGTGGCAGATTTGCAGAATTTGCGCCATGCCTTGGAGGAAGGCTCAGTAAGTTACCTGAAGGCTCACTAATGTTAGAACTTTTGTCTTGAACTAACTCTACAGAAAAGAAAAGAATTATTTTAAAAAGGCACAAGCAGGTCTGGGTTTCTGCGAAGTCATATAAAACAATGCTTTTATTAACAGAGCCTTTATTTAGTGTTGTGGGGTTTTGTGGATTTTTTTTCTCTTGAATAAGAACTGTATTGGACCTGAGTCTGCGCTCACAAAGCTGTTTGCAGTCAAGCAGGAGGTGCTCATTCCCCTTTATTGTGTGGAATGCAGCTCTACCTTTTGGTTTAACAACAGGGAATTTTTAGTAACAAATTGACTGATGATTCTCATTTGGTATTTCATGTAAAGCATAATTAGTGTTTTTAGGGGAACAGATAAATGTAACGTATTTTTTGTTAAGAAGGCACAAATGGATAAATGTTAAGCTCGGGCCTTAATTTAGGGATGTTTCAGGATCAGTAAAACTGCTGATAGAGAAAACGTTTTTGCTGTGGTTAGATTAAGTATCAATGGAGTTCTTATACAAATGTGTCTTTTTCTGCCTGCAATTAGAGAAAGAGTGGAGCTACAATATCTTCATTCATGAATACCATCCCAACAACACAACCTCCTCCAACTTTGATACGTACCAATAAATTCACCTCAGGGTTCCAAAGCATCGTTGATGCTTATGGAGTTGGAAACTATGGGGAAGTTAATCCAGGTTGGTCCTTGTGAAATCTGGGCTGTGAGCTGTGCTGTCGTTACTGAGAGCCTTGTTATGTGTTTAAGACCTTGCTGAGCTGGACACCAGTAAAGGCAAAATTGTGACAACCGTACTGCTTAGTTGTAGATGTTTTAAAATTTCGGTAGCTCATCAGAATTCCAAATGGTGCTCCAAGCAGTAAGATGGGATTTTATTGTGGTGAGTTTCTTCCTATGCTTTACCTTGCATAAGATAAGATATTTAGGGGAAAAAAAGAAAGCTTTGGTAATGGCTGTTAATCTTATTGAGGCGTGGAGCTCATCACTTGGAAAAATCCCCCTTGTTCAATAGCCCAGTTAGCTGCAAAATTACGTAAGGACATTATTGTCTATATGTTGTACAGGAGAATACATGTTACAGCGCCGAGTCAAAAACAGCCAAGGAGGAAGAAACTGCTGTTTGTTTATTTTTTATTTCAATTGCTTGTATTATTCTCAGAATTGTTGGCTAATGCTCAACTGCGGCATTGTCATTACTAAAGGGATACGCATAAGCAAGCTTTAATTTGAGTTAAATTTGCAATATGGGGGGAAAGGTCTTACAAACTGAAAGCTGAAAATTCTTTGAGAGTTTAAAGTAGTTAAATTGCTAAAACATAAATCAAATAAAATCTTCATCATCTGTTGTGTTGTGTGCCTGAAATCTGTTACGTTGTCATTTCAGCTCTCTATACCATCATCACTTTTCCCTTCTTGTTTGCCGTGATGTTTGGAGACTTTGGGCATGGTCTGCTGATGTTCTTTTTTGCACTCCTGACAATACTGTATGAAAACCACCCTCGATTAAAAAGATCACAAGATGAGGTAAAAGGAATTAAAAATAATTTACTCCCCACCCAGTAAAATAACTTGTCTTTCAGAATATACTTCTTACTGCTAGCTGGGTTCCTAGCACCATACACACCTTTGCCTGTAGATCACCTGACATAAAGCTGTGAATGTGGGCAGATGAATTGCACCAGTTTGGTGACTGCCGGTTGTAAATTGCATAGTTACATGCTTAAGGCAAAATTCTGCGCGTTAGATTTTGATTGGCCTTAGGTTTCTTCACATTCCTTTATTACTATTCACAAGAATTTTTAGTTTTTAGAAGTCTTTGTATGGCCAGAAGTTAATTTCTCTTAGAACTTACTAATGATTGTTCACACAGCAGATGATGTTCTCTATTTTTATTTTTTTTCCAATTCTTACAGATAATGAAAATGTTATTTGAAGGTAGATACGTTATTTTATTAATGGGTCTGTTTTCTATATACACTGGATTGATCTATAATGACTGCTTTTCAAAGTCATTGAATATATTTGGTTCTGGATGGAACATTTCAGCAATGTTTGAACAGAAGATTTGGCGGTGAGTAGCATGCTCTGTTTGCTATAGTATCAAAACAAAAATGTACTTTCTGCAGTAGTTTAACCCTTTTGCTCACCCATTTTAACGGTCCTTTTATTGAGAGTAGTAAGTATATGTAGTGAAATCTGGCAAAAACAAGTTAAGGTAGTGATACATCTGTGCTTAAAAAAGACATTAGTGATTATTTTAAAACAAATCTAATTGTTATCTTAAGTTGGGAAATCCACAGAGAACACAATGTCTTACAAACCGCTATTGGAATTTGATTATATTTAATGCAGTCAATCCATCAGGTTAATCTCGTATTTATCTGTGCTGCTTTACTGGATTTGTGTGTCCTCAGTCACCTGGAATGTTTTCTAGAATATTATCATTTGGTAGAGGTGACAGTCTTCTCCTGGACCAAATTCTGCTGTAATACCTTCATACTAAATGCCAGCTAATAACTTTTAAAACACAGGGATAGTTTTTGAGAAATTTGTCCTAGGTTGTGTTTCTGGGGTGAGCAGCCAGGCAGTATTAGCATCTGCTGTAAAGAAACTAACAATTAATGAAATAAATTAATTGCTTAGCAATCATTAGTCTGCATAACTTTTCTTGATGATGAAAAAACCTGAAAATTAGGCCATGTGAACTGCCAAACGCTTTTTTTTTAGAAAGGGGGCATAACCTCATTGTTTTGAGGTCTCGTAGCCTTAAACGCTCACAGCTTACATCTCATTTTGCCTCAAAACCAGGAAGTGGCTTAAAACAGAGGAGCCAAAACCCACTGTGGTTAAAACGCGAACAGGCTACGAGTGCCGTGTTGATTAAAAACTTTGACATTAAAGTGGGAGCTTATCCAAATGCGAAAGGGGATGAAGACATCAGTTATTCATTGAGTGTTTAAGTGAATGTTGTATACAAGCAAATTGTGAGCGTTTTAAATGAAACTTTGAATTCTAGGGGAATAAGGGAAAAAATCCAGGAACTTTCCTTTCAAAGACAGTGCAAATTAAGCCGGATTGTGTTTCTAGGATTTCTCAGTCTGGCCCTTGTTATTAGCCAGGCCCTTTGGGCTTAAAAATCCTTTTATTCTTTTAAAGTCTGACAGTGAGTGAGTGAGTCCTGTAAAGGAAAGCAGGAGCAGGGTCCAGCAGAACTGAAAGGATATGTTGGCACTTTTTTCAAACAACATGAGATCTCATTGTGTTTTTCTCTCCAGTCTCGAAGATCTGAAGTCTAATCAATTTTTAACGCTGGATCCGAATGTTACTGGTGTATTCAATGGAGCTTATCCCTTTGGACTTGATCCGGTTAGTTTTATTCTTTTAAATTATCCATTTGAGATATTCTGATTTACAAATTACTGATCTTGGGATGTGTATTGGGAAGATTAATCTTACTATGGAAAACTACAGTTGTGTTTGCATTCTCCATTCAAAAAGAGCTTTTTCCTTAACAAATCCAAGGTGTAACTATTGTCACAAAACTAAAATTTCTGGTGTGATTCCCATTTGAGGTGGAATTCTGGTCTCCAATAGGAAAAAGGTACTGTTTTATTCTTTCTGTTAACACCATTCTTAAATGCTGATTTTTGTCTTCTTTTCTTCAGATCTGGAATTTGGCAAGCAATCGTCTCAGTTTTTTAAATTCTTTCAAAATGAAAATGTCTGTGATATTTGGAGTGAGTCACATGACGTTTGGAGTTGTGTTGGGAGTATTTAACCACTTGTAAGTACAGGAAGTTAAGATAATATTAACATTATAGTTTTTGTCGAGTCTTGAATTGTAATAGCTAATCTGATAAGGGAAACTGGACCAATTTTTTAGAAACAGAATAATAGTAATTGTGAAAGCTGTTCTTAAAAGAAGATGTAACAGAGAGGTCTTCTGTCACACCCATAAAGTAATAGATCACTATTATGTCCCCAAAAATCTGAAGACACCAATTAATACAGACTTTATTTCACTTGTTGGTATAGTTGCTCTATAGAAATGCGTGGCTCTTGTGACCTTGCTTTTTCCACTGAAATATCTGATTAAAACTGAATAAGAAGTCATCAGTTCTGGATTCTAATTTCAGTCTTGCTCTCTGGAAGTTCTGCGTTTTGTTCTGTTTTATTGAAAACATGTTTGAGCCATATATTTATCTTTGTAAAACTTATTTTTTTTTAATTTCTCCCACCTTTTAGACATTTCAAGAAGAAGTATAATATTTATTTGGTTTTTCTTCCTGAACTTTTATTCATGATGTGCATCTTTGGCTACCTTGTGTTTCTGATCTTCTTTAAATGGCTAGCATACTCTGCAGAGGACTCTACATCTGCCCCTAGTATTTTGATTGAATTTATTAACATGTTCCTGTCTCCTGGTGCTGATACAGAAGTTTTCTACACCGGACAGGTTAGTGGTTCTTACGAGCTTCTGAAGGTCCTGTTGTTCCCTATTCAGATAACTTTAGCAGTCATGAAAGGCTGATGTCTGAGTGTTCCCCTAGGAAGGGTAATGTATCAGACTAGGGAAACTGAATAAATGTTATGATTAAATAATATATTTATTCTTTAGTTGGCTGCAAGATTTTATGTAGTGATTTGTGAAAATCTCTGTTCCTACAACAGCATCTCCCACGTTAAAATTAAGGCTGGAGAACAGAGTCTCCTGGTTGTAATTTTGATGCTGTAAATAATCTTATTAAAGTGGGTATCAGTAATGCCTTAATCTAGAACCCAGTCCTGAAGATGCCTGAGTGTCTGTAACACAGCTTAAGGGGTCTTTTAATTAAAATACTTACATGCATGCTCAGTTTGGAGTACATGGCCACTGAAACCAGTAGTATTTTTCTTAGGCTCAAGCAGGCCTTTAAAGAAAGGAAAAAGGAAGGGTTTTCCTGCTTTTGATTGTATGACCTAATCTCATTTTTTTCTTCCCCTCCCACAGGTTGCTTTGCAGAGGTTTTTACTTAGCATTGCTTTTCTTTCTGTTCCTGTAATGCTTTTTGGTAAACCGCTTTATTTATATTGGTTGCACAGTGGAGGACGAGGCATTAGAATGTACAGGGTAAGTACTGAGAGACGCTTGCACACTTCTTCACTACAGAAGAATGCAGCTGCTGTTGTGTTGTATCTAGAGTCATGTCCTGACTGGATATTTCTAGTCAGCTTGGAAAGCTTTTGACTGTAGCACATAGTAATGTTTTGTTCTCCCAGCTCTCATTTTGCTGTTGCCTGCAACTACTTTAAATAAATTTACAAAATGACACTAGCAGTCCACTTAAAGATGCGACGTATTTCTGTTCTGCAGAGTGGCTACAAGCTAATTCGTAAAGAAAGTGAAGAAGAACTTTCTCTGCTGAGATCTCATGATGTCGAAGAAGGAAGTAGCCACTTAGACAGCGGGCACAGAGAGCGGGATGGAAAGGAGGTAATGTTTTTAGTTGTTCTCTAGTGCGGATGTCCTTAAAGCAAATTAGAACTGGAAGACTGAGAGGAAAACTTGTGCACAGTGTCCCCGGATGTTTTTAAGAAAATCAACTGAACATTTACAAAGAGCTTGATTTCTGAACACAGTTCACTTATTTTCAACTCTTGCTATTTTATCGTTATTTCTTGGTATATTCAGATCGCTCCAGCGAAGCACAGTCTAATGGAGAATGCCGCAAATACTTAATTTGCATCTATAGACTTTGCGTCTCAAACTATAGTTTTTCTTAAATTAAAGAGTGGGATAAAAATCTTGGGTTTTGAATGGTTTTATGGATTATTATCATTTAAGGCACGAGGATGACTGCCCAGTTCCTGTTAATTAATCTTGGCTTTTCATCCAGACAAAAGTCTTATGTCTGCAGCTTGGATCTTGTGATGAGGATTATTGCTAATGGGGGTTGGGAGACATGAGCCGCATTCCTAGTCCCCAGCTATTGCTGTGTAGTTTGGTCTGATTTTTAAAGGTCTCGACTGATTCCACTGATTTCATTTGAATTGAAAGACAAAAAATTGCTTCTGTTTCCCATTGTGCAGACTTTATAGCACTTGCTTCACTGGGGTAGTAGACTCTTGCTTTTTATGTAGAGAAAACACAAGAACTGTTGTCTTAAATGAAATGTTGTAGTTCCATGCAAAGTAATTGTTGAAACCTGCGGTAATATTAGTCTTGGAAATCTGTGTTAGCAACAAGCCTATATATTTAGAGTCGACAGTATTAATGTAGTTATTTTTCTGTCTCTGACATTGCTAATAATGAATCTTTGTTTTAAAGATGCAAAAATTGTCGTTGTAAAGTTAGGACAACATCAGAATGGGAATTTGAATCATGACTGGTTTTGCTACTTAGAGTTTTCAAGGACTAGATCATATTCCTTGTGGAAAATGTAAACTGCATTCACTTCTGTCTATCAACCAAATAACTGATAGTGTCTGTTTTCTTTTTTAATCTTGTCTGTGTAGTAAGAATGTTAAACATAGCAGATCCTTTTTTTGACTTGATATGAAATCAAGATATTGCCCCTTAATGGAATTTTTTTCCACAAATGTGCAGTGTGCAGATGAACGTTTTTGTTCTGTAATCTTGTGCTATGTTGTACAAAGGTTTTTATATTTTTATTGTTTAGCTTAATTTTGCAGATGTCTTCATGACTCAAGCAATCCATACCATTGAATACTGTCTAGGATGTATTTCTAATACAGCCTCGTATCTGAGACTCTGGGCATTAAGTCTTGCTCATGCGCGTAAGTTGGGGTTCGTTTGTTGTTTTCATCTGTCTTGATTTTTAATGCTGGTTAGAGGGGGACTGGCCTGTTAAAGTGAGGCTACTATGAATTTGTCTTTTCTTAATTTAAAAAAGGAAAGTCCTTTTTAAACTAATCGTGATCTGTGGAAAGCTCCTGAACTGAAATTGTGGTTGATTGTTTGGAATGTGGTAATTTTCCAGTGGGACAACACAAACCGGGGCGGGTGGATCCCCTACTGTATTTAAACTAGAATACAGGTTGGTCAGCGTAGCTCAGTGGGTTAATACGTGCAGTATCAACATTAATTATGAAAACTTTTTGTAACAGAATTATCAGAAGTTCTGTGGCAAATGGTGATGCGAGTGGGTCTTCGTGTGGACACAACATATGGTGTCTTACTGCTAGTCCCCCTTCTGGCCTTCTTTGCTGTGCTAACAGTTTCTATTCTTCTGGTCATGGAGGGGCTTTCTGCTTTTCTCCATGCTATACGACTTCACTGGTAAGTTCATTTTTTCTTTATACCACTTTAGTGTCTAGTGGCTTGGTTAAGAGGAGTTTTTGTGTCAAAATATCAGGTGTCTTGTTAAAAAGAAAAGTGTAAATTTCATGGTATTGCAATAGATTTATTTAATGATATTAAGTAAAGGGTTGTTAGTTGAATGTGATTGTTCCTCAGGAATATTTTAAAAAAGCCCGAACTATTATATAGGCTTATGACGTTTATTAACCTCTACCACATTCAGAGTTGACTTTGGTGCAAAATTTCAGTATGTTTGCAGCTTTTTGTACTGTAGAATGTTAATGGGGGTAAGTATTTTTAATTTCAGTCTGGTTATATCACTGAGTGGCTTCAGTTTATTTCATTTGGTTCAACATAACATTTATATTAGTGAGCAAAACTGCTGTTAAAGTGGAGCTTTCAACCTTTTAGTATTTTAATCTTTTCTTAGTCTTAATATCATGAGCTCTGCATGTTGTAGTGGATTCAGAGACTATTTAGTTTGAAACCAGATAGAATTTGTAGTACAAGAAAAGGCAGAGAAATCATATGCAAACATGAGGCAGAGCTATATGCTACAGAGCATTGTCCTCATGATTTTGTATATTTGCAAAAAAATGAGCTGCAACTAAATCAAAACCAAATTAGTAAGACAAATGAGAAATGAGCCAATACAGCACAATGTCAGTTTGTTTTGGTTTCTGAGAAACATCAGATTTGCCTGGGACTGCGATAGAAAGTTAAGTAGCTCCACAGAACGCCTAGATAGCAGGATTATCACTGGTTTTGTTCAACCTCTTGCATTCTGTCCTTTAACAACCACTCACTCTGGACTCATACAAATTTTGTGGGTTTTGTCTCGTTTCAGGGTGGAATTTCAGAACAAATTCTACTCTGGTGGAGGATACAAGTTTACGCCTTTCTCTTTTAAGCACAGTTCTTTACATTTTAATAAAGATGATATGGCATAGTTTGGTTGCTGTCAGCAAAAATGTTTTTGGAATTGTCTGCAAATAATTATGTGATTGGATCTCCCCTACGAACGGTTACTTGTAGGACAAAGTGGTTTTCACTGAATGCCTTATAATGCAGCCAAATAATTCTGTAATATATACCTCCCATAAAAATACATAACAGAGCTGGAACATCTTGTATAGATTTAAAAACTGTACATTTTTCTTAATAAATTAATGTTATAAATTAATTTTTTATTCTTAAAAAATTGTTACTGCTTGTCCTAAAACTGGTGTAGGCTTTTTTTTTTGTTGATGCTGTTTACTTTTGTGAATGGTTACTTTTATCTAAACGACTTCACCATATTAAACATCGATTACTGATCCCATACTTAAACTACAGTCTCATGCACTTTGGGGTCAATCCAGTGATGCAGCAGGTGCAGTGTCCGTATTCAGTATCTGTTCCAGGAGGATTATGAAATGTAAGTTGCATAGCAGTGCAGCCTGTTCTTTTTGGCTTCATTTAGAATCGCACCAAAAACGTTAACTCTTTATTCTGAGTTCTGCCCAGACTTATTCCTTTAAACTTTCAGAAGACACAGTGCTATTTAGTGTTGTGGACAAAGGCAGGATTAGAAGTAGGGACAAGAGTTGTTTACAGGGAGATGAAAGAGCTAGTGAGGAGCTTCGTTGGTGTGGAGGGGCTTTGGAGAAGGCCTTGCAGTGCCTGGGTGAGGCATAATAAAATAAGGGTGAAGACTGAAATAAAATCATCAAAATGCCTGCTGAATGCTTTTATCCACAGCTCTTTTTTACAGTGTGGTCCTAGGCAACGTTTAGCTCCTAGGGATAGCTTGGATTGAGGGCAGTTCTTCATTCCCCCTGCCCATGTTTGTGTTTGGCTGTATGGGTGTACCTGCCAGGGTACTTGCCTGATGTTTGTATGGAGCAGAGGGGAAAAAGAGTTGTTTTGTATGATTTTTGTTGTACCAGTGTGAAAGGGGGGATGTTGTCATCATGCACAAGATTGCGTCGAGGTAGGATGAGAGGAAATGACCTCAAGTCGCACCGGGGGATGTTTAGGATGGCTGTTAGGAAAGAATTTTTTACTGGAATAGTGGTGAAACCCTGGCAGAGGCCGCTGGAATGGCAGTGACACACGGAATCAAGAGCCTATAACTTATAAGGTTATAAAGTAGGTATGTTTATTCAGCGCTGAGACGCACGGGAGAATTATTTCTTAAAAAAAACCATTTGTGCACATCATGGGAACTTGTCTTTATACGGTGAAGTGTTACATGCTCATAAAATTCCGAGAAACGCCTATACATATTTGTAACCTTTCCCCACTTCTTAGTATAATGTGTTTGAGAAGAGTCTTCTTCTGGGTTGTGCCTGTGCAGTGTCTTGTCAGGGATAAAGTCGATTGTCTTCCTTCAACATCACTCTGCGCCCATGTTCTCTGGATCCTTGCCATTTTTGTCAGTGTTGGTTTCTGCTTTTATCACAGTTCCAGATAACTTGTCTTCCTTATCAGAGATCATCTAGCAACAGACCCCCTTCCTCCATAAAGGCTTATAGAAATATGTTGCTTTAGCTAAACACCTGTCATCCTGTGAATTGCACTGGTGAGGCTGCACCTTGAATCCTGTGTTCGGTTCTGGGCCCCTCACCACAAGAAGGATGTTGAGGCTCTGGAGCGAGTCCAGAGAAGAGCAACGAAGCTGGTGAAGGGGCTGGAGAACAAGTCTTAAGAGAGAGCTGGGGTTGTTTAACCTGGAGAAGAGGAGGCTGAGGGGGAGACCTTATTGCTCTCTACAACTACCTGAAAGGAGGTTGTGGAGAGGAGAGAGCTGGGCTCTTCTCCCAAGGGACGGGGGACAGGACAAGAGGGAATGGCCTCAAGCTGCACCAGGGGAGGGTCAGACTGGACTTTAGGGAAAAGCGTTTCACGTAAAGGGTCATTGGGCACTGGCAGAGGCTGCCCAGGGAGGGGGTTGATTCACCTTCCCTGGAGGAGTTTAAGGGCCGGGTGGTCGAGGTGCTGAGGGACACGGGTTAGTGATTGATGCGAATGGTTGAACGCGATGATCCAGTGGGTCCTTTCCAACCTGCTGATTCAGTGATTCTCTACGTTAACTCTTCTGAGTTGGGCCCAGACTTGTTCCTTTAAACAGTTCTTCCCACCCGCTGTCAGTGGGCGGGGGCGGCGCTCGGTCCCACCCCGCGGCCGTTGCCGTGGCCACGCGCGGCCGCCATGGCGCGGAGGGTCGGGGAGCGGGCGCTGGCGGCGCTGGGGCAGGTGTCGGCGGCGCCGCTCAGGGGGCGGGAGGAGCGGGAGGAGCGGGCGGCGCGGAGCTTCCTGGAGCGCGAGGAGGGGGCAGCGGCGCTGCTGCTGCTGAGGGCCGGGAGCGGCCAGGAGCCCGCGGGTGAGGGGCACGAAGGGAACGCCCCGGACCATCCCATCCCCGCTTCCCCTCCTTCGAGCCTCCGGAGCCGCAGCCTCCTCCTTTCCCCCTTCCTTCCTTCCCCCCTTCCTTCCCCTCCTTCGAGCCTCCTGAGCCCCAGCTTCCTTCCCTCCATTCCTTCCCTCCTTTCCTTCCCCCCTTCCCTTCTTCCCTTCCCTCCCCATTTCCCCTCCTTCAAGCCTCCTGAGCCCCAGCTTGCTGCCTCCTTCCCTTCCTAGTTTCCCTCCTTTGAGCCTCCTGAGCTTCTTCCCTTCTTGTCCTCTCAGAAATTCAGAGCGTGGTTTGACTTGGAAGGGACCTTAAAGATCACCCAGTCCCAACCCCCCTGCCTTGGGGGGTCTTCCTGAACCCCTCCTCTCCCACCCATTCCCCTGACTCTCCGGTTGTGCCTTGGTGGGATTCATGCCGCTGCAGGGTGGTTTTATCCTGCTTTCCCCCCATCTCGTGTGTGCAGACCCAGGCGAAGCAGAGCAGCTTGGAGAGAAGCGGCAGGGAGAAGGTGCAGATAACCTGATTCCTGAGCAGCTGGCTGAAGCCGCCACCTCTGTGGCCTTGGAAGAAAGGAGGTGGTTTGGATGGACAAAGTGTCACCCCTTCAGGCGGCACTGCACGGGGCTGAGTGTGACTGGCTCACGAGGTGCTCTAAAGCAGATCTAGCAGCATCTGTAACAGCTGCTTTTCCTAGGAAAGCAGATCTGATTTTGTGGACGGGCAGTGTGGCTAATGTTTTATCAAGAGCTTCTGCCTCAGGATGCTCCTTTGAAAGAAACCTGTCCTTGTTTAGCTCATTTGTCCTTATCCAAACAGATGGAAAGAAAGAGACTGACTGGGATAAACAAAGCCAACCCTCAAACACAGATCTTCCATCCATTCTTTGTCAGCAGCGTCTCTTACTGGCTTTTATAATTTCAGATTTTGAGAGATTAATTGGATTAAAATAACTAGAATGAGTATGTTCCCTTTAGTAGGAATGAAGATGTCCTAAGAGTTACAGGCTCTCCTCTTTATTCTGATGTAGTTTGTTGAAGATAGAAGTGGTGATCCCGTTAAGAGTTAAGATTGCAGTACAGTGGTTGAAGTACTGGACCAGAGGGGCCTTTCTCAGAAAATTAGAAAAAAATAATGGAAAAGCAATAGAAAAGCAGTCAAAAGAGAGTGCTGATTCTCAATAGCTCAGAGATTCATTTTTCTGCTGCCAGTATCTCACAAGCTTCTGAAACAGCTCCTTGCAGAAGCAAAGAATCCTGGCCTGGTATTTTATAGCCATAGAAGAATTTTGTTCGTGTGATGCAAAAAATGTAAGACCGTGAGAGTTAGTGCTGAAACCTGGTGTGGATGTAAGTGGGCTAAAGGAATGATACGATTCAACTTCCCACTCTTCATAGAATTATAGAATAGTTTGGGTTGGAAGGGACCTTAAAAATCATCTAGTTCCAACCCCGCTGCCGTAGGCAGGGACACGGCCCACCAGCCCAGGCTGCCCAAGGCCCATCCAGCCTGGTCTTGAACACCTCCCGGGATGGAGCTGCCACAGCTTCCCTGGGCCAGGACCTCACCACCCTCAAGGTGAAGAAATTCTTCCTTATGTCTGGTCTGTACTTAGCTGTAGTAGTCTGTGTCATTTGTTATGCTGAGAATGGTTTGTTATAATGAATTAAATAAGAGAATATGGGAAACCAAAGAACTCTGGTGGTTCACTTCACATCTGTGATACTCGGAAGACTTTTCCTGATTTAGCTAAGCTGGGCAGTAGTGTGATCCTTGGCTGGCAGTACTTGGAGGCAGAATCCCCTTTTCCTTTCATTGGATATGTCTTTTAGCATGATAATAAGAAGCTTAGATGTGTTTTTGTAGGTTGAGGACCTGCATACATGTTAACAAGGCTTTGCTGGTATAATGCTGCTGTTCTCATACTGCACACGCACTCCCAATATGAACATAGCTTACTTTCCTTTTTCCCATCTGCAAAATTGAAATAGTTCTGAAGTACTGTGTTTGTCCTTCCCTTGACGTACCACTGTGTCCTGGAGCAAAGTCAGGTATATGCTTACACTTGCATGACTTGGGATGCAGGCTTGTCTTGCTTACACTTGCTTGTACAGTCAAAAAAGCTTTGAAAGCATACCGTGTCCATGTTTTCATACAGCACTGCAGCAACAGGAAACCGTAGTTAAATTCTAATTAACTTCTTCAAGAACCTATACTGCTTTGTCTATTGTTAAATATCATTTACTATAATTGTTGTTCGGTTTTTTTTTAAATTTTCTTTTCTCCCTGTGTAGATAATGGATGAAACTGTAGAAGAACCGACAATAAAAAAATCCTGTGAAGCCTCAAATCGTCTGTCAGACCTCCACCATATAAATGGTGTGCTGGAGAAGTGTCAGAAAAGCTTGAATGATTATTTGGATTCCAAGCGAAATGCTTTCCCAAGGTTTTTTTTTATATCTGATGAGGAGTTGCTTAGTATCCTTGGCAGCAATAACCCACTTTGTGTCCAGGAACACATGATAAAGGTACAATGTCTGGCTTTCCACAGTGCCTTGTGCTTTTAGGTGCTTTAAAAAGTTTTAAAAGATTATACTATCCATGCTGTTAAGGACAGACTTCTATATATTGTGTACAAAGAGCATCCTGGCAGCATCTTGAAGAAGCCTCTGAATAACCAAATCAAATCTGATTGATAGTCTCTCCCATCCAGTAGCAGTTACAGTAGAGGAATGTTCATGATACACCAGAATGTTAAAGAACCTTTTTGTTGCTCCTAATGAATCTTTATTTTCTAGAAAAAGACATCACTGTAATTTAGGCCAGATCATCTGCTTGTCTACGCTGCAGCTGAGCTGATGGGGTCTACATCAGTGTTTTTATGTGATTACTTGGAGTCAGATCCATTTATATTTATGGTCCCTGGAAGTTTTCTTTCAAGATTAACTGAGGGCTAGTTACACTTAAATCTTCGAAGCTTTGTTTCTAAAATGCCAGTGAGTTTCTTTGTTGTTGCCTTTCAGATGTATGATAACATAGCCTCGCTGAGGTTTCAGGATGGTGATAATGGTGTGAAAATCACAACAGCCATGATTTCAGCTGAGGACGAGGTGATGGAGTTTTGGCAGGCTGTGACTGCAGAAGGCAGAGTGGAGAATTGGATGACAGCAGTGCTAGCAGAAATGAGACAAACAGACAGACTCCTTACTAAGGAAGCTATTTTCCGATACCGTGAAGACCGAAGCAGGTGAAACAACTCGTGTCAAGTATAACACAAACAACTTGTATGTTATTATGAGCCTGTAGCAATACAGAAAAATAAAGACTGAGTTTTTTTTAATGCTTAGACAATTTAGCCTGTATTGCTCTACGTGAAGATATAAGAATACATACATGTGGAGTATTTTAACTGCCCAGAAAAAATTATGTTATGTAGTGTATCTAATTTCCTGCATCTTGATTTTTTTATCTTAGTAGTGTTGTGTGCACAATATGTTTTTCTCGCTATGACAGTCTTTACACATGGAAGAGGCAGCTTTTCTATCAGAGTATTTCCTATGCTTTTGAAATATTGCAGCACACCTTGATGGAATTCTGTACAGCTCTGCAAAGTTTGGACCATTTGGTAGCTGTTGCAGAAATAGAAGGAACTTTCTTCTCTTTCTTTTTTTCTCGCCTGATCAGTTACTCGAACTCCCTCTGTGTGTGTGTGTTTCCCGTAGGGTTGATTGGATGTTGCTCTACCAAGGCATGATGGTGCTGGCTGCTAATCAGGTGTGGTGGACTTGGGAGGTAGAGGATGTCTTTCGGAAAGTGAAGAAGGGAGAAAAACAGGCCGTGAAACTTTATGCTAAAAAAATGCATAAACAAATTGATGACTTGGTTACCCGTATTACAATGCCTTTGAGCAAAAATGACAGGAAAAAATACAACACTGTACTCGTTATTGATGTCCATGCCAGAGACATCGTTGATACGTTTGTAAGAGACAGGTAAACACCACCCCCAAAATACCAAATGCATAAGTGGTCCTTGCATCCTTTTACCCTATGTGAGCAAATCTCTCTTGTGTAGCATTCTGCAGGCTCAGGAGTTTGAATGGGAAAGCCAGCTGTGTTTTTACTGGGACTGAGAGCCAGACGACCTGAGCGTGCGGCAGTGCACAGGCACATTTTCCTATGGTTATGAGTATATGGGTTTGAACGGACGTCTTGTGATCACCCCGCTTACAGATCGTATTTATCTTACACTCACACAGGTATCTGTTCAAGGAGACTTTTTAGTTACAAGCTGTTGTAAAATACACTTCTAGACAATCATGTAATTGTTTTATTGCCATGTCCTGTTATCTCCTAGATGCCAACCTGAACACTAATGTCTGAAATCAGTTGTGACATCCTTCTAACCTGATTGCCTTTAAGACAATGTAGAATACATTCACAGATAAAATTTAAGGCTTTCTGTACCCTAGTGCTCATTTGTGATTTTGCTACCAAACTCATATAAATATACTCCAAACTTTGCTTTGCTTTTTGGTCTGTCTCCAAAGGCTTTATCAATGTATTTGGGAGGAGCACCAGCAGGACCAGCAGGTACAGGGGAAACGGAAACAACCAAGGATCTGGCCAAAGCACTGGGCTTGTTGTGTGTAGTGACAAACTGTGAAGAAGGAATGGATTTCAAAGTAAGAGTTAAAAAATTTGTCTTCTCTGATGATGTGCCAGTTATTATTTTTCAGTGCTCAGGTCAAGGAAATGTCTGAACTTATGAAGCCGTGCCTCCCTTAGAGATACTGTGCTGACTGATAATGAAATGTAGTAAAAGAATGTCTATTTCAAATACATTCTTGAAGAAATTTCACATGCTTTCAGGCAGGGGAGCAATGATTAGATGAGAGGTGTTTAAGCTCATCATAAGCACTCTGCATTTAGCAAGTACTTATTGCAAGACCTTATGACAGATTGCTAGCTTCTGTATGTGTAAATATCCCAAGGCTTTACCCAAGCATTAAGAATTTCAGCATACTCTAAAATTTGCTGATGCTAAATGTTTTATATATTCATTGCTGATATGTTTTTCTTGTTCTTGTTAGGCAGTTGGTAAAATTTTCTCTGGTCTCACCCAATGTGGAGCATGGGGATGCTTTGATGACTTTAATCGTATTGATGCATCTGTGCTTTCAGTAATTTCTTCTCAGATTCAGACCATTTGAAATGCTTTAATGAATCAGTTGAAGACATTTCAGGTAAACATTAAAAAAAAAAGAGTACTTGTGAAGGCTGGTGTTGGTTTTGAGGCCAAGATTCTTAGTTAGACGCTATCATTAAATCAAACGGCTGCTTCTTGTGTAATTCATTTGTGCTGAACATTTCAAACTCCAGAATGTGTGCTCTCAGTTTGGAGATCTTAAATCCTTGCTGATTTCCTAATCCCTTTCTAGATTCTTCCTTTGGGAAGAGGGGTGAAAGTGAGCTAAATAGAATAATAATAAGTAAATGGGATAATAGTACTGTAGTAATTAGGGAGAGGAGTAACTTAACTTAATGTGGATTGTGAGGCTTTATTTACTGATATTTATTGGAATTCAAAACCCTCAGACAGAAAATTTAATTGGGAAGTGTGAAATGTCTTGCTGTTCATTTGTAAGATCCAAGCAGTGGGATGAGTGTATCTGGAGGACTATCTAAAGCTGAGTACTTTCCATATTGTCCTAAGTGGGTGCCCCCTTATTGCTGGTTTTGTCTTTGAGCAAATAGTACTATTTATTTCAACTCCAAATATACATTGCTCTAATGTTTTCTTATGCCTTTAGTTTGAGGGACAGGAAACTACCCTTGATAGCCGAATGGGCATTTTTATTACGATGAATCCTGGTTATGCTGACCGTACTGAGCTCCCTGAGCCTGTAAAAGCTTTGTTCAGGCCTGTGGTTGTTATTGTACCAGATCTCCAGCAAATTTGTGAAATCATGGTCTTTTCTGAAGGGTTCCTTATGGCAAAGGTAAGAAAACTTTATTGCTACCCATATCCATGTGTGCATGACCAGTGTTTGGTTGTGACTTACACATCTGTGATTCACTAATTTAAATCTTAAACAGGTGCTTGCTAAAAAGATGACAGTGCTATACAAGCTGGCAAGAGAACAACTTTCTAAACAGCATCATTACGATTTTGGACTGCGGGCCCTTACGTCAGTGTTGGTGATGGCTGGAGAACTGAAAAGAGGATCAGCAGACCTCAGTGAGGTAGATTTGCTACTTAATTATCCAGGGCAGATCCTCTTTCTCTTTAGGAAGAGGATATGTTTACTCATCTGCTGTGGTTTGTCTGCATTGGAATTACGAGCGTTGGTTTTATTTTTCTTACTGTTTCACTTTGTTCTTACTGAGTTTCATCATGCCCTCTGCCAGCAAGTTACTATCAGAACTCAAGTCAGACTTGGGAAATCTATAGAAAATGAGGTATTTTACTTCTTGTTAAGTCCAGGATACAAATAGACAGGTGGAAGTCTCTGGATGATTACAAAAATCTGAGTTTTGAACAGTCAGTCAGCTGTTATTTGTGTGGCTCAAGTAGTACAGTATAATTATGAATTAAAGTTTTTCAATACTGCATTGCTTTTTATGGCTTTCTTTTACACTTGTTCTTTATTTCTATATGTACAATTGTGATACCCAGTTTTCTAGGGAAATTCGCATTCGAATTTCTTCTTAAAAACTTGGAGATGACTGAAGGGAACTCTCCTATAAAGCTATGTACAGATGCACATTGCAGGTTAGCAGGAAATTGGGTTCTAAGTGATGCTCTCAAAAGGACCAAAGAACTTGGGTATGTTCGTTAAACAGTTGGTTATTTTAACATCAATTCAGAGAAGCTGTGGTATGGGCTACTGCAGCCATTTGCCATTTGGTCAATGTGGTAGAAAAAGGCAGTGCATTATTCTTAGCTATTTGTTTCCACTAGTAACTTATGTCAAGAAAACATTCTCAAAGCTGATCTATAGCAGTGAGGCAACGGTTATCAGCTTTTGTAAAGGCAGCCTGATTTTCTGATAACAAATCTAATTGCTAAGCCTCCAGCACAGGGCTAACTGAGTTCCCAGCTTTTCTAACTTCTGTTTGTTTCTGAAAAGTGAAGAACCAAGAAATCAGTTTACCTGGTTTCCAAAAGGTTAAGAGCGAGATTGCTTCGATTCTTGTTTTTTATATTTAGATTAAAAACTGAAGTCCACAGGGAGCAGAACTAAGACAACTTAGTTGCTTGCACATGATGAATGCAGATCCTGCTGAAAACCCAGTCCACACAACAGTGTCACATTTCTTCATGTGGCTGTACCCTGTCTTTGGTAGAAGTGATTCCTGCAAGAAGAATCATACCTGGTCAGCCAGGTATTGATAGGAAGCTCTGCTGTCAAGAATTGGCTTTCTAGGTTTTCTGTATGCTGAATTATTGTCATTTTTGTTCCTCAGCAAGAGAGAACTGAATTAAATCGTCTCTTTGAAAAATATGTGCCCTACCTTATTGATATGATTGTAGAGGGAGTTGTGGACGGCAAATAGGGAGAAAGGCTGAAGACCATTGTTCCTCAAACAGATTTAAATATGGTAAGGAATAGAGAAAAAAGATGAAAAGATTTATCTAAAAGGAAAAATATAATAATGGTGATTAAAAGCCTCCCAAGGAAACCACAGGAGCAGAGTCCATGCTGAAATGTCCCTTTGCCAGTGATGAGCACGAAAAGTAAAAAGGAACAGTCAGTTCATTACAGTGCTGTCATTGATACTCATATCAGTAGATACACCAAAGATTGGCAAACACTCAAACAGCTGAAAGCACACTAGGAGTTTTCATGTGTCCATGGCAAGTCTATTTACAGGTTTGTCTTGTTTCACAACAGGTGGTGCAAATGACTGTGATGCTGGATGCTCTAGTTGTGGTACTGATGATCCTGATGTTTTGGAGTGTTTTTTCTTGGAAGCTTTGTATTGCTCCTTAGGTGCTGCTCTTCTTGATTCTGGGAGAATGAAATTTGATGAAAATGTTAAACATATTTCCTGTATGTCTACTGTTCATGATGACAACACCCTGGCTAAGCCAGGGGAGCTGCCAGGTAGGATCTTGTCATAATTTAGCCTGAATCCCATTGATTATATTAGAAAAGTGTTAGTTTCAGTGAAGGCAGAATATTGTTCTTTCTTCCAGCTAGCTATCCTTGCTGCAAAATATGCTCTCTGAAGGACTATCACTGAAAACCACACAGAGATACTAATGTTAGTTAATTCTCAGCTACTGGTCTGTCCTCATGGAAGAGCACTTTTCTATGCCAAGCTCAAGAGTTAAACAGTGAAAGGAAAAATAAAATGTGGAAGGAAAGCCAGTGGAATCTGCTTAAAAAGCAAGTATGATCCAACTGCTGGGCTAGGAGAATTTTGGTTGATGTCTTACAGGGTTAAATGACAAGCAAACAGAGTACAGTGTTGCCCAGCTTGGTCCAGACTCTTACCCTTCACTTTCATCTCAATTAGATTATTTTCTTATGAAATATTTCAGTCTCCTAGAAAACCTCCAGTTGCTTAATCTTTTGCAGGTCAGCTGCCAACTTTGTATGACTATCATTTTTGTGGATTAAAAAAAAAGTGGGTACCTTGGATGAAACTTGTTCCTGAATACATTCATAAGCCTGAAGTTAAATTTCTTGACATTCTAGGTGAGCGCAAGATAAAATTTAGTGGTAATGTGCCACCACTGAGTGCGTGGCAGTTAACATGAGACATCCTCTTTCTGTACCGAAGGTTGTCTTGTTCAGTTTCTTTTGATAGCACAAATCAATTTCTTTAATGTTCTTGTCATAATAGTTTAACAGGAGTAGAGTGGATATTTACTGCACCATGTGGTAAAGAAATGAGGAAAGGATGAAAAGCTTAGTACAGTTTATTAGGAACTAACAAGGCCTTTTACAAGCCAGAACAGCGGAAGATTCACAGCCTGTTCTACCAGAAACTCTAGGAAAAATGTCAACTCCATAGTTCAAGTCCTTGGTGTATAAAAATCCTTAGGGCCATTATTGGTTGTTACTTCAAGCGCTGTATAATTGTGATAAGTGCTTTTCATAGTCAAGGACAAATGAATGCAGGTTACTTTATAGTCATACTTCAGCAAGCACAGATTAACTTCACTGACACAAGGGATGATTATATGATCTCTAGAGTTGCTCCTAATGGCAGGCTATTCACATACAACAGAAGTCATCTATGTAGAGTTCTGGGAAAATGCTTATGATCCAAATAAATCCCGATTATGTCCTTGGAATAGGGATTAAACAGAGCTTAACCAGTCCATGACCCTCCTATATAGAAGAGAATTATTTTTTTAATATATCTACAGGAGAAAAGTTCCCAGTATTAAAAACTGAAAAGAGATGATTGATTAAAATTTTGTTTCATCATTGTTAGTGAGTTGATATTTTGGTTTATGTATTTGTGCAACTGCATACTAATACCCTGAGAATGTGATCTAATGCTATTCTATAAATATAATTCCTCCAGCTGTGCTGCAATTTAATTTAACCTGCTATCATATTTCTGACCTTTTTCAGTGCCTACAGTGGATACAACACGCACTACTTGGTTACTAGAACAGATGGTAAAAATAAAACACCCAGTTATTCCTGTAGGTGAATTGGGTACATCTAAAACAGCAACTACACAGAACCTCCTAAGCAATCTGGACAAAGACCTTAATGTCTGTATGAGGTATTTTGCCTTGTTTGTAAAAGATGCTTTTTTGTTCTTTGTCCTTGTGTAAATTTGTGTTGTGAATTTGAGTCTGTGAGTAGCACTATTGACTTTGTTAACGTGACTGCAAAATTGGAACCAAAGTGTGTGAATGATTTGAGAATCTGTCAGGATCAAAGATGTTTTGTTCTGTTCTACCATTTACAGATTTAGTTTTATAAAGTAGTGTTAACAAAATGCTAAGAATGAAGTTTCCTGTATGCCTGACAATCTAAGAAAGAGAGCATATGAATACTCTAGTTTAAAAAAAAGTAAAAAAAGAAACCATGAAAATCCATTCCTATTCATTTTCTCCCCTCTGCAGCTGCTTCTAGTAATTAACTTCTCTTCTCGTACTACATCAATGGACATTCAGAGAAATCTAGAGACAAATGTGGAGAAAAGACACTTATGGCCCCCCTATGGGAAAACGTCTCATTATTTCCATGGATGATCTGAATATGCCAAGGGTAAGCTGTCAGTAGTTTGCCAATAGTATGGAAACATTTGAGGTGGCACTGACAGTCCCTTCAGACACGGCTCCAAAGAATCACAAGTCAAGGAGATTCATGGCAACTGCATAACTGGATTTCAGCTTAGGATCTTCAGAAGAGTTGAACTTGTGTGCAATAGGGGGCAATTCTGTTTGTTGCAATATTTCTCCTAAATGTAAGAGAAGTGCAGTTGGATCATTTCTTTATGCCATTAAAGGATGTCTCTGTGGCCTGATACAGGCTGCAGGTATTGTAGAAACCAACCCTTTTTCTTTACAAATGGGGCAAAAGAGCATCTGTGCATTTATTTTATTTCAGAGAAGAGACACTTTTCCCATAGGAGACGTTGGAATGAATGTTCACGATCAGTGATAAAGCTTTGCAAAGTGTCACTTACTCCTTGTAATGTTGTCTGGAGCATGGAGCACAATATTTCCATGTTTATAACAGCAATAGGCATGCTGATGTACTGTGCTCTAAATATTTTTACTCTCCTGTGTTACAAAGGTTGATGAGTATGGCACACAGCAACCCATTGCCCTGTTGAAGCTGCTGCTAGAAAAAGGTTTCTTGTATGACTGTGGTAAGAAGATGAACTGTAAACTTCTTCAAGACCTGGGGTTTATTGCTGCCAATGGAAAAGCTGGAGGAGGTCGGAATGAAGTTGACCCTCGGTTCATCTCACTCTTCAGTGTATTTAACATACCTTTTCCTTCTGAGCAGTCACTGAATTTGATCTACACCTCCATCCTCAAAGGCCACACTGCGGTAATTTCACTGTTTTTCAAGTATTGCTCAACAGGTTTATTGTTTTTAAATAGACGTTTATTTGTGTGTTACCACAAGACCTGAAATATTCTGTTATCATGCTTTGTTATATTTAGAACCTCATGCAGACCTTTCCTTTCCTCATCTCTTTCTCAATGGCTTTCCACTCTTTTGATAAATTCTTGAGTAATATGTAAACATTTGAGTCAGGAGATAATTTATAAACCTGGTGCTTTTCATAGGTGGAAACCTGTGAGTGATTTGATTATGGGTCCTGTAACTAAATACAGAAAGGTCAGCAAACTCTAACTTGAATGGCAATGAAAAATTTCATGTGATGCAGTTGCCTGCGTTACTAGCAGGAAACATACTACATTATGTGAGAAAATAGCAGTTTATTTTTTCTGCTATAGAAGTGCTGTGGAAATTCCAGTCATGGATTTTGATGTTCTTTTGAGCACTGTGCACACTCAGAAATGAAGGTAGGGCCTGGCTGAAACATTTAACTGCAGAATGTTCATACTACAGGGGAATATGAATTTCTGAAAATGTTTGTCCTCAGTTATTAGAAATATACCAGAAGTCTTAAAAGCTGGAAAGCAGAATTTGTTTGATAGTATTGAGTTCTCTCTGGGCAGTAATTAAAACACCTGTTGTTTCTTGTGTTTCTAGATATTTAATGAGTCGGTGTCAACCATCTATGACAAACTCACTGTGTGTAGTTTGGAGCTTTATAAAATGATTATTTGTGATCTACCCCCTACTCCTTCCAAATTTCATTACATTTTTAACCTGCGGGATCTTTCCAGGGTCTATAATGGACTTATTCTTACAACTCCAGAGAGGTAAGAATAGAAAAATTTTCTTTAGTGGTCCTACACCTACATATGTTGGATGAATCTGGGTGAAGGTGAGGTAATTTGCTACATGAGATCAGTCACCTTTTGTCACTTTTCATTAAGCCTTTGCCACAACGAGAAAATGTTCAGAAACATCCTAAATTGTGATCTTACTCTTGATGACAAACATTGATGTATTAGTCTTCCTTAAATAAGATAGCCAGAGGAAAAAAATGCAAGCAAAGTAGTTACTATGAAAAGAACAAACCCCAAAAGAGGGAAAAAAGTCAATCCAGAATTCGGTCAGTGTTATTACCTCTATGGCCTTAGGAAATCATGTTGGCTCATTTGGTGCAGTCTGATATTTTGATGTTAATTCAGATTTCAAACAGTGACCCAGATGGTGAGAGTTTGGAGAAATGAGTGCCTGAGGGTTTTCCATGACAGGCTGATTAATGAAGCAGACAAAGCATTGGTGAGTAATTTTTTTTTCAATTTTTAGTAGTCACTGACTATTCCTATGGCAAATAATTTGCGACAGCAACTGCTGTATTGGGGTCATGCAGATAGTCTGCAGACTTGTCTAACCATGGTGTTGCTCCATTAATTTAAAACATAGCTCATTGAATTTTCTTTTCTGAAATAAAGTGACTACGACAGACTAAGGAGCAGATCTGCTGAGGATAAGTGTCAGTCAGTTTGCCTATCCAGGAACATTGGTTAGAGTGGCACAGGTGACGAAGTGTGAGAACAATGCAGGGACAAACTCAGGAAATCACTCAGATGATCAGTGTTTTCCTTTAGGAAGGATTCTATCAGAATTTGACTATACAATCAAGGAGGAGAAAGATGGGTTAGGTCCAAGTCTTCAAAGAATAGATTCAGTTTTGGCTGCTATGCAGTCTAGAGAATGCTCCAAAATATAACTTAAGACACAAGAGAGAATGATCCCATTGTTGTGCCTTGAGAATTAGGGGAGGAACTTGGGTAAAGTTTACTTATATATAAGCAGCTTCTGAAGCAACTTGCTTAGATTAAAAGACCTATGTTAAGATGACTTCAGATTTTTCTGCTTATGTCTTTCTCCTGTAACAAACTAAGATGTATTTCTAGCTCCATTTTCACAACTCAGAATAATTGTATCACAGGGTTTCTGTATTTGTACATTCATTCTGACTTACAAAATTTGTGAGAAATCTTGGTGATGAGCCATGTATGAATGCTGATAAGGTTTATTAATACGATATTTACACTAAAATATGCAAATATGTTTTTTAACAGACTTATCCTTTTCTATCTTAAACTTCTGCAGTCCATTGGTGTGAATACTTCTTGAAGTGCCTGTTAGGTCATTTTAAATCATACACAGAACACAGGAGGAGGCTGTGGTCTTTGCCTTTTGTAGTGACATAAGTATCCCCTTGAAATCAGCCGGTATTTGAGCAGGAGTCTGCATTAGCATCCTTTCAAGTGTTCCTTGATTCAGAATCATCTGCCTTGTTGTGTTGCCTGACTCATTTCATATCATTAAAGGTACAAGGTCATATAAAAAAACTGATCGAAGAGAATTTCAAAGATGACTTGGAGCAAGCCATGAGGGATCCTATTCTTTTTGGAGATTTCAGAACAGCTCTGAATGAAGGAGAACCTCGTATTTATGAAGATATCCAAGACTATGATGCAGCAAGTGCCCTCTTTCAGGTAATGTTCCTCAGCTTGGAACCGTGTCTGATTCTCTTTGTGCCTGAGGAATGGGCAGGAGTCTGCCCCAGATGGTAGGGAATCTGTTCTCTTTCAATGTGCACCCAGAATTTTGTGGGCATTGCTACACATTTGGTGTCTGGAGTATTGAAAATTGAGGATCAGCTGCAGAGTAGGCAGCGTTTTCTAGTAGTTTATTTTCCCCGAGGAAGTAGAAAGGAATAATGCTGTTAAATGGGTTGTTATTGTATTAGTGTTACTAATTGCTTTATTAGCCTCCTAGTAACTTTCTGTCTAACTTTCTCTGCAGGAGATTTTGGAAGAATAAAATGAATTGAATATTAAAATGAATTTGGTTCTTTTTGATGATGCTTTGGAGCACTTAATCCACGCCCATCGCATCATACGGATGGATCGTGGGCATGCCCTGCTCATCGGAGTGGGAGGCTCGGGAAAAGTCTCTAACAAGACTGGCTGCTTATACGGCTGGATGTGAGGTAAGTGACCCTGTATCTTTGCAGGGAGAGAAGACAAGGAAAGCAATATTGTAATACTGTGATCAGGATTAAATCGGCAGGGGGCAGGAAGTCAGATCAGTCAGGATAAGATCAGGCTGGCATCTCTTCCCTGTGGAGAGGAAAATAGAGTGAAGTGGTTGCCAAGATGATGACTGTGAGTAACCTGGGCAGGAAGCTGTAAGTGCCTGAATCTGAGCTTTGGCACTGGGGACAGAAAACAAGGACAGGTTTAGCGATGAACAACACGTACACCTTAACTACTGCTTTTGTTACTTCTCTGTATTATAGCAGCACTCGAGTGCTGCTGAAGAACCTTATAATTGGTACTGTAATATTTCAGATAGGGAATGTTCCTCTGTCAGTGGTACTTTCAGTAACTTACAGAGGTTTGGAAGGAAAGAACAACACAAAGAAGATGTGCATGAAGCAATTTTGAAAATGCAGTCCTAATGGGTTGTTCAAACAGAGAGCTGGGCTTGTTTAGCCTGAAGAAGAGGAGGCTGAGGGGAGACCTCATTGCTCTCTACAACTACCTGAAAGGAGGTTGTGGAGAGGAGAGTGCTGGGCTATTCTCCCAAGTGACAGGGGACAGGACAAGAGGGAATGGCCTCAAGCTCCACCAGGGGAGGTTCAGGCTTGACATCAGGAAAAAAATTTTCATGGAAAGGGTCATTGGGCACTGGCAGAGGCTGCCCAGGGGGGTGGTTGATTCACCTTCCCTGGAGGTGTTTAAAGGACGGGTGGATGAGGTGCTGAGGGGCATAGTTTAGTGATTGATAGGAACGGTTGGACTCGATGATTTGGTGGATCTTTTCCAACCTAGCAATTCTGTGATTCTGTGAAATGTAATTTTTAGAAAGAATGCACTGCATAAGTTTTTTGATACTTACATGTGTACTGATGATGGGGTCAAACGAAAAACCTTGATCAGTCTAATTGATATTCAGAGTTACTGTCACGTCTTGGGCCCATCTGTATCTTCTCAGTGTATGTTTGCATTCTTAGGTATTTGAGATCATCTTGAGTAGAGGATATGGAGAAAATAATTTCGGAGAAGATCTGAAAAAATTGTACCAGAAGCTGGGTATGGAAAACAAGTTAATGATTTTCTTGTTTACAGATGCCCTCTCTTCTTGTAGAAGAGAGTTTCCTGGAGCTCATCAACAACATGTTAACTTCAGGTGGCAAAGACAGCCTCAGTTACCCCTGATCAGTACCTACTTGTGACTCGTAGTCTCAAATTTAACCGTGATCCAGCTATCACAGTTTCACCCTGTGTCCTCTGCTGCTTTAGTTAGTTACACCTTTCAGTACTACTGGAAATGGTCTTGGCCTTAATAATGGCTCTTTTTTGCATCTCCTTACCGTCATTTGTATGTGCTTGGGAAGTCTGTAGAGTTAATTCACTGATTGTGATGTTGCTGAGTCTCAGATTTCTTCCAAGAGTGAGATGTAACTTCAGCTGTATCTGGCAACAAACTCATCTTTTGTCCTCCTGGCTTTTGAATAGTATTCACCCAGACTGCACCTACTGCTTATATATACACAACCTAAACTGTAGTTTAGTATTTTTTAGTGTATGGAGAGGCTGAAAATGAGCGGCAGCTGGCACTGTGTGACCATCCTCTCTATGGAAGTCCCTGCACAGCCTGATTTGAAAAAAAAGATTTGTTGAATCTTTTCTTGGTTTAGTTTCCCCTGTTCCTGTTCTGCTCATGTCTGTCATTAAGTAACTTAGAACGTGACTAAGAGGTTGAAAATGTGAACTGATGGCTTGTAGATGATAGCGAAGATTTTCTTTGCAGAATTAAAAACTCTTTATGTTCTTGTGACTTTTTGTGCACGTTTCTGAAGCCCAAACAAAAGGGAAGTCATTACTCCTCTAAATCCCCTTGCATCATCCTAAGTGCTATCTCCGTTTTCCATGGGGGCTGGGGAGGAGAAACATACAGAGAAGAATAGGTTCATTCAAAACTACCAAGATTCATTTTTGCAGAACTAAGTCTAAAATTTGTGACTCTGGATTCCCATCTGCCCTATCCCCAGCCATATGGTTTTCTCTTACTGGTTGTTCTCACTAGCATTCCTCTGTCCTTATGTTACAGGAATGGTGCCAGCCCTTTTCCCAGATGATGAAAAAGATGCCATACTCAGCCAGATTGGAGATGAAGCTACTAAAGCTGGCACGAGTCCAGCTAAAGAGAGTATCTGGCGATATTTTGTAAACAAATGTGCAAGCAACCTTCACATTGTCCTGGGGATGTCCCCAGTTGGGGACAGTCTGAGAACATGGTGCAGAAATTTCCCAGGTATCAGTTGTCCACACTGCTTAGTCCCTTCCTGGTGAAATATGGGCTTGCAGGCTCAGAGATGTCTCTCAGCTAAAGCTAAGCAGTGCGGCTCTCATGATTAAGGATTTTCAGTGTGTGATTTTTTTCCAGTTAATTACCATATATCACTGGGTATTATTGATAAGCATTTATCAGATCAGTTCATTTTCCAGCTGAATGGCTAGAAATCAATTGATCATTCTCAATGAACTGGAAATATCAGCTTGTGTCTGCAGCCTCTCTTCTGTAGTCACAGAAGAATGTATGTTATTAAATTATTATGAAATTAGGATGGTGATAAATGAAATACTTTTGGATCTGAAGCCAAAAAAAGGGCATGGTGAGAGGGACACCCACTGAGAGAAAGAATACCTGCGCCTGGTGGCTGCTGAGCTACTGCAGATGGCTGAAAGGAGTCCTGGGAGACTGAAGAGACAGGTGAAAGAGCGGTACAGGTGAGAATCCTAACGAAAGGCATTAAAATACCTCATTGCAGCCAAAAGACTAGTACAGAGGGATTGGCAAGACATGAGTGCAAAGCTGATTACTGTCAAAATGGAAATACTGACTTTGTGGTAAATATTGTTGCTAAACTAGTCAAATCACACAGAATAACCAGGTTGGAAGAGACCCATTGAATCGTCGAGTCCAACCATTCCCACCATTCCCTAAATCATTTTCCCAAGTACCTCACCCACCCTAACCTTAAACACCTCCAGGGACAGTGACTCAACCACCTCCCTTGGCAGACCGTTCCAATGCCTAACCACCCTCTCCGTGAAGAATTTTTTTCTAATCTCAAGCCTAAATCTCCCCTGGTGGAGCTTGAGGCCATTCCCTCTCGTCCTGTCACTTGGGAGAAGAGGCCAGCACCCTCCTCTCCACAACCTCCCTTCAGGTACTTGTAGAGAGTAATAAGGTCTCCCCTCAGCCTCCTCTTCTCCAGGCTGAACAACCCCAGCTCTCCCAGTCGCTCCTCATAAGATTTGTTCTCCAGCCCCTTCACCAGCTTCGTTGCTCTTCTCTGGACTCGCTCCAGAGCCACAACATCCTTCTTGTGGTGCAGGGCCCAGAACTGAACACAGGATTCAAGGAGCGGTCTCACCAGTGCCGAGTACAGAGGGAGAATAACCTCCCTGGACCTGCTGGTCACGCCGTTCCTGATACAAGCCAAGATGCCATTGGCCTTCTTGGCCACCTGGGCCCCTGCTGGCTCATGTTCAGTCGGTTGTCAACCAGCACCCCCAGGTCCTTCTCCTCCTGGCAGCTTTCCAGCCAGGTTTCTCCTAGTTTGTACCTCTGCTTAGGGTTGTTGTGCCCCAAGTGCAGGACCCGGCATTTGGCCTTGTTAAACCTCATACCGTTGGTCTCAGCCCAGCAGTCCAGCCTGTAATAATCCTGCAGATTCTTGATGCAAATGAAGTTAAGCTTCGGAATGCCTAGCAGATTAGGGTCTAGTTTTACAAAGGCATTTTTCAGATAACACCATTCTTTTATTTTAAGGTCTGGTCAACAACACTGGCATTGACTGGTTCTTGCCCTGGCCCCCCCCAGCCTTGTATGCAGTTGCAAAATCCTTTGTTGGTATGTAAAATGCCAGTATTTTAACCTATTAATCCTAGGGAAGCCTAAGAAATATATTCTTTACTTTTCGGTTATTGTAGATTTCATAATTTGATTCTGAGTCTAAATGGGTGATGCAGAATTCTACTAAAAAACGAGTGGAAGTTTCTTACTCAAATACACTAAAAAACTTGCTAAATTCAAGCTCTCGCCTCTGCAGACCATGTGGCTTGCCTGCCAGGAGGCCTAGGTTCTCTTTTGACTCTGTCTTGGTTTTGCTTTTCATCCTGCAAAAACATTTTTGTACCTGGCTTAGATGTGCACAAGAAAGATAGTAATTGTAAAGCTCTTAAGAAAAACAAACCTAAGACCTTATAAATCTTTACATCTTCTGCCCGATTATAGGAAATAGCCCATGCATCCCATCAGGGCACTCCAAGTCAGTGATTGAACACATGGTCATGGTGCATGAATCTGTAGGTGATTTCAGCAACAGGTTTCTGCAGAAATTGAGGTGTAGCAACTCTGTCACACCAAAGAATTACCTTGATTTTATCAACACTTATTCAAAATTGCTGGAGGAGAAAAATGAGTTCATTTTAGGTAAGGCTGTGTATGTGTTTTCTACTTTTTAATAAATGAATTAAATATTTTAAAAGAAAAAAAATGTGGTGAGAATCCCACATATTGCACTCACCTTATGCACACATTATGCAAAGATAATTTTATCAGTACTAATCTCAAATACTGTGCTGGTGTTGGGTTTTGCCATTGGACAAAGACGCTGGCCACATGTGAACAGTCAGACTGTCAAACCATGGGCTCTCCTCACGTTCTTTTGTGCATGAACCTGTGCCAGAATCTTCAAACCAGAAACTCTACTTTGTGGGGAAGAATCTGATTACGTCTAATACTGGCTCAAGATTTGACATTCTTCCTCATGCAGCAATTCTAATTCAAGCTTCATTGGGCACTGAAGAACGTGAAGAGGATAAAATATAAACAGTGTAATATGGAAAGCAAGTTGTGGCACAGGGTCGCTATGTGGCAGCTCGTGTGACATTAACACCATCTTAGGTGGGAGGCTTAGGAAAGGAAAGAATCTCTCAGAGTCGTTTTCTTTTCGGAATCAAGGCTGCCTTGCTGCAAAGTGCACCTATAAGCACGTTTACCTTCTGTGAGACTGTCTGTTGCAGTGTGATAATAAACAATCAATGAATTGCTAACATTTGTCCCTTTTTTCCTACCTAGCACAATGTAAACGGTTGGATGGGGGCTTAGTTAAACTGAAGGAAGCCAGTATACAGCTGGTTGAGCTGAACAAGGAACTTGCTGAGCAAAAGATTGTGTTAGCAGAAAAATCAGCTGCTTGTGAGGCTTTGTTAAAAGAGATTGCAAGAAACACAGAAGTAGGTAGGTAGCTCACAACTACTGAAGTGTCCCACAGGCTAAGCAAGGCTCATGTATTCTGTGTTGTGTTGGGTCAGAAGATGCTCCAATAGCGCCTGCTGCTTCTAGAGGTAGCCCGCTTGTTCTACGTTTGCTGATTTAATGTCATGCCAGGAGAGTAGGTCCCCTATCTTGCCCAGATTGCCTTCTTTGCTTTATAGTTGGCCTACAGTACTTTATACAACTCACTACTATGTTCATCTTCCCTTCCCAAGTTGTAGGACATAACGTGGGAAAAAGGCCTTAGCTAGAAAGGGACCTTCTGATTCAGAAAATTACTGTTAGAGGAAAACAGAGGGAAACGTGGGAGGAAAAGAGTTTATGTGCTGTTGTGTGGAACAATAACAGTGTTCCTAACATGGGGATGGAACTGTAACTGTTGGCAAGCTAACCACACAGAAGTACTAAGTCAATGGTAATTTCTGGTTTTCAGCCAAGAGCAAAGCTCTTGTGTTCTGTATGGAAATATAAATAATCCATTTGTGGTCCTGCCTTTACAATTCCTAGCTGAGGAGAAATAAAAACTGGCTGAAGAAAAAGCTGTGGAGATAGAGGAGCAGAGTAAGATTATTGCTATGGAGAAGGAGGCTGCTGAGACAGCTTTGGCTATTCTAGAAGCTGCCAAACTGGAGCTTCAGAAGCTTGACAAGTCTGATGTGGCTGAGATCAGGTGCTCATTTGGATCTACAGTAGAATAAACTCAGAAATTCAGAGAGACCTTTGTTTGCAGGATCTGAGCCTTAGCTTCGCCTTTCTCACCTGCATGTGTATGGGTGAAGGTCAGGACATCAGTTGTCCGGATGCAGAAGTCACAATGGAATCTGCTGATACCTGGACCAGGAATTCCCCTTGAGCCTGTTCTTCCAGTCCTTTGTTTGATGTCTTCCCAGTATTTCTCCACTCTGTGTCTGATGTACTAGAGTGGCTGTCCAAACCCCATCATTCCTCTTCTGTTTTTGTTCTGTGTGAACAGGAACAAATACAAGTTATTTTTCAGGGATGCTTTGATAGCATGAAAATGTATTTCTCTGCTGAATTAACTTCTCCCTGTGTTTTTATAATACGTTTGGGGATAGATATAAAAGCACATCTAGCCCTTGGCTCTCTCTCTTAACAGCAACAGCCCTCCCTTCCCTGCCCCACTTCTTTAATTTCCTTTCTCTAATATATCGCTGGATTATTCTTGCACTGCTTCCCACGGTGAACAGCTGCTTTGCTGCCCTGAGGAAGGATATAGTGGTTCTGAATTTTAGGCCTTCCACTGTTGTATCTTTTAGTATTTCATTGATATGAAAGTGCTTAAATTCAAGTTTTGAGCTTTTGGCTAGTTAAAAATTTCTTGTCTGGCATGGATTATCATTTTCCCTTTGTGAGTGATGTCTGATGTAAATTGCAATGACCCTCTTAACAGGAAGTACCCATGTCTGGCAACCTGTGCTTTGTCTCCTCATTTCTCTCCTTCACTGTCTCCCTCATCTCTTTTCTAGATCCTTTGCAAAACCCCCTAAGCAGGTGCAAGGTGTTTTGGAATGCATTCTTATTATGAGAGGTTACAAGGAATTAAACTGGAAGACAGCCAAAGGAATGATGTCTGAGGCAAATTTCCTGCGATCCCTAATGGAGATAGATTTTGATGGAATTACTCAGAGTCAAGTGAAATCTGTCCAAGGTAAATTACTGTGTACTTAGAATGAGTGTAGGTTCTTGATAATGTTATTAGTCATGCCAGCAGCAATCCTTCCAGTGTCATTGGGGAGGGTGGGATTCACTTTGTGCAAAGAGACAGCACTGTTTGTGGTGCTGCAGATATGGCACCATTGGGGTGACTGGACTTTTCAGAGTTCAGAGACCTCCTGCTATGTGTTGCATCTGGTTTATACCTTAGCCTGGGGTTTTACACACTGGTGTGGAACAGCCAAGAAACAAGCAAGACAGCTGTGCAGGCCTGCTGTCTGCTTTTAGCCACCAGAAAGTAGCATTATAACCTCATCCATGTGGTGACAATTAAAGTGTGATATATACAGAATGGAAAGAAGATAATCTGCATCTAAAGTGATTTCTCTGAGGATTTCTGCACTGTAATTCAACTCACTTGCAATATTTTTCTGTTTGCACATTCAGGTCTATTAAAGAGTCTTAACACTACCTTCAGTGAAATAGAACAGGTTAGCAGAGCAGGACTGGGAATGCTAAAGTTTGTTGAAGCAGTGATGACCTACTGTGATGTAGTTAAAGATGTCAAACCAAAGAGAGAAAAGGTAAAGTGTGTGGATTCAAACTCAGAGGAGGATGAAGCATGATCCTGATAGAATTTCAGTCCAATTCCATAGGCTGCCCTTTTCCCCTCTTTGAAGTGCTTAAAAAGAGATGTTTAGGAAAGTTATCATGGTAGGAGTGAGGCAGGTACTCAGTTATAAACTGTGGTTTGTTGTGTTACGATGCTGGGATGTGGGTTTCTATCTACACCAGTGCTTGAAGGAGAAGAGAGGAACATGTTCAGCTGCAATTTTGTCATATAACATGGTTAGAAAAACACAGATAATAGTTGTCTACTGAAAAGACGTATGGCATTTGGACAGAGCAGGCATCAGTAGCACGCAGCATCCACATCCCTTAAGCACAGACCTTTTGCTTAAGTTATTTTAGAACAACTGGAAAGCCAGCTGTATTACCAAAGGAAATGTAGTGCCCAGTAGATGATGCTGGGAAATTTTCTTCAAGAAAATATTATTATATACCACTGACTACTAAGAAAGTATATTCACTATATGATGAGTCTGACTGTTTTTGAGGTCTTAATATTGCTGTTATTAAGCAGGCAAACCTTCCTTTTGTCACAGGATGACAGTCATCCTGACCTCTGATGTCAGCAGGACTGCTCTTGTGCATTAATGTACCTGGTGGATACAAAACTCTAGGAGATTTTTCTGCTTTGGATCTGCAGTATCAGACCATGACGTATATGTCTGGGATGGGAAGAGGTGGATGAGGAACAGAGGCAGTTATTTTCACTTACATGGTTTATTACCAGGACACTTTGAAATATTTGAAATAGATAGAAGAAATCTGAGAACTTGAGACTTCTCTCCAAAGCTCTTCTTTCCTCTTATGTTTCCTTCACAATATAATGTAGGTGGCTAGGCTAGAACGGAACTATTACATAAGTAAGCGGGAACTGGAAAAGATAAAGGCAGAGTTGGCTGCCATTCAGGATGAGCTTAAAGCTTTGGGGAACAAATATCAAGAGGCAATAAATGAAAAGCAACAGTTACAAGAAGAAGCAGAGATTATGGAGAGAAGATTAGATGCTGCTGACAAGCTCATCTTTGGCTTGAGATCTGAGAACAAGAGGTAAGTCTAAATTCGAAGAGGGGCATTTTTTACATCAGAGGGTTGTGTGCCAGGGATAAAACCTATCAAGCTGAGACATTTTTGCTAACATCACTTCCTTTGATTTTTTTTTCTGACAAGAGCTACTATCTGTCCTAAGCTAATATCCATTAGCTCTTGAAAAGTAGTAACAAGTTTTTGTGCAGAAAGTCAACTCAGATTAACAGGAAGGCTGTTCAGATCAACTCAATGTCTGTTGCCATCATAGCACTGAGAGAGCAACCGACTGTAAATTTGGAGGTCTTTCTCTACCTACATCTAAAATAGCAGCAGCTGGGAATTCTGCACATAAACCCAATCTCCCCAGTACAGACTGACCCAGGATTCCTTTATCATTCTGTCAGGTGGACAGAGGAAGCAGAAGACCTTGAAATACAAAAGGTGAAGTTGCTTGGAGACTGTCTACTCTGTTCTGCCTTTCTGAGCTATGAAGGAGCATTCAACCGGGAGTTTCGTAATGAAATGATCTATCAAGTGTGGCAAGAAGATATCCTCTCACGAGAGATTCCTGTCAGTCAACCATTTAGGTTAGAAAGCCTGCTGACTGATGAGGTGGAGGTTAGCAGGTATGTCCAGTCAAGAAACCCAGTGACTACTGGATTTGAAACTGTGAAGTGAGAGTCTGCATCTGGATCTGGATCTGTAGCACAGAACTGGCATTGTGGGTGGAGGTGCAGTGTGTAATAGAGTCCATTTTACTTTCATGTCTCAAAGGTTTTAAGGAGACAAATTATTTTTCTTCTGGTTAACAGAGGCCATTTGTTCCAATGAACCATTGTACTTTACACTTGAGGGACATTCATTGAACCTGGACACATATATACCTCTTTAAGAGATTTTTAAAGAAGTTATCTATAGTATGTGTTCAACGCAAAGCCCAGCAGGAGTCTTTTCGTTGACTTCAATGGCTCTGGAATTAAATCCGCATGCCCAGGTAGCCCGTATTTCAACTGCTGCAGCATTAGTCACCAAATGCAATGGTCAGTGTTTGGAGTGGTGGTGTTACAAATGACTCAGACAATGAGTCAATCTTAGTTTTGACACTGTTCTTACAATCACATACAGTCTATCTTTCCTTGTGTGTCTAAGAGTCTGATCAGTGAATTGCATAATTTTACTGACAAATTAAATTTGCTGCTCTCCCGTCAAATTTTTGACCCAGTGTGGTCTTTGATCCGTTCTGTTCCCAGGTGGGTTTCCCAAGGGTTGCCTCCAGATGAGTTCTCAGTCCAGAATGGCATCTTGACAACATGTGCAAGCCGCTTCCCTCTCTGCATTGACCCACAACAACAGGCATTACATTGGATTAAGAAGAAAGAAGAAAAAAATAACCTGAGGGTAAAGATAAATAATCATTTAACCTTGTTACTGGTTGTCTTAAAAGCTGCATAAATATGTTACCTTGAATGGGAACCAGTTATGTCATGACAAATGTGTTGACTAAAATAGATTGTGAATATCACTGTTCACATGACCTTTGCTTCTCTGGGGTAGGTGGTTGGTTTGGGATCTTGACCAGCCTCAGTACATGCAGAACTGGTATAACCAAAAGGCTGGTGTAGCTTGTGTTTTATCTCAACTACAAGATGAAGTTTCCATGTAGGACAATAACGCAGTCAGAGGCGCAGCTGGAACTTTGGAGGACAGTTCTCCTAATGGAAACTGTTCTCAGCTGATAAGAAGAAAATAAGAGCCCCTTCACTGTTTTGTACCAGTGCAGTTTATATCATCAGTAAGAGGAAAGTCAAAAAGCAACAAAGAGTGAACTTCATTAGGGCTCGCAACTATATTAAAATAATAATGTTCACAAACTGAGTATCAGTTCTTTCAATATCTTCTCATTATTCTCTTGCAGATGGCTTCCTTCAATGACCCAGATTTCCTTAAACAACTAGAACTGGCCATAAAGCATGGAAACCCTTTCTTGTTGCATAGTGTCGATGAGTACATTGATCCTGTGATAGACAATGTCTTAGAGAAGAATATCAAAGTTGCGCAGGAACGAACATTCATTGTCCTAGGTGAAAAAGAGGTTGACTATGACAGTAATTTTAGATTTTACCTGAACACCAAATTATCGAACACAGAATCACAGAATGACCAGGTTGGAAGAGACCCACTGGATCGTCGAGTCCAACCATTCCCACCAGTCCCTAAATCATGCTCCTAAGCACCTCGTCTACCCTAACCTTAAGCACCTCCAGAGACGGTGACTCAACCACCTCCCTTGGCAGACCGTTCCAATGCCTAACCACCCTCTCCGTGAAGAACTTTTTCCTAATCTCAAGCCTAAATCTCCCCTGGCGGAGCTTGAGGCCATTCCCTCTCGTCCTGTCCCCTGTCACTTGGGAGAAGAGGCCAGCACCCTCCTCTCCACAACCTCTCTTCAGGTACTTGTAGAGAGTAATAACGTCTCCCCTCAGCCTCCTCTTCTCCAGGCTGAACAACCCCAGCTCTCCCAGTCGCTCCTCATAAGATTTGTTCTCCAGCCCCTTCACCAGCTTCGTTGCTCTTCTCTGGACTCGCTCCAGAGCCACAACATCCGTCTTGTGGTGAGAGGCCCAGAACTGAACACAGTACTCGAGGTGCGGTCTCACCAGTGCCGAGTACAGGGGGAGAATAACCTCCCTGGACCTGCTGGTCACGCCGTTCCTGATACAAGCCAAGATGCCATTGGCCTTTTTGGCCACCTGGGCACACTGCTGGCTCATGTTCAGTCGCTGTCAACCAGCACCCCCAGGTCCTTCTCCTCCTGGCAGCTTTCCAGCCAGGTTTCTCCTAGTTTGTACCTCTGCTTAGGGTTGTTGTGCCCCAAGTGCAGGACCCGGCATTTGGCCTTGTTAAACCTCATGCCGTTGGTCTCAGCCCAGCAGTCCAGCCTGTTCAGGTCCCTTTGCAGTAACTCTGGCTTTTAGAAGCACTTGTAAAATGCCATCATTTCTTTAGCAAACCAATTTACTCTTACAGTGCTTCCAGAAACAAATTTCCAGTTGGTTCCTCTGTGCAGTGGGCCTGGATGTGTGGTCATGTGTTGGAGAATTTATGTCATGGCCATTCACTCTGGTCTCTGATTGTGACTAGGCAGTGTTTCCCTGGAGAAGAGTGCACGGAAGAAACCGTATGCTTGGCTTCCAGATCAAGGCTGGGAAGACCTAATTCACTTGTCTGAGCTATTTCCTGAGAAATTTGAATCTCTTCCAGATGATGTTGAAAAAAATCCAGATATATGGAAAAATGTAAGTGCTTTTCTGTATTCCTGTTCTCTCGTGTTGATTTTCTTCTGGTATTAAATGTTCAAGTGTGATACAAGGTGCCATAGCACTTGGCAGGAGGCATGTCACAACTGCCTTTTTCTGTCAAGGCCTTGATTTTCTTGACCTCAGTTAGTGGCTGGCTTAATGCCAGAAGAGTTGAGGCTTTTATTATTTTAAAAAACAAACAAACAAAATCTTCCCTGGTCTACTGTAGAAGTTTTATTTTCCAATCAAATGCCTTAGATGAGTTATTTGCCCTGCTGAATCAGTGGATTTTTTTCTGTTGATTTCTACAATCAACATTTCACTGTTGTTTTTGTACAGCTGAATTGTACTTTGATCTTGTGGCAGTGTTCTATAGGCTAGTTACAAGCACAGACTTTCCTTTGTTGTGCCTTTAATTTCATTCCATGTCTTCTTGCTTTGTAGGAAGTTTTTCTGTAAGCAGCTGGTAAATATTTTTTGCTTAAAATACTATTTTCTGTATCTTGAGAGATTTACTTGACGTAAAAGGAAAAGTATATGTATTTCTCGACTTGAATACTTCATACTGAGAAAGTTGACTTTGTTGCATTCATTTAGTCTTCTAATATTTCTTTGCAGCTGATGGACTTCATTCTTTGTTCTCCTTATCTCTCTTTGCCCCTTGTTAATCAAATTGCTTTTGTCTGTGTTCCTAGTAATTGCATTCATAGAGCCATTTGATGGATTTGTGTTGTGTCCCATCTTTTCTTGCCAGTGGTTTGATACAGATGCTCTGGAGCAGATGCCGCTCCCCATGCAGTACCAGGACAATCTCACAGACTTTCAGAAACTCCTCCTGTTACGGTGTTTCCGGGTGGATCGGCTGTATCAGGCAGTAACAAACTATGTTACTTTGACAATGGGCGAGAAGTAAGTCACTCTTCTTTCAAATCCCAACCACACTGTTCAGGTAGTTCACAAAGAACTGGAGTTGTAATCAACTATGTAAATGACTTTGTAATTTGCCCAAGCGATAGAGCGTGACTTCTTCTGTATCATTTACGTGTGCAGTCTGCAGTGAGCCTCAGTGTTTGTGTAGCAGTTTTCTTTTACACCAGATGGCTGCTCTTGTGCAAAGCAGCAGTTTATTGTGCTTCTTTTCCTACCAGGTATGTGCAGCCCCCTGTGATCAGCTTTGAAGCTATCTTTGAGCAGAGCAGTCCTTACTTGCCCGTGGTTTTTATCTTAAGTCCTGGCTCAGATCCTGTCAGCGATCTCATGAAACTGGCCGAGAGGACAGGCTTTGGAGGGGATAGACTCAAATTCCTAGCCATGGGACAAGGCCAGGAAAAGGTAACTGTGGTGGGAGGGTGGGGATGTGCTGTGTACCACGGGTAGGTCTGTGAATTGCAAATCGTGCTCCTGATGTTGTGGGCCTCTTCCTATTTCCTATCCAAAGGCCTGGTCCATTTAAAATGGAGATACTTTGTGGTTCAGACAGCGCACAATTTGCCAGCCTGGGAATAATGCTTTCCCGTAATGTGAAAGGGGACATTTGGCTGATTTTATGGTAAGAGTAGATGCAGAATGATACTGTCATCTGTTAAAAAAACAATTGAGCTGAGAAGATGTTACTCTGCAGCCTTTATTGGTGAACCTGGTGCTCTGCATGGACATGAGTTGATTGGATACCACAGGGTTTGTTACCAAGAAGGTACCCTGCTGCTCTTTCTGTCTTTCTCATAGCTTTCCTTTTTGTTATGGACACTAAGGCAGAGGTTTCCAGAGATCAGTTGCTGATTGAATTTGCTGTTAATTCAGTCATTGGGAGAACTGTTAGATTTGTTTAAACCACACTTCCTAGACTTTGACATTCGCCCTCTTTTGGGCCACGCACGCTCCTGTACTGTTTTGAAATACTCTGCATGGTTTTTAATTTCAAAATGAGTTAATGCAGTAAATAAAGCATCTCAGAGCAACTTCTTGTGATATTGGAAAAGGTCTGTTCTCAGCAAGGAGCATTCTGGTTGCTCTACTAAAACTAACTGAATGGCTGAGTGTGCCTGCTGGCCGGAAGAGATCCACTGCACTAACCCATCAGAGTCAGTTTGCTGACGGGATGGAAGGAGAGTTACTCACCATCCTTCCCCTCTCAAGATTGCTTTGCAGATGCTGGAGAATGCGGTGGTTCGTGGAGAGTGGCTGATGTTGCAGAACTGTCACCTTTTGGTGAGATGGCTGGTCAGTCTGGAAAAGGCCCTAGAGAACATCACAAAGCCTCACCCAGACTTTCGCCTCTGGCTGACTACTGTCCCTACTAAGGGCTTCCTTATCGGAATACTGCAGAAGTCCTTAAAGGTACCAGGCAGTGGGGAAACCCCAGTCAAAGGGCATGTCCTGCCAGTCTTGTTCAGCAAAACAGACTGACTTTGCGAGGAGCGTGGCCTGAATGCTGCGTATTGACCTGGGCTGTGCGTAGTAGGTTTTTGTCTTCATAAACCAAATCCTTTTTTCTCATTCTATTTGTCTTGTGCTGATTTTTCCTTTGGGTGAAAGCTGTTCAGAAAGTTTTTTTTTCTGAAGCAGTTATTTCAGAGTAAAGATTTGTGAGTAAACCTGGAAATGTGACAAATGCTCTCTAGACTCAAATGCCACCGCAAGTGAGGAATATCTGGAGAGACAGAAATAGTCCTGTCAGCCCTGACACTGGAGAGCAGAACTGAGGTCTGTGCCTTGCCTGGTAGTAGTGCCAGTGGAGCAGATGCTGTAATAGGATAATAGTTCCCAGCTGCTACTTCAGACTGCAGCATTGATCACAAGTGAGCTGAGCTGATTATTTTGAAGGCATGAGCCATGGTGCTGTCCTAATGTCTGTTTTACTTTTGTTGTGGTGAGCCAGTCCTGTAAACATAATTATTTTATTCCACCGCTCTTGAAGACAGTGACAGAGCTACCTGGGACGTGGATTGATTCACCCCCAGCAGTGCTCAGCGCTGCCTTGGGGAGAAGGGAGCGTGAGCTTATCTTTAAGACTGCAAATACACACTTTGTAGGTCTAGGCACGAGTGGTGAGAACAAAGGATTTATAGCACTTTGCAAAAGCTGCCAGGAAGCTGGCTCTGCCTCGTTTGATTATCAGTAAAGCCATATCAAAGTCTGCTAAGCCATCTTACTGTAGGACACCCCAAAGTGTAAAGTACTGATATTTCAGTAAATTAGATCTTCAAATAAGAAAAATACTAATGTCTTTACAACAACACGACTATTTCTAAAATAACATATATGTTATGTTATATATATATATATATATATATATATATATGTTCTAAAATTACACGTATGTGTTTACTTTGAGAAATGTAAAAGGCCTGTTTCATGTCTTTCCTTAAGAGAAAACTCAATATTGATATCAATTTCGAAAGCTGCTCAAAATTTTCAAGCTTGCGTTGCATAGCTTCCTTTCGAGAGTGTGATGCATTTACATCTCCTCTTCCTGAGGCTGTCCAGTAATCCATAATTATTTGGTAGGTTGTGACAGAACCACCTAATGGTCTGAAGCTGAATATGAGAGCCACCTACTTCAAAATTCCACAAGAAGCCTTAGAGCAGTGTCCGCATCCTGCCTTTAAGTCCTTAGTCTATGTCTTGGCATTTTTCCATGCTGTGGTGCAGGAGAGAAGGAAGTTTGGGAAGGTTGGCTAGAACGTGCCATGTGATTTTAATGAATCTGATTTCCAGGTAAGAAAATAATTATGTTGCCAAGATTACTTTTTAAAACAGATAATCTGTCCAAATGTAGCCCTTTCTCACAAGAATTTTCCTTCTTTTTTTTTTGTTTTTTTTTTCCTGCTGCTGTGTCCTCTAGGCTCCTGATCTTCTATAGTGTCAGTTTTGGGCACTGAAAATTAGTCAGACTCCCTGTCCTTCATGTTTAAATTGCCTGTCTCATGGGTTTCTTTTCTTAAGAGGTTTTATACTTAACTTTTTAATCTTCTGAGAAAGAAATAATTGTTAGTTTTCGAACAAGAACTATGCTAAATAAAGTCGCTGAATGTCTATAGCTGATTTATGAGTCTTCTTATCTCACTTGTTCCCACAACTTTACTAGGTCTGCATGGAAATTCTTAACACATATTTGACAAAAGCTTTCCAAAACAATGATGATGAAATTCCCTGGAGCAGCCTCAAATATCTTATTGGTGAGGTGAGTGCCTACAGTGTCACTAAGGAACACTTGACAGCAGAAGAATCCAGCTAAATGAAAGTTCTGGGCTGTATCATCAAGTAAAGCCAACTGAGTCTTAAAACTCCTCCAAAGCCCTGAGCAAGTCACGTCATCCCATTGTCTCAATGAAATAGGGCCAGTGTGTGCAACAGCACAACAGGAGAGTTACGGTGCTTCATTAATTTTGAGTGAGAGGGCCCATGGGATCCTCTGCTGGAAGGTACCAACAGCACAACTTTTCGGTGTTGGTGGTGCAGTGGAGTTCACAGCTGCGTGTGCCCTACAAACACTTCTAGGTCTTGCAGTGCTCTGTGGGATACGAGCTTTGCAGTGGCTGGGCAGGTCCAGGTAGCTGCTGTGATGTGAAATGCTGCTGAGTGCTGTTATTTTGCGGCACTTGATTACAGCTGAGTGTAAGCTGGTACATAGAGAAGGGACAGTTGCATGTAAATCACCAGTTGTCAGGAGTGTCCCAGAGCCGCTGCCTCCAGCCTGAATGCTTCCTGCTCGTTCGCCCTTGAGAGAGGGCAAGAGGGGTATTCGGTGTCCTTTACGGGAGGCATTGTTACATGGGGCAGCACTGCAAAAGGCAGGAGGGCTTTGGACCTTTCAGTGATTTTTTTAGCTCTATTTGCTGCCCCAAAAGGCAGAGCGATGATACTGATGTAACTGATTTCTAGGTCATGTATGGTGGGCGTGCAATTGATAGCTTTGATTGTCGCATTCTGACCATCTATATGGATGAATACCTTGGTGATTTCATATTTGACACGTTCCGAGAATTTCATTTTTACAAAAACGACAAGGTTGATTATAAAATTCCACAAGGGACTGTAAAAGATGACTTTGTTGGTAAGAAATGCATTTCTTGTTAGGTAAGTTAGCATTATATTTTTTTTAAAAAAAAATCTGCTTACAGTGTATCTTCTCTGCGATGTCTATTGCTGGGCATTAGAATTTGAAAGCAACTTCAGGCATTGTGTGTGTATATTGCAATGTTATAATCCACTGATGATGCTCTTCTTGCATTAAATGAGCAACCTCTTATAATGGGAGCTTAGCAGCCAGCTCCTCGCATTTCATTTGAAAACCAAATGATCTCCAGGTAAGCAGCATGCTGATTATTTATTATTAAATCATAGAATCATAGAGTAACCAAGTTGGAAGAGACCCACCGGATCATCGAGTCCATCAATCACTAAACCGTGTCCCTCAGCACCTCATCCACTCGTCCCTTAAACCCCTCCAGGGAAGGTGACTCAACCCCCTCCCTGGGCAGCCTCTGCCAGGGACCAATGACCCTTTCTGTGAACAGTTTTTTCCTAATGTCCAGCCCAAACCTCACAGACAGTTGTGTGTGTGTCTATTTTGTGCTTAGAAATGTTTATTGGGTCCTTGCAGTGTTATGCCACCAGCTATAGCATCTGATTTTTTTCCAAGCAGAGCAATAACAAAAATCACTGTCCAGTTCCTTCTTGCCTGGCAGCTGTGGTTTAATGAGGCACATCTTTAGGGAGCGTGTTTTTTGTATTGCAGAGGCGATAGAAACTCTGCCACTTGCCAATACTCCAGAGGTATTGGGTCTTCATGCGAATGCTGAGATTGGCTATTATACACAAGCAGTTAGCGATATGTGGTCTCATCTCCTTGAGCTGCAGCCTCAGACAGGTGCGTTCTCTGTGCTCCTTGCCTGGGGCCTGTGATTGGGGGGGTCTGGTCTGGGTGCTATGACTGCCAGGGTGGCAGGTGGAGGTGGGTTTGGCAGCTGCCCGGGTCAGTGTCTGCCAGCCCATGCTGGGACTGGGAAAGGACCCACGAGAGCTGAGGCAGCAGAGCAGTGGGGACTGGGAGGGAGGACAGCAGGTGATCGCTTAGCCCTGCCAGCAAGGCAGGAGTTCAGCACGTGCCCAGATGTCCAGTTTGAGGCAGGCAGGGAGTCTTCTGGTGCAAGTACTGGTGCTGTTCAGGGTGGGACACTGATGCCAAAAGGGGAGTGACTCAGCTCTCAGAGTTCTCTTAGAGTTCTCTTAGAGAATTACTAATCAAAGGGGTAACCCATGCAGTTAAGTCTCACTAAACCATTTTTGTTTCAGGTGAAACTGGTACAGGAATTAGTCGAGATGAATATATTGCAAATGTGGCCAAGGATATACAAAACAAAATACCCCAAGTATTTGATCTGGACCAGATACGGAAAGATTCTGGAGCACAGATAACCCCTACGACTGTGGTGCTTTTGCAGGAACTGGAGCGTTTCAATAAGCTGATTGTTGGAATGGCCAAGTCATTGGCTGAACTGCAACATGTACGTAAGGATGCAGCTAAGCATGAGAGGAAGTCGGTCAGGCTTTACCTGCCCAGGCTGGCACTCAGGCTCTCACTGTCTTTCCAGGCCTTGGCTGGGGAAGTTGGAATGAGCAGTGAACTGGATGATGTGGCTCGGGCTCTCTTTAACGGACAAATTCCTGCGATCTGGCGGCGGCTCGCCCCTGACACGCTCAAAACGCTTGGAAATTGGATTATTTTCTTCAGAGCTTGGTACAACCAGTACGCCAGCTGGGTAAGTGAGTGCCTCCAGAAGGCTTTTTGCTTGGTTAACCTGTGTGATATGCCATGTGAATTGGTGCAGAAGGCAGTGAACGCAGGCTGCTTTCAGTAAGTTACTTGGACTGGTGCTAGTCACCACCAGGAAGGACAATAAGTCATTGCAGGACTGTGGATGCGAGGCCACAGGTGTGGCAGGAGAATCAGGTGCTGCAGGTTGTCTTTTGGGCTTGCAGGTTAGCAGCGGCGAGCCCAAGGTGATGTGGCTCTCGGGCCTGCACATCCCAGAATCTTACCTGACGGCTCTTGTTCAAGCCACCTGTAGGAAAAAGAAGTGGCCCCTGGATCACTCCACCTTCTACGCTGAGGTAACCACATACAGGACTGCAGAAGACGTCACCGAAGGGTCTACTACAGGTGTGTGTTTTATTGATGACTTGGCAAAAATAATAAAATAGTTAATTGGTGAGAGAGCAAGCCAGCTGTGACTTTGAGCACACTCTGCAGACTGTAGCCTTGCCTTCGCGTTTCACAGTCCCCATGAGTTCAAGCTGGGAAGCAGCTGGGTTCTTGTTTCTACTTTCCTGCTCAGTATGATCTTCTTCCTCCAGCTCTTCACCCACACACACATATTGGAACTTACACTTCTCCCTACTCTCTCTCTTACATCTTTATATAACTGTATGCTTTATGTATATGTTTGCTTTCCTCTTAATCGCTAGAACATTACCAGTCCTAGCAGTTTTACACAGATCTATTTACACCACAAATAAATCATTGAAATATATATTTAAACAAAGCAGTAAATATAGCTCTGTGTGATTTACTGTGCAAATCTACCTTTATGAATTTCTGTGACTGGCAATGCTCTAACAAACTCTGGGCAAAGGGAGAGCTAAGCAGAGCTTTTGAGAACCAAACCTGACAGGGAACACGGCAGGAAAAAAACGATTGTTTTTGCCAAATCTAACTTTGAGTTGAAAATAAAAGTCACCTCAAGGGCTACCTGGACTGTTGTTTATTTACTGACATTTCATCAAACTGCTTGGTATTTGTGCCAGAACAGCTGTACCCTGGCCCTTCCCCTGTGGTCAGAACAATCTCATGAGCAGCCTCACAGAAGTTAAAAAGCTCATGCAATATGGCTGTTACTTAGGGAAGCAGCTGCAAGCGAACCAGTGTTTATTTGTAATAACGGTTCTGTCCTGTGATGCACTTGAGACAATTTTAATATGAAAAACTGTTTAAACTCAGTAGGTCACAGCTGGATTGTAAACCAAACCACCGCAGATAGACACACTGCTGTGTGGCTGCAATGTGAAATGATGGTGTGAGTTTTGTCCTGACCAAGTGCCAGGGGCAGCTGGCTCATACGGGCTGTGGTGCATCCACATCTCACCAAGTGCGCCGCTCCCCTTACCGAGATGCTGTGTTTTCTGCCCGTACAGGCTGCTTTGTGTCGGGTCTGTTTCTGGAAGGAGCAGACTGGGACACAGAGCGCAGCTGCCTCACCAGCCTGGGGTGCGGGTGGTGGAGCTGCCCGTTCTGAAGATAATCCCCACAGAAGCGCGCAGGCTCAAGCTCCAGGTACCGCTCCTCTGGGGACACAATGTCCCTTAGCTTTTTAACTCCTTTCTGCTTTCCCACCTGAGGAGTGAGTAGTCTCTTCCCTCTTGACACAAGCAGCATGTATCATCCCCTCTGGCATATGAGAGGTGCAGTGTAACACATCTCCTTACAGAGGCCATCAGTAAAGTTTCAGTCAAGGGGATTAATGCTTTTGTTGCCTCTTTTCCATTGGGGCAGTATGGGACGGGCATCTTGGACACGCCTGTGCTCCCACAACTCTTTAGTTATTGCCCATTATCAGTAAATGACATAAAGGTTGTTTACATTTTCTGGGTAACAGATATTTAAGACTTATAACAAAAGAAGTGAATTTCCGCAGACAGTCATCTCTCCTAGAGGCCCTTCTTGTCCTCAGCGTCACATAGCATTTTAAGCACTACTCAGTGTCCTTTCCTCCACGCTCTTTCAGAACACCCTCCGGACACCCGTGTACACAACTTCCTTGAGAAGGAACGCGATGGGCGTGGGCCTCGTTTTTGAAGCTGATCTTCACACTACAAAGCACATTTCCCACTGGGTCCTTGAAGGTGTCTGCCTCACTCTGAATGCTGACTGAAGCCTGGAAGTGCACTGGATTCTGGTGAGGGGGTCAAACTAGGTACAGATTCACACTGGGGGGGTGGGACACTTAGGCCCACTTGAGTTTAAGTAGTACAACACAACCGAGCTTGTGTTGTCAATAAACACTTTGAAGAGAAAAATTGTTTCTCCTAAAGTACATTTCCTTTCAGAAAGGTTCCAGACCAATCTGTGCATACAGAAGAAGGAATGTGTTAGTCTCGCACACACAAAGACCAAAGTTTGCCTGTACGGTTTTTAAGAAATGTTTTTAATTGCCCAAAGCATCACTTCTGCTGCGCTTAGAAGCGGTGCCTTCTATCACCCTTGAACAAGTGGCAGGGTAGGTCAGACATACAGTAGATCGCCACAAAAATATGGCAACAACAACCCAAACCCCCAGCCACTGCTGGATAACGCAAGACACTTACAAATAGGAAACCACAGCAGAACAAACTTTCTTTAACCAACCATTTTCCAGGAACACGGCTTTTCCCTGACCTTCCCCACCAATCATGAAACAACTCCTACCATGCCACCAGGGAGGTGTCACACCCAGAAGGCTTTCTGGGGCTTCAGAACAGCAAGTGCCTGAGTGGTGAGGGTGTGTGGGGTGGGGCACGGAGGCCGTGGGGTCCCCGGACAGCCACACCCTCTCCATCTGGGAATGGGCTGCTGGGCACTGCCGGGCCGCACGGTACCAGAGGTGGGAAGAACAGCTTTTCTCATCCAGCCAGTGCCTTTGTGGGGGAAGCTGACAGTGATCCAGGGCTCCGGAGGAAGACACATCAACACAGAGCTGCAGAAAAAGCTTGAGAGGGGCAGACTACAGCTGGCAAGGGGAAGGACAGAGGGCAGGCAGGGATCCTTCATCAGCTTTCACACAAATTACGCATTCTGAGTTTTTGAAGGCACATCATAAGCTTAGCAGCATTTGGAGCCGTTGTTTCTTGCTGTTCCTACTCAGAGGCTGCAGACAAGAGTGAAGCAGAGGCGAGCTGGAGGTGCTGATCACAATTCAAGAAAAATGGCCAAATTTGTGCTCCTTTCCCAAAAATTGCATACTCTCACAGCTCTCGGTATGCCTGTTGTTCCTAGGAAAACACAATAATAAAAAAATAATCGAGTAGTCTAAGAGATGTAGGGTTGCTTAGAGAAAGGAGTAGGGGAATCAGGGCAAGTGCAAGACAAGTCCATCCCAATCCACAAGGATAGAAATCAAGGATGCCGGGTTCTCCTCCTGTGTGAATTGGTTACAATGGTTAAATTTAGAATTAAATACACATTTTATAGGGACAGCTCAGGTTTCTAAGCTGACAGAAGCCAGCACTGTCCGATGATGCCCAGAACAAGGCTAAGGTTTTCAGGAAACAAAAATACCTTTACAAAAAAAAAGTGCAGGTTAAAGCATAAAGAACCATTTCCGTATTGGATTGCCAGTTCTGTTTTCTCTCTGGAAAAGGACCTCTGAGCTGGTATGGAAAGTGCTACAAGTGCAGGGTACTGACTGTTACATGTAATGGAGCCATTCAGTCTGAAAAAAAACAACCATCCCATGTTCATTCTCTTTCTGTAAGGATCTCATTAACCCTTTTAAAGAGTGCTTTGTTGCCCCCCCCCCTTTTTTTTTATAAATTAAACAAAGCCACAAATCAAAGTATTTGGGATTAATCAGGTAATGCTTGCTGGGACTCTCAGGATTTTGAGAAAGAGAGAACTATGAGCACACTTTGCAATTGAGAGCATATACGTGGGAAGGAAAAGATGTCCTTAGCTCACTTTAAAGTGTATGTACATCTGCTTTCTTTTCCATGCTGCTGCGAGAAAGGCTTTGCTGTGGAGGTTAGTGCTTGTGTATGGAATGAGACAGGTACGGTGAAGACAAAAGAACCACTGCTAGTTCAAACATTAACAGCCAATGCACATTGCTGCAGGTTTAAGTTAAGTGTGGTTTCACCAATATTGATTAATAATGCAGCCTGTGCCTTTGTCCACAGGTGGAGTTAGAATAAATGGAGCAGTGCTCAGAAGCAAGCAGTCAGGTACCCCTGATTTGGCCACAGCATTGAGTATTTATATATACCTTGCCATATGAACACAGTCGTATAAGGTTTCCTTAGAGGAGCATTATCTATTAATGGTGTATCTAGAAGAAGTTTGGCATGCATGGGGCATCAAAAGAAACTTTACTGCAGGTGCTATTTATCCTACAGGATCACAGTGCATAAACAGCAGCAGAGTAGAGCATTTCAGTGGTTTTACTCAAACAGTTCTGTCTGTCCCTGAGTGCTTTCTGACCACTTTGTTTCCATGGACCTGATCCACTGCCAGTGTTTCAACCTCCGGCTGAGGCTGGGAAGGTGCCGCATGGTGGATGCAATGCGCCACCCCAATGTGTGCCTTGTGCGGCTTCTCTCGGGCTGGGCTGTGGGATTCACTGGAGGCACGGTCTGAAGCAATAGGTGGAATAACTAATGGCCTCTCCTTAATAAGATGCACCTCTGCCGTTTCCCTGGCCAGCAGGAAGGGTGTGGGATCAGGCATGGCATCAACATGCTCTCTTAACAGCAGCTTCCGGCTTTCCACTCCTATTCTGTAGGCCTCTTCGAACTCGGGGTTGAGTGGTGTTGACAAACTTTTCTTCATTCTGCGCCGTGGTGTCTCTGGTAGTTTATCTTTGGGAGGGGATGGCTTATAGCTGGACAATACGGGACTGCCAGAAGGGGTCCCCTCTGAAGTCCCACTGGAACTCATCAGCTTCTTCTTTGTAGCATGCAGTTGAGAAGTTAAATAAGCAATAGTGCTCGCTCTCTGCTCTAGTTCACTTGACAACATATTGAGCTTATGACTTTTCATTTTTAACTCTTCCAAATACTTCTTTTCTCTTTCTTTAATGGTGTTTTCCAACACCATTATCATTGCATTCTTTTGTTCAAGTTCTTTCAATAATTCATTATTTTCAGCCTCTTTGACTTTCAGCTGAGCTTCAAGATCTTCACACTTTCTTTTGAGTTCATCACTTCTTGAAATGCCATTTCCTAAAAGAACAGGAAAAGCAGAAGTGTTTCAAATTACCAGCAGCCATGAAATAGAACAGTGCAATAGGGTTCCTTTTACCAGTTCACAGCCATAACAGAAATCTAGAGTAACTTCTGCTACTGCTCTTTTAATTAGATCTTCGGAAGCACAGGGGCAACTTGTAAGGAAACGATGATGAGCTCATGGCATTCATCATGGCTTAATAGTGTTGATACCAGGGAGAGACACTTCACATGTTCTGGAGAACAAGGATCCTGGTTACTCCCAGGGAGTATTTTATTCCTGTGCTTCACCTGTTGATAACATAATACATCTGAGAGAACTAGAATCTAGCATACATATAAATACATATATAAAATAAATAAGCTTTTTGGTGTAATTACAGTACCAGGTAAGTTTCAATAATCGTCTCCCTCTTCTGCCCTAAAATTCATGTTCCCTGCTCCCATACAGCATGCAGGGAACTGACTGCCTCGTAAGACAGAGGAATCAGCAGTTCTGCACTTTCTTCCTGGCTCTGTTAAAGATTTCCTTTGTGACCTTGGTAAAGAACTTGTGACATTTACTTTATAAATAACAGTAAGTCTGGAAAGTAGAAAACTACTCTTTATACCTTTAGAACTTATAAAGTCAACATCCCAAGTGCAAAGGACTCTCACCTACTTGTAATGGAGAAAATACAAACATTTAAAAAGATGAGGAAGTTTAAAATGAATGGTAAAATACAAATGTTATGTATTCCTTACCTGACAAGTCTGAACTCTTTACAGTCAGCTCATAGGTTAAATCTGAGGAAAGAAGTTGTTTGTCTTTGTTAGAACGTCATCATCTACCCCACACAGCACCTGCTGAATGTGTTTACAAAGGAACACCTCAATACAATCATAACTAACGTTTCCCCCCAGCTGAAGCAGTACTAGGAGCTCCACGGCAAGTTCCCTAATCTGGAAAACAACCTGAACTATCAGGTGACACGTTGCTTTGTTTCTAAAGGAAGAAAAATCTTTGCTTAATGATTGCACAGTTGTGCCCAGAGATACATGCTGACCCCCCTACATACACCCCTCTGGTGGGCTCTGCTGCCGAGGTTTCACAGCTAAAGTAGGAAGTGTGGATAAGTAGGATTCTTGTGGATAAGCATGAAGAACCAGATCAGCATCAGCGCCCTCTCCCAGCTACCTGTGCAGTGCTGCTGCAGGCGCCGGATCTCTGCGTGCAGGCCTTTCAGTGTGTTGGCATGTTCTTTCTGGAGAAACAACAGGTTCTTCTGGGCGCTCTGTAGCTGGTTCTCCAGGTTTGAAGCTGCCATCCTGACATGCAGGAACCCTGTCAGTAAAAGGATGTAGAATGGTAATGGTGAGTTATGTTACACATACAAAGATCCTCACTCTACAGCCAGGATCAGTGGGAATTTCTGAATTCTACTATTAGTGAACTGATACGCAATCCAGCAAATGCCACAAAAGGTTTTTCTGTTTCACGACTACTTCAATTACAAGTGTTCTAAGTTCATAGAAAGGCTAATTATACTCTAGACCAGAACAGCATGGGGAACTCATTTGTTTGGAGTTAACACATTTAAAGGATTAACTTCAGACAGACTAAGTCACTAATCCTGTTACAAGATAAAAGTGGAGTTCTGAGAAACGGGCTCGTATGTCCCTCTGTTTTGTCTGGGGGGGAAGGGGGGGTGGGTTCCACTTACCTCCAGGGATACTGGAATTAGTAACATCCCTGGACAAGAGCAAGAAAGAAAGCACTAAAATGCACCATATCTAAAGAGAAATGCAAATGGAAAATTGTAAGAGGCAGCTGGGCCCAGCGACACCCCCCCTGGATATGGTTGTTATGGGTGCTTGAATGCCACTGTGTGATCATGAACCCTGTGCACACACAGCACCTCGCTGCCAGGGCATGTGGTGCTGCTCCATCTACAACAAATTTACAGAGGCTGCTGGTTCTACCCAGGAAGAACTTTCCAGAAAATTGATGTCCTCAATAACTCCACATGACCGCACTTCAAATGTCTTCAGCAAGAGAGCTGTCATGCTTGGGAATCTTTCTGAGAACTCTGAGAAGCCAGCCTTCTTCTTAAGCAATTCAGGAGTATGATGCACAAAAATAGGTGCACAGACAAATTCTAGAGAGCCAGGCTCATTGGGACACCAGCCTAACAGGCAGTGGCACATCCTGGGTAGGAATTACACAATCCACAGTGCAAGAAATACTTTCAAGGGGACAAAGCAGCACAGGGAACGCTGTCACAGCCTCTGGGCTACCACAGGAGCAACAAGGAGAGGTTTGGAAAGTGGCTCTACACCCTCCCTGTGCATAGCTGGTGATTGGCCTGCCAGGGCTGGGAGCCACAGCAGCCCTCTCCTGCTGCCAAGCAATTCAGCCAAGGAGGCGGGAGATGGATGAAGCAGTTGGGGTGCTGGGTTAAACACTGCTGATGCACCAGGAGCATTAGCTTTGTCATTACAGAATGAAAGGCTGAGTCCCTTACCTGTCTAGTTGTGTAAAAGCAATTCACAGTATTTAGGTGACAAAACATCAGACCTCCCACTGCCTGGACAACAATCTGCATCAGCATCACCACCAGGACTGTAATTATGGGACCATAGAGCTTGCACAGGACAGACCTTAATTCTGCCTCCGAGCCAACCTTAATTGCTTGCTCTGCCACCTTAAGTGTTTTCTACTGGGCTCTCCTGGTATGTAGTTTTATGATAGAAATGTGATTCTGCAACTTTAAAACATGTAGAACATACAACTCCGTGAAAGCGACACTCCTGTCGTGCTTAAACACAACACAGCCCTGAGTTTAATTTTATAGTTTTTACACCCCAAAAGAACATCGGACTCTGCGCTCCTGCACCTTGGTAAAACATTGTGGGGGAGGAGGGGAATAAACACACACCGGCACACAGAACCTTCCTGATGTCATGTGTGACCTTAACTGACACCATCAGCAACTGCCTTATCCCTACAGAAGCATTGATCTGATTGAGAAAAAACAAAGTGAGCATGTAAAAGACATTCAAGGAATCCACTTCTGTGCAAGAGGCAAACCAGAGCTCTTGGTTATTTTATAACAGAGTTCAAAGATTAAATTCAGTGCTCAAGACGGAGGGTAGCGGTGCCAGCTTGTGCTCTGTGGACTAGAACAGCGTCATTTCACAATCACCATCAACAGAAAGCAAAGCAAAAACTACAGGCCAAAACCTTTCTGAGAAGAGGTTTCTGGATTGGCTAAACAAGAAACAAAACAAGAGTTGTGGATCTGGGCTCTTGCTCTACAACTTCTGAAGAAAGCAACCTGAGACTGCTATCCAGAGCCCGGCAGCAGGGGCAGCGGGACACTTGCTGCCCACAGCCTCTCTTTAGGGTGAACTACAAATCTCATGGTGATTACAGTGGGGCTTCATGACTTCCAGGGGGTTGATGATACATTAGCTGTTTTACATTTCCAAAGGGACATCACCCTGTCTGCAAAGCTGACTTCAGACAGAAGCTTTACTGAATTACTCAGTCTAAGCGATCTTTATACTCCTACCGAATGTGTGTGACAGCAGAGTAAACCCTCCGGAGCCCGTGCTGGAGCTCAGGCTCTAGCACCCCAAGGCTTAGAAGGGACTTTTAATCAATAAATGTATTTTCCAAAGGCAACTCTAAGCACTGACAGTGCTAGGTGAAAGGGCAGCCGACACGTAATATCCCAAAGCCTTCACTGTCACAATGGTTCCTAACAGCAGCTTCACTCCTGTAACTATAATCTGAACAGGAAGAGACTTCAACGCCAGCCACAAGCAGTAAGTGTAACTCAGTCTTTGCACATAAATGCAGTTTTTAAAAGCTTGTTTCTAAATTTTAGAAAAAGCAAAAGAAGGCCATTGCTATTAATCCTCTCAACTGCTTTTTCATCTTGATCTCTTGCAACTTAAAGATCACACTAGGATTAACTAGTCTACAGAAAACAAAAAAAACAATCAGAGGCCGCCTGGTTTTATAGGCTTAGGAAGAAAATACAAATTACCTGCACTGAAGCATCCTCTTCCCTGCAGCAGTAAGTTAATCAGTCAGAGCAATTAAATTGATCCCCTTTGAATTTTAGCTGGAGTCCCTCTGCACAATGTGGTTCCTCTCCTTAGAGGATCAAGGATCAGAGTGCCAACTTTCCCACAAACCTTCTGCAGCCTTCCTACACTTTTCTTCACTGCGGCCTGGTTGCCGTTCTGCTCATCTCCTTCAGGGAAAGGGGAGGCACCAACGTAAAGTCACCGCTTCCACGGAATTTCTGGGCAGCAGCTCCTGTTCAGCCCCACCCAGTCACGTAATTTTAGACAGGACACACGAACACCAGAATCTCTGCATGTGTGTGCTGGGAAATGGTCAATCCCATCTACCCTAAAAACAGAGAAAGAGGGAAGTGTCTTGCACAGCCACTACACAGAGAAGCTTTTGCTACAAAGCCTGCTGAAAGCTGTGAAAATTAAGGATATATTCTAAGCCACTCTTCATTTTGTACCTACTTTATACCAAATCTTAAACAAAAATTGTTATTAAAGCCTGATTTCGTGATGAAATGGATGTCAGCTGAACCACAAGAAGGACGTTGAGGCTCTGGAGCGAGTCCAGAGAAGAGTGACGAAGCTGGTGAAGGGGCTGGAGAACAGGCCTTATGAGGAGCGGCTGAGAGAGCTGGGGGTGTTTAGCCTGGAGAAGAGGAGGCTGAGGGGAGACCTCATTGCTCTCTACAACTACCTGAAAGGAGGTTGTGGAGAGGAGGGAGCTGGGCTCTTCTCCCAAGTGACAGGGGACAGGACCAGAGGGAATGGCCTCAAGCTCCACCAGCAGAGGGTCAGGCTGGACATTAGGAAAAAATATTTAATAGAAAGGGTCACTGGGCAGTGGCAGAGGCTGCCCAGGGAAGTGGTTGAGTCACATTCCCTGGAGGTGTTTAAAAGATGGGTGGATGAGGTGCTCCGGGACATGGTTTAGTGATTGATGGGAATGGTTGGACTCGATGATCCAGTGGGTCCTTTCCAACCTAGTGATTCTATGATTCTATGTGCTATCTGTCAGCCAAGCTCATTAGAACAAAATTTCAAACATTTTTAATTGCTTTTGCAGCCGTACTTCTATGGAAATTTCTATTGCGCAAATGAGAGAAGAAAGAAACCTCACACCTGCAGTGGAACAGCTCTCTCAGATACCCGCAGATCACCTGCATTTCACCCAGGTTGACATTCAGCAATAATTATTGCTGTAGGAACTTTGTTTAGCCAGCGCCTAACTAAAAAGCCAGCCAAACCGCCACAGCAGAAGCCAACTGAAGAGAAAATATTTCTCCTTCTAGAACAATATCAAATTGTTTCATGCCTCTAGAGTTAATACAAATGAATTGGACACAAAAGGACTGAAAATATGGATAGAATATACAGGAAGTTAGGCCCACAACCTACACAGTTAATTTGTTGTTGGGCAATTTTACCAAACTGACCATTTCGGAAGATCAGAAATATGGGGTTAAAAGGAGGGAAACCCTCTCTCAGCACCACACTGCAGAACAGCTCTGGCAGTTACTCTGCTTTTCAGACATCGGAGTAAAGATTACTGTAAAGGGCCTGGAGACACCACATGTGTTTGTCCAGGACCAGACCCCGAGAGAGCAGCAGGTGTCCTGGCCATGGCCCTCCTGGCTGTTCACACGCACAATGCCTCCACAGGACAGGGCAAGAGGGGACGCTCCCTGCCTCAACAGAGACAGTACTGCTTGTTGTCCAGATTGTTAGGATTTGGTGTGATTGTGCTCTTAAAAAGCCCACCCAAACCATGTAATTCAATTTAAAGCATAATGGCTGAAAACAGGTGTTCTGTGTTTTTTTTAAAGTGACAGCATGAGAATCTGCTAACTGGGAAGTCATTTTATATAAATAGTTTTCTCTGAATAGTTGGATTTTTAAAACACCAAAGGTTTTAATTCCTGGTTCCCCCATTTACAGCCAGTTTGCATATTTTGTACATTTCACAGCACTTCGCAACTAATGAAATTCCTTGTTTGTGTCACTGGAGTAAAGATCCAAGGATATCATGCAAAAAAATATAAACTAATTTTTAAAGAAAAAACCACTGACAACTGTCACAAAGTTAAACCATGCATTGGAAGTTAAAAAAAAACTAACAGCTCCCCTTTAATTCCCAAGTGGACCATTAGTGAAAGCTACTATGATTGCATAAAACATTTTATTTAATATTAGTCTCAAATTTGCAGCAGCTCACAGGACACGATGCAAGTGAGACCTGCTGACTCAGGCAATCTCAGTCAGGAAGAGAATGAATTCATGAGATGTAATGAAAAAGAAACAAATAATACAAAAGAAATAATAGTTTCTTTTAATAAGTCAGTTAACCTTCTCCCACCACTTCTATATGTAGATGCTCTGACTTAGTTCCAAGGAGTTTGCTTAGTGGGATTTACAGCTTCTCCAAGTTCCTTAACAACTCCTAACCCCTTGTTTCTTGCTGCCTAGTGTTCGGCCACAAATTGCATCCAACACTTGCTCTCATGAGCAGCTGAGACCTGACAGAAAACATGGTCTGGGGAGGGGTCAGTCAGAAGAATTAAAAATAAGTCTATTCAGGTACATGTCCCATTGGGTTTCAAAGAGGAAATCGTATAAAGCAATTCTGTGATTGCACTAAACTGATTTCAGCCCCTGCTCTCTGCAACAAGAAAATGTGCAGCCAAGAGAAAAGCTGTGATCAAAAAACACAAGCAGAATAACAAAACGCAGGAGCCACCTGACCCCTTAACAGCCCTGATGAGCAATCTTTGCTCTCTCACCATGGAAATCAGCAGGGCAGCTCTCAAAGCAACCTCTCTCTGGCTGGATTTCATCAGATGAATTAAGCCAGTGCTGGGAAGAAGACTGTAACTGCATACACCACAGAACAGTTATGTCACTGTGGTTTCTCTGCTCTTCCCCCTGGTCTCTATGTTCTTATACCAAAGGAACTGTGCGATGCAGAGCTATGCCAACTCCCACCAGGAATGTGTGTGTCATTTGATACGGAGGATAAATCATAAAGGGGCCTTGCAGTGTTCAAAACTGCAACAGTAACACACCTCCTCTCGCAGCAAGACTTGTGCTGAACACTAACAGTGTCCAACCTGTCACAGTTACACAAACTGTATGGATGGGATGCTACATTCCACCACATTTCTCAGGACCACCACCATCACAAAATGTAACTAGATACATCAGGAACGTAGGTCTGGAGACAGCTCCGAGATTGAGCCTCAAGTCCTCCAGGTCTTTTCTGATCTTAAGTATTTGGATAGAGTTCAAGATATTTCAAGGCGCTGAGCATCCTCTGGCTGTGTGTTAGGTGCCTCTGCACAAAATCAGAGCATCTCTGTACCCCACTGCAAGTTAAGAAGGGGGAGATGCTAATCTATGACTTTAGGCACAGCCCAAAGGAAACTACTGGACCGAAGCCCAGACAACTGTATTTATTTAAATTTTTCATTCCTCTTTGGTATCCACCACACAAAACACAATAACCTCTTTTTACGTGGATGGGGTGACTGTCACCTGAGAAGCTGCTTTAGCTCCCAGCCGACACATATCCAAACGTTCTTGAAACGTGTGTGGGTGGCAGGCATTTTCCTCTCAACTGGTATCCAGCCAGTGCTCCCTCAAAATGCGACAAAAGCTGCCAAAATGCTTTTTGTATGCTATACAAAATATAATTTCAAGAACTACTGAAGGACGCAGGAGTCTTCTCGTAGGAACCTTCAAAGTTTTATCCAGTCTCAATTTCAACTGAACTGACCAAACATTTCCAAATAACGTAGCTCTAATGATTAAATGCCCAGCTGACATACACTTAGCTGTTCTTTGCTTCGATCAGCTCTCCATCTCCAGAGACATATGCCATCCCCAAACTGTGTGGTCAGCTTATTTCAAAGGACATCCTCCAGGAAACCCCGCAGTGTCCACAGCCTGCTCGAGGCTTTGCTATCTTTCTGCTTGGATGTTTGCTCTAAGTATCCCCTTCCAACCTGATACCATGACACTTCTGATGCAGAACTGGCAATAACAGCCTAGCAGTTTCAGATCTATGTTTGACCCTCATTCACTTGTGCATTAGACAGAGTCACTTTAACTAGTTCAATATTTCTTGAAGTCGTGTTCTTCACACTGTACGCTAGGCCCACACAACGACCTTCTGAATGTCCTTCCCCCTCGCCCCTGCTCCCTTATTGGTACCTCCAACAGCAACTCTACTCCCTCCTTCCTCCGCCTCCTCTGTTAAAGCACAACTTTAACAAATAAATAAATACTAACACGTAATTATTGTTCCAATAACTTGTTTTCATATACTTTCAGTTTGTGGTAAGCAAACTTAGACAGCTGAGGGGAGAAAGGAAATGTGTCACTCTCCTCCCAGAAGGAGGATACAATTTTGCTTCCTCAGCTCCTTTTCCATTCCCACTGCTTTTTGATGCCTTTTACTCCGCTGTTTCTCTGCCTGGCTTCCCCTCCATTTCCTGATCAGAGACGCTGCAGACTCTTCACAGTTAGTCACTGAATGTCCCTGAGGAAGCACAGGGTTTAGTATTTTAGTAAGAAAATAATTTTCTATAACTCCAACAGCAACTGGCACGGCAGCAGGAAGAATAATTAAGTGGACACACTCCTGGTAGCAATGATTTAATTCTAGATGCTCTAAATGAACAAGCTGGTATTCTGTACAGAAATCTCTGACTGCCTACGTGCCTGACTGTTTACCTAAAGTCATGAGGAGCGACAGGCATAATTCATGTGGAGTCTTCTCTGTCATTGAGACCACGCAGCCCCAGAGCTGTCACAGTGGAAGAAGACTAAAAAGTAATCAGATGTTAAGATCACTACTGTGGCAGAGACTATCAGAGAACCAAATCAAGTGGTCCTGCACTGGCATTTTACAAGGATACAGTTATTCTGGGTACCCAATGCTATGGCTGGAGAGCTGTCCAGAAGAAATTGCTTACTCTGGCAGAGAACAATAAAAATGACCTAATTTGGGAATACTTTACCTCAGAGGAAGTAAAAAAGTATCACCTAAATAACACCAACTACTTCAGAACCACTCCTTTAACATTGGTGAAGCCCATGTAATTTTTATTTTTTTAAGTGACAATAAAAGCCCTCATGAGTACAGCTGCATCATAAGTCAGAGGAATAAGCTGGTTCTCTTCTGCCGTTTAGCAGGTGCTCCTGATGAGTGGCTTTTCCATTTTACTCACCCGTGCATTCTGAGGATAAACAGTTTCCTATTTTTATATCATCTCCATCAAAGCCACAGAACAAACTGCACCCCAGTCACACCTACTCAGCTATAATATTGCAAAGTCTTTCCACTAAAGCCAGTTTCTTTTGTCAGAAGGACAGTGAAAAGGAAATTAATACTTCATTCCCCTAGACAAGACTATATGACTGTTAAACATAAATATGAGCCTGATCCTATTTCTCTCAAATTCATTAAGAAAGTTTCCCAACTTCAGATAAAGGTGAATCAGGACTTCAGCTGGTAAGGTGGCTGTGGGAGGTTTTTGTACATAGATACGTTAAGAAGAACTCCAAATTTATGCTTAGAAGTAATATTAAACAATGGAAAAGTCACAGGCTTTTTTTTTCAGATATCAAATACCCACTTATGAAGATTTCATGTTCCCTTTCAATTTTAGTCCCTATGGTCAGGAACATGGGAATTGCGCAAGAATTCGAAGAAAATGTATTTGTGTAGATTTTAAAAATTTCACAGTTCTGGAGGCTTCATGAAACACAACCCCCCAGAATTACAATGCTGGTTTCACCTGGTTGGGCATTTCCTCCCTCTCCCTTTCAGGAAAATAACCTGCCACCACACAGGCATGCAATAATTTAGCTCTCCAGCCTAGCCGTGACTGCCTCACCCCTTCCTCTTGCATGTTATGAGCAACAATTTACGGTTGCATTTCTGAAACACTTTGAAATCACCTTCCTGCTCACCCAGTGAAGCAGCTCAGGGAGCCGGTCCAGCTGACAACAAACTTGTTTTCCCACTGACTGTTTTTCAGGTTATGGGTTCACCATGCAGCCCCGCAGACACATGTGGGTCTGATAGGAAAGGTGAGGAAGAAAAATCCCAACCCTCACAAAAAAAAACCCCAAACCAGTCACCAGGGCAGGGACAGGGCGTACAGACAGAACTGCCTCCTGCAGCAGCACCAGCGCCAGGCACTCACCTGAGCTTGAGCTCCCACTGCAAGAACCGCAGAAATCACAATTTTCAGGGTATACCTGGAATGTTTGTGAAACACATCAAAAAAGGCACTGAAGCCTTATGGCAAGCTAAATGAATCTGTCCTCCAAGGAGAGATCAATTTCCAGAGAACAGTAGCTCTACAGAATAACACAACTAATTTTCAGGCAAGTGTAATAGGCTGAGGAGTATGCTTTTTTCTAATGCATTCTGTGATGCTGTTTCATAAGCCATTGATTTTATTATTCTCGAACAGTATCTACAATCAAACATGGAAAAATTGGTCTCCATTTTGCCAAAATAAAGGTTTTTGATCTCAGGACACAGAATTTCAAACAGAGGAGCTTTATAGTCTTACTTACATGACGTAAATATCTCAAACTGAGACAATAAAACTCTACACAGGTTAAATCACGCTTTTATGAGGAATGGAAAGCAAACAAGCACACCTACTTCTATTACAAAGGAAATCTGTCACGAATGACATAATTCACACAATTTTTTCCATGCAGATGGACACTTCCTACGGTCAACACCTCTACTCCAGCAATGCGATAGCTGCACCTTTTGTACCCTCCCTCCAGGCACTGACTCGGATTACAAGGAGCTGCTGTTTCCTGCCGTGTTTTCAACCTTTCTAGATACAGCGATCTCTCTGTTTAGGAAGCAGCCATGAAATTTTACAGTTTTCAGTCAAGTGATGTTGTTGAATAACATTGATCTCAAAACCTGTCTCTCACCCAAATAATGAAGATTAACAAGAAGCAACATATTTTAACATTTTAAATATAACCCAAAGGTTTTCTAGGAGTGAAATGAGAGTAAACATGCTCCTCAACAGCAGGAAAGAAACAGTGAGATGAATAAAAGGCTTTCTTCCCCAGGATTATTTAAAAAAAACCCTGCCAGCTTGCAGATGTTCTGGTACACCCAAGAGTTCACTGTTTTCAGCAATATTTTTCATGCCTATAATTTCTAGTAGTAAATCAATGTATTGCTCCCATTAATAGTGCCATGCTCTTCACCATCACCAGGAGAAACGGGCTGATATACAACAGTAAATCATCGTTAGATAAAATCACTCACTGATTGTATGAGATGCTGACTGACACCCATTACCACGCTGCTGGAGACCCTTGTTTAGCATAAGACAATTTTTAGATCACTTAAAAATGAGCACCGAGACTACTCAGGCATGCATGCATTGAAGACACTACAGCCAGATCTATAAAGGATGCCAGGTCTTGGCAAGCAAGTGAAGGAATCAGAGGGGAGGTACAGGAGGTAGCAACCCGGGGCTGACATTCAAACTCGGCTCTTACTAACCGCACTATTCTTTATCTCCATTTGCTTTTCAGATATGGCATTAGGTGAGCGCACAAGAAAGGCTTGGAGAGTTTGTTTCACTGTGCTGCAGATGCAAAGGGAACTGGAGCTCTAGCGATGAGGTTTCTGCCTGAACAAAGGGCCCCCTCCCTGCTTCAGTCCCACCTCGGCGCTGGGCAGCACCACTCCGCACTGCTGCTCCTACTGACGGGACCAGCTCTGCCAGGGATGGTTCCCACAATCCTGATGATGGTTACACAATATTAGCTTATTGCGGCATGTCCCCATCAATAACAACAGCGTGGAAGCTGCAATAAGGCACACAGATGATGTCTGGGCTCCTCTACTGATCTTCCAGTAAGCCACTGCTCATCAAACTCCGTAACAGACACGCATACAGACAGAGACACAAATACATGCAGAAAGTGTCACTTGTCAAAAAAAAAATTCTTAAGCATAATAAATGGTTTGAGAAAGCTTGGAGGCGTCTGTTACCTGTATGACGCAAACTGTAGTTTGCTAAGTTTTTTTAAACTTTACTGCAAAAAATGAGGTTAAACAAGATCTTAAATAAAAATATTAATTACATAATAGTATTCTGTTTACACAAGTATTGCAATACGTTGTGAATCTTGAGGATATAAAAGCAATCCTTCAGGGTTTTGCTACTTTAAGATCCAATTTTCTAAGCCATCGAAAAGCAGTGACACCGACAAATGAGAGTCTAACATAGCTTTAAAAATAAACTTGCAAACTAGGTTATTACAACTGCAGTCCCCCTAGTATTATAACATTCAAGAAATATTTTACTTTACATTAAGGTCCAAGTCCTGGAATAACAGCACTGGGGAGCTTTCCTTCTGCCTACTGCTACTGAAGAACTGATGAACACATTAGATCTGGACAAAAAAATAAATTGCCCTTAATTCCCACAGCCTTTTGAATTAGGACACACAGAAGAACAGCTGGATTTTTGTACCTCCAGTGACAAAATGCATTAAAAAAATCATTTAAAAGCTCTGAGACAATGCAATTATACCCGAAATCCAAATTAAAGAAAACACCTTTAAGGAATGAAATAAGATTGCTATTTTAGAGCTTACAAAAACTACTGGACAGAAAAATACACACAGCAGCTGGACTGGTCACGAAACCATCTTTTCTAAGGGGATGGGGTAGGAAACTTTATAGCTATATGAAGCAGAAGTATGGTAAGAGAATGAAACGCAGCAGTTATACACCAGTTTAGCCAATATTCTTTTTTTTTTTTCTACTCAAATAGATAGTATTTTCCTGTTGGGCTCTCCCGATCTTTGCTACTTCACTAAAAATAACTGCCGGAACCCCGGTACAACCAAAACCCTGAAAAATAAACACTACTACAGGTCTGACTTTATCTGCTAATAAAGCACATTTATTTTACGCAGCCAAATCAAGCCGCAAAAAGCACATTAGGAGCGTAAACGCCTGTGTTTGCTCCAGCCTCTCCCGGAGACTCGGTCACCATAAAGCACCACGGAATGACATTCGCTAAAGTGAGACGCAAAAAGGCACTGCATTTATGCTAACGTCCATTTGGTTGGTTTGATTGGTTTTGGTTTTTTTTTAATTAAGGAGCGCAATTCCTACCGCGAGGGCAGCCCCAGCGCTCCCAGCCCCAGCATCTTCCCACGCGCGACCGAGCGCCTCGGCCGCTCCCCGCAATGCAGATCGGGGCGGCTCCGGGGAAACGGGGAGGAACGAGGGGGAAAAGAGGTGGAAGGAGGGGAAACCGGGAAGAAGAAGGGGGGAAAGAGGAGGAAGGAGGGGAAAAGAGGCAAGAAGGAGGGGAAAAGGGGAGCGGGGAAGGGGGAACGAGGAGCGGGGAAGGGGCAAATGCGGAGGAAGGAGGGAGAAAAGAGGAGGATAGAAGAGGGAAACGGGGAGCGGGGAAGGGAAAAGAGGAGCGGGGAAGGGGAAAACGTGGAGGAAGGAGGGGAAAAAAGGAGGAAGGAGGGGGAAAAGAGAAGGAAGGAAGGGGGAAACCAGAAAGAAGGAAGGAGGGGAGAGGGGGAGGAAGGAGGGGGAAACGGGGAAAAGGAAGGCGGAAGTGGGGAGGGGGGAGCAAGGGTGCGGGGGCTGCGGGGAACAGGGCTGGGGGCACGGGGCGGGCTGCGGGGTGCGGGGCGCAGACCCGCGGGGGGGTCTGCGGCGCCGCCCTCACCGGTGCGTCCCTCGGCTCAGCCGCCGCCGCCGCCCAGGGCCTCGCGCAGGGTCCGCGCGCGCGGGGGGCGGCGCACGCGCGGCCCGGCTGCGGCAGCCCGAACCGTCGCTATGGCAACCGGGGGGGGGGGGGGCGCGCGTGCACGCGGGGGGAGCGGCCGCGCGGGGCTGGGGGAGGCGCGTGCACGTAGCGGGGACGCAGCGGGGGGCGGCCGGGTGTCTGCAGAGCTGTGTGTGCAAGGGGTGTGTGCACACCTGTGTCTGTGAGCTGTGTGTGCAAGGGGTGTGTGCACACCTGTGTCTGTGAGCTGTGTGTGCAAGGGGTGTGTGTGCTCACCTGTGTCTGTGAGCTGTGTGTGCAAGGGGTGTGTGCACACCTGTGTCTGTGAGCTGTGTGTGCAAGGGGTGTGTGCTCACCTGTGTCTACAGAGCTGTGTGTGCAAGGGGTGTGTGCTCACCTGTCTGTGAGCTGTGTGTGCAAGAGGTGTGTGCTCACCTGTGTCTGCAGAGCTGTGTGGGCAAGGGGTGTGTGCTCACCTGTGTCTGTGAGCTGTGTGTGCAAGGGGTGTGTGCTCACCTGTGTCTGCAGAGCTGTGTGTGCAAGGGGTGTGTGCTCACCTGTGTCTGTGAGCTGTGTGTGCAAGGGGTGTGTGCTCACCTGTGTCTGTGAGCTGTGTGTGCAAGAGGTGTGTGTGCACACCTGTGTCTGTGAGCTGTGTGTGCAAGGGGTGTGTGTGCACACCTGTGTCTGTGAGCTGTGTGTGCAAGAGGTGTGTGTGCTCACCTGTGTCTGTGAGCTGTGTGTGCAAGGGGTGTGTGTGCTCACCTGTGTCTGTGAGCTGTGTGTGCAAGGGGTGTGTGCTCACCTGTGTCTGTGAGCTGTGTGTGCAAGGGGTGTGTGTGCTCACCTGTGTCTGTGAGCTGTGTGTGCAAGGGGTGTGTGCTCACCTGTATCTGTGAGCTGTGTGTGCAAGGGGTGTGTGCACACCTGTGTCTGTGAGCTGTGTGTGCAAGGGGTGTGTGCTCACCTGTGTCTGTGAGCTGTGTGTGCAAGGGGTGTGTGCACACCTGTGTCTGTGAGCTGTGTGTGCAAGGGGTGTGTGTTCACACCTGTGTCTGTGAGCTGTGTGTGCACAACTGTGTCTGTGAGCTGTGTGTGCAAGGGAGTGTGTGCTCACCTGTGTCTGTGAGCTGTTTGTACAAGGGGTGTTTGCACACCTGTGTCTGTGAGCTGTGTGTGCAAGGTGTGTGTGCTCACCTGTGTCTGTGAGCTGTGTGTGCAAGGGGTGTGTGCTCACCTGTGTCTGTGAGCTGTGTGTGCAAGGGGTGTGTGCTCATCTGTGTCTGTGAGCTGTGTGTGCAAGGGGTGTGTGCTCACCTGTGTCTGCAGAGCTGTGTGTGCAAGGGGGTGTGTGCACACCTGTGTCTGTGAGCTGTGTGTGCAAGAGGTGTGTGTGCTCACCTGTGTCTGTGAGCTGTGTGTGCAAGGCGTGTGTGTGCTGACCTGTGTCTGTGAGCAGTGTGTGCAAGAGGTGTGTGCTCACCTGTGTCTGTGAGCTGTGTGTGCATGGGTGTGTGTGCACACCTGTGTCTGCAGAGCTGTGTGTGCAAGGGATGTGTGCTCACCTGTGTCTGTGAGCTGTGTGTGCAAGGGTTGTGTGCTCACCTGTGTCTGTGAGCTGTGTGTGCAAGAGGGGTGTGTGCTCACCTGTGTCTGTGAGCTGTGTGTGCAAGAGGGGTGTGTGCTCACCTGTGTCTGTGAGATGTGTGTGCAAGAGGGGTGTGTGCTCACCTGTGTCTGCAGAGCTGTGTGTACAAGGGCGTGTGTGCACACCTGTGTCTGTGAGCTCTGTGTGCAAGAGGTGTGTGTGCTCACCTGTGTCTGTGAGCTGTGTGTGCAAGGCGTGTGTGTGCTCACCTGTGTCTGTGAGCTGTGTGTGCATGGGTGTGTGTGCACACCTGTGTCTGCAGAGCTGTGTGTGCAAGGGGGTGTGTGCACACCTGTGTCTGTGAGCTGTGTGTGCAAGAGGTGTGTGTGCTCACCTGTGTCTGTGAGCTGTGTGTGCAAGGCGTGTGTGTGCTCACCTGTGTCTGTGAGATGTGTGTGAAAGAGGTGTGTGCTCACCTGTGTCTGTGAGCTGTGTGTGCATGGGTGTGTGTGCACACCTGTGTCTGTGAGCTGTGTGTGCAAGGGGTGTGTGTGCTCACCTGTGTCTGTGAGCTGTGTGTGCAAGCTGTGTGTGCTCACCTGTGTCTGTGAGCTGTGTGTGCAAGGGGGTGTGTGCACACCTGTGTCTGTGAGCTGTGTGTGCAAGGGGTGTATGTTCACACCTGTGTCTGTGAGCTGTGTGTGCACACCTGTGTCTGTGAGCTGTGTGTGCAAGGGTGTGTGTGCTCACCTGTGTCTGTGAGCTGTTTGTACAAGGGGTGTTTGCACACCTGTGTCTGTGAGCTGTGTGTGCAAGGGTGTGTGCACACCTGTGTCTGTGAGCTGTGTGTGCAAGGGGGTGTGTGCTCACCTGTGTCTGTGAGCTGTGTGTGCAAGGGGGTGTGTGCTCACCTGTGTCTGTGAGCTGTGTGTGCAAGGGGGTGTGTGCTCACCTGTGTCTGTGAGCTGTGTGTGCAAGCAGTGTGTGCTCACCTGTGTCTGTGAGATGTGTGTGCATGGGTCTGTGTGCACACCTTTGTCTGTGAGCTGTGTGTGCAAGGGGTGTGTGCACACCTGTGTCTGTGAGCTGTGTGTGCAAGGGGTGTGTGCTCACCTGTGTCTGTGAGCTGTGTGTGCAAGGGGTGTGTGTGCTCACCTGTGTCTGCGGAGCTGTGTGTGCAAGGGGGTGTGTGCTCACCTGTGTCTGTGAGCTGTGTGTGCAAGGGGTGTGTGTGCTCACCTGTGTCTGTGAGCTGTGTGTGGAAGGCGTGTGTGTGCTCACCTGTGTCTGTGAGATGTGTGTGCAAGGAGGTGTGTGCTCACCTTTGTCTGTGAGCTGTGTGTGCAAGGGGTGTGTGCACACCTGTGTCTGTGAGCTGTGTGTGCAAGGGGTGTGTGCTCACCTGTGTCTGTGAGCTGTGTGTGCAAGGGGTGTGTGTGCTCACCTGTGTCTGTGAGCTGTGTGTGCAAGGGGTGTGTGCTCACCTGTGTCTGCAGAGCTGTGTGTGCAAGGGGGTGTGTGCTCACCTGTGTCTGTGAGCTGTGTGTGCAAGGGGTGTGTGTGCTCACCTGTGTCTGTGAGCTGTGTGTGCAAGGGGTGTGTGTGCTCACCTGTGTCTATGAGCCGTGTGTACAAGGGGTGTGCGCTCACCTGTGGCTGCGGAGCTGTGTATGCATGGTGGTGTGTACACTTGTGTGTCTGTAGAGCTGTGTGCACACAGAGGTGTGTGTGTCTGTGGGATAATGTGTGCACACACGTGTGTGTCTGTGGAGCTGTGCATGCGTGTAGCAATGTCTTTGCATGCGGACGGGTGCGCATGCATGTGTGTCTGTGGAGTTGTGTGCACCTAGAGGTGTGTGTGGAGTGGTGTGTGCGCACACACGTGTGTCTGTAGAACTGTGTGTGCACACAGACATGTGTGTGCATGATCTGAACAGGCTGGACTGCTGGGCTGAGACCAATGGCATGAGGTTTAACAAGGCCAAATGCCGGGTCCTGCACTTGGGGCACAACAACCCTAAGCAGAGCTACAGACTAGGAGAAGCCTGGCTGGAAAGCTGCCAGGAGGAGAAGGACCTGGGGGTGTTGGTTGAGGATGAGCCAGCAGTGGCCTAGGTGGCCAAGAAGGCCAATGGCATCTTGGCTTGTATCAGGAACGGCGTGACCAGCAGGTCCAGGGAGGTTATTCTCCCTCTGTACTCGGCACTGGTGAGACCGCTCCTCGAGTCCTGTGTTCAGTTCTGGGCCCCTCGCTACAAGAAGGATGTTGAGGCTCTGGAGCGAGTCCAGAGAAGAGCAACGAAGCTGGTGAAGGGGCTGGAGAACAGGCCTGATGAGGAGCGACTGAGAGAGCTGGGGGTGTTTAGCCTGGGGAAGAGGAGGCTGAGGGGAGACCTCATTGCTCTCTACAACTACCTGAGCGGAGGTTGTGGAGAGGAGGGAGCTGGGCTCTTCTCCCAGGTGACAGGGACAGGACAAGAGGGAATGGCCTCAAGCTGCATCAGGGGAGGTTCAGACTGGACATTAGGAAAAAATTTATCACAGAAAGGGTCACTGGGCACTGGCAGAGGCTGCCCAGGAGGAAGGTTGAGTCCCCTTCCCTGGAGGGATTTAAGGGACAGGTGGACGAGGTGCTAAGGGACGTGGTTTAGTGATTAATGGAAATGGTTGGACTCGATGAACCGGTGGGTCTCTTCCAACCTGGTGATTCGATGGTTCTATGATTCTATGTGTGCCTGTGGAGCGGGGCGTGTGCGTGCACACACGTGTGTCTGTGTCGAAAGGGAGGAGGGGCTGCAAACACACCCATGCCCTGGAGCTGTGTATGCTCCAAAGGTCTGTATTGTTGTACACGTGCGGAGGTGCAGAAAAGAAAGAGGGTGCCTGAAGCGTGGGGAATTTCTGTGCTATGGTCTGTATGTTTGCACACATCTGGGTATGCCCATGTAGTTCATGGTCACACATGTGTGAATTCCCTGCAAGCCCTCTGAAATGAGCTCTGCCGCATGAAGGGCCCTTGGGGTGCACTGCTGGGGGGGGGGGTGGAATTCCTGCAGCCTGTCCATTTCTGCCCAAGCCTCTTGGCTCCGTGGTGCCAATTCTGCATGTGACCTAAAACCGCACACCAGCTGGGCAGGTCCTGGATGTGCATCCGTATGTGGTTGGATATTCTCTGCACATCTGTGTTTTCTGCATAAAACTGTGTGGAAGATGATGTCATGTGGCATAATCCCTGGCACGTGATGGTATTCCTGGCAGATGTGCACAAGTCTGGATGAACAGCATGTGCGCTGGCAGGCAGGCACTGAAATTCCCACACCGCTAAGGAGTACAGGAAGGCCTGGGCAATTGGGGATTTGCCCACAACTGGGATGTGGCCACTGTGAACGTACACATAAGAAAAGCCAAATAAAATTCATCTTGCATGCAGATTTGCACACAATGTCTTGTCTGCGTTTGTCATGGGCAGAAAACACTTTGTTATAAGGGACTTCAAAATTAAGAGATAAAAGCTTGATTTTTGCAAGCAGCCAACAGATAAAGGCAATTAAGAGTTAGAGATAATAATTTTCCAAGGAAAAAGCAGTATTATACCATGTGCAGATAAATATTTCAGGCCTTGCCCAATATAAAATTCAACATTAAGATGCAAACTGGTGGGTCTACATACCTTCAGTGTGATTCTCTTTGTGTGTGAGGAGACAGAGAATGGATCTACACGTGCTTTGCACCTTGTGGGTCCAGAAGCCAGGAAAAATTAAGCACAGCGTAGCCCAGAGGGGACAAGAAAACATAGTTCTTAGTGAAAGCTAATCCCAAAGAAGGCCGATTTTAAATGGGCATTTAGAAGTGAAAGGAGTAGTACGAGGGGTATTTAAATCATGATATCTTAGTTCCACACAGCTTTTTAAATATAAAATATGGACTTTTAATTTAGGATCCCAGTAGGTGATGAACCAGCCTGAGAAGCTGATTAAGTCAGGACTTCTGCCAAAAAAAAGAAATGCATGTGCCATTTCAATCATCCTGGCAGGAAAATGTGTTGGAAACAAAAGGATGAAAATACATTCGTTCAGAAGTGAAACTGAAATAATCCCTAAGCATTTTTAATGTGTCTCCCTGGTTTCTCTGAAGTTTCTGCTTCTGTTACGTTTCAGCCTGCAAATATCAGTCTGTCATCTTCTAAAAGGTGAGCGACCCGCTGAGCTGCTCCAGTTTCTTCCTGTTCAAAATGGGAATAACTTTGTCTTGCAGGATGCTGCAAGCATGGTAATAATGTGTCTTTAATATCCACAAAACTCTCTAAAAATCCTGAAAAGGAGGTTGCTGTGTAATACAGTTAATTATAGCTCCATGTCTCCTCTTTGGAGAGAGCTGGGCTGGAGGAAGCTCTGGCCCCAGTTACAACTCCTGAACTTCAGAGATGGCCAAGGTTTTTTTTTTTCCCTAGCAATTTAAATCCCTATTCCATCAAAGTGCAAACACAAAGCTCTGAGATATGCATATATTTTACAGTAAAATCTCCACCAAAATCAAGGATCACAAAAAGTTATGACATGCTGTGCAGCAGCCCTTCAGGCCCTGTGTCCCTGTGGACTGTCCCTCTGGTGTCATTAGCACTTACAGCTTTCTATAAGAGCTGCAGGCATCCTTTCAAAGACTGGTTCTCAGTAACCAGCCCAGGGTAAGACAGAAAACCCACGGAGAAACTGAGATAAAATTCAGATTTCTTGACTCCCATGCTTGACAGGATCAAGCAGGAAATCCAGCAAGCAGACTCCAGATCTGAGGACCTCTGAGTCCTCGACTTTGGTTCAACGACCTCTGTCCCTTCATAGCTTATTCTTCAGCCATATGGTCAAGCTCCGTAGAGCAGGGAACTCCTTGCATGGGTGAATTTGCCTGGGTTTGATGGAATACAATAATCTGTAAGGATTGCCAGGACCTTGTTGCTAAGTGGAGAGTCTCAGGTTGGCCAGTCTGTCTCAGGACCAGCTGAAGAATCATTTGGATCCTCTGCAGGCTGGCCTGTCTGCACCGGATTTGCACCATGTCGCTTGCAAGAAGTATCTCCAAAGTTTCTACGTAGAAATAAATCAAGCGGCTGCAAAGCCTGGGCAGACAATGTGGGCAGCCTGTGGAGGAAGGGGGGCTCCCAGAAGCGCCAACAGCAGCCTGCCAGCTCCAGCTCTGGGCTCTTCTGCTCCATTCCGTGCTGTCTGGGGACAGAGAGAGGGACCAGGTAAGAGGATGTGTGGAAATTGGTGTGTATTTGGTGGAGGGGGCCGTGTATACCTTAAAAAGCCTATACTAATTAGTTAACGGGAGATGCATGCAGGAAGATACTAAGGAGAGGTTAGGGCAAGTCTGATCCTATCCTGTGGTCTGTCCCAGGTGATCTGCCTCCACCCTATGCTGGCTCCTGGCTTTTAAGGTGCCTCTCTCTTTATTTTCTTTTACTTGCTTTGTTTTTTAAAGAGCACCAATTACAGGGACAGGAGACAGCAGCAGGCTGCAGAGCTGGAAGCAGAAAAGGTTTATCACCTCTCCTGTGTCACTGTACACAGATGTTCTTTCTCTCTGCCATGGAGCTGTAATATCACCACGCAGAGCTGACCAGGTTTTGTTTCCGGTAATGCAGATCTAAATCCAGACACACTCCACCTTGTAAACCCAGAAGAGTTACTATTAATTAGATCAGTGCGGCTCCGATGAGAATCTGGGATTAGCTTCACAGTCACCCCATTGAGAAGCAGACTGTGATTGCCTCTTCTTGCAAAGCGTCAGCCCCCAGGGTGTCCCGTGAGTCCCCTGCTCTGGACAGCAGCATGCTGGGGGTAGGACAAGGGGAAGGTTATCAGGCAGGTTCTTTCACAGAGCTTGGGGCAGAGCAGGGAACAACAGCCAAGATGAAATCCAACCAAAATGTTAAAATCTGAAGGGTGATACGATTCCTCCCTGTTCCAAAAGGGAAGATTTTCAATATCGGAACCAAATGTATGTAAGTGTGCATGTATCTAGAGACATTTCTATACTGATCCTTATTGGTACCTTTGCTATGAGAGATCCTGTCGGAGAAGCATCAGCTAAAATACCCAAGGCCTAATTCTGCTCAGTGACACTGGCCAAGCCAGCATTTTTTCCTGCAGGGCTGTTCTTGAGTGCTACCTTTTGTCCCTTTGCTGCATCTCACTAACAGATTCTAAGATAATTAGCAGTCACCAGATGAGATCTAATTTTTAACAAACTTCTCCCTGCGTGGGAGAGGGAAGGGAAAGCTTAGTGAGTGGCAGGAACACTCTGTGTCAGGGAGTGACGACAGTTCCTTTTACCGTCCTCTGAAGAACAGTGACATTACCAAGGATTTATTTACAGAAGCTGGGAGAAATAAGAGAGATGCTTTCAGCTCCTTAAGGCAGAGACTGTTGTTAGCTATCGTCCTTCCTTTGTTTGCACAACACTTAGGCCAGCGGGGTTCCTGGTGCAAGAGGAAGCCTTCTGCAAGGAACATCTGATGACAAGTCAAGTGCTGAAACTGAGGCTCAGACATCCATTGAAGAGCAGAACTGGACAAAGCGGGTTAGGATCCAGGAGAAGCCTAATCTGGCCTGGTATATGAGGACAGGCTGAGAGAGTTGGGCTCTGGAGAAGAGAAGCCTCCGAGACCTCATAGCAACCTTCCAGTACCTGAAGGAAGCCTACAAGAAACCTGGAGAGGGACTGTTCATAAAAGCTTGTGGTGATAGGATGAGGGGGAATGGATATAAGCTAGAGAAGAGCAGATTTAGACTAGACATTAGGAAGAATTTCTTCACTATGGGGGTGGTGAGATTCCAGAATCTCACCACCAAGGGAAGATTGCCAAGGGAAATTGTGGATGCCCCATCCCTGGAGGTGTTCAAGGCCAGCTAGAATGGGGCCTTGGATAACCTGATCTAGTGGGGTGTCCCTGTCCATGGCAGGGGGGTTGGAACTAGATGATCTTTGAGGTCCCTTCCGACCCAAGCGATTCTATGATTCTACGATTCTATGATTCTACGATATGGGGTTGGAGGAGCAGAAGGTGGGAGTGGGCTGCTGTGAACTGCACATTTGTCTCTGCTTGCGGAGGGAGGCAAAACACAGAGACTCTTCTTGTAACTGCCACAGAATGGCTTACCACTAATGAAATGGTGCTGAGCAGAGTGTGGCCAGCATCTCCCAAAGGTGAAACATTGGCCTGCGTTGCTTTAGCGGTCATGATGCTCAGGAGCATCAGTGTTTGGTTTTAGTTCAAGAGATCATAATCTACAAATACATCTGCCAGGTCTGCTCTGGAAGTGCATGCAGGCATCTCCCTGCAGCAGCAGGCAGACAGAAGGATTTTGCATCCCTGATATCATACGTTGCCCAGAAAGCTGATTTAGTGCAAGCTGCCTTATCTCATCCATTAAATGTGCACATGAATTGACCTACTCTCTGAATGTAAAATGCTACCATTGCTGGCTGGGAGGAGGCATCAGCCTCTTAGTCAGATCTCTTATCTTGAATTTACCAACCAGACTCTTAGCAAATCCATTATTCTTCAGCATTAATTCATGAGATGGATGTTAGCCAGAATGCTGTGATTGCATATATCCCAACAAGGGCAAAAGCAGTTCCACCTTTCAATTATATCATGGGCCTTTCCTAGGAACCTGAGGAGTAAGGGTTTCCATACAATCAGAAAGAATGTGACTAAGGCCCAGAACAGCTTTCAAAAATCTCTTCAGCTAAACTTAGACAAGCAGTCCGTGAAAGACAACAGACAAATTGTGAATAACCTAGAAATAAGAAAAGATTTTTTCTAGTATAATAGAAGACCTGTGACATCTGCATTTTCTTTTCTTTTTTTAAGGATTTTACAAAACAATAAAATAAAAATCTAGTCTAAATATACAAGGAATCATGACAGCTTTCTACATGTATGCCCAGCATCTGCCTACTGTATTACATCAGAGATCACCAGGAAAAAGACCAGTGACCTCTATATTGAGGGAGCAAAACACACATAGAGAACCTTTCCCGTTCTGTCCCCACTGGATGCACTGTAGATATTACTGTGCATTAGCTCTCGTCACATACATTTACACACAAGCCATGATTGCTTCCTTTCAGGTCAGTGATAAAGCAGCTTTGGAGAAGCAGATTTGCAATGGGAGATGTACCCTTGGGCCAAAGAATCGTTAAAATTATCAGCATCAAGAAACTTACTGCAATGTGACTTGACAGTTGTACGGCTCTAGGCTGAGGCTGTGTTTACTCTGGACTTTTTAGCCTGGACTACATTGAATTTCCCTCCCCCCCTCCCCGCCCCCCCCCCCGAGTAATTTCCCATCATTGCTGCCAGGCTTTCATTCCCATGGCAGACAGAGGGAGAGACAACTCCATGCCCCTGTCAAGAGCTGAGTGGGTCTCCTCATCTCAGCAAGCTGATGCTGGCCTCCCCCAGCAACACAGGCAAATAGGTGGGCAATTCAAACTCATGGCCGTACCTTAAAGTCAAGTATGTAAGAAAGTACTAGGTTAAACGATTGCAGAGGGTCCAGAAAGTTCTCTGCTAATTGTTCTCTGTGCTTTATAATCCTGCTCAATACTCAGGTGCACATCCTACAATCACCTCCTCATCATAAGCAATGCCCATGTGAAGAGTTTTAAACCTTGTTGGATGAAGAACTGGAGAAATACAGGATTCCTTTGGCCAATGGGAAGTTCCAGCCATGGAAATATTAATGAACATGCCAGACCACACTGGGAAGCCAAGCTATGTTGCCTGAGGGCCTGCCTCATATTTTAAGGGAGATGATCTCTATCCCCATGGAACAGAACACAATTACTGTTAGCTGGGGAAGTACAGATGCCTGTAATCTGACTTGCAAAGAAAAAGACTTTAAACAAGCAGGAAACAGCACAAAGCTTGCTTTATGAACCTAAAGCATGTGCTTGCCTGTATGTGTAGCATTCCACCTCTGTATAACTCCGCTGCTCTTTGGTCTCTAGGAGAGGAAAAATGAAGGAGTTTTGTTTTATCTTCCCTGATGGTGACTGGTAATGGCCTGTGAATTGGTGTCATGTGTGGCCTCTTTTTTTTCTTGCAGGCTGTGAAACAATTAGACCTGTTCCCCAGATATAGTTCTGCTTCTTGCTTCTGGGAGGGGTTTTGTGCTTGCTGCTTGGGAGCCCTGTGTATCTGGGACTTGTAAAGATGTCTGTGGTTTTATTGCTAGATTTTTACAAACCTCAGGTTTGTGTTCTTATTATGATTGCCGCTGTGAGGACATTATAAAAAATATTGTGTTTCTCTTTGAGATTATGTTTCACTCTGTTGATCTTTCTCCTGACATTTCAGGGAGTTGGGGGATACTGGCAAAACATGCAGAGTAAGCAAAGCAAAGCAAAGCTCCTTCATCCCGAATCCTACCTCTGCCAACCTGGAGAGGCACATGATGTTTTCATTTATTAAATTAACATCGACTTGGGTCTGGCTAGAGCAGGGCAGGCTGTCATATTAACGTGTTTCCCTCTCCTATCAGAGCTGCTGAATCTTTCCCCAGCCTTCTTTTTGGCTCATTCAAACCTTATATAAATACCCTGTTTTTGAGGTAATGGACAAATTGCACAGGTTTTTAACTGTTGCTGTTTCGAACATGTTTTCAGACCAGCAGGATTGTTTTGCAGAATGATTAAGCAAATGATACTCAAAGAGGAATATCTCCCTTCCCTCTCTTACCTGAGGCTAATGGTAAAGTTGAGATGTAGAGATGCATTGGCTGCTGTAAAGTTGTATCTGTGTTGTTACTAGTCCTAGGAACTCTAAAACGTCATTGTCTAGTCTTGAAGATACAGAATTGGTTTCCATTAGCTTGCTGAAAAGACCAAAAAAGGCACGTAGGAACCTGCAGAAATGAAACTTGTGGTCAGTCGTGGCTCATATCTTTTTATTGTGTTCACTTTCAAAGGACTCCAAAGAACCTGGCAACTATTAAGGAGCTGGTGATAAAAGCTGTAAATTACATGGCAGTGTCCTGAAAAGAGACAGTTTCAGTATATGGAATGAAGATAGTTAAACTCCATTTGCTGTATGAGCTGTTGTAAGCACTCAGACCTTCTGATCGATAGGATGAGGATGGGAACAGCTTAGAATAGAATATTTTTAGATGTTGGGAGTTGTCCTGTATTATTTATATCAGGAATGGTTTGGTCTAGGCACTGATAATGAGGGCACTGTAGTCACTGAGTCTCAGACTTAGATAAAGTATTCATGGGTACCATTTAAATGCTATTGCTCGTGTCCTCAACAGATTTTGCAGGGATGAACTTTGAGATAATACTGGGATAAGAGGCTGCATGACCAACTGACTGGAGCCTTTGAGGTGTTCAAGGTACTGGTTTTCCTTCTGGCCCTATCTGCTCTGCGACTTCTTGCAAGGCAGTTCCCTTCTCTCTGCCCACCTCCTGCCTGGCGGGGACTGTCTCTCTGTACAAGTTTGCAGTGCCTGGAACAACAAGACTGAGATATGGGTAGTGGTTTCTTGGCAGCAGGGGGATGCCAGCAGCAATCGGTGCCATTGGGTTTGTATAAAAACAAAGCTGCTCCATCGGATACAATCCCTGGCCACCCCTTCTCTGGGCTCTGCTGGGAAGACCCTGCTAACAGCAGATCTGTCCTCAGCACGGGTTCCTCTCTGGCCACACACACCTGGGGCATGAACAGAGCCAGGTTCTGGGGAACGTTTCTGAATAAAACCAGAGGAGATATAAGGCTTTGTATTTTGTTGTATGTTTTTCTGTACAGGGTATGGTGGTTTGGCATCTGCCAAACAAACAGATGAAGAACAGATGGGGAAAGATGTGAAAATTCATTATCTCCAAGGGATTATTTCAGAAACACAGAGAAAAAAATGCATGCTGGATTCTGGCCCCTGTTCTTATGTCCTTTCTGCAGGCACTGCCCAAAATGTGCTTTGTGCTGGTGAAGAGTTCCCCTGCTCCTGTGCCTTGGGCAGCTCCAATCTCCTGCCCCTCTTGTGCAGCTGCCCCCCGCTTCCAGCCTCCACCACCTCAAGCTTTTCCTGGACTCTCCCAGGGGACCCTCTTGGTGTTCCTCTCGCAGCAGTGGGGCTGGAAGGGAGAAGGGCTGACCCCTTCCCATGCCCATGCTGCAAGCAGCCAGCTTGTCACTCTGTTTAACGGTTGGTTTATTGTCCATCTTGAAAACAAAGTCAGGTCATCAACTCCACAGAACACAACCCTGCTCCAGTGCTGTCCCTAGCCAGGGAATCACAGAATCACTAGGTTGGAAAACACCCACTGGATCATTGAGTCCAACTATTCCTATCAAATACTAAACCATGTCCCTCAGCACCTCATCCACCCATCTTTTAAACACCTCCAGGGAATGAATCCACCTCCCTGGGCAGCCTCTGCCACTGCCCAATGACCCTTTCTGAGAAAAATATTTTCACGATGTCCAGCCTAAACCTCCCCTGGTGGAGCTTGAGGCCATTCCCTCTCGTCCTGTCCCCTGTCACTTGGGAGAAGAGCCCAGCTCCCTCCTCTCCACAACCTCCTCTCAGGTAGTTGTAGAGAGCAATGAGGTCTCCCCTCAGCCTCCTCTTCTCCAGGCTAAACACCCCCAGCTCTCTCAGCCGCTCCTCATCAGGCCTGTTCTCCAGCCCCCTCACCAGCTTCGTTGCTCTTCTCTGGACTCGCTCCAGAGCCTCAACATCCTTCTTGTGGTGAGGGGCCCAGAACTGAACACAGGATTCGAGGAGCGGCCTCACCAGTGCCGAGTACAGAGGGAGAATAACCTCCCTGGTGCTGCTGGCCACGCCATGTCTGATCCAAGCCAAGATGCCATTGGCCTTCTTGGCCACTTGGGCCACTGCTGGCTCATCCTCAACCAACACCCCCAGGTCCTTCTCCTCCAGGCAGCTTTCCAGCTAGACCTCTCCTAGTCTGTAGCTGCACAGGGTTGTTGTGCCCCAAGAGCAGGACCCGGCATTTGGCCTTGTTAAACCTCACCGCATGCATTTTTTGCTAGCAGCCAGCAGAGGACACTTGCTTTCTTTGCAAAGAGTTTGCTCTATACTTGGATGCAACAAAGCAAAAGAGGAAAAGATTCAGGGCTTGGCCACACGTGGGCACTGGAACAGCCTGTCCAGGCTGGTTTCTAGCCCCAGGGTTTCGGTGGTGTCTTTTTCCTTAGCCTTTCTTGAGAAGTTTGAGGTGTACCTGCAACATACTGGAAACCACCCAGGCTGGCTGGTCCGTAGGATGTGTATGGTCTGTCCCTGCTAGGCTCTGGGACCCCAAAGATGTGGGATTACTAGGCTTTGATTCCGAGCGTGTGACTCCATGGAGTGCAGGAAGATGCGTGGGCTGACTTGGCATAGTGGGTGACGGTACCAGTATAGAGCTCAGTACAAAATGCTAAACCTTGGCAAACATTAAGTTGCTGATCTTGAACTGAGCTCTCTGCTGCAAGACTGTGCAAGCAAATGTGCTTCGATCTAGATCAGATTTGTAACTGCAGACATGGTGCATTTGAGATTCAAATATTGCTCAAGACAGCATGTCAAAGCCAAGCCAGGACTAATCCTGACCTCCACAGCCCATTTGACTGCTCTGATGGCTTGGAGGAACATTTAAGTTACCCCGTTATTTGGCTGTGTGGCCCTGGGGGCTGAGCCATGCAGAACAAGCCAGTTTTGTGGCCTTGGATTGGCAGGGCGAGTGGCATCCTGGGCTCTTGGAGGCCAAGTGCAGCTTAGCCCTCTTTGAGGAAGCCTCTCAATCTCTATACTGCGAGGCTTAAATCCAGGACAGAAAAATAAGACTCTCATCCTGTAAACGGCTAAGCTTATGAACAGCCCCACTGCCTTCTGGGGCTGGACTTGCCTGTGCTGTTACGCCAAGGCACAGAGGCTTGTGGGGAAAGATCTGATTGTGCTAGGTTTCGCACTGACATGAACGCTTACCTTAAGATGTGATGCTTTTCCTTTTCTTTTTCAGGCCAGTCCTGTTTATCAGGATTTGCAGGGTGTGCCTCTAGGGAGAAAGGACTTGAAAAGGTTTAATTTACACTAACATTTTAAAATTGTGGTTTGTTTTTTGTTTAAGGGTTGCTACTAGTTTTCCCCACCTCATGTAGAACATCCACATGTTTTCTTCTGGTGATTTCTGGGAAGGGAACCAACAAAAGGAGAAAGAATAAAAATTAAACTGCTGTGGAGAGCCCAGGAAGTGTGCAGGCCACCTCTGAAAACGCTGCACCCACTGCACTCTGTGAAATGGTCACAGATACATCCCTCCAGTAAGTGCTTCTCTCTTTAAATCATCTTCTTTAGGGACTTGGGGACACATACAGAGAAAATGGAGCCAGAATAATTTAGATCTTTGTACGCTATGTCTGTGCTTCAAGAAATAAAAACATACCTCAGGTCCTGAATGATGCAGTGGGAGATGCCCAGGGTGCCCAGATGAGTCTGGGTTTTGGTCAACTGTGCTATGCCTTCTTCTGACTGTCCTCTGTACTGGAGGGAAATATGGATTTTACTTCTGGCCCATAAAGGAAATCTTGGTCTTAAAACGAGCCATCAAGCATGATACCTGGAGCTCTAAAGGCAACACAGACAAAGCAGGAAAACATTCGGAAGTCATGGAGAAAATGTTCCTGCTTTTCACCACAATGAGCTTCTATGTAGCTCTCCTGAGGAATATACAAAAAATGCGGACCTTCCAGGCATGGAAGCAGCACTTAGTGGGCTGTGTGGTGCTGGACCTGAGCCTGAATGTGGCCTGTGGACTCTGTACCTCACTTAGGTCTCACACGTCCACCCTAGGTCTTGCTAGCATTGCAGGAATCACGAGAGCTACAAGCTGCTGAGTTCCTTCACCTCCCATTGATGCCAGGCTTCCTGTATCTGAGACCAGCTGTAGGAGAGGACCCAGGAGGTCCCACACAGCTCTACAGTAAAAGCTGCCTCTATCCCAGAACCAGTACAAGCCAAATCTCTGGTACAACAACTTCAGGGATACATTTCTAGCGTAGTGGAGCCAGTGCTTGTGGTAGCTGATGTGCCCTGTTAATCAGCAGCAAGATGTCCAGCAGACTTACAGGGGGACCTTGGGTCCAGAACACAGGCCAGACCCTGCTCCAGCTGTAGAAGTCCCACACTAGGCTTTAAAGATTTGTTAGCTGTAATTAAGCAGCTTTTTGGTCCCTTTCTGGTCACATCAGCTAGATGTAACTATCCCTCCTAGCCCATTAGCAAAAAGGGTTGGCGAGCCTGGATTTGATGACTGTCTAAACAATATGAAGGGGTGATGATTTGCTGGCAATGTGTAAAACCAGGCAACAAATCAGCTGGCAACATGCACTGGGCTGAAATTAAATCAAAGCAAAAGGCAGATGACTTTGAATGGGCTCCAAAGGTCACAGAAAAACAAGCAAAAACTGATAAAGTTCACAGGAAAACAGCGCAAGCAGAAGGAGCACCGCATCTTCTTGGCACAGGGAGCTGCTGGCATCTGACTCACAACAAATGTATTTTTGTGTTGAAAAAAAATTATCTGGAGAGAGGCTGGAGGTGTAAAAAATGAAATTAACTGGTGCCTATAAGTCTGCCTGTTATAGAACTGGGGAGAGCATGTAGAAACCAACGTACTGGGAAAGGCTGATTTTCCACAGAACTTTGATGCCACAGGAGTGGTGACACTGGCTTCAGTGGTGGCTTTCCCCATGATGGGTGCAATGGGTTGCAGCTGCAGGACTGTGACTTGCACCCCATCAGTGCTTCACAATTTCACAACTCATCATAAGTCATAGGAAAGCATTTACTTCACACCCTACAGCCTGCTTGAGAGGATGGCTATTGTGTGAGAGGTTAGTGCTGTTTATTCTGCATTAACCAGAATTAGAGCTTAGAGGCCAGTGGTTCTTATGTGAGATAAGATAGAAACACTATAACAAAGAAGCAATAAAAAGCCTTTGTGTTAAGGACATGAAATAGTGTGCACCAAAGTCAGTGGACAAAACACTCTTGGCTTAGTACAAGGAGCCCAGAAGCCACGAACAGCAAGGAGGGCAACCTACCCATGGTGGGATGCCTAAACAGGAGGAGGATGTGAGTGTAAAGTGGTACTTTCCTAATTACATGATCTACTCAGCTATGTTACGATCCACACAGTATCATTGAAACACATAAGTTTTCATCTTTTGGCAGTATGGTTGGTGCAGCATTTAATTATCTCTGCAGCTTGGGGCTGGTAGCAAATACTTTTCAGATACCTAACAGAGATAAAATAGGCAGAACAAGTGCAAGTTTTCCCTTCTCTCTTCGTCTTTAGCAAGGGCAGAATCTGAACACCATAGTACCTTCTGTGCATTTGCCTCAGCATTGTGTTAGGAAGAAGCAGTCTTAGGTTTGGAGCACCCAAGCCTAGAGAAATGAGAAACACGTAAAGGAATGGTACATATCAGCTCCTCCCAGTGCTGAGTTCAAATTAGTGTGTGGGTCACAAGCTCCCATCAGCACCTTAGGGGGCTGAGCTCTTGGGGATACCGACTTCCTGCAATCAGCCTTCAACCTGGACACCAGAAATACACCAGCCTAAAATGCCAAATCGAGAGCTTCTGGCTGGCCCTTGCTAATGGCACTGGGCTTTTGGGACACACAGGAGAGACCTTCATAAAAATCCAAGCCTCAGGCCTGCTAGAAAAATTTCTCTTTAGTAACACAAAAAATCCTGCATCCTCCAAGCTCCTGCTGTGGGGTGTGGGGGATACACACACTTCATGTGAGGGAGGGATTGTGTCAGTGCTGTCTGGTTTGGGTGGAAGAGTGGTTGGCGGGTGATGCCACTTACAATTCCTAGCAGGAATCTGGATGTGTCTGTGCTGGGAAATTGCAAAATAGCACATTGTGCTAATTAATGCCAAACAGGAGAGCTTCTAATATACATCATCAGAATAACCTTTAGCAACCACTAGAGACCTTCCATCCATGAGTATCTCATAAAGAGCATTTATATTTATTATGTGGCAGTGGAAATACATCTCAAGCGCAAACTGCCCAGTGCAACCATAATACCAAGTTAGGATTAAATTGCCTAACGTGCACAGAATGAAACACCACTCTGTTCATTCATGCTCCGGGAGTGCTATTTTCACCACTGGCAGCTCCTGCTGCCCTAACTAAAATACTTCTGATCCAGTCCAACAAGTTTTTTTTCCAGGTTTGCTTCTCCACAGCGAAATCTCAGCCCATGCTATATGGAAAGCTCCGAGATTTGAAAAGTCTAGAGTTACTTTAGGTTGCAGTGGTTGGATTTGATCCTAAAACAATGAAACAAAATGCGAAAAAGACACAGATGGCTGTTGCCTCTCTGCCATTTGGAGTGGGTTTTTTTGTTTCTAGCCAGTCAGCCCCATGCCACTGTTAGGCAAATGCAGGCAGCAAAGTTCGATGCAGTGGTGGACAATTCTCTAACAGTTTCTGGCCTGAGTGATAAAATAACCGAGCCTTTTTGAAAGAGGGCAGAAAGATCACCACACCAGCTTGAAAGTCAGAGGGTTTAAGGGCACAGGATGAAACCCTCTCTACACTTAAGGAAAAAAGGCTTCGCTATGGCTGGCTTTTGATGCACCTGAATGCCTGCGCACCATGGCCCTGTATCAGCCTAAAAGGCTGATAAAGCCTGAAAGCCCTTCTCTGTGGTCCTCAGCCCTGGGGAAGCTGGTTGCTTGCCCTGTCTATATAACATCAGCTCCTTGGGAGTTCAGCCCTGCGAACAACTAACAGTAATGAGAGGCAGAAAAGGGAAGAGCCCAATGAGACGAGGAATGAGAAGAAGTCATGGGAAAATAGTTCAGATTGCCTTGACAGGGGGTGAACTACCAAGGTCTAAACCTTGAATTCAGCATGGTGTAAGGGGATGTAAACAAAACTGCATCCTTTTACTCCAGGGCTGGATTTAGCCCTGGGGTGAACCTCAAAAAGAAACAAATGGGTAAGACTGGGCTGTAGTCCTACATTAAAAATGCTATTCTCCAGTGAGACACCAGTTACAAAGCAGATCAAACTCTTAATCCACCCTTTTTAAAAATACCCCATGGTTCCTTTCTCAATCTCTTGTGAGGATGGGGAGGCTTAGAAATGTAATACAATTCTGTGGATGAGTTAAACACCAGGCAGGTCTGAGACTCTGTTTTACTAGAACCAGATGAATTTCTAAGCTCAAAATCTAGCATACAGAATGCTGATTAAGTTTGATATGGTGACCATCTGTCCTTGTGTTTGTAGTATGAGTAGCTAAATGAAATTCTGGAAAAAAAGGGTTATCTTAAATACGCACAGGATAAAGCAAATTGAAGAAAGCCCCATTCGCTGTTGCTATGTGAATCTTCTCGGCAAGAGCAGAAGATTAGGTTTGCCTCTGAAGTTACATATGCTCAAGTTCACTTTTTTCAGTGAAGCTGAAACATCAATCTGTAAGTCTTGCTTTAATTGCATCTTGCAAATTTTCTTTTAACTGTGTGCCAAATCCAAGTAGAAAATAGATTGATCTCTGGTAGTGAGAAATGTTTCACTGTCAGAGCAAGTCAGTATCTCAGAAGGTGAAAAATGCCCGATGCAATTTCCCATCCCTTCCAACTCATCTTTGGCCAGTAATCACCACAAATTGCTCGCTCCCTCCTCCGTTCTTATACCTATGCATCCTTATACACCAGTTACAGGTGGTGTCCCCAGGGCTTAGTGCTGGGTCCAGCCCTGTTCAACATCTTTATCAATGACCTGGATGAAGGCATCGAGTGCACCCTTAGCAGCTTTGCGGATGACCCTAAGCTGGGTAGAAGTGTGGATCTGCTGGAGGGTCGGGAGGCTCCAAAGGGATCTGAACAGGCTGGACCGCTGGGCTGAGACCAATGGGATGAGGTTTAACACGGCCAGATGTCGGGTCCTGCATTTGGGGCACAACAACCCTGTGCAGCTACAGACTAGGAGAGGTCTGGCTGGAAAGCTGCCTGGAGGAGAAGGACCTGGGGGTATTGGTTGAGGATGAGCCAGCAGTGGCCCAAGTGGCCAAGAAGGCCAATGGCATCTTGGCTCGGATCAGACACAGCGTGGCCAGCAGCACCAGGGAGGTTATTCTCCCTCTGTACTCGGCACTGGTGAGGCCGCTCCTCGAGTACTGTGTTCAGTTCTGGGCCCCTCGCCACAAGAAGGATGTTGTGGCTCTGGAGCGAATCCAGAGAAGAGCAACGAAGCTGGTGAGGGGGATGGAGAACAAATCTTATGAGAAGCGACTGAGAGAGCTGGGGGTGTTTAGCCTGGAGAAGAGGAGGCTGAGGGGAGACCTCATTGCTCTCTACAACTACCTGAGAGGAGGTTGTGGAGAGGAGGGAGCTGGGCTCTTCTCCCAAGTGACAGGGGACAGGACGAGAGGGAATGGCCTCAAGCTCCACCACGGGAGGTTTAGGCTGGACATCGTGAAAATATTTTTCACGGAAAGGGTCATTGGGCAGTGGCAGAGGCTGCCCAGGGAGGTGTTTAAAAGATGGGTGGATGAGGTGCTGAGGGACATGGTTTAGTATCTGATAGGAATGGTTGGACTTGATGACCCAGTGGGTCTCTTCCAACCTGGTGATTCTATGATTCCATCTGTGTACCTCTGAATCTTTCTCCTTAGATAGCGCAAGTGAAGACAATTAAATTCTAAGTAATAGCTCAATAGCCAACCCAAGGTCATCAAAGAGCAGAGGTGTTGGTGCCAGGCTTTTTTCCAGTCATAATGGAAATTTGCTGGACTAAAGAACAGTTTGAGAAGTGATGGCATAGGAGGACACCCTCATTGAAGAGAGCCAGCTAAAAGGCTCGCCCCAACGGCAGACTGAATAGGGAAGAAGAGAAAGTATTGGGAAAGGCAGAAGAATAGCACTGTAGGGAACACAAATACAGAAATAGACAATGCTTGTAAGGCTTGCTAACGGAAATGGTTTCTAACATACAAAGGCACCAACTTCTGGTCACCAGGCCCCATCTCATGCCACTCGCTTCTTCATGTGAAGAATCACAGGGAGAGCAAAGCAAAACCAAATTCAGTCTGTGTCCTTTGCCAGTTTTCTCCAGCTGCCCAAGGGATGCTGCTCTTTGAAAGGGAGGGTATCTGTTCTTTAAAAGGACTTGTTCACATGTCAGCAAGTCAGTCTGTGTACCAAAGGAAAGATGCCGAGGATTGCTGCGGGGCTTGTGCTGGGGTGCAGGACAGCTACACAAGAGGAGGCGGCTCAGCAGTAACCACAACAAAACTGAGATTTTGGGAGTGCCTTGGGTGTAGGAAGCTCTCTGCTACTAAGGGAGCTGCGTGTTCCAGGCTTTCCCACTGCTTACCCGGAGACCAGCTGCCTGATCTCCTGGTAAAGGGGAAAAGTCTGCAACTGTGATGCTTTTCTCAGGAAAGAGAGAGTCACAAGGGTTCCCTTGGGGGGTGGGGCATGAAAGAAGTTTGGCATGAAGAGCCAAGCAGATACCTTTGAATCTTTGTGGGTATTGGCTTGTCTGCTCTGGTGACTCCCTGCTTCCACAGGCACACGTTTCTGCCTGTGTTAATACTCACATTAGGTGCTCATTTCCAATGGCTGTGAGGGAGTTCATATAGACTGTACCTGTGCAATTGCATCTGGCTTCAATAAAATCCTGCCATTACTGTTCAAAGTCTCCAGCTGACACGAGAAAATCTGATCATTTGGCTCTTTTCTACCTCAAACAGCCCTAGGAAAAGAGCAAATTGTTTGGACATCACTGGGCTAAATCTGTACTTTTTTATATGGCCTTTTTCTTTGCATTTTCTTTTTCTTTCTCAAGTTTAAAGAGACGCTTGTTTTTCTTGCTAATTCTTTCCTCCCTGATAGGGATCTCTGTAACACAATACCAGCTGGAAGAAAACCAAACTACTTTCTAAATGCTGTTATGATAGAGTGCAGGGGACATGTCTTTGAAGCTGCTGGGCTCGAGAGATGTCCTGATTCAGGAGAAATGCAAGGGGCAATTAAATTCTTCTTCTGCAATAAGATTGGATTCCCTGTCTGTGAAAACACAAGCCACTTGCTGGTGTCGCCTCACACTGATGTCTAAGGAAAAAAAAAAAACCTGTGGTAGATGTTATTCAGTTATTTCTGCATCATGGGAGAACAAGGGTCTTAGGCAGAGTCTCCTCCTGGTATACACGGGACTGGAGTCTGAGTGTTCAAGATAAACAGTCCAGTTTGACAGAGGTGTGCAGGTGCTTCACATCTCAGTCAAATTAAGTCCTCTGTTAAACCTGGAGAAAGGGAAGGAACAAGGGAGTCTTTTATCTCTGCCTTTTTGCTTCAAAAAACAGGAAATACTTTAAAGTTGCTCAGTGAAAGCAGAATCTGCTTCTGGCAAGTCAAAGCAATCACCCTGTGGCAGAATACAGGGAAGTTTTAATGGTGGAGACACTTGGGCTTTTTTAGTTCCTTTGCTTCTGTTCGCCCTTTCTTGCTGCTCTGATTCTGCTGTAGCTGCAGGGATCCCTGCACCCATAGGAACAGCCTCCACAACACTGCTCTGGGCAGCTGAACAGGGGCTGTCCTGTGGTTAACTGGAGTCATGTGTGGGACAGAAAGGAGATGATGGACATAGTGGCCCCACCTGGCATCCCTCCTGTCTTCTCCCACCCTGGTCCCTTTCTGATGGATGCTTTTCAGGTGCTGTCATTCAAAGCTGATTCAAAATGCACTGGGGAAATGGAAGAAGGGCAAGTCCCACCCTCTGCTCACACAGGTAGCTCTCCTTATACACTTTACTCTGTCACCCTGACTGACTGAAAACCATCCTTATTTAAGGAGAAGTTGAAATCTCGGCCTCGTGTTGGAAGCTTCAGGTGTTTAGGCACAAAGTGGGAGCTTGCACTGCCAAAATACCTCCCTTCCTGCTGGAAGAACTGTTTGATTGCTCCATCTCTCTCTGTCAGGGAAGGCTTGCTTTCTCCTTCCCAACCCTTTCTACAGCCTGGGTGGATTATCCCTATGCAATAGGGCTCTGTCAGTCCTGTGGGAGTCCTGCATGTGCTCCACAAGGCACAGATTAGTTATCGGCACCTTGGCAGAGATAAAGAAGGCAGACAAAAGGAGAAGTCCTCAGTCCTAGTTAACTCCAATGTGTAGGGGAGGAAAAAAAAGAAAATAAAGGCTTTCCTCAGAGCCAGACTTACAGGAAAGCCCAGGGGTTTATTGAGTGCTGGCCCCATTTGAAAGCCTGGCTTCAGTCATGGCTACTGAACCCTTACAAGTTTCTTCTTCAGAGGAGAAGGAGCTCTATGGGACTCTAGCATGGTGGGAGGCTCACAAGCCCTCATGAAAGACATTTGTAATGTGTGGGGCCTGGGAAGCAAAATGAAGAGACAACCAGCAGCCCCGAGGAACTGAAAGGAAAGAAGATGCTCACGGTCTCTATCTGCAGAGAAGAATCCAGATCTGCTTGGCTTCACCTCCCTCCCCCATCTTCCCTTTGTAGATGTTCCCTGTGCAGACAGTTTCCATAAGGATTTCATGGGAAGGCTGCACAGCCAAAGTTACATTTTTAGGTTTTCTATTTTGAAGCCCACGCTTTGCAAAGTTAAAGGGGGTGTATGGGGAAGTATGGAGGCAACTATATCTGCACAAAGAGTGAGGAAGTTACCAGCCATCTCTAACAGACTCTACATCAAATCATGCAATCTCTTAAAACATGCAGTGGAAAAGCATCACACTGCCTGTCAGGAGTTGGCCTTTCTCGGGCTTTCCTGGGCCCTGCTCTCTCAGCTCCAGCCCTGCATTCCCCTGGGTACGAAGCAAAACCCAGAGCAGGGAAAAACAGGCGCCTCTGGCAATCTCCCAGTCCTGGGTGCTTTGATAGGGCTGCTACTCTCAGCATCCTGAGCTTCTACCTCCCTCCTCTCTCCATCCACCTGCTTGTTCTTGACTTTTCCATGAAGCTAGGAGCATTTTGGAGCAGAAATGGTCTGTTTAACTTGACAGTGTGTAGTAGTTTTTGTAAAGGGGCCCTGTTTCCTGGCTGAGGGCTCTCAGCCCTCCCATATCTGCATCTGTGTTGGGTATTACAATTCTCTACCTTGGGAAGAGATGACATGTGGCCATTTTCCCTCCTCTCAGGCTACAGGGAGGCTACGCAATAGCCTCTAGTGTGGACATACTCCCTTTGCCATGGGTGCACTGCCTGCTCCTGCCCTTAGGAGGGGGAGGCACTGGCACGCCGTCACGGGGACACCTCATTGCCAAAAAGCCAGCTGCAAGGAGAGAAATCGGACAAACAGCTTTGGCTCTGTCCCATTTCCCTTGGCACCACAGATGAACAAAATCAGGGTGATTTTTGACAAATGTAGTGCCAAGGCAAGGCAGGTATGTAAAAGAAAAAGACCCCTCTTGACCCTCTCGTCTCCAGCATGCACTATGCTTTCCAAGGGTCAAGCACAGGGCAGGTTTCAGAGGATCTGAAGTCCATGAGGACCCCACACAAGTATTGATGCCAGACTGGCCCAAAGAATGCAGTAAAGATTTACTAGCTAATTATTTTGTTACATATTCTAAACAACTGACTCAGCCAGGGATGATCCCACCCAATGGTGACACCTGTAACTAATGCGACACACAGAACAGGATGAATATCCCCAGATGAGATCCAGGCACAGCAGTTATGTTGCTCTCCCTGATTGAGCCTCTTGAGACAAGTAACAACACAGAGCAGCAGCGAGGGTGGGATGCCCATGGGTAAACGTAGCAAAGGGAGCGTCCTGGCAAGAACATTAGCAGATGAACATGTCTTTAGAACACCCAGGAACTTCTGTGGACAGGAACCACCATGTCCTGAGCTATGCTTGTCATCCATCTCCCTCAAAATCACAGTGTGCTGAGTGGTCCTCAGCCCCATGTGGGCTGTAGTCCAGCAGCTGTGACCCTTCCTCCCTGTCCCAGAGCAAGCGAGTGCCTGGTGGTCTTGTTCCTCTTAACCCTGGCAAACCTCAGCACCAGGAACGTGGAGCAACATCCAGAGCTGCCACCCTCAAAACCCAAAGTACAGAACAAGTTTCAGAATAAAAGCAATCTGAGTGGTGTCAGCTCTGCTTGTGTTTGTTTCTATGGAAAATTATTACTTTAATGTGAGTCATGGGAGTAATTAAGGGATAAATAGCAGCACTGCAGTTCGTCAACACGCTGGTGCCATTGCAAAAGCAAAGGGAAGTGTTCCCATTCCTACAGAGACACAAATCCAGCCAAGGTGCTGGCAAAATAACTGTTCCCATCCTCTGGGCTTTGGCAGTCTACTCAGGTCTTAGTCACTCTGGTGTCTATCTGGAATAGTCCTGCTGATGTGATTTACCAAAGAGTCAGTGAGGTTGGTTCAATTTAAGTCAGGACACACAAGACAAAGAGACCAGTGCAGGGACCTAACATCATAAAATGGTGGAAGCTCAGATGGTTGTTGTTTGTTAAACTTGCCAGTAAAGAAAAACTTGGTGTACCTTTGCTGATTTTTTTTTTTTACTTTAGTGTGTGCTGAACAGAAAGAAGAGCTTGCAGATGTTCCTTGTAAAAACACAGAGCTGAATGGCAACTGCAACTGTCCTTTTTTACTCCTGCACAATCACCAGAGCTGTGCTAGAGCAGGGAGAGATGATGCAGGAGCGGGGAGCCAAGTGGTGCTTGAGCAGCAGGTCTGCAGTCTGAGAGAGCTGAATCGGATGTTGAGTGAGAGAGGAGGCAGAGAGACTTGCTCATTAGGGACCACTGATACTTTTAAGAGAGGCTTTTGTATCTCTACTGCTCTACCATGTGCTAATGAGAAGTTTCTCTTAAAGTGAAGGAAACAATGCACCAAGACAGAAAACAGAGCATGGAGATGAGCGAGGAGTGGTGGGATGGCAGTACTGTGCTGCTGCAAAACAGGCCAGTGTGGATGGAGTTCGGAGGTGAGATGACTCCTGGATGGGGCATCGGCACTAGCCAGGGATAAAGGGGGAGCCTCTATCCTGGCCATTCAGCTACAACAGCAACTTTCCAGGCTGGTCTGGGGGCTGTAGCAAGTGGGTTCATGTGTTCCAACTCAGACCTCCTGCCAATTAACCAACATTCATTCAAACCTCCTTGGTGCTTTGGGACACATCTCCCCAGCACAAAGGTGACGAAGCTGGTGAAGGGGCTGGAGGAGCAGCTGAGAGAGCTGGGGTTGTTTAGCCTAGAGAAGAGGAGGCTGAGGGGAGACCTCATTGCTCTCTACAACTACCTGAAAGGAGGTTGTGGAGAGGAGGGAGCTGGGCTCTTCTCCCAAGTGACAGGGGACAGGACGAGAGGGAACAGCCTCAAGCTCCACCAGGGGAGGTTCAGGCTTGACATCAGGAAAAAACATCTTCATGGAAAGGGTCATTGGGCACTGGAACAGGCTGCCTGGGGAGGTGGTTGAGTCACCTTCCCTGGAGGTGTTTAAAAGATGGGTGGATGAGGTGCTGAGGGACATGGGTTAGTGACTGATAGGAATAGTTGGACTTGATGATCCAATGGGTCCTTTCCAACCTAGTGATTCTGTGATTCTGTGATTCTATGATTCTATGAAAGGGCATAGCTATTTAACGTGGCTCTAGGGCTCCAGGCTGGTTCTCCTCAGACTGTACCACCCTGAAAGAGATCCTTGCAGCCTCCATCCCTTCTGCCTGGCAGACACAGTACCAGAGCCCCTCAGGGCTACCCGTGGGGGAGGCACTGGCAGCCGCTTTGGAGGGAGATCTGAGGAAAGGCTGGAAAAGTAGGATGCCAGGAGCGCTCCATATTTGCACCTGTCCATGTGGAAAGATTATTTCTCAGCTGAAATCCATACTGTGGGCCCTTCCTTTGTATTCAATTCTCCTTAGTCTTTGTGGACAATTTAAAGAAATACAGTTTTCCACTTTCTAATAAGCAACTTAAATGCTAAAGGGTGGCTCTTCTGCTGATGGCAACTGAAGCCAAGGGAGCTGTGACAGTTTATGCCAGCTTTATGCTTTGCCTTTAAGTAAATGTTTTAAACTTTCCACTAAGGAGACTAAAATAAGCCATAGCATGAAACATTAAGAGCAAAGAATGAACTCTGGAGACCAGAGGGATTTGGAAAATGAAATGAGATCCATCTTGCTGGCACATTTTCCCCTCCTGTCTATTTTTGGAATTTAAAAAATTCCCCCAGATTTGTCTTTTAAAGGCCAGCCTTTTGTTCAGCGACCAGCATTGAGCAGCCTCTCGATTCACAGAGAGCAGGTGAGCTTTGGCAAGCCAACATCCAAAATACAGAGCTGGAAACTATTAATATCTTTTACTGCTGGAGTATGGCAGGACTTGGCGCAGGTGCTATTTGTTTTCTTTAACAGGCTTTTCAGCCATGCAACTTGCAAATACTAGATGAACAAGATTTCTAGTTAGTGATCTAGTTAGCTATGACCAACTGACTCTTCTCCACATCGCCACGATGCCTGCCACGATTGAGTACCTTTTACTTGGGGAATTACAGCATGGGTTTGACCACACGGCTGCGCTAGGTGTGTTTACACGACCTACTGGGAGCCAGCCTGATTCTGCTCATCCGACTCCAGACAGACTCAGGAAACCTGGGCTCTAACTCCAAGCTGTGGTATTAACTTTTGAGGGGACCTCAGCATGTCACTTAAAGCCTAATACTCTGCTTGGCTTGCGACCTGCATTTTCCACTGACATTAAATGGAGCAGGGGATCTTTGTTGCCTATGAAAACTGAGCCTCCAAACACTTCAATTCTCCCTGTGTTTTAAGCAAGAAGGAGAGTATTTTGAGATCAATGGATAAGAACACCAGTGAGCGCTAATACCTATGTGCCCTGCCAAGGTAGCAGGAGATTAAGTAAATGTAGGTCTGTTTAAAATCTTATAAGACAGGTATGAGGCTGTTTAGTATGTCAAGAAAATATTTTTCTCCCTCCTTTTATTTTTTCCCATGAATGAGAAAACTCAGACAGATGGACTAAGACATATGCCCTTCTCTGTTTTGATTCAGCTGTGCTGGTTTGCTTTGTGAAAGCTAAACTAAGAGCACCTGTGCTGCCCCTTGCTGAGACTCAGCGAAGGGATTCTGAACTGAAGACAAAAGGCCTGTCTAACGGGGTAAGATTTGGCCTGAATATCACCACAGAAGAGAGTGCTGAAAAAGCATATCATTTTGGGAATGCTTTGTCTGGCTGCATAGGCTGCAACTCCAAACAGGATGTCACGAAGTCGATAAGGGTTCAGAAAAGATGTGCCCTGTAGTGGGAGACTCCATCCGCTTGGCTTGGGGTAGCTCATTTTCAGGAAGACAATTGCCAACTGGAGTGTGTGCACAGAGGAAAAAATGAATGATAGAGAGGGTTTGAAAACACGACCCATAAAAAAGGTGGAAGGAAGTGAATTTGTTTAGTCTAGAAGGGAGAAGAATGAGGGGAACATGATAATGATTTTCCAATATTTGCAAAAGGGATAGCAACTGTTCTCCAGAACCTTGGGAAGAGCAGGAAGAAATCAGCTTAATTTATATCAAGGAAGTTCCAGACAGAGCTGTAGGAAAAGGCAAGAAAATAGAAACCTCTGGGATGGGCCACCTAGGGAAATGTCCATCATGGGAATCACAGAATCACAGAATGACCAGGTTGGAAGAGACCCACTGGATCGTCGAGTCCAACCATTCCCACCATTCCCTAAATCATGCTCCTAAGCACCTCATCTACCCTAACCTTAAACACCTCCAGGGACGGTGACTCAACCACCTGCCTTGGCAGACTGTTCCAATCCCTAACCACCCTCTCTGTGAAGAACTTCTTCCTAATCTCAATCCTAAATCTCCCCTGGCGGAGCTTGAGGCCATTCCCTCTCGTCCTGTCCCCTGTCACTTGGGAGAAGAGGCGAGCTCCCTCCTCTCCACAACCTCCCTTCAGGTAGTTGTAGAGAGTAATAAGGTCTCCCCTCAGCCTCCTCTTCTCCAGGCTAAACAACCCCAGCTCTCTTAGCCGCTCCTCGTAAGATTTGTTCTCCAGCCCCTTCACCAGCTTCGTTGCCCTTCTCTGGACTCGCTCCAGAGCCTCAGCATCCTTCTTGTGGTGAGGGGCCCAGAACTGAACACAGGACTCGAGGTTCGGTCTCACCAGTGCTGAGTACAGGGGGAGAATAACCTCCCTGGACCTGCTGGTCACGCCGTTCCTGATACAAGCCAGGATGCCATTGGCCTTTTTGGCCACCTGGACCACTGCTGGCTCATGTACAGTCGGTTGTCAACCAACACTCCCAGGTCCTTCTCCTCCTGGCAGCTTTCCAGTCTGTACCTCTGCTTAGGGTTGTTGTGCCCCAAGTGCAGGACTCAGCATTTGGCCTTGTTAAACCTCATGCTGTTGGTCTCAGCCCAGCAGTCCAGCCTGTTCAGATCCCTTTGCAGAGCCTCCCGACCCTCCAGCAGATCCACACTTCCTCCCAGCTTGGTGTCATCTGCAAACTTGCTAAGGGAGGACTCAATGCCTTCATCCAGGTCGTTGATAAAGACATTAAACAGGACTGGACCCAGGACTGAGCCCTGGGGAACCCCACTTGTAACTGGCCTCCAGCTGGATTTAACTCCATTTCCCACCACCCTCTGGGCCCGGTCATTCAACCAGTTTTTCACCCAGGAGAGTGTGCACCCATCCAGGCCAGAGGCCGACAGTTTCCGAAGCAGAATGCTGTGAGAAACTGTATCAAAGGCTTTACTGAAGTCCAGGAAAACCACATCCACAGCCTTTCCCTCGTCCAAGAGTTTAGTCACTTGGTCATAGAAGGTGATCAGATTAGTCTGGCAAGACCTGCCTTTCATGAACCCGTGTTGACTGGGCCTGATCACCCGGTTCTCTTGCAAGTGCTTCATGATCGCACTCAAGATCACCCGCTCCATGACTTTCCCCGGTACTGAGGTCAGGCTGACAGGCCTGTAGTTCCCTGGATCCTCCCTGCGCCCCTTCTTATAGATGGGCACGACATCAGCCAGCCTCCAGTCCAGCGGAACCTCCCCAGTCATCCAGGATTGTTGGAAGATGATGGAAAGGGGTTTGGCCAGCACATCTGCCAGTTCCCTCAAAACTCTTGGGTGGACTCCATCTGGCCCCATAGACTTGTGGGCATCTAGCTGGGCAAGCAAGTCTCTAACCACCTCCTCTTGGATCTTGGGAATCTCATACTTCTCATCCAACCCTTGGGGTTGTGCACAGAGGGAACAATTTTCCTTACTGTTAAAGACTGAGGCAAAGTAGGCATTGAGCACTTCAGCCTTGTCTTCATCCCCTGTTACTGTTGTTCCCTCTGCATCTACTAGGGACTGGAGATTCTCCCTAGCCCTTCATTTGCTGTTGACGTATTTGTAGAAAGACTTTTTGTTGTCTTTCACAGTCTTGGCCAATCGCATTTCTAGTTGGGCTTTAGCCCTCCTGATTTTTTCCCTGCACGTTCTCACTGCCTCCCTATAGTCCACCCAGGATGCCTGCCCCTTCCTCCAGAGGTCGTAGGCCCTCCTCTTCATATTGATGTCTCTTAGGACCTCCCTACTCAACCACACTGGTTTCTTACCCCTCTGGCTACTTTTCCGGAACTTGGGGACGGCTTTCTCCTGAGCTGCTAGGAGTTCCTTCTTGAAGAGCGCCCAACCCTCATGGACACCTCTGCCTTCAAGGAGCGCCTCCCACGGGACTTTTCTGACCAGCCTTCTGAACAGCCCAAAGTCTGCTCTCTGAAAGTTGAGGGCAACTGTTCTGCTAACCTCCTTCTTCATTTTACCCCGCACTGAGAACTCTATCATCTCATGATCGCTTTGCCCCAAGCGTCCTCCAACCTTCACATCCCCCACCAGTCCTTCTTTGTTCACCAACAGCAGGTCCAGGAGGGCACCGTCCCTTGTCGGTTCGCTCACCAGCTGTGTGAGGAAGTTGTCTTCCAGACAGGAACTCCAGGAACCTCCGGGACTGCTTCCTTTCTGCTGTATTATACTCCCAGCCTATATCTGGGAAATTGAAGTCTCCCACAAGGACTAGAGGTAGCGATTTTGAGACTACACTCAGTTGTTTGTAGAAGAGCTCATCAGCTGCTTCTTCTTGGCTGGGTGGTCTATAGCAGACTCCCATCACAATACCTGCCTGCCCATGGACTCCTCTGATTTTCACCCACAGGCACTCAGTCCCATCCTGACCGTAGTCCAGCTCGAGGGTATCAAAGTCCTCTCTAACATAGAGGGCTACCCCACCTCCTCTTCTGCCCTTCCTGTCCTTCCTAAAGAGTTTATACCCCACCATGGGTACGCTCCAGTCGTACGAGTCATCCCACCACGTCTCCGTGATGGCAACAACATCATAGTCTCCCTGCCCTACCACAGCTTCCAGCTCCTCCTTCTTATTTCCCATGCTGCGTGCATTGGTGTAAATGCACTTCAGCTGGGCAGGCGTAGCTTCAGCCTTCGCAATAGGGCTCCTCCCCAACTGAGCGGTCCTTGACTTAACTAAGGCCACAGTGCCAGTTTGCTGCCTACCATCCACAGCTGCACTCACCCCCTCTTGCTTAGTGGTGAAATACCGGCAGGTGTTGCCAGCACACCCCCCCTTTGCCACTGAAGTCCCACCTCCAGTGTCACTCCCATCCTGCCTGGCCTCCATGCCCTCCCCCCTCACATCTAGTTTAAAGCTCGATTTATGAGCTTAACTAGGTTTTTGGTGAGGGCTTTTGTCCCCCTAGCAGACAGGCGTGTCCCATCCCTGGTAAGAAAGCCTGGGGGTGCGTGGGCCTCCCCATGATTAAAGAACCCAAAGCCCCTCTTCTCACACCAGTCCCTAAGCCATTCATTAACCCGTTTCTTAGCCCTCAGTTCCTGCTCCTGGTTCCTTAGTATTGGGATGGAGTTAAATATTACCTGTGCCCCAGAGCCCTCGATCATTCTCCCAAGTGCCTTGAAGTCCCTTTTGATGGCTTTAGGCCTTCTACACTCTATTTCCTCATTACCAATTTGAAAAACTAAAAGCGGATAGTATACGGTGTCTTTGACCAGGGAAGGGAGCTTTTTAGTAACGTCCCTCACTGATGCTCCCGGCAAGCAGCAGACCTCCCTATGGAGCGGGTCCGGCCTACAGATGGGACCCTCCATTCCTTTGAGAAGGGAATCCCCCAAGACAATCACCCTCCTCTTCTTTTTAACCGAGGATGTTTTTAAGGCTGTGGGAGAATGATGGGGTTTCGGAAACACTTCTAGGCTGTGGGTGTAGCCCTCTTCATCTTTAGGGAAGTTTTTAAGAGCAGACTGTGGAATTCAGATGTGAATTCAGGTAATTTAGAGATCAAACAGTGGTGTTTGCAGATGCAAAGACATGAGACTGTTGAGTGTGGGCAGACATTGCTTACGCAAAACTGCTCTGAAAGACACCCGGGTGTGAAAGCAATGGATACCACTCGATTCACGCAAAATTAAATAAATATGACTGGTGAGGGACTAACAAAGGAAATTACAAAGAATGGTGACTATGGTATGGACCTCAACAACAAAGAGTTACAGCACCTGGAAGACTTTAAACGCTGGCAGATCACAGTATAAATAATCTAATACACTGTCCTTAAGAGGACACACCTTTTTCATTATTTCTGTCTCTCTCTCTCTCTCTCACCTTCTGCACCCGACAACTAAAACCAGCAACATTATATACATTTTTACACTGGTTTAAGTCATTGCTGTCATAGCCCTGTCTCTTTGCAGCATGGGAGATTGATCCTGCAGCACTGCATGATAGAAAAGGTGCAAGTGTGTCACCAGATGTCACCAGCCGCTTCTCTGCCAGGCACATCTTCCACTCTGGCCGAATGGAAGTGGAAATGCTAGAATGGCAGAAATGGAGCATGTAGACGGTGCATGGCTAGTGAATGTGTCTGCGGACACATGGATGATGCAGGTAGTGGAGCCTATTCACTTATCAGCCCATGCAGAAATCTAAAGAGATCTCCCAACATGCACCCCAGCCCTAACTCCTCCTTGTGTGTTACCTGAACTCTTAATAAATGCAAGACATCCTTGCCCAAGTGTCTGAGCCTTGAGCTTTGTGATTGTTGTTGGAGCAGTTTCAAAAGCAGAGGTCAAACTAGGAGAAGCCTGGCTGGAAAGCTGCCAGGAGGAGAAGGACCTGGGGGTGCTGGTTGACAACCGACTGAACATGAGCCAGCAGTGGCCTAGGTGGCCAAGAAGGCCAATAGCATCTTGGCTTGTATCAGAAACGGTGTAACCAGCAGGTCCAGGGAGGTTATTCTCCCCCTGTACTCGGCACTGGTGAGACCGAACCTCGAGTCCTGTGTTCAGTTCTGGGCCCCTCACCACAAGAAGGATGCTGAGGCTCTGGAGCGAGTCCAGAGAAGGGCAACGAAGCTGGTGAAGGGGCTGGAGAACAAATCTTATGAGGACCGGCTGAGAGAGCTGGGGTTGTTTAGCCTGGAGAAGAGGAGGCTGAGGGGAGACCTCTTTGCTCTCTACAACTACCTGAGGGGAGGTTGTGGAGAGGAGGGAGCTGGGCTCTTCTCCCAAGTGACAGGGGACAGGACGAGAGGGAATGGCCTCAAGCTCCACCAGGGGAGATTTAGGCTTGAGATTAGGAAAAAGTTCTTCACGGAGAGGGTGGTTAGGCATTGGAACGGTCTGCCAAGGGAGGTGGTTGAGTCACCATCCCTGGAGGTGTTTAAGGTGAGGGTGGATGAGGTACTTAGGAGCATGACTTAGGGATTGGTGGGAATGGTTGGACTCGACGATCCAGTGGGTCTCTTCCAACCTGGTTATTCTGTGATTCTGTGATTCTGTGAAATGAGAAGAGGATTGGCTGGAAGCGCCTGTCTTCTCTGGTCCTGTCCAAAGGGAAGCTCCAGTCCCCTGATGGGAAGAGGCAGCAGCATCTGCAAAAGACTGCAGGTAGCTGATAATATTTGGGTGAAAACTCACATCCAATTATACTATTTCTTCCTCACTAGTCCTCACAAATTTCCTCCTCCAGAGTTGTTTGCTGAAGAGCCCCTGGAGAAATTCTGCTTGAAGATGGTAGCACAAGCCAAAGAATGAGTTGAAACAATCTTCTCATTTTAAGGCCTTAAGTAGTCTGAAAGGATTGGATGCTCTTAAGAGGAGAGATGGTTGTGTGACACCTGTGCAAAACAAAGCTTTTGATATCTCTAGATAAGAATAATTATAATAATTCTGACCTTGCAGTCAGAGCCTTGTTCTCTTCTCAAAGCAAGGGCAAGGTCTGTGTACAGGCAACTTCACTGTGGGAGAAGAGATCTTTTCTACACCGATGAGAATTAGAATATTCCCAGGATGGGCTTCACAGCTGCATGACAGCAACACAGCAGCACGATAGCAACACAGCAGCACGGGGCTGCGGGAATTCGATGCAGGCACTAACCTGCTTAATTCACTGCCTGGCTCTTCTTTTCTGCTGTCCAGAAGGGCTCTTGTGTCTGAGCCTCGCTGCAGGGATGCCCTGTGTTAGTCCCTCTTTGATTTTTTCACTTCCCCTCTTCCCCAGGAAACCTCTTGTCAGACAGGGCTGAACGTCCTTGAAAGCACCAGTTATAACAAACAACCAGGGGCAGATCGCAGGCAAATGCTGCACGAGTCAGAGGTCACAGCTGGAAGTGATTTTAGGGGAAATTCAGAATTACTGTCAAAAGCAGTTCTCTCTCATTTTAATTGTAATTGGTTAATCTTATTTTATTTGCCTTGCAGCTATGGCTGTGAAGCTTACGAAACTCTCGGGGCCCCTGCTCAGCTCTCTGATACCCAGGGAGCAATTCTGAAGATTTCAGCAAAGTAGCTTTGGATTTATCCCTTGTGCCATTGAGACCAGAGGCCACTGCTTGGAGAAGCCCTCAGCAAGGGAGAGAATGAATGTGGCAGATGGCTGTTTGTTTTCCAGAAATGAAGACAGACAAACATTATTCACTGATTGAACCTTCCTTATGGTCCCTCTGCTGTGAGTTGCCAATGGCCAGTGCAGAGAGCTAAGGGAGAAGATGGTTTTGTGCATATCACTCCATTCCCTTCATCGTTCCTGCACCTGGAGAAGGGGAGGGATGGGCTGGTACAGCTGGTACTGCCTTTCTGGGACGGGGTGAATATGGTCCCAGGATAGCATCAGCTGAGGATATACATCTGGGAAAAAGAATGTCAGTGGGAGTAATTTGCTCCTACAAAGATTGAATGCCCTGTGCACAGAGCTACTAGCAAATTCTCCACTAGTAGATTAAATCTGTCTGTGTTGTATACCTGCAAGACCAGGGCAGTGCTCGCGGAGTGCACAGGCTCAGGATTACCACAGCAAGACACTGTTGCAAAACCAGGCCATGCGTTAAGAACTTATGCTGTGCCTGGTAAGAGTTTGGTGAAGACCTGATTAAACACACCAAGCAGCTTCTCCGTGTCTCCTGTGTCCCCACCCTCTCCTCAACACACGTGTGCAGTTTGCTGCTATGACTTGCAGACAAGTCAAAAAGCTGTCAAACAGCGATCACATCTAACACCACTCATCATCACCATCAATTGTTCTCCAAATGAAACAGGCCACATTGCCAAGAAAAATGCTTGGGAAGATATTTTTCCACTGGACATGCATCCAAAATAAATACAGGAAAATCGCCTTCTCCAAGCACTTCTCCTGATCACTTTTCATTCAACTGATTAGGAAACCCAAGATACGCACACAATGGCATAAGGCTGATGAAAATCCACTTCAACACAGTGCCTCAATTTTTTTTCATAGATGCGTTCTCTTTGTTACTCTCAGCCTATGAGAAAAACATCCTTCCAGCCTATCTAAATCCAGGACGATGTGCATGTCTTCAAATACATATCCTTTGCTAGATGGATGCTTTTTGCAGCTGGTCATTTCAGCCTTGAAAAATGCTCTGATGGGAGTTTGCCGTGGTTTGTATAATCTCCCATTTACTGTTAAGTCTCTGTCTGCCCCAACACACCAGTTGGGCTGAGAACCTGTTGCTCTAGCTTTGGATTTTGCTTGAAGGTAACACCACAAGCCATCCTTGTGATTAAATCCCATCCCATACAGAAACCCAAGATTGCTGCCTTGGTGTGCAATGAGTACAAGGAAAATATTCCCTCTCCAGGGGCTGGGAGGGAGCCCCATATCTCTGAGGACTGAGAATAATCTCACATTTCTGTGGATGACTACCTAGGCCAGTGAAGAGCTGAGATCTGCAACCAGGGCAGGAACACAGGGACAGGAGAGCTCAGAACAACAGCCGTGGCTTTGCCTCACTGATTAAACCCAGGAGCTGCTGCTCCACTGTATTCCTTGGTGTGGCTTTGGGAAGAGTATTCCAGAATCACAAAGCAAGACATGCTCTTCAAAGCTGGAGCTTAGTTTTGCCAAGGTTTGAATCCAAACCACACACAGCCTGTTAACTTCAGTGGGTCCCACCCAAATGGCCCAGGTTCACTCAAACCTCAAGACCCAACCCAGGCTCTACAAACAAAGGTTTCTGTCTTTTTCTCTTTTTCCAAATCCCTGCCTGCAGCAGATGCTCTAGAAGACTTAGCTTGCAGTTTGAAAATGAAATTTGTGAAACGTTCAGTCAATCCTAGTAACCCAGAGATGGCAAAGGCAAATTACACGCCTCTGGTTCCTTGCTTTTGTGTGCTGGCATTGCCTCTGAATGTGCTAAATGCTGTGGACAAGAAATGCTCTGGTTTGTAAGAAAGCAGACTTCCAGACAATTGTTTTTATTTGGTGGATTTTCTAACAAATCGGTACCCATCTCTGCACTTGTCCCCATTTCAGAGTGACAAGATGAATCTCAAGAACTGGGGACACAGCTATTGTGCAAGCAGGTGAGACTCCAAGGATTTCACCAGACTGGATACTTATTACTGTGCAAAGAACAGGGCAGTCCAGGGCCTCTTCTGGAGGTGACTGCACTTAAATGGAAGCATTTCATGTGAAATATGCCAGAAACTGAAACTCGGATTGTACCACTGCTTAAAGAATCAGTATTTCTAGCATCTCTGACCTTAATTCTTTATGCAATTCACTTTCCCCTGCCTTGGATTGCTTATTTTGCTAGCATACTTGTTTTATCCCCAACAGTCACTCCGTCTAGCTGTGAAAGCAGCCCAGGGACTGGGTCCCTAGGTCCTGCCTCAGCTTGCTGCATCGCTCCTCACTAGGATGCTCGCTGCAAGTGGCTTGCAGCTGGTGGCCTGGCAGACACATGGGCTGCAAGAGTCACAGCCCTTGGAAGGTACCAAACCAGAGTCCTGCACCAAAGGGGCCGTGCTGTCCTCAGCTGCTCTATGTGCTGGAAGTGCCTGGAGAAAACAGGGCTCCACGCACACCAAAGGCAGAGTCACAATCACAGCCTGAAAAGCAAAGCTCTTTCTTCTCGCTGCCTGGATGCCTGTCCTGATGAGCTTCATGCAGCAAGTCCAGCTGCCAAGGCTGTACCCCTGCTCACCCTGACCAGCAAAAGCTTTGGAGACCTCTGGCTCTCACTCACTCCTCTTCCCTTTTTCTCCTGTGTTTATAAGTGTAAACTCTCCCTCCAGATGAAGGTCCCTCTGCATGGCAGCCTCTGAGCCACCAGTGACATCCATCCCTGGTTTTCCTCAACCACATCAGTGACGTGGTGGTGCTCCTCAGAGCTCCTTGTGACTGCAGGGAGCACACTGCCTGGCATGGTTCTGCCTTTCCCTCCCTGGCCCTGGCCTGCAGCACAAGCCAGTGCTCCCAGTCAGGTGATGCTGTGGCAGCCCTGTGGCCAGCAATGCCTTTGGTGAACTGTCCCTCGGCAGGAGACATCAGGGTTCACGGCACAAGATGACAGGAACCTGGCAGAGAACTGAGATGCCTTCAGAGAAAGGTCACCCCTCATCAAGCCTCCCAGCCCTGAGACTTCCTTCTGTGAAAATACCTGACAGTTAGTAGCACAGCCTGAATTTTGGGCAAGGTTTTTCCTCCCCTTGCTCCTATCAGCTCATTGCTGATATTTTAAGAGCAGTGATCCTTATCTTGCATGATAAGCCAAATCCAAACCTCCTGAGGCTGCAACCCGGAGAGCAAACAGCTCTGTCTTTTACCACTTGGAAAATGGGGCTCTGAAAGCAGCCTTCTGGGTGCACCAGAGCTGTGCTGATCTGTGCAATGGCTACAGCACGACAAACAGTCATCCGGTAACTAGCAGCCACCAGCTGGAATGAACACATTGTTCAGACTACTGTCTCACAAGCAGGGCTTACAGTGATGGATTATGTTTCCATTAAAAGCAGAGGGAGGAGGTAGCAACCGTGACAGTGACTGCAGTTGGTAGGAACTGATCATAGCTGCAAAGCCGGAGATGGAGAGAGAAGGGGGCTGCAGCTGCATTGTACTGCTTCATTAACTCTGACACCCCTACAAACCAGAGCTTTGGAAGTAAATTCAACTTTATTCCCACCCTCTACTCAACTCATTTCTTACAGTACCAAAATCTTGTCTTTGGCCCAGCTCTACTTCTGGAGCACAAATCCTTCAGCTGTTGGGGTAAAGAAAGTCTTGGGACCTGAGAAAGCTGTTGCAAGGCACGGTGAAGACTTTGTTTGTAGGGGTCTAACCCATATGCAGCTCATAGCTGCCATGGTTGTGAAATTGTGCTTTTTCTTTGCCTTTTTTTTTTTTTTTTTTTTTATAGCAGCCCCTGTGCAGCAAGGAAAGCGGGGTTGTTCCGAGAGACTGTTCCTAATGCTCTGAAAATAAACCAAATATTTTTCTTGGCTTGTGGAGGAAAACAGTTACCTTGATTGAAACTTGGTTCTAACACGCAGTAATGAGACAGTAAGGAAGACTGCAGATATGAGACGTGTATAGAGTCTGTTACATAAACCTTCATAGAGACCCTTTTTCTTCTTTCCCTTCTCCACCCCAAACTCTGCCTGTTAGAGCCAAGGACTTCCAATAGCTTGTTGGGAAAAGGAGCTTTATCTCAGGTGCTAATGTTGAGAACACTGTTCTTTGCCATCCTGACAAAATTTTAACGAAACAGAGCTGGCATTTCATCAAGGCCAGCCCTGAAAATTAGGGACGGAGCTGCCATTAAAAATAACCAGATGCATGTGCTTCTATCCTTGACATACTGGTCTTGAAATATCTCCCTCTCGGGCTGTACAGCTTCCAAGGAATAGCAGGAAATTGCAATTGTTACATTGGCCAGAGAATGGATTTAATTTGTACTGTTTTATCCTCCCTGTTGGAACCTATCCTCTCTTTTCTTCCATGCCAGTTAAAAAGAAAGGAAAAAATCCAGCAAACCTGACAAATTTCTCTATAAAGCCTTCCATGCAACTGGATCACAGCCTACCAGAAAGCATGCATGCTTTCTCTGTCAAAGGTATGGTTCGCTTGCCTTCTGCAGGGTTTCATGCAGCACAGGTCATTCTACATGCAAATTCACAGCAGTTTAATTAAAGTTAGTTTGAAAGGCACTGGTTGGTTAGTTCAAATGCTGTACAAAGCTGATGCTAGGGTTGTAGGTATACATATTTGCTACAGGAAGGGCTGTTTCGTGGGATGAGAAAGATTAAAGGGGTTGCGTGCATGCTCTCTGGCCGTGCCACAGCAAAGCTGAAAGACTACAGTTAAACAGTTTGCAAGAGTGGAATTAAACTGAATTTTTTGGATACAGAGGAGGAAGGAAGCTGCACTACGAGTAACATGTCAAATTGCCCAGCAGTGATTGTCCAAGCAGAGGCTTAGCAGTCCTAGGTGGTTTAGATTAGTTCAGCAGGCATCAGTTTCTTACTAAGGTTATCACACTGTGTAAGTTAAGTGAAGGAGCTGGGAGACTTACGCATGTACACAATGGTGATGTTCCTTCAGCTGAAGGGCAATTACTTGTTGAGCAACTGTAATTCAATTGCCTTTGATCACAGATCTGTACAAGAGAGAGGTCTACATTCATCTCAGTCACAGGTTTTCCTTAATTAGGTACCACTCTGGGCTATGCAGATGCAACAAGCCTTTGGAAAAGCAGCTTGCTGGCCTGGATAGATGACAAAGAGCTGAAGCTTTCTCAGGGCTGAGCAACAACAGACAATTTTCTTTTTAAAAAGGGATTTTGTACTCTTGTGACATCACAGTGGGAATATGTTTGGCTGTGTTGAGACTGGAAAGATGATTGCAGTGATTGAGTTACACAGGCTTAATGAATAACTGCTCATCAGCTGAGCTGTGGTAACCGACTCTGCCTGTTGGACGCACAAAGTACAATGCTCAAGGCTAATTTCAAGCACAGTGAAGCATAATGTGGTTACCCAGAGCAGAAGCTGGCCTGAGCGGATAGGCTGAAACCCCTTTGCTTTTGGTAAAGCATGCAGTTGTGTTAATTGGCTCCCGCAGGGTGGCTTTAACAGCTTATATAGGTCCAGAGCACAGTGATCTCCAAGCTCACTTGAGACCTGAGTGAGGGTGGTTCCTAACACAGAGACCTGTGGTCCTGTTCCAGCCAAGCTCTGAACCTATATCGACAGCACAGTCCCTAGATCTGCACCAGTGGTTTATTACTGATTCAGGAGGGAAGAATTGTAAGAATGTGGTGAATCGTTAACAGCACAAACCTGGTCTAAGGGAAGCCAGCAAGAGGGACAGCAGCGAGGCCATAGGAAGGCACTGGAGCTGCTCTGCTTTGGTGCTCTAAACCCGAGTTGATCTGGCCAGAAGCAGATTAAAGAAGGCTGGCAACATCACTGCTGCTGGGAGCCGTTTCCTCTTTCAGCAGGGACTGTAGCCAAGAGCTGATCTGGCTCACGACAGCAGCATTGGCTGATGGTGGAACACAGAGGATGGCACAGCCCAAATCAACGCCTGTTGCGAGGCCAGGTCTGACAATACCTCCAGAGCAGGAGAGCAGCAGGCAGTAGTATTCTTGCTAGGACTGCTATTGAAAATGTGGTTGACTCACTACTTAATCAATATTTCTGGCTATCCTGCCTCCTAAAGCTTTATTTTCTCTTCCCTAGAGAGGAACAGCAGGTTCAAATAAACCTGCCCCTCCAGCTGCCTTCAGCCCTACCCTGCAAATGCAGAGCAGTGAAAGATGGAAGTTGTGGAAGGGAGAAGGGAGCTGAGAGCAGGAATGAGAATGTGAAGCAAAGCAGGGAGTAGAACTTAGAGGGGAGAGAATGATCTGGCAGGGGGACAGGCTGCTGCGCTGGGATCTGAACCACCTCACTCAGCACTGAAAGCAGGTGGTGATGCAGAAGGGAGTGAGAAGATAGATAGGAAGGGAGGTGAGAGCAGAAGTCCATCAGCAGGGATGAGCAAGGAGATGGCTGTGGCTATAAGGCAATCAAGCCTGACTGGGCAACCAAGCCTGATTAAGCCCAGAGCTCCCCTTCTTCCTGGTGCCATGCACGCAGGCTGTGGCTTGCAGCTTAGAGAACCACCCTGAAGGGAGGCAAGCACACATGGTGGCTCTGGCTACTCTTTGTGTCATCCCTCCATTGTGGGACTCCTGGCCTGACACAGCCTGCAAAAGCACTCAGAAATCCTGGGCACCTTTATGATGGTCTGGGCAAAATTTCCAGCAAGCAAAAAAGGCCCAGGAAAATCTGGTTGCATGGTATCTCCACAGTTAATCCTGGGCTTTGCTACCTGTTACAGTGCACTACACTCCCCTGCAGCTGACCCCCACTGTGGAGCAGAACCGCTTTCCCCAGCAGCAGGACTGCAGTCAGTAGATCTGTGTTTGTGTTCAAGAGAGCTCTTACCAAGACATCAGACAAATGGGAAGCTCTGGGAGGTGGGGTGGAGAGAAGGCAACTGTCAAACCCCTTTATAGCAGGCCCCACAGGAATTTGTTTTCCTCCTGTTTTTAAATTGAAAAGGATTGAGTTTCACTGCAGGAAATAGTTCTCCTCCTTCTCCCTCCCACCCACCTTTCTTTTTTTCTACAGCACGTTGGAAGAGCAGCCTGCTGTCTGCCTCAGGTTTCCAAGAATCAGGCAGTGAAATTGGAGTGAAAGTGTTTGTTATCTGCAGCCAGGGATGAAAAGGGAGAGAGGCTGGAGAAGAAGTGCTCCTGTCTGCAAATGCTCAAAACTTTAGGGTGTGTGTATTGGTGAGATACACCCTCCCTCTTTACCTTTTGATCAGGTTTAGATTCCAACTGGGGTCCCAGAAGGGGTTTCAGTGAAGGCCCTTAGAGACAGGCTCTACTGCCTTCTTCCCCAGTAGAGCAACATCGCAGAGAGGTCTCAGGGACAGAACACAATGATCTGCCATCAAGGAATCTCCTCTGCATTCTATCGCTTGCAGAGCTGGGCATTTGCAACAGAACTCAAATACAGGCCTAATGTGGTGTTCCTGTTAGAAACAAATACGTTCAATCAGTGCAATGCTTTTAAACTCTCCATGTGCCTGGGCCGTGCTAACATCATGACAGATTCCTGCATATCCATAAATCTGCATGTACTTTGTTGCAGATGCAAAAATGGACTGTTAGCAGCTGTGCACTGAGTCTCTGGACAAGATGCACCTAAGCCATCAGACACAAACCCGCAGTCCACCTACCACCAAAAATTTAAAGCAGTGTTCTGGCTAATGAAAAACAGCCTCTTGAACACTTAGCTACAATGCGGTACCTTTTGATGCTCAGAATTCACACCCCGGTGATTTCTCACCCTCTCCTTCCCCGTTCTGCTGATACCGATCGATTTTATTCACCAGATACAAACCTGCCCTTCCTGCTCTGGGCTTGAGGCAAGGCACAACATATTTCTCCCATTGCCCTTGCAGTGACAGTAGAGACAAAGCCTCTTTTGTGGGTGCTTCAACATGCCTGATGGAAAACTTATTGGAGACTAATGCAGCTATATCAATAATCTCCTGTTTATTATACCTCCTGGCATGGGATTTGCCATTACCTCTCTAGCACAGGCAATGTTTTCCATTCCTCTCTTCTCTGCCAGGTGTTTGCTCATTTGCAGCAGGGGGCTTCAAAAGACACAAAGCTACAATTGATGGGAAACAGAAGGCCAGGCTGCTGCCAAAATGGGTTTTCCTTAGGGATATTCATAGTCTTAGGAATAGTTATTATAATGTCTTTCAACAGTGGTTCTACACACCTGTTATAAAAGCCTTGCCTTTGCTTTCACTAGACCTGTCTTTCTGGAGACCTTTGCTGGGCACCTGTTAGTCAAACACTTTTCAATTTCACATCCTTCCAATACAACCAGTCTCAGGTAAATAACTCCTTCCTATTCCACCGAAACCAAAAGCCTAGCGTGCAGGAGGGTTTTGGCTGGAGTAGGACAATCCTCTTAAATCTCAGGGCCTGATACTGTGTTTCTTGCCCTTAGAGCGATGCTAGCATGGTTTCAGGCAGATTCATGCATGGGGTTAAAGCGTAAGAGGGCAAGTAGGATGTTTTACTGTAAAGTTTATATGGTGGAGACATGGAGTCCTGAAAACTGAGCAAGACACAGGTCAGACTAGGGAGATGAGATCTGAGTTTGCAAAACAAATCCAGCTGGTAGAGTTCAGCTGGGGAACAGACCGCAGCTATCTTGGAGGAAGAGAGAACTTTTCCAGCCCTCCCTCTCTAGCAATGCAAAGCCTCACAGACTTTGAACTAGACCTGCCTTCCTCCTTCGATCCTGCATGGAGGATAATGTCTGGGACATTATCTCAGTTCTGCTCAGGTCCCATGAGGTTCTCTTGGATATCTCTGAAGAAGAAGATGAACCTACCACGTTGCAGTCATTTCAGTTCCTTCCCTTTTGTTTGCCTTCAGGAGCCAGTGGGGGCTCCTGGAAACATCATCCAGCCTGGCTTGGGTCCTCACCAGGGTATGATCAAAGTCATTGCTGTTTAGGCGCTACAAGTCCTGGACTTTCATTAGCAGACAATATTGCTGCTTCAGTCATGGGGATTCACTCTGGTAATCCCTCACACAGTCAAGAGCTGCTTGGCAGGATTCACATCCCATGAACAGCAGGACAATTCATCCACCACTTCCTGCATCCTCCAAAAAAGCAGGAAAGGAGCTGCAGTCCAGCCCTTCGTAGTTCACCTGGATAACTCTCTGCTCTGCCTTCCAAAGGCAGAGGCACAGAGCCTGGGCTTGGTACAGCCCAGCAAGCCAGGGGATACCCCCACTTCAGTGGGCCAGGAAAGCCATGCACATATGGAAAGAGGCCCTGGGAAGAAAGTGAAGAAATCAACAAGTTAGAAAAGAGAAAGGAGGGGAAATCTGGCTGCTGGCTAAGTATCTTTATTCAGAAGTTATTACTTTTTAAATACGGCTCCTGCTCCTACTATATTTTGCCCCCTGGCATCATAGAGGAGATATAAATATAGCTACTGGTTATGCCAAAATCTGGGGAAGGTGCTACAACCTGCCTTAAATTGTTCTGCACCCTTGATGTGCAGAACGAGAATGTACAATGTACACAAGTCTTAACATTTCAAGCCAGACAGAAGGAACAAATGCCCGCAGACCATTTTATCATCAGGAGAGAGTAGTGGGACCTCAACTACATGCCTACAGCCTCAGAAGTTCTTTCCATTAACATTTCCAGAATGCAAATTGCAAAAGAACATTTTTATCCTTGGAACACCACTGCATTAGGAGACTGTTCTGAGGAGGGATGTCCAGGCTCGGCTTGCAGTGATGTCCAGCCTTGAGCACAGTTTGACTCTGAGTGCAGGTGGGCAGTGAGGGGCTAGATCATCCTGTTCAACCTTCAGAGCATCTGCACAGTTTAGTGTTGCTTGAATTGAATGCCAGCCCTGCTGGGGGAATTGGGACCCTGAGAAATTCATACAGCCACTTTGGAGCGATTCAGAAGTTTACCAGCAGGCAGCCTGTGGGTGAGAACATACCTGTGAATACCATAGGCAGAAATTTGGGCTTTTGTGTGTATGTTTGTGTGCAGTAGGTTCATACTGATAATGCTGTCTGGACTTGCAACTGTCTAGACAATGGGAAAATTAGCATCATGAAACTGGATAGTTTTGCAAGGTGCCCAGCCAAATATCTGGGAAATATTTTTGTAATGGTTTTCCTCAGAGGGGGATATGAGCCTGAGCTGTCAATTAGAGATGCAGCTCTTTTGTCTTGCATCCTGGTGTGAGATAGAAGGGATTTACCCAGCCAAACGGGCCTCATCTGCCATGCTTTTCAGCCAGATGCCAGGTGCTACTGTAGGGGAAAATAAGCCCAGAGCACAAGCATGGCAAATGAGCTTTCCATAGGCTGGAGCTGCTGCTTTTCTGGCATGGAAAATGAATTTCATCCTAAGAACTAAAGGCTAGGACTGCATGAACAGTGGTTTACCTCCAGAAACAAACACCTAGAGGCCAGAGTCTCCTCAGCCTGTTTTACAGTCTAGAGCGAAGTCTAAAGGATTTCTAGGCTGCAGGGTTTAACTACTGATCTCTATGGGGGTAAAAGGTCACAGAGAGCTAGCAAGACTCATTCTGAGTCTCTTGCCTGGAGCCCTGGGGGCACAAGGCATAGAGATGCACAGGGGTCTCTCCTCTCACCAGAGACAAAAAGATGCAGCAATAAGGACTGTGCTTATGGCTGAGGCTGGCAAGTACTTCGTCTCCTCAGCCTCTGAAGTCCCTCCTCAGAGCTGCAAGGCCAAGCTCTACCAAGGTGGTGCTTGCTCCCATAACAACCCTAGAAGCACTGGTCCAGCCTAGCAGAACTGGTACCAGTGAGAAGATAGAGGGAGGCAGAACTTGCCTTTCCTGAGGTGGCAGGTAAAGAAGTTCTTGTAGCACCTCCATCCTGTGAGGAAACTGGAACAAGCTAAACCAAGCCCCTCACATGAATCAGAACACCAAAACTCACTTTGTACTTCTCTTAGAGCTAGTGACCAGCTGCAAAGATCAAGTTGGGTCTAAATTCTAGTTTTGGCCCAGAAAAAGCTTTCTCTCTTGTTCTGCACCCTGGCAAGCATGACATTTGTAGGATGATGACATCTAAAAACAAAAAATACAAACCACATGTGCTATTAATGACTCAGGACACTACATAAGCACCTTCCATTGCTTCTCTGAAAAGCTTCAAAAAAGGCAGGGGAGATCAGACAACAGACATCTCATCTTCTTAGAGCACAGATGTTATCTTTGTCTGGAAGGAGAGAGCTGTCAATTCATCTAAGGGCAGCAGTATCTAAGTAGCAGCTCAATATTATCAGTGATTGTCAGCCAGGGAACCTTTGGCTTGGTTTAGCTTGTGGTAAGCCTTGAAAAACTGCTCCGAGCTTTCAGTGGATGTGTTAGAGAAATAAACAGAATAATATTTGCCAGCCCTATATAGAATACAGGAAAATGTGGTGCTCATTCTAGGGCTTCTCTGCCTGATCAGCAGTGGAGGCTTTCTTTCATAATGTCAATAATGACAACCAAGAGTCTGGATGCAAAACACAGCAGGACTTCCAGTGCAGAAGCTGAAGTTGCCATGGGTCACTTTTAAAGAGAACCTGCGTTTTCTTCTGTGAAGGATTGTGTGATGTTTCTGGATACTGTTCAGCAGAAGCTGAAAGAGCCCTTTTGGAACAAGACTGCCTTGTGGCATGGGATTTTCAAAACGACAGGACAGACCTGGCTAATCCAAGGAAGGAGATGTCTGGTGAGGGATAATTTGCTGTGGGAGGTGGTTCTGGTAGCACAGCCAGAGACAATTATGCTGACAGGTAAGTACCAGAGGAACCAGTGTTTGCTTGGATATGCACAGCCTGGCCAGGTAGGGCTTGAAGCTGATGCATTTCTGCAGAGCACGCACGGGAGGAACCCAGAGCAGGGGATGGAGCTAGCAATATTTTCTGTGCTGAAGAGATCCATGGCATGGGGACTCTGTTGATCCACAGCCAAAGAGTAAAGCCTTCAAAATACAGTGCAGCGTGCAGGAAATAACTGACACATACTGTATTTTCAACCAGTTCTCCATGTGCCTAATAGATGTATGGAGAGAACCAGATGACACACTGCGGACAGAAACAGGTCTGTCTCTGGAAGGGCACATCTAAGGCACTGGAAAAAGCTGAAAGAAACAGGTTGGGGGGTCTACTGAACATGAGAAGTTTCTTTCAGTGATCCCACTGTGACTTCTGGCAGTCCGGAAGCTAGAAATCAGTATGTGTTTCAGAGAGTTTAGTACACTTATGTTGGCTTAGTTGGATATGTTTTGACTCTCAGACATTGCAGAGGCATAGGCTAGGGAAGACTGGATGCTTTGAATAGCTGTTATGCTTTGCCAGTATTAACCAAAGTGAAACATTTTATTTGTGTTTTCTTGACAGAAAAATAAAAAAGTTGCTACGACAACAAAAAGTCCCAGGGAAAACGGGAGACAAACATTAGCCCTGTATGCTCAGGGTTTTAAACAGGAGAACAATTTTGCTCTGGAGATGAGTGCAGAAACAGTTCAGAGAAATAAAAGGATCTGTTGCCCCACTTTATGTCAGAGAAAGACAGTAATTAATACCCTTCATATATAATTGAAAGAATTTCCTACCTATGACAATATAATGGCACCAGAAAGCTAACATTTTCATGCTATGGATTCTGTTGTTGTTTGACTTTGAGCTATTTCCTTGCTCCCATCCATCACAACCCTGACTGAATAATTCCCCCTCCTCTGCTATTAGTTTTTGTAGAGCTAATCTTTTGAGTTCTGTGAAGCTGATCTTGGCTCATGGCACACACCCCACATCTGTTTTCCTAGGCCTTACCATTTGACTCAGAATGATTGCATTTTAACTTCATCCCCTCACTGCTACCGTCAATTTTAGTTTTGTTTTTAAGCACTCCCACCACCACCAAGGCAAACCTGATGTCTGGGAAGGCTTATGTCCCCTCACCTCCTGGTACTGAATAGTGAAAGGTAAGAATGTCGACTGCTTATTTAGTATTCTTTAAGATGATATGGTGTGAACTGACAGCATAGCTTAAATACAATTATTCTCTATGAGTGCATTTTCAAGGCTCTCCTTTTGGTTCTTATTCAAGAACCTTTGAAAGCACATCATTAAAGATAAATATGCATGCACACAGACCAGTGGGTCGTGATGTATTCTTAAACTAGTCATGTTGGGTTTGCTACCTTTCGAAATTAAGTCCTGAGAAACGGACCATCTCTGCTCTTGAGAAAACTGCCAAATGCTTCCAGGATAGTCTGACTTGGACTAAAAACCTCACTGGTGCCTGTCCCAAATTGACCAGTGACTCATCAGAACCATTCCCAGACACTGCAAGAGACACGAGTCTTTCTGATAGAAGATACTTGCTGAAGAGTTCGATCTCTCAGTGTTCAGGCTTTCCCAAAAGGAAACTTTTAAAACCCTTAACCCTTTTTGAAAACATAAGTTCTTATCTTCTTAGCACCTTGCTGAATTTAAATGAGGACAATTGGAAGGGGAACAGGCTGAGCTAAGTAAGGCAACATCTGCATTAAAGATAGGATATGCTCAAGCAAGAGCATGTCTATCGGGCTTGTAGTCAGAAAAGCTCTGCTGGAACTCTGCAGATTCATGACCTTCAAGTTAAATTTGGCTACATATCGCTGGGCTGGATATGCTTTCTACCATTCTGTATCTGGTAAGACAGTTAATAAATACTTCTTTCAGCACCATCTTTCCTGCGGTATTATGCTCATTCTAATTCTGCTACTAGGCAGAACTCAGAAATGCAGGAATGTGAAAGTTAGAGGGGAGGGTTTTGTCCCAAGTGCAAAACACAAAATCTGGACTGCAGTACGCATTTCCTTGGCTGTGGGAATCAAAGCCCAGAGAGCAGCAGAAAACATGAAGACCAGAAGTTAAAGGCAATACCATGCCAGTGTAACTCCCTCACCCTCACGTAGCTCTGAGCACTGCGGCGTTTTGACTAGCTCTGCTTGGTCAGCCCAAGAGCAGGATGGCTACAGAGCCAAATGAAAAAATGAAAAGAGAGAAAAAAAAAAGAGGAAGTAAAGAGAAATGTTAAATGCTGCTAGCTGGTAATCATTCTGAAGAATGAACAATGAGGGAAATAGCTTTCACAGGGGCAAACCACTATGATTTGGAAAAAAAGGTAAAGTTTTAAACCAGAGTAAGCTCTGGTTGCAATTAGAGAACATTGGCTCAGTCAAGCATAGAGAGTGCTTCCTTGCCAATGTCCAAGTCTTGTTTTGTCTCTGATAATTCCACATTCTGCTTTTAAGAGACAGTTCTTATTTGATGTTATTGTGTCAGTATGTAAGGCTAAATGTTGTTCTGGCATGTTCTGACCCTTAAAAAAAAAAAGAAAAAAAGATGGGAGCAGATACTTTTTTACTGTCAGATTTATTGAAGATGAGCATTCTTGGATTTGGGCTGCAGGCTGCATTCTTTAAGCCATGTGACCTTTGCCATCATACTTCACACAGGTGCACCCAGAGCACTATGCTGGAAACAAAGTTTGAAAGTTGGACCTGGAGCAATGATCTATCTTTCTTACTTTTGCCTTTGGACTCCTTCTCTGGGCTGCTGGGCTTGCTTGAAGTTCTCCAGATCATTGCAAGATGTAATGGTAGCATAAGAAGTTAATTAGTTCCTGATAGCTCCTCAATGTATAAGAAAGCCTGGAATGAAGAGAAATCCATTCCTTAGAGTTATTCCTGCAATGGGCTGTGTCAAAACAAGGAAAACTACCAGGCAGAACAGCTGGATTTGAGCATCTCCCTCTAGATTTGTTCTTGGCTGTGTCAAGGAAGAATTTGGAGAGATGGCTTTTGGACTTTTGGACTGTCACTTGGATGCAGTTCAGCACAGCATAACACATCAGGTCTCCTTGGAAGTGAGCCCTCCTGACTTCACCTGGTCCACAGTTCCTTGTGTCTCCTTGCAACAGGCAACCCTTGAAATCAGGATTGCTCCAAGCCACGCTGCTACTTGTACAGACTGTTCTACTCAGTCTTATTCATTCTCCTTGAACTTCTTATATTCACTCTTTTTCCCCACACTCCCAGAAAAGATCCTTGAGAAAGCAGGATGGAAAGCAGTCTTGGAATGACTAAGAGACCTCAAAGCTCCAGACTTTGGAAAAATCATGTGCAGCACAAGAACAACACATTTACAATGGTCACCTGAGTGTAGCACTACACAAAATACCAGAAGCAAGAGAGCTGAACATAGGGGTTTTTTTTTAAACTACAGATGGGCTGCATTAACCACAAAGGAAACTCAAAAAGAGCTCATGTCTGGAAATAATAAAAAAACATTTGCAAAACATGCATGGTGCATTCAGTGCTAGCAGGAGGTGCTGGATGAAGAATCCAACAGGCTGGGGACCTCCTTTGTCAATGGGAATGCAAACTCAGAAACCCTCTCTCAAAAGTGGCCTGGAAACACTTCCTCGGGGGGTCAGAAGTTAGGCACAGTTCACTTTTCAGAGAGTCAACGCAGTTTCTAGGTGACCCCTGCAATGCATAAGAACCATTTTCAAGACAGCAAAACTAGATACAAAGAGGAAAGTCATATGATCCAAACAACAATGGAAAGTTTTACCTCCTAAACCTGTCCCGGAATTAGGGCACACAAGTGCCCTAAGAGGTGGTACGACAATCTAGCACAGAGCAGCACCACAGGCTAAAAGCTGCATAACTGTAGTGATAGAATTATGCTGGTGTAGCAAAACTAGTCCTTCTCCGCTAGTATGGAGGTTGCCAGTACTGTTTCACTCCACCACTTATGGTGTATCCCTCACACTGAATGACACTGCAGGAAGTCCCAACTATTCTTATCTCCTGCAGACTTCGGTCAGCTTCTAATGGCTTGAGTCAAGAGAACTTAAAGTCGTCACAGAAGTCACACTCATTATCAACAGTCTTATCCCTTTTTTTTGCTTCAGAGGGTGACATGACTAAGAATGGATACATCGGTGCAGTAACAGGATCATCCAAGCCTTGTCCTCACACACTGTTGCCATGTGCAACATCAGGGCAAAAATCTTCTCCTTTAACATAAGTAATAAGGCTTGTGTTTTTTTGAGCAAGGGGAATGAGTCTGAGATTCTTCCCTTGCTGACATACCACAGTGCTAAGCTACTATGGCAGGCACCAGAAGAAACAAATGTAAATTCAAAGGCATTATAATGTAAGGAAAGACTGCAGAAACCCAAACCGAGGTGTCATAACAACATAAGCCAGAATTCATTACCCTTTTAACCAAAAAGAAATTATCGATATGCCAGTTTCCACCTATAAATAGCTATAGAGTTGAGGCTCTGAGTTTATACAGTGCTGAATGACTTACCATATGTTGCACTGGACGGCTTTGGTTGGAAGTCCACAAAAGATTAGTTAAACAGCAATTTCTCCTGTTGAGACAAAAACTAAGAGGTAGAAAGTGGCTTGCCAAGCCCAGAAGATAAGCACAAAGACACATTGTTTTAAAACACAGGGGAGCAGAGTGTGCTGGAACACATAAGGAACAAAGCAAATACAGACTCTTGGGGTGTTTAGACTACAGCCTGTCTGCCTTTTTCCAAATTGGGTTGAATGAAAAAGCAATTTATAGTCAGTTCAGGATTATTACAGACATGCCAGGGAGCTCCAGCAGCACAGTGAATTGTTTAACCTGGGAAAGCCAGCTCATTTACAGATAAAGGTTCCAGGTGTTTACAAGGCAAAGAGGAGATTTAGCTTGAACAGTGCGATAGCAAGGAGCTGGCTCACAACAGCTGGCTCTTGTCATTTTTTTCCCCACATCTCATGTGCTGATGCTCAAGCCTTTTGGCAAATGGGTCCCACTGCATTTTCCTGCCTTTATCTGTGATAACTTTATCCCTGAAGATTTGGAGGGGAAGGGCATGGTCAGCAGGACACATCCTAGGTTTTCCTTGGCCCTGTTTCTCTGCCAGGGATTTGCTTAGTTCCTGTGTCCTGAACCTTTTACCACCAGAAATAGGTCTAATATCCAGATTTTACGCTCAAAATTATCTGGACTAGAATTGACAGGTGGAGGTGCATAAGGAGCATAAAGAAACAGCTGAGGCACTAAATCTCCGTGCTGGTTGCTGAATAGATGAATCCTGTTGCCCTGCATGGGAGAGGTGTCTTGTTTTAGCCACTGAGGACTCTGAAGCAGGTTTGACCTGCAAAAGGGAAGAGCCAAGGGTGGACATGAAGCTGGGAAAAAGGACCGTGGCACAAGCTTTCTCACTTTGCACAGCGCCGGCAGTGAGCAGAGACTTTTGGGGAAGAGGCTGAATGAAGCTCTTCTTTCCCAAGAAGGCTCCAGCATTTTGATGTCACTTGAGTTGGGCCATTGCAGGCCACCAGCTGGGGTGCAGTTGTGATAAACTGTTAATCTGTATGAAATGCACACACACATATTGAGTGCTGTCTGCCTAGTACGACACAGCCCGCAAGGGAATCACCATTCCGGGTTACCAGCTGAGAGAAATTCATTTTACATCTGAGAGTGGAAAATGCTGTTTAAAGACCACATGAAGCAAAAAGAACAAACAGCACAGCTTGAAGCAATGGTGCAGAGAGGTCTGTTATGTTCTTCAAATTGCTGAGTAGCTCTGAGCTTGGCGATCATGAGTTCTCTCAACGGAACCTTCTTGCAGAGAAGTGAACTAGACTTTAAAGCTACACTCTTCCCTCAGGAACTAAGACATATTCCACACACATGTGCGGCCTCCACACATAGTCAGCATCCCTAATTCAGTGGTGGGGCTGGGCTAGGGCAGCACCATAAAGCTGGTAGGTAGAGGTGGTCTGTACCAGTGACCAGTGATCGCTGTGGTGGTGTCTGAGACTCAAGTACCTCCTGCCTTCACTTCTCTTCCCCTTTGCCCTCACAGATGGCAGATTCTCTAGGGCATGGCTTATCTTTTATCTTCTGAACTTGGAGACAGTATTGCAGCATTTACACCATGGGTGCCAATATCAGCCAACAGAACAATAGGAGGAGACTGACTCCCAGTTTCTCCCAGGAATAGACCAGTCTGGGACACATCCCCAGTGTATTTGCCAAGCTTGTTAAAGCAAACACAATCCTTGAGGCAGGTCCCCTGGCTTCCCATCTCTCAGACAGCTCTGCCTCACCAGCCCCCGAATGTCTCAACCCACCAGTTCAAAGGCAGGAGGGGAGCAAACAGCATTCGCTTTGTGTGACATGGAGGGCTGTGAAAATCTGGGAGACAAATTATTCAAAATAAAAAGCGGTGCAAAAACAGATTAGGAAACTACTGTTCCGTGACTATTAATGAAGCGATAGAAAATATCAATCACTCCCCAGCCTCTGAAGCTTGCTGTGAGAGAAGAATTAGGAGATTTTATGTTCCAAGTACCAGGAAACCACAGGGCCCTGGTGCCTAGTTCTCAAAAGAACACTGTTTGAATCACAGGAGGGAAAGCAGAGCACTGAAAAGAAAGCCAAAGGCAGAGTTTAAAAATAGCAGCCTTCAGTCTAGTTTCTTTACTCTTCTTCTTAAGTGCCTGGATATAGGATCATGTCAGGGGGCGGACAAAGAGAGCAGACCAGCCCCTGTGGCGAGAGAAGTCTTCCTGAATACGGTACAGCTGCTCAGGGGGACTGTGGGCTGTTTAGTTTGTACTCCAGTCCCCCCTCAAAGGAACAGTGTCTCCTGATCCTACTGTTCCCCTAGCCCAAGAGAAGGGCACTGAGGTAGTGGGAACTGGGCAGCTTAACTAGGCCACCAGGGCACACCAGAGCCAGCACAAATGAGCAAAACTAAGGGCTGAACAGGTGATCAAGCTTGAACTATCCCCTTCTAGACACGCGGAAGGCCAATTTCCCATAGCATTAAGGACATTTTTGAAATCCTGTGCAAGGAATGAGATTTACTAACATAATTTTGGCCAGTGCTCTGGGTCTGCATGCAGGAAGGAATCTTGTCTGGCTGCTATACACAGGCAAATTGCTAAACCAAGAGAAAAGATGAGTTCTGATGCCGCTCAAATCACATAACATTCACAAAAATTCAAATACAATTGAAAAGCAAACCCCCAGTACTGATAATTGCGCTGAACAAGTCCTAAAGGAACATTTTCACTTTACAAATATGCAGAAGAATCTTGAACATCTGGAATCTGGAGTATTTCCTTGTAAGGAAGTTTCCACTGGAATGTCATCTGTTCTTGCTGTTATTTGAGATAGGTAGCTGACACAACCAAGTGGGCTCCAGTGACCTTCGTGGCACAGTGCTTTTCATTCCCGTGGCTCATAAGGTGGCCTAGGAACCCAGCATTGCCACAGGCCAATGTAATTGCCTTGTCACATGCACAGACTGTTAAACAGCAAACGGCAAAAAAAGCTGCTTGCATAGCACTGAAGAGATGCATGTGTCCTAGAGGTGCTTTGAGAGAGACCCAAAGAGACTCACTCTTGTTGTCCTTCGAAAGGACTAAGCCAGAATGTCCTAGGAGCAAACATAGTGGTGTAGTGTCCTGCCCTCCAAGTAGGCCTGAAAGCTTTTAATACGTGAGAGAGTCTTTAAAGTACAACCACAGGTTCATTCAGTGCTTCCCTCCCTCCCATTCAGCCTTGCAGGTACAAAAATGCTTCTTCAGCCTAACTGGCAAGGGATTTTCCTTTGCTTGGCTTTCTGTGGAGATTGATATGACTGCTGACAAAAGCAGTGTACAAATGCCTTATAATGCAACACTAATGCTAGAAGAGTTCTCATCAAATTGTCTCTCCAGGGACTTTCTTGTAGTTTCTGCTCCTATAAAAGACACAAACTGTTTGGGACATGGCATCCCAATATAGGAAGGCAATTCAGAACAGGAGCAGGACTTCATACAATTTTCTCCTCTCTTAAATGTAGACATAGCAGCTCATTAGAAAACAAAGTAGGTTTTCTTCTGAGAAGAATATTTACCAGCGAACATTAAAAAAAGCTAGGGCCAAGATAAATTAACCTGACCAGCTACAGTAAAGTTACCATAAAGTACAGGCAATGTGAAGCAGGGCATTTCCTCATTTTTATCTGGGGAGACAAACTTGCCATCCAGCTTCTTTTGGAGAACAGTATGGGAGGACTCAAAGCAACATGCTGCCGCGTGCTCATCTACTATGGCACCCTCTTAGCACAGATCCCAGAAATTTCTGTGCTTTTTAGCCACCAGCAGCTGTGAAGTGCCACAAACACACATACTCAAGACTGGGGAGTTTTCTGGTTTTCAGCTGGAAGACTTCAAAAGCTTTCACAAGTGCCAAAATGAAAAGGCGTTTGGATGGTTCCTAGACAAAACATTGTTATTTCCATTTTGCTGAAAGTGCTGATGCTTTGAAGACAACCAACCAAACACACTCACTGAGAAACAGCACAAGACAAATTTGAGTTTGTCAATGCCAATGCTTTGACCTTGCCACAGCGACCAGCCAGAACGTGCTGGAAAGCTCTCAATCCTTGGCAAAATTGTGGCAGAGTTCTACCTTCTCCCATCCAAAGCAATAAACAAACATGTATTTCTGGGACAATTCTGGCCCTGGCTGCATCTTGGGGCTATAAATGCAGACAGCAGGGGAGAGGGGCACATGAGAGGAGTAGTGGAAAGCTGGCAGTCACGATGGATGCTGTGTTTTCCAGAGTCCAATACAACTGCTACAAGGAACAAGCCACGCACAAGGAACGCTGCATCATGCTCACGCTTCCCAGGTACACCCTGGACTGAAATTCTGATGGATTTCTGTACCCTCAGTGCTGGCTGCTGGACAGGTTTTCTTGGAGTTTGAAAGACCAGCAGTACAAAACTACTTCTGAGAGAACGACGCTGTTAAGATGTATTGTGATACAGCAGCGGAAAACAGAGTTTCTGACACAACTTGAAATGTAATAGTTTTTCAAGAACTGTTGCACTGTATGGAAAGAACATGGCTGTGAACATGCATTTTGTTATGACAGGACGAAGAAAAAGCCAACACAATCTCCAGCATGCGCGTTGCAAGAATTTGTGTAACCTGCTAGCTTGTAATCCCAGGGCAGAATGTTGCCTCCCCTGAGGCAGAAAGGAGAAAGGCCTCTCAAGGAAGTGATGCTCCAGTGTTCCTTACATATTCTGATCAGGAATCCTCCACAAACAATCCTGCTGAAGCTACAGATTTTTTCTATGAGTTCAGGTTTAATCAGAGTCCTGAGGCCAAACTGCCAGCTTTCTAATATCTTCTGCAACAAATATCAGGTGATATAGAAGAACTACGCATCTCAAATTTCCTTTCTCTGCATGAAGAACCTTACCTAGGACATTTAAAATACCCTTGTCAAAGAATAAAGCTCCAGTGGAACCATGTTAACAAATTTCCATTGAGAGGAAAGACAAGGGTGTCCAGCAGAGAAAAACAGTTCAGTCGTGTTTTGACACATGAGAGTTCACACATGTCACAGCCTGGTCCCAGGATAACCAGTGGCAAAAATCTTTTCCTGCAGCAGGCCTAGCGGTTTGGATCATGCTAATGCTGGCAGACACTTGACCTGGCTGTCTTGCCAGCTCCCAGGTTCACGCTTTCCTTCTTTGTTCATCAGATATTTGAAGCAAAAATATCTCATTCCCCTCCTGTTTTCAAGAAAAAAAATCCCCTTGAGAAGCCTTATCTCTTCATTTCCCACTATCACCTCCAGCTGTTTTTCGCCTTTGCATTGCTAGTTCTGTGCAAATCCAGGTCAACTCTGAAAATAACTCCCTGGCATTTTTAGAAACCTTTCATTCTGTGATTTTAGATGGAATTTTGAACCTTTCCAATTAAATGCTTGTGATTGGCCAGGGAGAGCATACAAATCTTGTTTCTGGATTGGCTTAAATTTGCCAGAGGATGTAGACTGTTTTTTTCCACTTCTGCATGCATTCAGGTTCGTTCCCTGCTAACAGAAACTCACCAGCAGTAAAATTGGCTATAAAACTCCATTAGCAGGTACTGTGTGAGACAAATCTCTGAAACCTTACTCAAGAGGACTACCTGTTGCCCAGGTCTGTAGAACAAGACAAAACTACTGCACAGAGCTCATTTCACTATCCCTGCACTGAATGAGCTGGATCAACATTAAGGCCCCAGCATTAGGCATTGCAAGGTAGTCTCTGTCCTTAGGAGTTTAAGATCTAAACCAGACCAAGTAAAGAATAATCCCCAATTGCCTTTTCTTATGCTGGAGTATTCAAGAAGATGAAAGCTGCAGGTTTTGGCACACAGTAGCCAGTTCTGAACAATTTGCTTTGCATCCAGGCTGCTTAAAAGATACTAGGTTGAATTCATCCTATTGATTTCCATTTGGGAAGAATCTCAGGTCTCTGATTTGGCTTCACTTTTCGATTGCACATTATGGCTGTGCCAGGCGAATGTGCATCCAAAGCAACAGCATTACCTCTAGAAGATCCTCTGGGAATTTACATAATTATTAATGGAGTTCAGGCACCTTCTGTCCTTGTTTCTGAAGAAACTCAGGACTGTGTGGCCACCATAAGCTGAATGGGCCACAAAACTTTATATGCACTCAGCAGCATGCCTGAATTACCACAGATATGACGTGACATGACATCAACGTGGTCCACACCTGTACTCCTAACATGGTCTGCAGCCCTGGGAGCCTCCCCTGGGGACACAAAATAGTTGCTCATGTCTAATCTCTGCACAAGTTTTAGTGTGGAATTTCCTCTCTGCACTTCAGGTGGAACAATATTCTAACTAAAGCTCTTGTGGCCTGATGACTAAAAAGGCACATTAAGGGAAGGCATCCAGTGCCTGGAAATAAAGCTCCATTACGTTATATTAAATACTAAGCTCAGTGAAGTAAGCCAGACAATTGCATACTGAATTAATAATGTTATTTATTCCATTTAGAGAAGTATGGGTGACAATCATCACAGCTTTTAGATCAACAGCTCAGCTCTAATATTTTATGGAAAATATAGAGGTGGATTGAATAGCTGGAAGCTAAGAAAGTGTGAATGTGTGAAATACAGCAGATCTGGTAATAAAAGTTATATGGCCTTGATTGTTCATTTGGATGCTACTGCTCCAGAAGCACTTTGACAGCAGCATAAGCAAGTCCCCAAAGATGAGCTTAGGTTGGAGCTTGTGTAGGATCTGGAGGCACTTCTTTTCTTTTTGCAAAACATTTATTATTTTTAAAGCAACAAAAGTATCTGTTTACAAAAAAAAATTGAGTGGTCAACTATTTTTCCACACTCCAATACTGAAAATTAAAGAAATTTTTTTGCAGGAAGCCTCAGCAGTAGGAACCCAACCTTTTGAAATATAGGTATTAAAATATTAAAGAGCTACAATAGGACACCCGAAGTATCTCCCCTCTCATTATTCTTTCATTTTTCTGCTTCCTAATTTTGGCCTCTCCAATTCCCATCTTTTACCAATGAAGAAATGGCTCCCTAGGCAGCACAAAAGAATCATCATTTCCTCCCTTCACTCATCAGGAACACCCTATCCTAATTTCATACATTTCTCAACCCTACTCTCTTCCAGTTCCTGTGGGTTCCAAATTTCAGGCTACTGGAGGAAAAACAACTGATCTGCTATTTCCTGCAACTTGTATTTCCATGCCTTTCATGGAGCAGTTTTCATTGACTTCACAGAAGCCTATCTGGATTTACACCTGTATAAAAACCAGGCAAGAACACTTGACCCTTGCTGTGGAATATCAAGTTCATAAATGTGGTTTTTATCTCCAAGAATCTCCCCATCTACAAATATGAACAGCTGTTGCTGTAAATCAGACAGTCTTAACCAGCCATTAGAATTTCGTCCAGATGATCCGTTAAAAAATATATAAAGGCAACATTTTGGAAATAAAAATCTACCCTCATCTCCTCAGGGACACCTTCTGTTGGAGCAAAAACTCATAATTCAAAGCTAAAATTAGTTCACTTTAATGCTTTTTCAGGAGAGCCATGATACTCAAGAGTAACATCACCTTGAACAAGCCTGTTAGATGACTTAAGGGATCCTAAACATCTGGCAGTTTGATATATACTGCATTGGAGACATCTAGCGCCTTCTTCAACTTCTCTGTGGGTGTAACTAGTCTGGCTGTATCTGGTTCAGTTCTCATCAACCATTTTCTCTATTTGAGTAGGAAACACTTGCTAAAGTGTGGAAACAGCTGGCAGAGTTGGCTGTAGGTGGTATTAACAAAATACACTCTTGTTTCTGACCACAGACTGGCCTTTAAGTTCCAACTGCAATTGCTGGGGGCTCTTCTTGGCTTTTTGGATGAGACCACATCACCCTAGACATACAAGCTCGCTGTGTTAAGGGTTGGTTCTTGGAGCGACAGTCAGGAGGGATAAAACTCTGTGTAAGTAGAAGGGAGCAGGATGAGCAGCCCCATATTATTAGCTGGGAAACTGAGATACAGGAAGACTAGATTATTGGTCTTTGGTCATTTCCCAGTGAGAGAAGGAGATACATATATTCCTCTCCAAGGGAAAGCAGGCCAACATACAAGTCTTATCAACATACCATTCACCAACAGCGAAAGCCCAGCCAGGACAGGGCTGCTGGACTGAACCTCCTACTGCTTGGGGATGGTGATAATACAGATACCTGTGCCCCAGGGTGACTTTGGAACCCAGCTTCTCTGGGCCACTGGAAAGCCCACATCATCTCTAGTACATTAATAACTCCTAACTCTTTGCATACATAGCACAGGTCTTCTGCTTTGACTTATACTAAGAGCATAAAATGCAGCTCAAAGGGCTAAGACGGACGGCCAGCCCTGCCCTGCCCACTGAGTGATCACCTATCCCCAAAGTGGGAGTTCCCTCTACCTTCATCAAGGTCACTTCTTCTCCTGAAAGGTAAGGCCAAGTAAGGTACCACTGTTCTGCTGGGCTTTGCCATTTGTCTTTCTAAGGGTACTGGAGTGTCAGACATAACACGAACATGGAAAAAACAATGAAATTCAGACAGAGCTCTACCTTGAACCTCCAGACAGTCACACAGAGTAACAAGCTCAGCTCCTTTCACTCAATTCCTTATGTTGTTCTGAGAGCATGAAAAGGAACTTTATGATATGCTGGACAGGATGAAGTATTAACTATCAAAATCTAAACTGAAGTAACCACGAGACTGGCTTATTTTCTCTTTGATGTATGCTTATGTAAATTAAAATAAATATGTTTAAATGCAACCTTTCTTCAATTCTAGCTGAGCCTATTAAATCTATTTAAGTGAGACAAGCAAGGCTCCATGTAACGCCAGAAACTCCCTTGACAGTTTTCCTTCCTACATAACATGATACTCCACGATTACACATACATGCCTTTCATTCAAGCATTTTAATTTACAAATACTTTGTACATTTTTTAGCGCCCCTGTGGGCAAGCATTTCTAGGCCACTTTTATTCAAGAGTAATCAATCGAAGTGCAGAGAGGCAGCCTGCTCTCCTCCAGATCACGCACTGAAATACTAGCAAAGTTTGGAAAACTCCTTCCTTGTCCCTCCTTGGTAGTCACCCAGAAACACAATTTCCATTATCAGCAGATACATTCTCTTAATACTGGGCCAAATGCTCTAAGCAGAGAGCAAAGTCAGTATCGAACAGGCCATAGAGAGCAAATGGAGGACAACTGGCCACAGTAAGGACACCAATCACTCTTTCTTTCTTACAAAGCAAGTGCTGCTCTCTGTTGTGCAAAACCCATCAGACATTTCCTCCATGTCTCTTCCCGGAGCTGAGTGTCTTGTAGGGGGGAAACATATTAGTAAATGACATCAACTCAGTCTTACATTTTCTCAGACATCACACAAACTGCACACAGCATACAATCCTTCAGAAAGACCAGCAACCAAGGATCAGGCTCAACTTTTCTTTTTTAAATTGTTAGGTCCATTATTTCTGGAGCTTTTAATGCCATTTAAAAACATGATTTGCCTGTCTCACAACACAGAGATGGAGGCTCGATAAATCCAGTCTCTAGGGCTGGTGGAGCTGATAGGAGGTAGACCAGTATCAAGAAACACAGGATCTATTGCGACTGTTACCAGACCCAGGAGCAGGGCACCAGCTCCTCTTCTGCTGGACCTTCACAGAGTCTGTCATGCCCTAAACACTCAGATGCACTTCAGCTATTAAATGTAGTACTCCTAGTACAGCAGTACCTAAGAAGAGACTCCCCTTCAAGCCCAAGTTTTTAAACAACACACAGCTAAGTACCTCCCACACAGCGACCCAGCTTCCACTGGCACCTTTGCTGCAGGACGTGAGCACTCACCACATGTCCAGAGCAAGTTGTAGCAGCATTTCTTCATGTGCTCTTTTTAGGTGCAGTGTAACTCTGCATGAGGAAGCCCCTGCCCTCCCTGGGCTAGGAGAGCACCTACAGCTGGAGCTTTGCACTAAATTACCTGTGAGAGACTGTTCGAGAGGCCTCTCTGGAGAGGTCAGATTAGTGTTTAGCTGTGATGATTTAGAACCACAGGGCACATCCCCAATTCCCCGCAGACGGTCCATCCTGCCAGCCTTCTCTGTTACTGGCTGTGGTGAGCCAGGAAGAAAATGGTCTTTGCTTTGTAAGAGCTGTATTCTCACAAAATAAAAGTTATGATGGACAGAGAACAAACAAGCTCAGTTCACCCTTCACTTCTCATGTCACTCCGCTGACTCCAGGACAATTGCAGCAGCTCTGCATCTATCCAGGGGACAAGAAGGCTTCCTTCAAATTCTCTTTTATTTACTCCAGTCAGCTGTGCTGAGTGTATCGATTCAATCAGCTATTTCCTTAACCATGAAACCAGATGTGCGCTGTCACGGCCCATCTACAGGGACTGAATCCATGCCATTTAGAAAATGCAGAATAAAAATAAAAAATCCCAAGAAAGCCGAGATATGCTGATGTTTGGAGCTGTCAGGGTTTCCTTGGTAAATTGCTTTTCTTTTGAGTCCCATTTATTTTTGTTACCTCCAAAGAAATGCTGTTTTAGCCACATTTCTTGGAAACAGTATTGAGATCTAATGGGTTGTTACTGATGTGAATTCTCAGGGGAGAGACTGGAGAATAGAAGGAATGTAGTATTATCTTTGCTTTTGGGCATCAACAACTTCTGCAGGCAATGTGGCGCAGTACATGTCATTCTTTGCTGCAGCAATTAATTACCTTGGTCCCTAATGACAAGAACTCTCCAGCTTATAAAGGGAAGCCCTTTGGACTGAGGTTAGCTTCTGGGTAGATGTGTGAATTAGGGAGGCTGTATTGGTCAGTTTTCCTCTGTATTTTCTCAGTCTGTCATTCTCCGCTGTATATTTTATGGAGGTCAGTGCACCAGTTGTTCTGCAAAGAGATGCCTAGGAAATGTGGCCCGGCTTCATCTCAGCTTTGATTACTGACTATCAGGTCTTCAGGTCACCTATTTCCCAATTAAGCCTGAGAAGCAGGTGAAAGGAAGGATCCCTATGGAGTTATCCATCTGCTGGGTCTTTTCTTCACTGAATGCTGCAGGTGATGCAGGTTGGGTCCACACACCCACAGCTGCACAACCTGCTGGAATGAAGATGCAGAGTGAGCAAATATCTGCATTGTAGGAGACTATGCGCCATCCACGGCCACAGAGATCAGTTTTGTACAGGAATGGGGTGGGATTTGCTGCCTGAAGGATGCTTTAAGCAACATGGCTGTAACATGCCAGACTGCAGACATTCATGGGTCAGCTTTCTAGAACATGAATTAACTGAGGATGTATGTATAAAACACCATACACTGTGGGCCCTAAGAGGTGTTCCCTTCAGTTCCACAATCCACATGTGCTGATCAATTCTTGCTCTATAGTGGAGAAATTCTCTCATGATGTCATATGTCTCCAACGCACAAAGATTCATTTCTGATTGCATTGTCCCTTGATTGCCACCACAAGATAATATTGCTGTGAAATACCAGAAATGTCATTAGTAGGGAGACAAAGAGAACATGAGACTAGGTTGTGTAACTTAGAGAGGCCTGAGTAGGCTGCAGAGTCTCTGAGTTGGTCCATTCTGAGGTCCCAGTTGCAAGGGCAGAGTCACAAGTTCACAGCATAGGGTATGTTCCTTCAGGAGAAGGAATGATTCAAACTCAGGAATTACTGGACAGCACCCATGCAAGCCATATCCTAATGCCTGCCTAAACAGAATCTGTACAATGTAGGTGCCAGTGCTACCTCCAGTCCTGTGCCATTTTAACACTGCCTGGGCAAAAAACATGGAAATGAAATAAGGCATCACACAGGACAAATACTCAAAGAGACAAAGTGTAAACCCATCTCTAACAGCTGAGTGCTCTCAGTCTCGAGGGAAAGATCGCTGCCTGTAGATGTGGTTTCCTCTGATGCAACATGATACTCCAGACCTCAAAAGCGTCAGCGGGGGTCTTTCTGTTGATACAATGATAATGCCTTGGTGCAATAGAGCACCACTAATTAAAACCAAAAGTAAGAGCATATTTTCCAAAGATGACTTGCTGTTTTCCCCCTCTGAAGAGAGCTGTCTGACATCTGAGGAGTTGAGCTCTATGTGGGCATGGGCACACACATAAATTAGTCTAGAGGTAACTTGTGCCCCTGTCATAACTGTCATAGTTGCAGAGAGAAATAAGTCAAGAGGAACAATGAATGCTGGAAGCACACACAGCCAAATGCTGGGTTTAAAAGCAGGGAAACATCACAAGTACTGCTCTGCTCCTGACCTATACTTTACACTGTACGTTTTTGTATGTTGTTCTTTCTCTTTCCCAGAGCAGAAAGAAACCAGATCTTGAAACATTCACAATGAATTTTCAAATCAATAACACGTGAAACTTTCTCTAAAAGGTAAAGTTGTTGTAAAAATCAGTGTCAGAGAGAATGCTTTGCCAATTCAATTATACTTGTTCCTCTCAAACTGACAAAAAAAAAAAGAGAAAAGAAAAAAGATGTGGGCTTATTTCAAGCCCAATAAATGTTCCTTGGACTAACATCCCAATTTTGTAAATACTCTCAGGGCTTCTTACTCCAGCTCCCCTCAGGGGGTCATAATTAACTCTGAATAGGGTTACCTTGTTTCAGAATCAGTCTAACCTCAAGTAGTGTTTCTGCCTGCGTTCACGATTTTAAAGTGATATCGTGTCCATTAGATGGTATGAAGGCTTCCCAGAAATGGGAACCATACGTCTAAATTTAAATACAAATAAGTGTGATTAGACATGGCAGCTGTCTAGAAAATATTCAGCTATTTCATTGAGTTTTGGGCAAAATATGAATGATTGTACACATTCCAGTAAGCGCAGAACCAGAAAGGCTCCCACATTACTTTCTGCATCTCAAGACAAGTCCCATTTTAAGACTGACCCCAAAGAAAGAGAAAACAGCAAGATAAAAGTATAAACAGCTGTATTCCTGCTGGCTTAGCTGGAGACTCGAGGAGACATGTAGCATGCAGCACCCGGCCAAACTGCAGAATCCAGGTCACTGGTTGGCACAGCAAAATCCTCCCACGGCTGTGGCACCACAAAAGGGCACGGGCCCCAGGATTTCCTCACTAGACATGATCTCTTTCTCTCTGTCCCATAGTACCTAGTATGGTGCAGCCTCTTGTGAGAGAGCGAGAGGGCTTTTTGGACAATGGTAATGTTTCTGATGTGCATTTATTGATGGTAGTTCTGAACCGCGAGTCACATTGCTGGAAGCTGCTTCAATGCAATAACATAGACAGAAATCAGAAGAGTTCCAGTCTCTGATCTGGCCTTGCATTTCTGGGTTTGGCACGAACACTGCCAAGCCCTCTGTGCCTTGTGGACAGGAAACTCATGTCTGCCCACCAGAGCTGCTGTGAGAGTCTTTCTGCAGTGCTAAGCCTGGAAACCCTTTAGCTGCAAAGGGGAAAGAGGCCCAAATGTAGCAGTAGATAACACTGTCCTACACTAATGCACACCCTAAGTTACACTACATGCAGTTTAATTCCAGTCCCTCCCTCTCTACCAGAACCAAGACATGGGAACATCCTTGTATCCAGGTATAATACTTGTCACATCCCAGTCCTTGTCAGTGAACTGTTACTAATCTTCCCATAGCTAAAATAAAACTGCTAGGAAGTAAATACCTATACCAGTAATCCAGGCACAAAGTCAAATGGTGAAAGACCCTGCCCTCTCTCATATAACAGAAATCTCTTATAAATATACACCAAATACAAAATCAGTTACAGAAACACCCTGGAAATGTGTACTTGGTTACCTTGAAACAAAAACATGCCAGGAATTTTAGTAAGTTTTTACTTAAAGACTATCATTATTGGCACTTGATCAGATACAGTAAATTAGGTTTCCAGCTTGTAAAGAGAATAATGCAAAAGGAATTGGAAGGGATTAATTTCACATGTTTCATTTTAGGACAGGTAGTTTTTTTAAGCTCTAAAGAAACATTAATATAAATCCATCTTATAATAGTGCTATCATTTATAAGAAAGTTTTAAAGCCTCCAGTCTGTGAGTCTTTGCAATATTTAGAGATTTTTTTTTCAATATGGTATCAAGTGAGTGAGATTCAGAAGTTGCTGAGCATGCATCTATTACTGTTTCTACCAAATACTGGATTATGTTGTTTGGTTTGTCCCTCAACAGAAGGATGGAGTTCAAAGGTATATTTGGTGCCTAACACATGTTTTCAACAAATGCTAGTGCAATACCAATCCTAAACACAACTGGGGCTTGTCAGTGTCTCTCCATAGAGTCCTTGCACTAAAGTGTTTACTGTCCTTGCAGACAAAAGGACTAAAGGCAGAAGCACTCCCTGCATTTCACAAGGTGCAGTATGACAAGAAGGTTGAACGCTTTATTCAGGACCCTGTGGTTACCTTTTGCAAAGGGTAGAATATGACCTTGGCATCTCTTCAGCCTTAATCCACACCCTTAAACATGTCATCTGTCACACAAGAGCGATAGAGATGGGTCTCCTTGGAGGAGGAGTGGTTGTTCTCTGTAGATGTTCCTGACGTGACAGCACCTATCCTTTCTCTGTACAGTTCCATGTCTGTCTTGCAGCTGATGCATATGAAGTATGAAGCTGCTGGTCATTTTCCTGCTGTGGAAAAGGACAGCAGCTGTGAGCAAGAAGTAGACATCAAGAAACGGGTAATTGCATATGACCACGAAAACCAGCAGTTGAACCCAGTAGTTTTCAGAGGAAGGTATGAACTGCACAGGAGCATATTTTGAAAGGATGTGGCTATTTGGAGTAGTGTGATAGATTCTGAAGGAAAAAAGATTTGCTTTTGGAATAGATGTCAAGAACCAGCGCAGGCAGTAACAACTGCTACTGGCACTGCTAATCAGGTAGGACTATGTATTTCTCCAGATCTTCAGCTCAGCATAGACACCATAGAAAGAACATCAGGAGAAAACTGGAGAATGAAATAACCTGCAAGGAATGGTCAGATCTATACAGTCACAAACTTGTCAAGATAAGAGATCAGGGAGGGAGGGAGCAGAGGGGTGCTACAGTTGTCCGTGTTTCATAGGGTTGCATGTCAAATCTCCTAACTTGCAAGTGTACTGTAGAGGTGGTCGTGACCATCACTGGAAGTCTACTGCCTAGGGAAAAAACAGTAGAAGATCCTGGAAAGCAGAGTATGCTGCAAAAGAAAAAAAAAAAAACAACCAGCATCTAAGATGCTAGAACCAACCCATTTGTGATTGCTTCTTCCCAGAATCACTTTAGGGAAATCTGTATTACTGATGTCTTACAGACTGTGTGTAAGTCAGCCTCCTTCCAGCACCTCCTTTTCCCACGTTACAACTGCCATGTTCATACACTTCTCACTGGGATATTGAAGACAACTGATGCTGGTAAAAAAACATTGGCATCTGCAGAACAACATTTCTAGGGAATGGAATTGTACCACTAGGATTTTTGATGAAAACCTCAGTAGGAAGGGCACATTGCAGGACACAACCCTCACAATTCCCCCATCAAGACTCCTTTTCTCCAAAGATCTCTACTTGTGCTGCAGAAGCAATAAAATACTTTAAAAATACTGCACAGACAATAAATAAAGCTGATCATCAAAGTACAGACCAAGAGATCAGCTGGAAACAATAAAAAATATCACAGTGCTTTTAAGCTATTATCTTTTCAGTTAAAACAATATCATATCTGGTTCTTTACCCAAAATGTTACTAGACAAGAGGGAAGAGATTAAAACCCTTCCAGACACTAAAGTATTAGAACATGCTGTAGTTTTATTAGGGAAGAAATGCACAATGGGGAGAGAATATCCTTGCAGTATCTTTTCACAAATTAACTGGCAGTTTTGAAAGCCATTTCCTTCCAAAAGCATGGACTGATATTACATCTGATCTCATCAAAATAGCCATAAAGTGTGACTTACCAAGATGACTCCACTGGCTTTGAGCCTCAGTGAAGAACATAATCCGAAAACCAGTATTTAAGTCTATAAAAACATGTCAAAGCTTGATGTAAATACAGATTTGCAAGTAAAAATGAAAATACCAAATTCTCCATTAGGAAAACACATAGAATAGAGGAGCATGGGAAAAATCTGTTTAAGCATAATGAACTTTGTTGATATCAGTAAGAAATCAAGCTTTTTGAAGAATATAATCTCATTTTTACTGCTTGTCAGAAAACTGAAGTTCCTTTCACAGGGTGACAGAATAAAATCCTATTGGGACCTGGCCTTTGATTGATTTGCTCTTGTAACTTGTTTTAATTGTGCTCTTTCTGCACGGCATTGATACTCCTCTCTTCAGATCCCACTGTGACCCAGACTATGCTGCTGTTTCTATTTTACAGATGGGGAACAAAGGCAGACTGGAGTAAGGGGCCAGATTTCTAACTGGACTTGTTTATGGACATAAAAGGATTTGCTGAAACACAGCTCAACCATGCCTAGAAAAGGCTTGATATCTTTCCAGCCTACTCCAACGGGAGGATCCCAAACAGTATAAAATGCAACACCTGAATCTAATGATGAAAAGTAGAACTATCAGTCACAGAATCTGCTGGCTACTGTGATCCCAATGGCTTTCCTGTGCTCATCCTCACTATGACCATCTGTAGTCATCAGCAAACCACATGGAATGGCTACAATTCACTCTGGCCTTGAGACTATGAATGATGCAGTTTGTAAAATGCAACGCTAAGGATGCTATTGACATCTATTCCTGTCCATTCATGTGTCAACAGCCACACCACATGGGAAGGTGTCTTGAGTATCTAGCAAATGGTTTCTATGTAGTTTTGGTGAGGAATCAAGCTTCTCAGGTTAGTCCCTGTGAACTCTGAAGATGACTTAATAGATCAAGGACCTTCTGCCAAAGAAGCTCTGCCTCTGTTCCATATGAAGTGTGCTGAAATACCTAGACATGCCCTTGATGACTGTCTGAAATAACCTCTTCAGAAGAAATAACACCTCGAGACAAGTCCAGTGCCACTCTCCTGATGGTAACAGTGCTGAGAGCCCGTAAGAAAGGCTGCCCAGAGGCACAATTACTCAAGATAAATCTGGACTGTTTCTTAGTTGCACATTTCTCTTTTGGTTCGCGTTTGAATGCACACTTCGGATAAGTCCAAGGGCTCCTTCAGTCATCCCATGTTGTAGTCTTAGACACAAACTTAAGAACTGCAGAGTCCCCATACACTGGTTCTATTCCTGCAAACAGATCCCTGAGTAAGACTGCAAGCTCCCAGCAGACTGGGGTTTGTGGGTACGCATTCTGCCAACAAAGTGAGCAGCCTTTAAAAATAAAGGCTTTGAAATTTGATTAAAAGGCCTGGTAGTCTCTAAACCAGAAGAGAATAATCTCCCTGTCTCTGTGAAGGCCCTTCCTTTCTAGCGGCTGTACTGGCTGTTGCGGCCAAGCCAGAATGAAAGATGCTTTGCATGACTTTCAGCATTTACTCTCACAGGAAGCACAGTATCCTGTCTGGCTGCTGGTACACTCACCACCTGACTCCAGCATGCTCCAAACAGCAAGCTCTTTTTACCCAGATGGAATGTGCTGCAGTTCAAATGCCAGGAAGAAAACAAGCAAGGAGGGCCACTCTATCAACTGGGAGGTCAGAGTGCTATTTGCTCAAGGGTTAGCATCGAACTGGGCTCTCTCTGTCGCAGCCAAGCAGGGAGGAATGTCACTCTGTGTCTGCATCCTTAGTGACTAACACAACGAGAGCTCCTAGAGACCCTGTAGTACTGCTGATCCTACATGCCTTCATCCATTCGTCAAGGTGGCTAATAAAGAAAGGAGCCAGGTCCAGATTGTCAAAAGGAGTTAAGATCTACTTTACTCTGCAGGGCAACAGACGGTGAGTGTGTCTCCAAAAATGATCCCTCCAAAAGGCATTTCTGTGGTGTAACATTATCAGAAACAAAAATCGATTCCATGCCCTTGCATTTGGTACTGGTGCATTTGGCAGTGTACAGTACCTAGTCCTGGGCCCACCATTCACAGCATGTCGATAGAATGGAAAAGGTTCAGACAAGACCCATGAATTGATTAAAAGGTTACAAAATAGGTTTCAAGCAGAAGCATCCAATGCTGTGATTTATTCTTCTTGTTACGGAGTGATCTTCTCTTCACTTGAACATGGGGAACAAAACTGACCATAGGCTTTTCACTTAGGCATACGAAAGGTATAATGAGATTTGGTGGGTGGGAGCTGAACTAAGAATTTAGAGAAGCAGTAAAGCGAAAATTTCTAACAACTGGAGCAACTTACTAAAGTGTCAATCAACTCTCTGCTCTGAAGCAAGATTGGACTCCTCCACATATTCAGTTTGAAAGATGTTGATCTCGAATTGATTTGGGTTGCTAGTCTGCATTATATGGAAGATCTGAACTGATGGACTCACGGATTTGCTTGTTAAGCTTCTACAATACTATTAATGTTGCTAGAAATGTGGGAAACCTCTGATTTCCATTTTTACAGATATACATTGACTTTAAGATAGATGTTACTAGCTCTGCCCAACTGACCAGAAACTTACTGCCTGATCACAAGTAATGCCTCCCAAGGAGGTGGCTTATTGCTGAGCTCATGCAATTTTTTCCTTTTTAATTCAACTTGCATTTTTGGATAAACTTAGGAAAGTTCACAAGGAGCATGTGATCTGCGATTTCATACAAGAGCTAGCTGTAAACCCTCTGTCTGTGTTGATTCAGAAACCAAGAAACCCCCAAGATAATGTTTCTTAAGAACAAATTAAAAACTCCTCCTAACAGCACACAAATGTACAATCTCAGGTTGCATATAGCACACAACCAACCCACATTTTACTCCCTAATAAGCACAGCAATGTCAACACAACTACAGACATTGTTTCCTAATTAGGAAAGCTACCATGGGATGTTTACAGACCCCTATGGAAATGTATGGACGTTTTGTTGCCTAGCAAATGATGGAAATGTAAAGCACTCTCAGCTAGGACATTCATAACTAGGCTGGCAGAGGTAGAAATAAAAGTGCTAGGAGCAAACATAAGGAGTCATATCACTGATATTGACTCAGGAAAGGCCAAGACAGTGCTAAGGGGCCTTACCGATGCTTTTTATTTCAGTATTAGGTTACCACAACTGTGTGTGTGAACGGCTGAATTTGGACTACATGTAGGAAATACTCGGTGGGAATGCTCACACATGGAACCTGCTGTGTGGCTGTGTCTCCATGGCACACACTTTTGGTGTCTGATACTTGGCAGGGCCTAGGAACTTCTCTCCATCAGGGCAGGATATTTCTGGGTAGGCACTGCATTTATGAGAGACTAGACTCCAGTCTGCTCCAGTGTGAGGCAGCAGCTCCTGTTTGTGCAAAAATTAGCAAGAGAGGCTCACTTGACATGTGAAGGTAAGACCAAAGAGATATGCCTGTGCCACAGCACCTACCAAGTGTGTTTCCTGATGGCTGAGTAGCAAAATGCTTTGGCCAGCTGGATTTACAAGGCTGCAGCATTCATGACTGTGGTCTGGGTCTCCGAGAGGAGAACCTCCTGGGGTCTTGAGTGCAGCTGTGTCTGAGAACTACTTCACATCAACCTTTCAACCCTGCATTTGCTGCCAACCATGGAAATACAGTTCCTACACTTCTGGCTTTTGTATTTGAATAAACAAAAGAATCTAAATGGACAATTTTATTTTGACTGCCACCAGGGCTAGCTCCAAACTATAAACTTTGTATTTTTGATTTTGATGGTGTCATACGGAAACCTTTGCATACGGTGAGCAGTTCTACTTCCAGTTTATCACACCTTCATGCTGATGTTGGCCTCATCTTCTCAGAAAGGGCAAGTAACAAAGCCTGGTGCAAATAAACAGCATGTTTTCCTTTGGGTTAAATGGCCAAATAGATATGGGAAAAGGTATCATGCACTTGATTGTGAAAGCAACTGTTTTTGCAGGCATCGTCCCCCACTGCGGTATTGGTTACCACAGCACAAACCTTTTCCACCCCAAACACTCCCCGTAGTTACATCAAACAAAGCTACGGCCAGACTATGTTGTCTTCATACAACATTCCTTCTCCCTGGAAAAGCAGGAGGAAACCTGCCTATACAGTAGGAGTCAAACACACAGCACTAAGCAAGCATTTCCTGCCCTACTAGTTTCTCCTTCCATGCTCCTACAACTCTGGGGTTTCACCTCATAGTGTTTGGGTTTAGAATGGGAGAGAAGTGTAAGGTAGCTTTGATGCAGAGATTATTCTGATTTACAGGAGCTTTTAGTGCCATTTTATACAGCTTTACTAAGTACATTAATCATGGATATAACTTGAAGAGAATTTGGTTTTAATCTGAAGCCTTGAATTTTGTGTATGGGAAAAATCCAGGCATTTTCTGGTTGTTTTTATAATAGGATGGTGGGAAGGCAGGTGAAATTAACGCCATAATAATCTGCCAGTTCTGCTCTTGGTCAAACAATTTTTACACCTAGCAAATGTTGTTTTCAGCACTTTAAATCCCTGTTTCAGAGATAGGTCAGACAGACAGTTTTCATCTCTCCTGAAGTTTATTTTCCCATGTAAATGCAAGGCTTTAAATTATGAACTTGAACCTGATGCTACAATCTTTCTTATCTCTCATGGATCCTCAAAACAGACCCTCAACTTCTGTGCTTCTACAGAGCAGAGGGATACACTGCTCAGGTAGCTGGTTGTATCACTCAGCAACAGGATTTCTGCACAACTAGAAATTTTGCCTGCCTTTAACATACAGGGATATAAGGTGTGGCAGAACAGGGGGAAGGGAAGTTTCCAATGGCTCTGATGTGCAAAGACGTTTTCCAGCTGCATTTCACATATGATTTGGGGTTTGGATGAAGTTTTGACATGAATTATGCAAGATGGTGCTGGAACTCTGCAAGTACTGAGAGACATAAAAAGACTTGTTCAGGCAGCCCTCAGACAACACGCTGCCATCTGACACAAGAACCAGATCAAAGACCTCTCCAAAAGGCATACAGCCTTACAGTGGGGAGGGAAATCCAGCAGTGGATCCCCAGCGCTGGGGGGTGCGGAGCTGGGGACGTGCGGGCTCTGCCGTGAGGTGCTCAATGCAGCGCTAGATGGTGCTGTATTTTAGAAAGAGCTTTGCCTTGTGGCTTCCTTTATATTGGAACACGCAGATGCTCCTTTTAAGAGATATTGCTGCTCTCTCCAAGGAAAGTATGGATTTTCCATTCTAACTGTTTATGGCACAGGAGTTAGTACAGATTTTGACTTTGTAATGGATGAGTTGACAGCTAATGTCTCTGAGTGCTGCTGCTTTCCTTTGGATATGTGATGAGAACTTCAGGACACTGTAGAAATAGTTTCAGGAACAAAACAATGTTATGTCCATGTTTACCCTCGTCTTCCTCCTTATTTAGGCTGGTGACAGTCTCCAAAAGCCCAGCAGCAAAACTGTACTCCCTCAAGAGAGGCTTTGAGTGCTCATCTTTGCCGGTAAAGCTGCACTGTGCCTGTGGCTGTGCCAGGAACATGTTCAGTGGTGCTTTTAGAGCAGCATCCATCCTTGGATTGTCACACTGCCACAGGCTGCATCATGAGATATCAAAAAGAAGAGAAATGTCTATGAGCTTGTCTGTGAAAGATAATATGATTCTACGACTAACAACAAAAGGAGGACTAGGGAGAATATACAGTCCCTATTGGATGCAGAAGGAACAACAGTCACAGGGGATGAGGAAAAGGCTGAGGTACTTAATGCCTTCTTTGCCTCAGTCTTTAATTGTAGGGACAAACCCAAGAGTTAGAGGAGCAGAATGAGGCTCCCAGGATCCAAGAGGAGGTGGTCAGAGACTTGCTTGCCCAGCTAGACACCTACAAGTCTATGGGGCCGGATGGGATTCACCCAAGGGTATTAAAGGAGCTGGCAGATATGTTGGCCAACCCCCTTTCCATCATCTTCCAGCAGTCCTGGCTGACTGGGGAAGTTCCACTGGTCTGGAGGCTGATGTTGTGCCCATCTACATGAAGGGTCGCAGGGAGGATCCAGGGAACTACAGGCCTGTCAGTCTGACCTCAGTGCTGGGGAAAGTCATGGAACAGGTGATTTTGAGTGCTATCATGAAGCACATGCAAGAGAACCGGGTGATCAGGCCCAGTCAAGACAGGTTCACAAAAGGCAGGTCTTGCCAAACCAACCTGATCGCCGTCTATGATAAAGTGACTCGACTACTGGATGAAGGAAAGGCTGTGGATGTATCTTCTTGGACTTCAGTAAAGCCTTTTTTCACAGTTTCTCACAGCATTCTGCTTTGTCAGCCTTTGGCCTGGACAGGCGCACACTCTCCTGGGTGGAAAACTGGTTGGCTTGCCAGGCCCAGAGAGTGGTCGGAAACGGAGTTAACTGCAGCTGGAGGCCAGTTACAAGTGGGGTTCCCCAGGACTCAGTGCTGGGTCCAGCCCTGTTCAATGTCTTTATCAATGACCTGGATGAAGGCATCAAGTGCACCATTAGCAAGTCTGCAGATGACACTAAACTGGGTGGAAGTGTCTGGAGGGTCGGGAGGCTCCAAAGGGATCTGAACAGGCTGGACCACTGGGCTGAGACCAATGGGATGAGGTTTAACAAGGCCAAATGCCGTGTCCTGCTCTTGGGGCACAACAACCCTGAGCAGCTACAGACTAGGAGAAGTCTGGCTGGAAAGCTGCCTGGAGGAGAAGGACCTGGGGGTGTTGGTTGAACATGAGCCAGCAGCGGCCCAGGTGGCCAAGAAGGCCAATGGCATCTTGGCTTGGATCAGAAACGGTGAGGCTAGCAGGTCCAGGGAGGTTATTCTCCCTCTGTACTCGGCACTGGTGAGACCGCTCCTTGAATCCTGTGTTCAGTTCTGGGCCCTTCACCACAAGAAGGATGTTGAGGCTCTGGAGCGAGTCCAGAGAAGAGCAACGAAGCTGGTGAAGGGGCTGGAGAACAGGCCTTGTGAGGAACAGCTGGGGGTGTTTAGCCTGGAGAAGAGGAGGCTGAGGGGAGACCTCATTGCTCTCTATAACTACCTGAAAGGAGGTTGTAGAGAGGAGGGAGCTGGCCTCTTCTCCTAGGTGACAGGGGACAGGACTAGAGGGAATGGCCTCAAGCTCTGCCAGGGGAGGTTTAGATTGAATGTTAGGAAAAAAATTTTCATGGAAATGGTCATTGGGCACTGGAACAGGCTGCCTAGGGAGGTGGTTAAAACACCTTCCCTGGAGGTGTTTAAGGGGCGAGTGGATGAGGTGCTGAGGGACATGGTTTAGTATTTGATAGGAATGGTTGGACTCAATGATCCCGGAGGTCTTTTCCAACCTGGTGATTCTATGATTCTATGTGAGGTGCTAGGACCCCGCACCTCCCTGCTGGAAGAAATATCGCTCACTGGCTGTTCAGAGGTGACAGAAAAGCAGGTCATAGGCACCTAGGCGAAATGAAGGCAGACAGCTTTGAAATTAGTGGCCTGAAAAGTCACATGTGAAAGGAGATGGACTGCCTCCAGGGTTTACTCCTATGCTGTTTCTAATTGCTCTTATGCTGAATCTGTTTGGTGCATTTCTGAAGATGCTGGGCATAGATTCAAAGCTGGCTGATCACCCTCACTTGGCCACTCCAGCAGGCATAGCAGGTGCTCAGCAGTTGACTGGATCCAGACTAGGCTGCAAGGGGCAAAGCCTTCTCTTCTCTTCAAAGGATCATTCAGCTTTCTCTATAGGGCATCAGGAAACCAGACACAGCTTTTTGGAAGGGAATAATGGGGCAAACATGGGTTTGCCTCTACTTATAGGGAGTGAATGAAAGGATGAAGTAGTTCTACGGGGGCAACATGAGCCTGTATGGAATCCTGTACACAATGGACGTCAGCATAACCAAGGTGCCTGCAGGGTTGCTCAATAGCTGAGTGAGAACAGGTCTATCTCTAGCTGAATGCTGAGCCATCTGCCCCATCGTAACAGCATGGCAAGGCTTAGCTTGGCAAAAAGAAGGTATCTGGCTGCCCAGAGCTTTGGAGGGAGATGGAGCCAAGGACGTATCGTTCCAATGGGCTAATGCACTCATAGCTCAGGGGGCTGGCTTTGCCAAAAGTCAGCAGTTAAACAAAGAAGGAAGGTTTGTGGTCATACCTGCTTCACAGTCTGCACAAATTCACCATTTTCAGGGTGACTTAAAGGATGGTATCTCCAAGCTTAGGTAAAACCCAGCTATGGGATATGCTATGCTCCAGTGCCAAGGAAAGTGTGGCAATGAAATGACACTAGTGCAGGACATGTCTAGGAACCCTCCAAGATGCATTCTAGTGTGTGTGTCTTAGCATTCTATAGCAGACTGCAGTGCTCTCAGCAAGAGTTGCCTCCTCTTATCTGAGATCCTTGTGGCATCTCTTAATATGACATAGGACACCAGTCCCAAGGGCTGCGTATAAACTGGAGCCAAGCAGAAAGAAAGAGCAAACTGCATCGGACAGCAGTGCAACAGAATATGTCATGTTGTACCTGAGGATGTTATTTTGAGAGCTCAAGACAGGTTGAAGGAAGTAAAGTTATTCATCTCACTGGGGAAAGGCATTGGAAGAGGCTGGCACCTCTCCCAGACTGGAGTGAGGCCTGCAGACAGCCCGAGAAAACCAAAACATGCCTTCTCCTTTTTAAGGAAGAGCAGCCAAACTGGGACTCAGCCTTGGCTCACGGTCCACCTGCAAAATATTTGCCACAGTCTGCTCTCATCACTGTGGTTAAGGAGAACACTGTCAATCAGAGCTAATGACAACCGGACCAAACTCTTAAGATCTCTCCCTGTCCTGTTCACAACTAATTCTGACAGGTAATACGAGTCAGAGCCCTGCAGCTCTCCAGACTTTGTCCTCCTCTTGCTTATCCATCAAATGGGTAAACTGAGGTACACTGTGCCAGTCTCTCTCACTCTTTTTATCCCAGGCTCATATCATTCAGCCTAGTTCATGCAGCTCTCAGAATTTTGTCGACTCAAGTTTTATCTATCTCCTTAGAGACACTTTGGCTGTATCAGACAGTGAATAACAGGGGATTTGCTGCATTTCAGAACATTCTCCCTAGAAAAGGCTTTTCTGTCTTGTATCTCTAATTATGATTAATTCAGTGGCAAGTAGAGCAGATTCAGAGAAACTCTCAACAGACAATCTGTCATGGGGAGGCACTAGGGACCTCTCCCACTGCAGATTACCATGGGGAAAAATATTTTAAACTTGCTACTGAAAGCTTCAGTGCTGGAGGAAAAAAATCCTGATGCTAAACAGCAATAGCCCACAAATGTGAAAGAGATTGAGGTTGGGACTGTCACACTAGGGTATCTGAGGTCTTGCTGGATTGTCCGTTTAGAAGGTTAAGCCCCCTGGCTGCCTGCACAGTGGCATTTAGATATCAGCAGGAGAGTTTGATGGCCAGTGGATACTTATAAGCAGAGCAGAGAGGTAAATATCTTGCTTTCAATTAATGGCATCACCAGGGAGCTGGAAGGGCAATTTGGATTAAACTATTAAGGCTCCCAGGGGAAGATCTGTCAGGAGTAGAGGATTCAGCCAGAAATGGCAAGTGGGAGAAACATGGGGAGGGTTATACTTCTGCCTTGCATAAAGCTCTGGTTTCATGCTCATACAGACCCTGCCACTGCCAACAGTGGGGATGTGAGGAGTTGGAGGTAGCTGACATGAAACCTGCTGCGTGCAGATTAGGGGGTTACAGAGTGATCTACTGCTTGCTGGGGCAAAGGCTTGTATGGCCCAGACTGACCTGCCTGGTGATCCCTCAGCAAAAGAAACAGAGCAGCACCCTGCTACCTCCTCACATAACCAGTTTGTGTGTGGCCCAGTTTCTTACTACTCATAAAGTAGCCTCTGTTTTAGAGGATCCAACTTCTCAGTCTCTCCATGGGCAAAGCCAGAATTTTTTTGGGTTCACGCCTGATGCTGTCTACGGGATCTGCCTTGCTGCTCCTTCTTGAATTAGAAAGTATGCACTACTGGCAGCTAGAAGCACAGTTCCCTCTCCCCACATAATGCCAAAGACTCATTTATTCTATCCAAGTTCAAATAAAGCTCTACTGTTTTGAAGTGTTAGAAGGGTCTGGCTTTTGTTCTGTAACTACTGATTGCTTGAGCTGCCTCACAGCTCCAGGCTGTCATGGCATCACTCAGCTCCTCCACACCACATGGCCGGGCCAGCTGAAAGGGAGCATCTCTCTCACTCCTACCTGTATGTCCAGATAACCAGACCGAGTGGTTCTCTGGACCCCCTGTTGTAAATTAGGCTAGAAATCAGAGCTGAGGCAAGTGCCTTTTCTGTCCCCAGCTCAGGTTTTTCCAGGTGTAGGGTACATACCTGGCTCTGGATGTGATAGAACAGCTTTTCTTGGTAGAAATGTGGAGGCTGGTGACTCAGATGATGACTCTAGAAGTGTCTTTAGGCTTTAAAGCAGCCATCCTGTGCAGAGAAAGCAAAGCCGGATGAACAAAGTAAAAAAAAAAGAAAATAGATTTTATGAAGCAAAGCTAGTTTGTTAGTGGTACATAATTAAACAAGTGTCCCAGTCTAGACTATATCCAGAACTATGGCTAGGAACAAGTAGAACAAATCTATCTGAATTCAATTTATTAAAATAACACCCCCCAAAGTAGCTGGAAATCCTCTGTATCTGCATTTTAGTGGTGTCATTTCTCTGCCTTTAAAAGTCAATGAATGCCAGATGTTCCTGATTTTGCTTTCCAGCAAACAGGTATCTTGCCTAAATCATCCCTTTTATATTAAGCATTTGCTGCAAGGTTAGTTTTGTAAAAGTGAGCAGGGGCAAGGGGGAAGGACAAGAACTGCCAGCTTCTGTCATGTGCAAAATGAGTTTGAAGGAAATGGGGGCCATGCAGCTGTTGTGGCAAACAGCAACACATTGAGGCTGGGCATGAAGCGGCGGAGAGCTCCAATGAGCATGGAGAGCAAAGCTAGAGACACAATTTCATCCTGTGTCGAGATTCTACAAGGAAAAGGATCACAGAGAACATTTATTGCCCCCTCCAAGATCACACTTAATAACAAAGCTACACATGTTATTTACTACATTGTTTGCCCATTGCATAAGCAGAAGTGTCTGTTGCCTTGATCGCTGCTGCCTGCTGTGGTCCTTTCTCTCAGGCTGGTTGTATATGAGGGAGGCAGGTCTGGAAGACCCCAGATCACTGTGCACGTGTGTGAGAAAAATATGGATGCTGGGGGATGGTGCACAATATGGACAGAAATGTTAAACAAACCCTAGTCCATCATGTTGCTCCCTCCCTTTGCCCACAGCCCCTGCACAGCTCGCATATCCTATGAAACAGGTCTAGAATTTGCATAAGGCAGTTTAAATTGGAGTGGGCTACCATGCTCAGCAGGCTCAGTTTCATATTTGCGTGACTGTCTAGTGTGTCCTGTTGAAGTCCCCCAAGGATTAATATCCACTGGGCTTTTTGCATAAAAGTTGAATCCTATCCATGTACGTAGTAAGCCTGGATAGTAGAATGTGTGTTCATAATGCAGAGAAGTAGAGGATACTGGGTAGAATGCAGAAAGATGTGGGGTGCCTAAAGAATGGCAGAGAGGACAGGGGGTATCTGGGCTGGGTAACCATATTCCAGAACTGTGGTGAGTAGCACTCTGAAGTCTTCATCTCAGCCAGAAGAAGCACATATAAAGAGGCATATATTTAACTGTGTATCTCCCTAAGCTGTTGATAAGAGAAAAAAGCAGGAAGAAAGGGAATTTCTTCAGCCTGAAAACAAAGTGTCTAGGCAATTTCATCATGCTGTTTCAGTTCATGCTGCTGCCATGTGACATCAGGCAATGCGCCATACAACACGGCTGATGCGAAGCAGAAGGAAGCAGGAGGAAACAGATTTCTGATATGCCAATTACCCACCAAAGGCTTGGAACATCAAACAGGCTGTTGGCAGTCATATCACAGGGAGAAATACTTGCATGGCCCTTGTATTGGTTGAACTGCTGAACGTCTACAGAACCACTCTGATAATATGTTTCTGACATTGGAGCCACCAGGAAAAGGTATATGTGTAAATGCCACACAGACCCAGCTAGCGCTTGCCTGCCCTTGTTATCAGTTGGCTCAGGTTTGCTTGTTAACTCTGTGCCTGAAGAAAGCTGTGTGCAACACAGCAGGGGTAACATCTGGCTGGGAGGTCTTTGGAACAAATGCATTCATCTCATCCTTCACTACCTGTGTTGCACTCGCGGGTCTAGCTGCTATTGAGTTCAACAAGATAGATTCACAGACCTGTCAGAGCTGGGAATTCCGTTCCTTTAATTCCAGGGTTCAAACACAACTCTGAAATTCCTGATCAGGCAACGTGTGATCTCCATTCAGTAAATCCCACTGTGTTTCAAGGTACAGCTGCTGCTATGCAGTATGCATAGTGATGACTTATATTTAGAGATAAAACTGTTCTAGTAGTGATGAAATTAAAGTCTGTGAACCTCATTGTAGAGCATGGATCTACTATTTCACTTCTCTCAAGTAATGGCTGGTGGAAATGTTTTAGATAATGGTTGGACTCGATGATCCGGTGGGTCTCTTCCAACCTGGTTATTCTGTGATTCTGTGATCTCATCTCCTGAGACAGAGTTTATCACCACATGGTGTATCTTGAACTTCCACAGAAAGAGACACTATGGTCTCTGTAGCCACATCAGAACTTTCACCCATAGCGTCGCCGTCCAGGCAGAAGAACCACAGGAAAAATACTGGCAACATGTGTTGCTGCTTGACAGAAATGAGGCAGAACCCCTCCCATTCCCAGGCTCTAAGTGCAAAATCTTCCCATTTGCAGAGATGAAAGAAGGATGTAGAACTCTTTCAGTAAAAGTTCTCTTTCATGTAGGAGTAGCGGTCCCCCTCAACTTCCTTGCAGGTCACCACCTACAAGGCAACAGTAAATGAGATATGCTGGTTTTCTCCCCAAGGAGTGAAAAACTAGGGAACAGGCATGACAGAAAGAATTTGTTAAACACTACATGACAGAACCAGTTCTACTCCTCACTGACCCATATGTAACTCCCTTACAGCTAGCTAAGACACATGAATGAAAATGAGGAAAGAATTTGGCATCTGGGCTTTGAAAAAACATCTGAGAAATCTCCACCCTCCTAGCACTATTTTTTTAAAATCCATCGTATTTTCCCCAGGGCAGTAAATTAAATTATCTCAGTTTAACAGATGGAGGGATAGGAGCAATTGGAGCTCCAAGGTAACCCCAATTCAGTGGTGGGGGTGGGAAAAGACCTGCAGCCCCCACCATTCAGAAAAATTTTCATTGCAGTCCAAGCCTGATGTCCTGAATGCCTTCTCTACTGTCCCTTAGCTCTTTTTACTTCTTTTTACTTCTCCAGCATGAAGAAGTAGACATCTACCAGCCACAGCATCTCCATTTCAAATGGGTTGGCTCTCTTTTCCACAACACTATTTCCTGACTCTTTTTTCCAGTCTGCAGCTTGCTGAGCAGAGGATTAGGATAAACTGAGTCAGGCAGAAAAAAGGTTTTATCCCGGCTGGCCTGCAAATACTACCTTTTCCCTCAAAGCTCAGGTACCCAGCAGCTCCCTGTTCCTGCCTTGTACTGGATACACAGAAACGTCCCTAAATTATGTGCATGTGCGCAAGGGGATTGTTTTGAAATCAAACCTTCTGAAGTGTGTCTTGAGCCCAGCTCAACTTTGGACATACTGTTGAAATTTGGATTTAATTAATTCCACTTGAGTTTTGAAATGGTGCGATACATTTTTCAGAGGTTTTTCCCCCCCATTTCCTGGATCAGAGCCTCAACCACATTCATGGAAACACTGAAGGGGAAAAAAAATCCCTAGCAATAATTCACGAAGTGGGAACTGAAAACATTTGCTGAAGAAGGAACCTCTTGGACTTTGGATGCTGGGAATAATTCAACCTCTCCTCCCAATTCCCTGAGGCTCAAACAGCCCTTTTTTCCAGCAGAGCTGTGGTTATTTGAGCAAGCTGCCCTGGGGACAAGTGCATGTTACTTGTAGGATTTGGGCTGGAAAGATCAAGCACACGGATTTGTAGGCAAGAAGGGTTTTGTGTTTTAATAACTGCCAACAGCCCCATAGAAGAGCCCTAGCCTACAGGATGAAAAGTCCTCCTTGGCAGAATTCAACTCAAATATCCTGGAAGCATACAGGGAACGGCAGACATCTCTGTAAGCATCACCTCCTTCAACACTACACCTTGTATGCAACACCCGTACAAACCAGGATTCATACAATCTCCACTATGCACATCTTTCCTATACTCCCGTTTCTTTGGAGATGTTTCCCAGCATATCATGTGCCTAATCAAGAAAATCCTCCTGTTCCAAATGTTTAGCCACACCAGTAACACACAGTAACCATTGCCTGAATTCTCCTTGACAGATACTGAACACAGCCAGAACCTGAAATGCCTAGGCTGTTCTCATGTTGTTAACCAAAAATCAAAACCCAATCCTATTTACAAACACAGCAGGAAAGCTTGTAAGTACAAATGTGGCTGAAACTGGTCTTGATCAGCAATGAGAATGTTTTCAGAGTCTGCAGGGTGACCAAATCTAATATGAGCTAGGAGTTAGATTCTGGATATGAGGTCTGACTTCTAGGAGAGCAGGTCCTGAAGTAATTGTTCCCTTCTTGAAAAGCACTCAGAGCAGCAGAAAGTGTTAATGCCTGGTCATCACCCAGTCTCCATCCTTCAAGCTGCTGGCAGGTAAAAACTGCCAACCTGCACGAAAAAAAAATCCATCTATTTCCCATCTGTCATTTTTTTCTCAAATCTGTTACACAAAAATCTAGAATGCACACAAGACAAAGTCTATATACTGTTGGCCTCAATTCCTCCTCAAAAATATACAGCATCACCAAAGACAAACCACAAACCCACAACTAAGCATACACTTCAGGAAGAATGTACTGCACAATGATACTTTACTGCTAAAGTTTTGTACTCCAGTGTTTACTGATAGCTGACAGGGTCTCACTGCAAAATTCTCACTGCGTTTAACGACTGCAGACCCTAAAACAAATCAGCAAAGTCTGGATTGGATCCAAATTTGCTGGACTGCAGGCCAATAGTGTCCAATCTAGAGACTATGGTGTTTGTAGAGTTTAGCCCTTGAGTGCCACTTGGTGATGCAGACAAGAGACAGCAGTGGAGTCTGGCACCTCCCTTGAATGACCACTGTCTCCCTCCAACCACTGCTAATCCAGGCATTGAGTAGTGGAGGGGGGTATTTCTTCGTCAGCAATAGTTTAATATGAAGACTCGTCAGCTTTTATTTCTGTGAATTTCTAAGATTGAGTAGAAACCTTAACAAAACATTTTGCCATCAGTAAAATGCTTATTCATTGACAGAGAAAACACTTTGGTGAAAATTAAAACCTTGAAATGTAAGTGGAAGACAAATTACCTTCATTTTGATCAACTGGAAACAAAATTACCCATTTTAGTTTCAATTAACTTTAAACAATTAATAAAAAAATGTTAAAAAAATTAAAATGGAAACAAGTTGGGGCTTTTACTTGAACCAAGATGCCTCTTAAATGTCTTGGCATGAACAACGAATTTCCCAAATCTCTTCATATTGTTTATTTCTAAATACTGAATATCTGGTTTGCTTGGGTGTGTGTGGAAAGTACTCGCCTGGCTTGTCTGCCCCAGCATCACAATCATAGCACAAACTTCAAGAACTCCTGTCACAGGAAGAAAACACAGTAGACAAGGGGCAGGATAGGGCATAGATTTTGCTTGGAACTGCTTTTCCAGTAATACAGACCATGTTCTTCCCTATAGCAGTTTTGTGGAGTCTAAGTCACTTGCTATGGTGGTGTCACCTGGCACAGTGTGGCAGGAGGGAATCAGCATGGGGATACAAGGGAAGACTCAGTTTTGCTCCTTAGAGAAGCCAGTGGTTTTGAATGCACCCAGCTGGGCTTCTTCAGAAACTGTTCCTGTATTTCAGGGGAAGAGGCTTTGTAATTCAGAATAAAAGCTGACTTTCTGTGCATAAGGCCTGTGGGACAAGACACCGACTTCTCACAGAGTTTGCCCAGCATGCTCCCTGGCAGGGCAAAGCTTGTAATAGCTAACACTGTGCAACTGTGGGTGCTATCACAGGGCATGTTATTCCATCTCAGTCCTCCCAGCACCCTGACTGAAGAATCTATGCTAATTAATGTTAATCAATTCCAGACTTCATTTACAAGGATCTAATCTTCAGCTTTATAGCAGAAACATCTCACCTAAGCTCAGCTAGATAAAGATGCTGGTCATCCGCCATTGAAAAGGCAAGAGCTGGCTGGGCAGCGAACACCAAGCCTTTGTCTCCTTTCATATGTAAGAAGTTTGTCTCCTTTCATATTTTAAGGCTCTAGCCTGGAGAAGAGAAGGCGGTGGGGAGACCTTAGAGCAGCTTCCAGAGCTGAAAGGGACTCCAGGAAAGCTGGGGAGGGGCTCTGGATCAGGGAGGGAGAGGAGGGAGCTGGGCTCTTCTCCCAAGTGACAGGGGACAAGACGAGAGGGAATGGCCTCAAGCTCCACCAGGGGAAGGTTAGTGATTGATGGGAACGGTTGGACTCGATGATCCTGTGGGTCTTTTCCAGCCTGGTGATTCTATGAAAAGCACTGTTCTTGCTGTTGGGCTGCTGCCAGAGCTATTTCTATTGAGTTAACCTACCCTGGACAGCAGACCTGCGCAGTCAAGAAGTTAACAAGCCAAAATGTCCCCCATGATATTTGGGTTACTAAAGCCACACAGCCTGGCACAGCAGGTTTCCTCCAGCGGCTGAGCTGTCAGCCATGGATGCCCCTTGTTGTCTGCACATACAGGCTGGGAGCACAAAGGGTCAGGCACGCTCTTGGACTTAACAAACCACAGAAAGACCAAGCCAGCGTGACAGCAGACACAAACAAGAATGTAATTAAAGGTGGATTATAAATCTCTGGCTAGGTACCTGGAATGCTTACATTGTAAGGAAAAGCAACAGCCTCGCTGATGGCATTTGGGCTTAATTTAGGTCACGATTACAGACAGGGTGCTCTGAGCTGGCAGGGGTCAGATGGCAAATCAAAAACAGTCTCCTATTTGTCTTGACTCCTGCTGCTAGCCTCACCTTTCCAGCTTCGCAGCCCAGACAGAAGCAAGCACTGTTCTCCCCTGGCCAGCTGGTAAGCACCAAGTGTGGTGCAATTCATGTTTACTCTGCTTGCACTGTATCTGTCCATGGAAAAGGAAAAAAAGGAAAAATATATTTGGGTTCTTTTTTTCTAAAGAGTTTTTTAAAAATCAAGAAAGCAGAGGAGATCTCCAAACCCAGCAAGGGGAATGTGCAGGTCAGTTGCTGTGAGGTGAACCCGAGTTGAAAGCATGGGCCCAGCATACTCTCGCGTTCAGAGAACCCAGAGGCTGACTTCTGAAAAGATCTCCGTGCAGATCTGCACCTCCAGCTCTCAGTCCAGGCTGCTTCTCATCAGACAGGGTAGCACACCAGAGAATGGCAGATCCAAGACCTTCACTGGCTCTCAGGAACATGCCAGTGAGTAGGAACTAGCAGTGGAGCACTGTGAAATTAGAAGCTCTCTGTCAGTTCCAGAACCACATGGTGCCAATCGTATCCGCAGCCAACAAGGGGCAGGCATGTGTATCTGAGAAGCCTCCCAGCCTTGACAGAGAGAGGAAAGAGCCATGACTCATTTAAAACTGGAAAGCACATACCTAGCAGAGATACCTCCACACCTCTGCATCTCAATAGTGGATCCTGCTGTCCTAAAGCATTTCAGGACAGTTCTTCATGCTTGCCTGCATGGGATTGAGAAGCTATGGTCTGATCAATCCCAGAGGCAATCCTGTGAACAGAGAGTGGAAGGGACATTAACAGGAATATTAATAAATGAAATGACTTTTCAAAGGGCTAGATGGTGTTTGAAGTGTTAACGGCTGAAGGGTACTGTGTGATTTAAAAGCTAGCTGGTGTGGACATTGGCTAGCTTCGTTTGAGGTCCTTTGCATTTCTGGCCCACCAGCTCTCATGTATCTCCAGAGAGACATATTTAGCTGCCACTTGAACTGAACCCTGACTGATACTTTATGCTGATTTTCTCAGGAGTCTGGTGGCTGGTCAGTAAGTCCTGGCAGGAAAGCAATACAAAAGTAGCTGCAAAGGTTGGAATCTGATCTAAAATCCCCCCGAGTCCATGCAAAACATTCCTGTAGTATCAGCAGGCTTTGGATGGAGGCCATCACAAACAAAACACATGCTAGAGTACATCGCAGTTATTTTTATTCAGGAGAGCAAAACAGGTTTCTGAGGGAAAACTAGCAGTGGGAGAAGGAAGTGGGACTCTAGTCCTCTGGGTTTTACCCGTAACTATACCTTGTGCCCCAGTGAGTGCTTTCCCGAGGAGCCCTGCACACTCTGTGGGCAAAGGGATCCTTAAAACAATTAGTTTTTCTAGTAAGGCTTCACACAGATTTGTCCCAGCCCCTTTCCCTGCAGTCAGGCCACAGCGAAGCACTGCTACTCAGACCAATTACACAAGGATCTGGTCAGAGCTGCTCTGTCCCTGGCAGCTGTGACTTTGTTGCAGAGACCTGTGGAGGACATTTGATGCCTATGAGTTCACAGTTCCCTAAATAGATCACTGGTGCCAGAGCGCATATCTGCTTTATATGCCCTCACCAGCAGACAGGTGAATTTCTGTACTGTCTGAATAATCCAAAGACTTCTTTTTTGGCTTGCTTTTTGGAGTTTTCTTCTTCTTTTGTTTTTTTTTCTTCCATTTTCTGTGCTTGCCTGAAAGACATCAGGGCTGTGTGGAGGTGGAGAGCCTCTGAACTTGGCTGGAAACGAAAGATAACTTCTGGAGAAGTAAGGGAGAAAATAAGAGGAATAATGTATGCTACACTGTGTGGTGCGCTTCTACAAGTGTGGTCACCCATTTGTCGTTTATTCCTTCCCAAATTCAAACCAGCCCTGTTATCTTGCAGGTCAGCTGCCCACACAAACAAGAGTGTCTGTCCCCACCTCTAAGTGTCCCTTCTTTCCGTGTGAGTGTGTACTTTGCTGGAGCCATGTTGGCCAAGGAGGGATGATGGCCCCATATTTGTGATATGAAGTTAACTTCTGGCCTCTTGGGCACATTTGGGGTTCCACCAATATGCCTGGAGATTTTCAGCTGCATAAGGCAACCAGGCTCCAAATTTTCCTTCCAGTTTGCAGATAACCTACCGCCTGCAGCATTTTATTCCTTAAAACCATGCTAATCTCAATAGGGCTGTAAACTACAGCAAGGAGCACATTAGAAGTAGGCTGCCCAGGTTTTCCTCCAGCAAATCAAGGCAAATAAAAGTGAATCAACTCTACTCTTTGAAGCTCAAGATAGCTTCTCAAGAACAGGTAGCTGCAAACACAAAAATCTTCCATCTGAGTCCATGTTTGCAACTCTGAAGAGCAGATGACTATTACTACAACTAAAGTTGTCTTGGAGCATAGTGGGTCAAGCACAGCCATCTGAAACCTCTTCCCTGACAGTGCAGTGTCAGATGCTGAAGGGGGAGTAGAATACCTTACTAGAGAGATCGGTGTGTTCTGTCAGAAAATAACAGTTGGGGATCAAAGCTTTTTGTGCACACAGGCAGTAGGAGAGGAGTTGTTTCTCAGTGCCATTCTCCATGGCTCCATTCCCCATGGCTCTGCATTCAGCCAATTTGAAAATGATGCTTCCTAAATCCAGTTACATCAGCACTCATGTGCCACAGCCAATTATTTCTCTGTCAAGCGGTGCCTAATTATGAGCATTCCCTCATTTAGTGCACAAGCCTTCCTGCTTGGCAATGTAGGAGGCATACCTTGCCTCAGTGCTCTCAGTGCTTTCTGTGCACATGCAGTGTGAGGAGGTTGTGGGGAGGGGTCACAGATCGAGATTACACTGGAGTCACAAGAGGAGAGTGCAAGTTGTTGGGCAGGAGCCCAGCACACAAGCATGTAATCCACCAACTGTGGTCACTGGCGAGACCAACACCATCTGTGAGCCTATCTTTCAATGTACCTTGGATTCCAAAGAAACATGGCTTAATCTGGATGAGACCATGACAACGCTGAGGCTGCAGTCCAGTGTTTTATGCTGGATTACATTTAAAATATCTCTCTTTTCTGTCATTTACTGCTGTCTCAGAAGATGCAGCGGAACAACTCCCCAGGTAGGACTTACCCTGGACAGTCCAGCTTACACCTGCAGTTAGTTGACTTGAGGCTAAACTGGAACATATCCTCCCCTAGATCAGACTGGTTTAGGGAGGGACCATATGGGTTATACTGGTCAGGCCAGTAGGTGGGAGACAGCTGGGAATCGCCTCATTTCTTTTGACATGGATGGCGACAGCCTGAAGGTAACTTTGGATCCTCTTATAGGGAGAACTCTAGGTAGTTTGTGAAAAGCAGACTCCCAACAGTAAATACCAGATGGTTTTTGGAAAGAAGACACACTTGGGAGACTGACCCAATGATTAGCAGTGAAGAGAAGACAACCATACCCTCTTCCTATCTGCAGCCACTCAGACCTTGTGGCAGGAGGCATGCTTTTAGCAAATGCACCTTAAAGTATAATTTAAAGTTATTTAAAAGCTGACAAACCTCAAGTTTTATCTGTCAGCAATTTCTGAACAGCAAATTCAGGATAATCCTAAATTTTATTCACCCAACAATTATCATACTGCAGAACACTTACCAGCTATTGCATTGACTGGGGGTATTCAATTCCCAGGTGCTTTGCTGTGGGCACGTAAAGGATATCAGTCAGGTGTCTGAGAGAATCTTTGTGCTGTGATGAGTTGGAAGACCCCTGTAAAATACACCGAAAAGGTATTATTTTAGCCAATCTAGAAATGCACTAAAACTACACGTGTAATCCAGTTACAGGAAGGAACAGGGCAGATGCCAAGCCTGTCTGGGGGACAGTGAGAATACAGAGATCAATACAACTTAAGAGCTTTAAAAATTAATCAATAAATAAATCCTCGTTTTACTGTTTTCCCCTCATAACTGCTCAAGTATGCAATTAGCTCCTTTACAAATCAAGCACTGATGGCTTACAGGCAAATTGCTCCTTGTTTGCTTCCCTTCATTTTTGAAGGCTGAAGTTACGGAAAAATTACTACGAAATTTCTAACTTGGCGGGTTTTCCAAAATTAAGTAAATTTCAGTAAGTCCAAAATGTTTTCTGAGAAGTTTTTGATCCCCTCCAGCCCCTGTCAGCTCCCAACTCCTCTCAAACAAATCTGTGAAAAAGGATATTCGTGGTAAAATTTTCCTTTGGAGAGAGAACATTTCATTAAGGAACAGAATGAGACACTGAATAAAAAGTTCAGACCAATTCTAGCTGAAACACTGGCTGGATATATTTTCACAAATTGCTTTTCTTCATCTACTTTCTTATTATTTTTCTGTATTTTTAAATGGAAAAAGATATTCTGACAAAAAGGACTTGGAAGGTCCTAGTTTGAACCATACGGGGGTTTTATAGCTCCTGGGTGCTTAGCAGATTTGGGCTCTGTTTGTTTTAAATATGCACTAAATGTATTCCAAATAAATGCCATAAATCAATTTGTGTAATAGAAACCAGAAAAGTGTATGCAAAACAAATATAGAAAGTCATAAATACTGTGTTTAAGATGTCATTTTTGTGGCTGGTATATTTCTATGCTACGTTTTTACTGTTTGTGGGATAAATTTTTCAGAAACATTGAAATCCTTCCTCCCCTCCATTCTCAATAGGTTTATCCCAAAGAAATAATGAGGCTAGCTCTATAAACCAGCATTTATTAAATCCAAATGGGCACTTCATCTTACAGTAGCTTTCAATATAATCTATTTGATCTTTCAAAGTAGCTGGAAAATGATTTCAAGGGAAACTTTCACAGAACAAATTAACTTGAAAGAAGAGAACATTTTATACCCCAAAGAGGGAGGAAAGCAATTTCCTCAGCTTTTCTCTTTCTGGATTCCCCTTAGACCAATGGCAGATGCACATAATTGAAGAGGCACTCTCTGTGCCGCTATTGCATGATCTTGGCAGCGATGCCAGAAGCTTGTGGAAAGCAGGGTCACAGACTTATGAGCCCATAAGGCTACAACCGTGACAAGTTCATCTTTGGTGAAATTCCAGTTTGCAGAGGAGATGGGAAGGAGCCGACTCATGGAAACTCAACCCTGGGTTGTTCAAGTTGCAATTAAAATTCTACCTCTTAAAAGTTACCCTTCCTATTTTTGGAGGGACTTTATTTCCTGCCTGCTACAGCTCTTCAGACTGCTTGTTAATTAAGTAGATAAAAATAGCACTGGGGCAATAAACTAGTCGGCACATCCAGGCACCCGCCAGTCTTAAGGATCCACAGGTTAAGACATTACAGGGACACAGTGAGAGGCTGAAGACCCAGGGCAGATGGGGCACCAGTTGTTGGGGTGTTCCACCAACTATTAAATCTATCAGCTGTGGAACATGATGTTCTCATTCTCTCTCCAACAGTCCACTGTTTCCCTTTGGATTCATTCAATTCCTGCATGCACAAAAAGCCTTTCTGAGCAAGTTTTTGAAATAACCAGCACGATATTAGGAATCTCCATCCAGTCAGAACCCTCTGCATGAATCGCCTTCATCAATTCAATTTATAAATGCTATTTTTCTCTGTCTCTATGCATCCAAAGTCTGCAGGAACCAAGCAGAGAACGGAGTTGAGAAAGCACTAGGCATTTTGGGACATGGGGGTGAAACCGAGCCAAAGGAAGAAAAGACAGCAGTTTTCTCTGTTTGCATGCCAGAAGATTGGGGAGCAGCCTTGTTGAGGCATTTCACCCCAGGCCTGGATTGCACCATTCCCTACAGCACACTAAACTGAAGGTTTCTATCTCCAGTATCTGCTATTCTACAGTTTCTTGAAGATTCTTGAAGAATAACAGGTTTACCTGAGGAGGGCTGGCTTCACCTTCCCAAGCTATATAAACTCCCAGAAGAAAAAAACTTAAGATTTTGAAAGGCTCTAGAAAAGGAGGATTTCCTTAATGTGTTCATTCAGAGACCAGATATCCATTTCATCCTTTTGGTGACGTTAGAAAAGGTACATGCTTAAAGCATTCATATAAGTTGATTACTTCTGTTGGGCTGAATTACTGTTACAAGCATTCTGTACTGGGAGTCATAATGCAAGATCTAAACCAGTATCCACCTGGTTTGCTTCCACGGCTGTATGGTGTGATATGGAAGGGCTGAGGAACACTTTGTCCCTATTTTATATGTGGGAATCTGAGGCACAATGTGATTTGGCCAACATCAGAAAATAGCCAATGGCAGGTTTCAACCCCTCATTTTGTCATTTAAGCAATAAATACCCATTCCACATTACTAATGAGATCTCTGCTCTTCCAGTGCCAGATAAGGCTGTCTCTGCAGGCAAGCCTCTCTGCTGTGTTCCTGGTGAAAGCTTCATACTCCACTGAGCAGTACAGAAACCCTTCTGGCAGATGCACATGCTGAAGATGTCGCCAGCACCCAGGCACAAATGTAGGACCTGCCAAGAACACAAATTTTATCACCTCTCACTGGACAGCTACTTCCTCCAGCACCCAATAACATACCCAGAGCCAACAACAACCAAACTCCAGACAGGGGCTCCCCACTAGCTCAGGCGAGAAGCCTCACTTCACCTTTCTCAACAGAAGCAGTCTTTGTTTGAGCTACGAGCCATGACCTGGCATTTTCCTCTGGGCCAGCTACAAAGCTTCCCTGTACTGTCTGTAACCTTCCAAGAGGGCCAAAATCATCTGCTGCTCCATATTTAACCCAGGCAGGTGGTTTTACCATGTGCTGCTCAGTGGAAGCTGTGATCCACCCCAGAGATGGCTGGATTTCAATTGTTCAAAATGGGAGTGGAGGACAGAGACTAGGAAAGGAAGCAACCCTTTATGATGTGTTTCCTGAGTCTCTTGTTCTCCTCTCACAACTTAAAAGTATTTCCCCTCTTATTTGGAGATCTTAGACTATGTGAAGCAGAAGGAGGTTGCAGAACTAAGAGGGATACAAGATTCCCCATTCCAGGAGAAGGGACCCACTGAACAGGCTGCAGGCCATGTTAGATGGCTGGAGCAGGCATGGCTCTTCAGGGCATCAGACACCCTTGCTCGAGTCAAGGAGCTGTAATCCTGCTAGATCAGGTGCTCTGGGCATTTTCAAAGGCAGCTGTGCGGTGACAGGCTCCAAAAGCTTTTGCTACAGCCAGCTTTGAGAAAGGCTGTTGACAAGGAAGAGAAGCATAACAAATGGGTAACTCCCACAACAAGACAGAAAAGTATTTATAGCAGTCTTGAACTCCATTGCTGGCTAAACCTACCGTGTTACTCTGCAAATGAAGAGAAACAAAACAAGGTGCTCCTCTTCAGGTGGCTGGATAAGTCAAGCAGAGCAGCTGGAACGTGCAGTAAGCTTGACACTCCTGTATATTGATCCAGGAAAGGGAGAGTACAGCAACAAGCCCAGCAGAGACTGAGGGAAGTCTCTCCTAAGAGCATTTATACCCATTTGCCCTTTTTCATTCCAATGAGGAAAAACAAGTGAAAGAAAAGCTGTTTGGAGAGTCTTAGATGGATCACAACTCCCACAAAATGTCTGTATGGGGACCAAGGTTTTGTAGAAAAGGCTAATGTTTTGGGATGGCAATGCAGAGAGGTAGGGGTGCATATAATACACTGGAGGTATGGGGTCAAGGTAACTGGCCGGCAGGCTGGGTGTAGATGTGGAGTGGGGCTGCTCAGTTTTCAGTGAGTCACTACGGAAGCAGAATTGCCATGGTACAGAGCACAGGTAAGAGGTGTAGGAGCAGGGTCTCCCATCTGTAGCCTGTGGCAAGCTGCTGGATGGAGGAAGCATGCTCCTGCAGATGCAGTGGAGCCGCTGGGAGACAGAATGCTCTGCGCAGTTCTGGCAGAGGCTTTGCAGATGCTCCAGCCAAGTCACGTTTTAACAGCCCCATGCCTCAGTTTCCCCAGCTGTAAACTATTACAGGGATGTTTTGTGGCTGAATACAGCCCCATATCCACAAAGCGAGCAGTGCTCTTTGGATAGATGATCCCAATGAGTATATAGCATCTAGCTGAGATTTTTTTCTGTGCTTCTCTCTGATCTTTGACGCTGTCACCTAATAATTTACAATGTGAAGAAGGAAAGAAAAGACCAGAAGCAATCCCACCAAACCATCCAGCCTCATCCAGCCATGGCCCAAGATCTTTGGGGAAGGAAGGAATGCTCTCACCCCACTCCCTCATCAGACTTTCTGCATGATGACATGCAAGTGCTTGTTGATCTGTTTATGGATCTGGGGACTGACAGACTTTTGAAGTCAGAACTTGGCATCCTCAGTTATATGCTAGGACTTGAGAGGATCAAAGCTGCCAGCATTTTTTGAGGCCTCATGAATGAGCTGGGTTGGTAACAGGAGCTCAGAATTCAAGATTGGCTCCTAATCTCCCCAGCAGCGTCATAAGCATGAGCATGCATTCTGCGGGCAATCTGGTGGCCTTTGCTTTCCTGCTTAACACACTGTGAGCTGCAGATGGAGGGCACACTACAGCACTGCGACACATTGTGTTACTTTGTTTTTTAGCATGAAGGATGTATTCTGCAAGCAATTCTAGCACAGGATTTCCTATGTGAAATCCAGACCTTCAACAAAGAGGCACTAATGACAACAAAAATGTTAGTCCAGCTTTTAGATCCCAGATGGAGCTTGCAGATGTGGCAGATGAGGATAAATAGCCCCTGTTTTTTTTCAGTGGATTGACTCTTACATTTAGGGACTGCACTCCCTTCTGTTACAGGGTTGGATCCTGGACAAGGGCTGATTGGAGTCCTAGTCCTTTTTAAGGGAACAGATTTGGGTTGGAGAAGGGGAAAAAGAAGAAAATGCAGAGCAGCTCTCAACAGACTGAGAGTGGCCCTCTTCCATGTGAGGCATCTGGGACACAGATACGAACTACTTCCAGTCTGATGTGGCTGGAACAGGCAGAGGGCAGAATCTGTGTGAGAATTTTTACAGTCTGTAGCATGAGCATCAATCTACCAGCCTACACAATCTCTGTCCAGTGTGCAGGTATAAATCAAACTCCTGAATATGAGTTTTCTTTGATTAACATGTCCAGCAACTTCCTTGCATTCCTTGCAATGCTCTTTGAAATCTGAACAAGCAAAGCTCTGTCCCAGCACCCCCACTAACCGCTGTACAAGCAAATTGCCTGGTGGAGAGCAGAGCAGCAGGAATGCAGGCTAGTCAAATAGCCTTTTGATAGACCAGACTCGCTGAGCTCAGAAATGCTGTTTGAGTCCAAGTTCCAACTATGAGCCCAGACCGCTCCAGTCTGCCCTCATCCTGAGGTTCTCTTTGGGAGGACTGTTCAGTGTGATGGCAGACCAGACCCTGGCCCTTCACTGACTGAGCAGTTGCCCTTCAAAGTCCAGTCTTGCAGTTTTGTAGCACTTCATGCATACAGAGCCCCCAAGATCATACGATCATCCAACACCAGGAAGATACTTTTACTAGATTAATACATGTTAACCAACAGTCCTGAATCCCCAGACTCCTCCAAGCACCAATAGAGCCTGTAAATGAGCCAGGAGGTACTCATGGCATTGCAAGGAACCACTAAGACATTACCAAAGAATGCCTTTGGAGTTCACAGTATACCTCATGAGTACAGCTTATCAGTATCTGTCTTAACTAGGAAGCAGTTATAGGCTGTAAAATTTGTACTGCATATCCTGCTACTGAGATATTGTTCTTGGCCCAGAGGTTTAGTTCAAAGGCATTCAAATCTTATGCTTGAAATCCAAGATCACCTCTCTGTTCTCCCTTCACCCCATGCTGAGGGGATCAAGTTAACCCTTTTCTGTGACTAACTTTTTCTTGAATGGAAAACCATTAAAGACTGACACGCTGTTCACAGACATGTCACAGCTCTGAACTCAGTCTAGTCTTCTTGCAAAGAGGCCAATACAAGTCTTAAGGAGTCTGCTTGAGAAAACTGATTATAGTAAGTCAGAAATATTAAAACCAGGAAGATGGTATTGATCCAAATAAAAAGGTCTTCTGAGAGCACACAAAGATTACATTTAGTATGAAAGCAAGGCACGTATAAGAAGCAGAATCTGCTCAGTCAATTATAAGGCTCGATACCTGTACACAATAAGTGGGAGAATGATCAACCCAGTTGCGAGGGCTCCCAGTCTGTCCCTGATAGCAGGAGAGCTGTGGATGAGTCTCCATCAGGCTGTTGTCACTCCATTATGCAGTGTATCCAAAGGAGAATTCGGATGTCTTTGGAATTCCCCAGCTTCAGGCAAGTCTCCAATAGCAGTCAGACAAGGAACATTCCCACTGTGTTTGCCTCCTTTCTTTCTCATCTCTTCTTCCCTCCTCTCTCTTCTCCCGCTTTACACTAAATACTCTTGGTTTACCACCTTGAAGTCCACATTTTCTTGGCCTTAAGCCTTCAAGGAAATACAGTCAAATTCCTGCAGCATCATCCCAGCCCTTCTTGAAGGTTACTTTCACTAAAACACCATTGTCTTAAAAGTCCTCTAAGAACCCTTCAAAAGCTTTCCACAACTAGATCAAAAACCTTAATCTCCTCCCTTTCACACTCTAGCTTCTTTGCATACCTGTTCTACTTCCTCAGATTAAAAAGGAAAAGACAAATTCACTGTTGTTGCTTCCCTGGATGCCTCAGGCCAGTGGAAACTGAGAGAAATCATACAATGTCCTGAGTTGGAAGGGTCCCACAAGGATCATTGAGTCCAAGTCCTGTCCCTTCATAGGACAACCCCACAGGTCCTAATGCACTCAGATCTAAACCTACACCAGCCCTCAGCCAGCAAGTCTGCTAGTTTTTGAATTTGCAGCAACTTGGACATTTTGGTACTTCAGGCCCTCAGTTCAATGCCTTGGGCACCAATGGAGACACAGATGCATGTGTACATCCACAGTTCACTCATTCAAGGACTTCCAGTGCTTCTGATGAGGGCACTGAGTGCCAATTTCAGACCTTTTAAGAACTCAGTGAGGTATCAATAATGCAATAGTCACATACCCAGCTGGCACATACCCAGACTTGGGGACATAAGAATTTACATTGGTGTACAACATAACTCCTCTCCCTCCTGTCTGAGGGCATCTTTAAATGCACAGTTTGACTGGCAAAACCTTGAAGGATACCAGATTTTTGAGTCAGAACTGAAATTAGAACTGCTTCCATTAGGCACCATCAAATGAAAAAGGTCACTCAGAAGTCTGTGTGATTTAATAAATATATATAATTTAACTGCTTGGGCTTCTTATTAGTGAAATTAATTGTATATTTTAGTTTACTTGCCATTTCTTAACTAAAAGAATTCTTGTTCTTTATGAGGCAGTCAGCAGGTGTACACATAACTCTATGTCAACATCTGATTACTACTTACTGCTCATTTAACTCAACAAAAAATAAAAATTGGACCACATCTCAATAAAAATAAATAAAAGGAGAATGCTGTGGTGTTAAAGCAGAACAGTTTTTTTTTAATCAAAACAGGAGAGGTTTTCTTGAATATTTTTTCCAAGCACTGTTGTTATAGGTGTTTCCTGAGGAAGTGACGGGCTTCGCTCCCACCCCTCCATGACTCGCACCCTCTAGTTTTTATTTTGTTTTTTTCTTCAGGCACAGAGTCCAAGAGGTGCAAGCAAGTCGGCACAGCAGAAAGTTATTTCACTTTGCTGCTTGAATAAACTGATAGGAAGAGAATGAGACTTTTTTACTTCAATTAAGTAAAGCAAAGCAGGCCATAGAGGTAGTAATGTGCTTAATTTTAGGCAGGTGCCTTGCTAAGCTATGGCCTCAACAAGCCACACAAAGCCATCAGTGAAATTGAATGCCATCCAGCCATTTTATGACTGCGCTTCAGTGCATTGCTCTTGCAACTGGAAGCCACCTGGAAGGGGATAGTTTTACATTCTGCATTTTCATGGCTTTCTGCCCAACAAGGACAGGACCTACTCCAGTGAGGACTCCTGAGACCTCTGCTCCTTCTTCATTGGAGCTCCTGCAGCAGCATGATCCTACCAGTCCCCTGCTGAGGGTCTGGTTTCAGTCCTTCATTGCCATGAACAGCCAACACGCCAGTCCTGTGATGAGCAGTAAGAGACCTTCCTCCCCATCCTTCCTCCCAGCAACTTTATGTCACAGTTAACAGAAGAAGGTGACACGTTCTACATATGACCCACAAATCCCTCAGTTCCATATAGCAGGAGCTGGATTCATACTGTTGCTTTAGTTCTTTTACAGACACAAGCAGCTTACAAAGGCAGAGCTTCAGGCATGACAAAAGCTTTAGAGAAAGGCAGGTTCACATCAGTAGTCAGCTGTAACCTATATGTGCTGATATGTAGATGATCCCCTAAAATTAATACCTAGGATGGTGCTGGTAGAGATTTAAAAACAGAAGAGAAGCCTTGTGGAGCAGTGCTGATGCCCCTACTGGGATTTAATCACTAAAGAAAATTGTTTGACCTCTCCTTAGATTCAACTCCACAGTATAGCACTTTCTCAGTGGAGCACGTCAGCTCAGGGATTCCACCACATCTCTCATGTTCAGCCAACAGGCGTGCAGGGTGATCCAGGGCACAAACAAAATGCTCCCTTTAGGACTTTTGTTGCTATGACATTCTCAGCAGTCGTCGTAAATCTTTTGCTGTTTTCTCCACTTTGTTCTCTTGCTCTTCAAAAACCAGTGTGGTCAATTATCCCCCTACCCTCAAATACCTCTCCTAGCCATTTAAAATGAGACGTTCAGCAATGGGAAGTTGCTTCTCTAACTGACGAGATTCCAAGCTGCTAAATGAGAACTGCAGCAGGAAGGTGGTATTTTCTCCCACTAGATTAACACCCTTCCAATCAAATCTGCGCAGAGAGGCCGAAGCCAAGTCTTAATTTTCAGACACCTTGAGTGCTCAGAGCTCAGAGAAAAGCTACTGTGAGACCCAAACTTTGGTTTTCATGTGCAGAAGACTTCACTTAAGCTCACTGCAGAGTATGTCCAAGCTGGATCCTGCAGGATACAGGCCTTGGTGCCAGTTTTATGCATCTTTAGAGAGTAGCTGCCCAAAGAACTGACCAAAGGAAAGTACCAACAATACACAGAAGAACTAAGCTGTAAATCAGAGTTTAACTTTCCATGCAGACACATAAGTGGCTAGCAAAGTTATCCTCTGGTTTTACATTGACTATCTGCTTTCAGCTGAGTAGTGACTCCAGATTTGCACCAGCACTGCTGAAAAAAATCAAGCCAACAACCCCTACCTTAGCTAAGGCTGCTAGGGGCAGCACATTTTGGGCAACAGAATTCTATGGGCTTTTGCCATTGTTCCTTAGCCAGCACTGATCAGAGAACTAAACAAGTTTGCCAAGTCCTCAAAAGATTTTAGTGTGAGCGATGCAGACCACATGTGCTGAATGGTAAACAGCTCTTGAGGATAAGAATAAAAAAGTCTTTATGGTCCGAGAAAACAAAACTAAATGCCAGAATCTAAATGAAATAGAGCTTTCCAGAAGCCTGAGGCTTCCAAGATTTCAGAGCTGAAAGTGTAGCCTTGTTTGTTTCTTAGAAAGTCCTAATGAACTTCACGTTATGGAAAGGTGACTTTGCCCTGTTCCCAGCAAAGAAGCAATGTCCTTTGATTTTCTTCATATTTCAAAGGACCCCATCTGAGAAAAGCCACTCCCCATTAGAAAGCTTCAGACTCCTGTTAAAGTTAAGTGGAGGTGATTACTTTGCAAGTGGGTAGCCAACAGTGTGGAATATTGCCAATGAAGTAAATACCATTTATAACTGAAAAGAGTAACATGGAATACACAGAACCAGTGTAAGCCACACCACTAGAAAGACAGTCTTAGCACAGAGAAAGCTTTGAAATACTTTGTTTTTCTGTTTTAAAGGCATATATGCAAAATAGAGCTGAATGGAGGGCTGTCGCATTTTGGAGACCAGAAATCTGAGGACCAAGTAAAAGCACACAGGTTGGAGAGGACTCCAATTAAACCAACTATAAAAGGACTTTGTTCCACAAAGATCCTTGGTTCTGCTTCAAGCAACCTCAGCATCAGACACCTCCAGATTAGTGAGGCTTTGTGCAGAAGACTTCCTAGAATTTTAACCCAGTTGGGAACAAATGGATTCTGCAGGAACAAAGCCTCAGGCAAAGGTCCTAGTTAGCCTCAGGACACATTGCTTCTGTGAAGGCTGATGAATGCCTGTAGCTTTGAGGTTAGACAGTTCTGGTTTGTTTAAACTGAAGTTCTGGCTGCTACAATATAAACCTAGTACTGCTCATGCAGTCCTTGTGGGCTGTGCAGGGCTGCTTCCCCCACTTCAGCATAATTGGTGGTGTGGCTGCTGGTGGCTGCTGCTCTGATTCTTCCAAGTGCTTTTACTCTCTGCAACTCTGCTGATGTCTCTACAGCACCACCGGCATGGAGCAGAATGAAAAGCAGCCTCCCTGCCTCCTCCCTCCTTCTCTGGCCCACTGCACTCAGTCGTTCCACATCTCAACTGTCTTCCCAATACATTAACCAGCACCACCTCACTGATTTCAGTTCACCCCAGTATGGAAGCACACATCCAATCTGTGCAGCAAGTCTATACAGTCCTGGCAAAACAGGCCTCCATCTGCAATGTCCACCTATGCTGCTTTCCTCTCTGGAGGAGACGAGAACTGATAATAAACCAAAGGGACATCTGACTGTTACTCCTAGTTACCACGAGGGTTGGGTCAACAGCCAACATGGATGTCCTGAAGCACTGGCTTCTGTTTTCCTTTAGGTCATTCAGGAAATTCCCTGAGGAAGGATGTCCGGTCTCTACCAGAGAACTTGCTTTATGTGGGCAGGGGCAGCCCAAATCAAGTGCAGGGCAGGGCCAAAAAATGCAATCTCAATAGAGAGGCTGGAAAAGACAAGACAGTCTCTAAAGGGGAGAGATTTTAGGCCTTCTATTAGGGCTGGGGAGATGTTCTGAGGTTAGAGATGCTTTTTCACTTGAAACCTGTTTGCTGTTTTGAGAATGCAGACACAAGGCCAATGTCACATCCTCTGTCCCTCTCTCCCCAGATCTTTACCCAATACACAAGCCAACTATGGCAGAGTCTACAAGTTTAGAAAGCCTGAAAAGCAGCACCAGTCCTTTAGTTCTTTTACGACCCTATGGGTGAGCAGAAAAAGAAGTGTGGTTCACCTTGGGCCTCTTGTTCCAAAGAAATTCTTTCCAGTGCTGTTTTACAGGTTTGCACGGCCTTGCAATGAACAGAAATCCCATAGCAAAACAGGCATTTAAAAAACATGCTAAGCTACTGTGAAATAAATGACTGACTTAACAGCCAGGCACCTACAGATATAATCGGATTTCATTTGAAGAACAAATTAAAGCAATGCACATATTAGCCTCTGCAAGGGGCAGAAAATGGCTGAGTTTTGAAACGTTCCAAAGGGCACAAGACTAAAGAAGCTCTGACAAATAGCTTGCAGGAGCCAGTCACAAAGCAAGACCAGCTCCCAGGAAGAGCCAGATCCACATCTAGCTACATCTGCATGCAGCTTCCATCAAAGGATAAGAGTGAAGGCTGCATTTGAACCATAATTTGAAAAGCAGGGGAAGTGGTGGGTCAACAAGAACATTGATGGAGCCCAATGGGGACACAAAATGACAGGGCAGGGTGAGCAGTTAGATGGATACTGCAATTATTGGCTGATAATGCTTCATACTCCACCGAACTGTCAAGTTAAATGCCCTTTTCCTAAAGCCCAGAGGCAGCCATAGAGACTTCCTTCTCCTCTGCCAGTATCAAGTTCAGCACTTCAGTATATCTTAGGGCTTTACCAGTATCTATAGATTCTGTCAATTCCTGGTTCATGTGCTACCAAAGAGTAAGGTGGGCTAATACTGCTGAAAAACTAAATAAATACTGACCAAAAGTTTCTCACAGCAAGGTACTCCACCACAGCAACAGCACGTCACAGGCCATAGCTTCTTCAGATACACAGCACTTGCTATTGCAGGAATGTCTGACCAGAGCAAGAGTCTCTTTTCAGCACGTGTTCACAAAGGGATAGGACCAGCTTCCTTACTGGATTAATCTCCTCTTCTCCTGCCTGCTATTTCCTTCTCTTTGCTCCTGCCAAAGAGGAGAGCAAAGGATGAAAACAATTAACCAGCTGAGAGGGAAAATAAGTAACAGCCACTGAGGGCTTCAGAGTTAAGCAAGGAAGTAATTAGTAGACCAGCTCGAAGAGGAAGACATTAAGAAAAATTAAAATGGTAAAAAACTCAGATGAAAGAAGTAGGAAGAGATAATGAGCAGTCTATTAGCAGCTTCAAGGTGCCTCCTGGATGTTATCCTCCAGTCATTTCTTCCTGACCCTGGAGGAGTGTCTCCTTCAAAGCTGTTTCTGAACTCTGTGCTGTCCCATGTCCACGGACAGTTGCTTTCCCTCTTCTGACCAAGACAGCCAGTGAAAGCCTCAGCACTCACTTTCCCCAGACAAAGTACCTGTATATCAGCTCTGAAACTCTGTCCTAGTAGGGCAGCCAGTGACTGCAAGACATTTTTCTCTCAACAGCAGTGTTCACCGTCCTGCCCTGCAGAGTCAAAGGACTTGGCTGACTGAACTGAAGGGCACAGTAAGACCTTTGGAGAAGGGGAACAACTTGACATGAAATCAGCTACAGCAGTGCAGAGGGAGGCTTGGCTGGTGTCGATTCAGAACATGAGACTGTAATAATATTTGCCCTCGGTTCAACCTCATATACTGTGTACAAAAGCCTCTGTTCCAATAAAGGAAAGGCCAGGGAAACATGAACTGAAAAGAGCCAAGAAACTTAAAGAAAAGTCCCAATTTTCTTTGTCCAGAAATCTATTTTGGAAAGAAATGAAAACATTCTGAAGGTAGACAAAGAAAGGCAGGACAGATTTCTTGCTGATTTTTCTCAGTTTTCCTTGACATTATTTAAGAAGGAGAGAGCAAGCATATGTGTTGCACGGAAAGGGTTCAAAATATGCATTTCCCCCCCTCATTCAGGGAAACAGTTTGGCTGCCAGAGTAGGCTTGGTTTCATGGAAAAATAAAATTATTTTTCATAGCACCCAGAGTTGGAAGGAAAGAACCAGGAGTCGGGCAATCTAGGCCCTGATTTTGACCTAGCACTCATGAATTGTCAGGAGGGGACACTCACCACTGCGTTTGTAGTCACCCAAACCAGAATACCTTCAACACCTCCCTGACCTAGCTTTGCCCCAGAAGTTTTGAGAGGGTTGCTGTGCAGCGTATTGAATGCAAGGACCTTTAATGACACCTGATTCTGGCACTCCAGAAAAAAAAAAAGCTGATTGTCAAGAGAAGGGTAAACCTGGTCCATGGCCAGAGGGGTGTCAGGATATAGTAAAGTATTTTTTGGTCTATAACCTAGACCTGCTACTTTCAGCACAGCCTTCAGATAAACAACTTGGCAGAAGCTAGTTTTGTAGCTGATGAGACAGACTGGTCCCTTGAGAGACATTTGAACCCATACACACCACTAAATATAACAGACACTCAGTTTGGTCATACAAATGCTGGTAACCAAGCTTTCTAGGTAAAAAAGACCAGGGCAGCAGTGCTGAGGCACCAATATTTAGGGTATTCCAGTTGACTGGGTTTTCCAAACATATTTGAGAAGGTCCAGGCAGGCTTACCTGCCCCAGACACTACCTCTTTCTCCTTGAAGTGTATTTAGCCAGATGGCAGGTGTTTTATATTTAGAAAAACATTCACTGAGTAGGAAAACATTTGGCCAGGCAGGTTCACCTCAGAGGACTTATTTTCTTTCTCCCTCTTTTGTGGGAACAAAGAGCCTTGCACCAGACCCTGGAACTACTTGCTAGCTAACACTGTCTACGTGTGAGACCATGTGAGGCCGAGGCTGTGCAGCCAAGGTACTGAAGTTGAGCAGTTGTACAGCCAGCTCCAGGGAGCAGCATGCTCTCATTAAGTAAGATCTGAGACCTAAGATCCTCCCTCATGTTTGCTGGAGTTTGAAAATTGGATGAAAGTCCTGTTACTGCATCCTATTTCTAAATAGCCTGCTGATTTGTCCTGTGTCTAGCGTTTTTCTTTTGATCTCCAGAGCTCTCCACAGTTCAATTGCTTCCCAGAGATGGCTTGTTGCACTTTGATTTGGTATAAACTGGGCTTTGAAACTAGTGACTGAAATGCAACACACTTCTGCACAAAATCTTGAAGAAATAGCAGGGTAATTTATGAGACAAGCTACTAGTCTTCAAAGGATAACAACTTCTCAGCAAAAGTCCCTTTTCTACAAAGGAAAATTTTCCTTTGCCTTGTGATCTTGCATTTTTATATACATTTTGCATGCAGCGAATCTGTTGGATGATGTGTGTGTGTATAAGGTCCACCTGAAAGGAATTGCCCTCAAAGCATTTGAAGAGATGGTGCCTGAAGATGACTGCTCCAAACCCGTCCACAGTTTAAAGAGGGATTGTATTATGCTCTGTGGATGCAATCAGCAAGGACTGGCCTCCCACAGGCCAGGTTTGAGGAGGAGCAGACAGCACACCAGCATTTGACAGAGGGATGGAACCTGTGGGGATGACTCCGGCAGCAAGGACTCTCCAGGGAAAACAAGCTTAAGCAGATAATTAGAAAGGCAGAACTGTAGCACTGGCCTGGGAAAGTTGTGGCTCTACCTTGCTGGCTGATGCTGGACAATTCATTTTGCAGGTCCTCCTTTGCACCCAGAGCTCTCTGAAAAATACCAGAGTGGCCCTAATTTAATTTAATTTACCCTCCACAGAACTCTTCGATGCTGTCCCCTGCTGTTAAGCAGAGGGTTGAGGAATGGTCTTGGACACAGCCTCCAGCTAGATCTGTCCACAAGGCTTTCCTGGCAGCAAACTGCCTACATAAGCAGGCCAGAGGGTGCAGGAGAGCCTGCTGATGTTGCGTGATCTGGACTTGCTCGGGCATTGCAGTATGCTGAACAGTAGCCTCCAGCTGTCCCTCAGCTGTGCTTCTGGCTCACAGCCTCAATGGGCAAATGAACCTGGCTTTGGAGGCAGCCAAGAGGTGTTTCATAAGCAAAGAATAATGCTGCGCTGACCCTACAAACTCTGAACTCTGTCTCCAGCAAAAAATAGGACATACTTCTCGGAAGATGGAGTAAACAGATGTTGTCAATGTGAGGCAAATGATGCTTTCTCTGTACCAGGTGAAGATCCGGAAAGCATCTGCCTGACCTCTACATGCTAAGAGACATGAACAGCCTGCAAATGGCCTCTATGTGCATTCCAATGATTCCAGAACCACCTTTCCCTCCGTATGTTCCCCAGAACATCTCCCTCTTTTCTTAAGACAATCTGCACCCTTACACAAAGTGCCACCTTCTCAGTCCTAGGACAATGAAAATGGATTACAAGTCTTGCTGAAATTAGTCCTAACGTGGGGACCCAGCCATTCTGGAGCACAGATGAGGTCAGGTCAGGTTGTGCCCTACAAACAGGAGAAGCCATGTGTTTTTCGTATAATTTGGAACATTTTCTTGCAGAATGAAGACTGATTAGACGCCTGGAGTTCCCCAGAAACAATGTTGATAGTGTTAGCAGCCTGTACACCACAAGAACCCATTAATAAAAAAAAAATCTCCTAATTTTAAATTTTTTTTTTTAACTTTATATTCTTGGAAAAAGAAGCTTATTGGGTAACTATCAAAGTTCCTCTTTCATCACCTTGTCATAAATCCCACAGGCTCGGAATTCCTTTAACAATCTCTCAGTTAAATTGTGACCTGCCTATTCTAATAAATAAACCTTTTTTCCCCTCCCCTCAAAAGCTGGAAACAGCCAAGAAGTTGCCTTGCCCTTGCTCTGAGTTCTGCTAATTGAGACATCAAAGCAGATGGAAAATCAAGGTTGTGCCTGTACAATCCCTGGGCACTAACCTCTCTCTCTAGACCATTTTCCAATACGGCACTTAACTTTTGCCAGCACAGATCTCCCTCTGAAGTTCCAGCTACACAATATTTTCTTCTATCACTGTTTCTGTGATTGATGAACAATTGCAGGATGCTTTATGCAGACACCAAGATACTAGTCCAGGTCACCAACTCAGCCCTCAAGACCTTGTTACCTCTCCATGCTACCTGCCAGTCTGCCAGGCCTCCACAGCTAATGTCCCCTGGGCTAGCTAAATACCCTGCAACCAGCACGCTCATTGTCTACAGTGGAAATGTACTTTGAGGCATCCCAGTAAAAATGGTCAAAACAGCACCCTTTGTAGTCGCTGTGGCAGTAAGAGCTGTGTGTAGCTGCTCACCATTGGCTCAGAAAATGGATGAGAAGAGATGCACTGTAGGTTTAGCTGCCTTCCTTGCTTGGTTCTGCAGTGAGGAGAAACGAGAGCAAGTCTATGGGAGGCTTGGTTTTGGAGTTGAGAGAGGTGTGCAGTTTCAGTAGGGAAGAATTATGGTGTGTTCTACCTCACACCACCAAAATGGGTAGGGAAACAATTACAGAGGATTCTCTGTCACAAAGGCATAAACAGATCTGCCATAGTGAAGAGGAGGAAGAAGGGAAAGGGGTGAATGATCTCCCTTCCTTCGTACTGCCTGTTTTGACAGGCATGCTATGGATTACAACATGATAGGTAGCCAGGTGCTGGGGTGTTGGCTCACCTTCAACCTACAGTGACACACACATCCACTGCTGAGACCAAGAAAAGTTTGTTGAGTGCTCAAGTCCTGGAGAAAGAGCCCAGACATCATACTCGCTCTGAGAGGCACAGAAGAGCAACATAACTTCTGTCCAAAGCTTCCTGCCAGGCTCTGACTTGGAGGAGAGGGAGGGAAAGAAGAAATTTGAAAACACCCTTTTCCTCTTCAGAGAAGTGTGCTGGAAATAGGCCTGTCTGCCAGCTCTTGCAGTGTAGTTGCCAGGCAGTAGTACTGCTTTGCAGTCCAGGATCAACAAACTACACATTTGTATTCTCACCAGGGCCAGCGTTATTACTGCCACAACTTAACGCCCTTAAACAGAGACTGCAGCATCTGTGACAGCTGTCTTGGGAACCAGGACAATTCAGCAATCAGTTGATGAAAGACACATAGGAAAAAAGCGACTCCTATAAACCCCACGGATGAGGCAAACTCTTTCCTATTGTGGGTAGAAAACAAAATATCTGGTACTTAGATGTAAAAACACGTGTAGGAAGGAATAGACCAACCATCTGATGATGGATCCCTTTGGATGGACTGACTGGTGACTTGACCACAGCCAACAACATTATTCCAGCAGGATGCTATCGCTGGCACTGTGGAATTAGAACTGGTGTCCACCACAATTCGTTGGCATACGCAAACCCATTACAACCTAACCAAGAGCCTCTAACTTCCTTCATCTCACCTCATCACCCTGTCTCTCTCTCTCTCTGCCTTTGTATCTTGTCATGGTGCAACCACCTATTCTTCACTGTATTCTCCCAAATCTCACATGCCGTGCACACTTCTTCATTGCAGTTGCCTTTTTCAGAAAAGCAACCCCACAGAGACTTATTGACCTGGGAAGAGTCTATAAAGCCAAAAATCCCCGTAATTTTCTGCACACCTCATTTCCCAATTCATTTAAAGATGCATTGACCATGAAAATTAGCATAAATACGACTATGTCTAATACATTTAGATCACATCATGCAAATGAGAATTGTTGCTTGTTTTGAATCTGAACAATGTTGCAGAAAATGTGGCCACTCACACAACCTCAGCAACAGCAACTAATTATTTGTGTTCAGCTCTAATGATTCCTCATCCAGCAAGTAGCAACAGACACAACTAAAACTCTTGTGGCTGTAGAAATAAAATTGAGACGCTGGAAACACTTTCCTTTTTCTGCACACAGAACTGACTCCGGTCATTGCAGAGAGTTGGAAAAAGCTCCAGGTGAAAGGGTTGAGGCATGGTAATCACAGCATGAGACTCACTGTCAGTATTTGCAGAGCACTCCTCTTATGATGTATAACAAGAGGAATGGGCAGGGTGAATGAAAGGATAACAATTCATTGTGACCATGGGTTTTCTGCTCACTCTTAGAATCATAGAATCATAGAATAACCAGGTTGGAAGAGACCCACTGGATCATTGAGTCCAACCATTCCTATCAAACACTAAATCATGCCCCTTAGCACCTTGTCCACCTGCCCCTTAAACCCTTCCAGGGAAGGTGAATCAACCCCCTCCCTGGGCAGCTTCTGCCAGTGCCCAATGACCCTTTCTGTGAAAAAATTTTTCCTAATGTCCAGCCTAAACCTCCTCTGGCGGAGCTTGAGGCCATTCCCTCTTGTCCTGTCCCTCGTCCCTTGGGAGAAGAGCCCAGCTCCCTCCTCTCCACAACCACCTTTCAGGCAGTTACAGAGAGCAATGAGGTCTCCCCTCAGCCTCCTCTTCTCCAGGCTAAACAACCCCAACTCTCTCAGCTGCTCCTCATCAGGCCTGTTCTCCAGCCCCTTCACCAGCTTCGTTGCTCTTCTCTGGACTCGCTCCAGAGCTTCAACATCCTTCTTGTGGTGAGGGGCCCAGAACTGACCCTAGGATTCCTATGAACTTCTCAGAACATAGACACAATACAATTAAGGAAAAGTGCACCTTCTGTGCTTTGACCAGTTCTCCTCTTTTGGGACAGCATCTTTTGCTGGCCCAAAAAAATACAGTTGCAGGCCAGTTGTATCATGGAGGGACCTCTCCACCCTCTAGGACTGAGGACGTCAGTGTCACGCTTTCCAAGAGCTGTTATGGCTGTAAAACCTCCTGAAGAGAAAACCAGCTAATCTCTCAAAACAACATCTAAACCTATTGGGCATGATGCTTCACAGAGAAATTCTTAATCAAGAGCTCTTGATATCCAGCTTGCAAAACGCTGTCTTCCCCTTTGTTTACTTCAACAAACAGCAAAAGATATCCTGGCCACAGAGGTGGCCCAGTCACCTCATCACCTTCTCTCTGACAAGCTCATACCTATGTACCATCATGGTTGCTGAAAAGCTGTCAACGGCTCCAAATCAGGATTTATTTTTAGGTTTCCAGACTGTGTATGCTCCTGCCAAAAAAGCCTGGTCCAAAGTTTATTCAAGTCCACGATAAAACTGTCTAATGGCGTGAATGACCTTTGGATCAGCTCCAAAGACTGTGCACTGATATTAGCACTGAGGCTGGCTGGGGATTCCCTTTGGGAAGGCTGCCCAGTAAAAAGGCGGTTTTCACAAAATTAAATTTTTCAGGGAGAAAAACATCCTGATTTTGAACCTTTTTTCTTGCAGAATAAAGAAATAAAAATACACTTTTTTTTTCAATTAAGGAAAGTCAGGAAGAAATATTTTTTTCAGGGCCTGTTGGACAAAATCCAAAAATTATGTTTAGGTTTGAGTGTGTTCAATAAACCATTAAAACCTCATTGCTCTATCAGTACCCTGCCTCACTAGGGCTGTTGTTTGAGTGCCTCAGTTTTCCAGTGGGCTTTTTCCTAGAGGACTACATCTGCCATAATGCAGTGAATTCCAAGGTCTCTGAAACATGATTGCAGCTCTGCACTGTCCATGAAAAATGCAGAATCACAGAATCATTTAGGTTGGAAAAGACCTTTAAGATCATCGAGTCCAACCATAAACCTAACACTGCCCAGTCCCACTAAACCACGTCCCTAAGCACCACATCTACAGATCTTTTAAATACCTCCAGGGATGGGGACTACACCACCTCCCTGGGAAGACTGTGGCAATGCTTGATAACATTTTCAGTAAAGAAATTTTTCCTACAGGTATTAAGTTCCTAGATGAGAGATGCCAGGAGAAAATACAATTAAAGGCTGATGTTAAGGGTTGAAAGGAGTTAAAGCAAAGCTTTTGGGTTAATTGAACAAACTAAAGTGAAGCTTGTCAATTTGGAGCATGCCAAAAGATTTACTTTTGATCAAAAAATGTCAGAGTAAAACCTATTCACCCCTGCAAAGCAAGATGTTTTGAAATTTTATTCCATGAAGAATTTGGAAACATTGCTGTTTCTTTCACAACCAGAGAGAGAAAAACAAAGGTTAAAAATTCTCCCAAGACAGAAATTCTGCACGCTACTTTATCCTCAGTAATTCTTCAAGGAAGCAAATCTCCCTTTTGCAGTATTGCAATTAGTAAGAAAGCAAGGAAGCTGAAGAAGAAAGGAAATGCAAGAAGCTTACTGCTCTGTAGCTGAAAAGCCCTGCAGAAATGAGCAACAAACATTCACCCTCTCTCAGCAGCTGTCTGCCCCATATTTCCAGGATCCTTTTCCAGGATACTGGGCAATCCCCCAGGCTGGAAAGATTAAAGAACTGCGGGCTGATCAGAGAGCAGATAGTTTTGAGTAACCACTTCCCCAGATGCCCCCGATCACCATGGCAAGAACATCTCTAAGGCTTTGTAGGCTCTCTCAGTTCTAATTTGAAATCTGTTGTACCATTGCCTTTTCTGGAGTTCTTTGCGGTCCAGCTAAGGGAGGCTAGAATTCACTCCTGTTTCGCTTACTCACCACTCAGTGACAGGCAGTGTGAAAGTAAAGGGATGAGCAAGAACTGGGAAAATCACCTTTTGATCTCATTGAAGGTGGTCCTCAAACCAGGTCATGCTTGAGTGTACTGTCGGAGAGGATGAGAAGAGGCTGGGCTGCAGCTGTCTGTGTTGGGGCGGTCTCCACTTCAGAAGAATATTTGCCTTTCTCTCACTGCCAGTTTTGGAGCCTTTATAAATACCACACCTAAATAAAATGGAATTAAATAAATGATCCTCTTCGGGCACTCCACACCCTTCCATCACGCTCCCTTCCATCATCTAAGAGCTGCAGGGACAGATGGAGGAGGGAATTATTATTAAAAAAAAACCCAACAGTCTAGTGAGGAAGACAATTTATGCTGGGTGTGGAGCAAGGATGAAGTTCCATTTCCTTCTGCAAATCAAGTGACCAATGCCATCCCAGAGCCTGCTATGCAGTCATCAGTGACTTGCAGCACAGCTTGTAACCTGCAGCACCACAAATGGAGTCAGGTGTGAGGGAGCAGCCAGACCCTTCCCTATCAGTTGTCCAGTGACAATACTTCACAAGCATCCCATCCTCTCTGGTAAGTCTGTCCCTTGCTGTGCAAGATTCTATTTTGCCATGAAGCACAAACCAATTTGCTATTTGACATGATGCCTTTATCCCGTGACTGCTCCTGGGCCCCAGCACAGATTGAGGGCTATTCCCTGAGGTTCTTGTGCTTCAGACATTCACCAGCTCTCATCAGGCAATAAGAACTCTGGACATTTAGCCACCTTTTCTCAAGAAGGTGCTCAATCAGAGGTGACTGCAGGCAGATACAGCACTAGTTAGCTCCAAATCAAACATGGTTCAAAACACTGCTCTTCAGAGGTGATAATGCCACTCACCTTTGAACTGGATCATATAATCTGTAATTGCTCTGGAATATATGCTACAGTGTGGAATTTACAGCACCTTTTTATTATTGCCTTATTTTTGTTATTATTTTCCTTTTTAACTGGAGACTGAAGGTTTGGGGACTTTGGTAGGAAAGGTCTGTACATCTGGAAAGCATCAGATTTAACGCCTGAAGTTACCAGCCCAGGTCAGCTAAAAGTACGTTTGCTTCCAGCAGCAGCTGTGCAAACTCCTGTTGCCTCACTTGTGGAGGGCTTATGTAAAGATTCCTCAAAGACAGTGCCCTCTTTGTGAGCCCATAGCTCTGCTGATCCCTGGCAACTGCAGCCCCAGTTTCAAAAGAAATGGGCCTAAAATGGCACTCTCACCGCAAACAGATGTATTTCAGCCTCTGTCTAAGGCAGCATTCATTTCATCATGAAAAGGAAAACATAATAATTTAGGGTCACACGTCTCCTGCCTGTCAGTCAGGTACTGCCAGCTATTTTTACAGCATCCCAGGGTGCTGTGTCAGTCTAGAGAACAAGCGACACACCTTTCCAAAGGCTGTTCAGAACGATAATGCTCAATAAGCAGCTCTGACATCCAAGCTTTGGTTTCTCCCTGATGGTTTGTTGGTTTTTTTTTTGAGCAGGCTTGAAATAAAATACCTGTGTGTCTTGCACATTCGCTTCATGGACTTGCTCTGTCCACTGCAAAATGTGTATTGCAGGTTCAGCACAAGAAGTTTTCTCATGGTGCTGTGGCACATGGGTGGACCAGATGTATCATGAGGACAAGTTATCTCACATCAGTGGCCAACAGCTGAACAAAACTATACATATCATAAGAGAAGCCAAATTTCACTGACTGACCTCGGTAGCTTTCAGTTGCTCCTGTTTTACATTGACATCTGGCCAATCTATTTAACCTAATAAACCAAATTATAATTATAAACAATTCAGTAAAACTACTGGGCATCTGAAAGAGGAACAGAGACCATACGGAGAACAATTCCAAGCATCCTTGTCAAGTAGCCAAATATTATATCTACAATGCAAACAAAACAGTTCCATATTTACGGTCCGGTGGGAGTTCTGATCATGTAATAGCTTTAGGGTTCAAACCACTGCTCATTAAAGTCAACAAGAGCCTTTGCATTGACTTTAATGAGCTCTGAGTCAAGACTGGAACATACAGCATTTTAGCAAGAATTCCAAGTGAAAAAAAAAATCAACTCTGGTAAAGCTCTTACCTTTCTGGAAGCTGAATGCCTGAAGGCACCATGCTTCTCTTGCAGTGCAGTTTCAGCCTTCATAAGTAAACACCCTGCTGAGCCCCTCCTGACAGTGCCAGAGTTCCTTGTGCTGAAAAGTCTGCCAGCAGATTTCAAGACAATAATTGCACGACAGTTACTGTTACACTGTAGAGAAAGTGGGCAAGAAAACACAAGGGAGCAAGATCCAGATGATCAATCATCCTTTTCACTGACACTGTCTTTACATGGCTTGTTTTCATCGGAAATATACACCTAATAATTGCCCAGATTCCTTGGTTTTTCAACTTAATTTCTGTGGCAAATGTCATCAGTTATTATGCCATGGTGATTTAAAGCTAAAAAACTATCGTGACCTGAGCCAAAAGATAGATTAACTTATCTGCTTTAACAAGGAGTTGCTTTAAGTCTTATAGGAAATACTGTATGAACTTACATTTCATATGGCCAGTAATTGCTTTTCCTGTTATTTTTCTATTAAAGAAATACAAAAGGAAATGGGAGCTGTGCGCATAATGGGGATTGGGTTGCAGTCTTTCAATCTGCAGGTCATCAATTCAAGGTAATTTAGCTGATGACTCCACTAGTCTCAGCCTGGATGTCCAAGCACAAGTGACCACATGTGGCCACCCACCAACGCTAAAACCTTGATGGCAATTCAATAAATGCAAAGAACTTTGACTGACCAGCCTAGTCCAAGCCTGAATCCCATGCCTGGGGGAGATGTTTCAGACCCATCTGTTGGGCAGATGGACACAGCACAGGCAGACACTGATGAGAGGTACCTAGGTCAGTTCCACCGAGCACTACAGACAGACGGGTCAGCATCTGTCTGTCTTTGATCTTTGATTATTAGAGAACTCAGAAAAGGCTCTGCAGATTCCCAGTGATACCAGGTTAATCCTATATAGTCTTGGGGGAGGGCTGTGTCTGAGGGATCTGCTAAGAGCTTGCTGATCAGGATAAACAAGAAGGAAAATGGATTTTCAGCAAAGTGACATCTAACAGTGAATATACCTCAGCACCTATAGACTGATATTCTTCAAGGTGGCTCAATTCTCAGCTCCCCTTCTTTCAGCACAAGAGATGCTGTGATCATGAAGCAACTAGTTTTCAGTGGAATATTAACTTAGATGTGGGAATCAAAGACTTTTAACTTGAAAAGGTCCCTAGGATAATAAGTTCTGACTGTTTTATTCTATGTGTGGACTCTCAGCAGTGATGCAGCTCCTGTACAGTGAATTTGAGCTGACCAGAACTGCTTTTCTTGGTTTCCTTCCACAAGTGACAGGTTGATAGCTGCTGCTCTTGGAAGAAGATGGCCTTCGAATCTTCAGGTCACCATATGGTGCACGAATAATTTCTTTCATGTCACATCTGATTTAGAGCAGTAGGAAGTAGAGCTAAGAGGCCATTGAAGCCGTCTCCCCCATTGTCCATCACATGCCACTGTGTCATCCCCTATTTTCAACGTGCCATATCTGAACAGGCAATTTGAGAACTGTGGTTGTCCTTCCAAGCTTTATAAATGAGGCGGATATCTGGAGAAGAAATGTGCCATTGACTGTCAGACATTACAGGAGGGAATAACGTGTCATAAATCAGAGACACAACACTATCACAGCAGGCTAGCTAAGAATATGAACTATAAGAGTCCCTGTAATGACACCTATTTGTTGAGTCAAGAATTTAATCTGTAAATTGTTCAGTGAGGCTTTAAATCTTCCCTCTGGTCCCTTATTCTAAAGGATCACTCAAAAAAAAATTATCTGAAAAAAAAAAGTTGGTTTTTTTCCTTGATGAGAGTTATCTGTGCTGCTTCCATTTTTTAAAAAAATTCCAGAAAATATTGTGTGAAACACTTGCTTTTTTGAAAGATCTTTTAATTCTTCAGAGCAGCATTGATGCGCTCTTGTTTTCCTTTAGCCAGGTTTACAACAGAAGCATCCTTCCCACTGTGATATTTTCCCTTGCTTGTCACAAAACAGCAGACTAGAAAAACAGAAAACACAGTGTATGTCTAGAAATTAGGGAATGTAAACATACCAGCAGAGAGCCACCCAGCTCCCACTCTCAATGGAAAAGTAACTGAAAGGAAGCACATTAGTTGCCTTAGCAGACTGTAATACTCCACATGGTGTTTCTTCTGTTTCCATTGCATCTTCTTCAGGCTTTCATTCCTCCAGCTCTGCTCCTTTGCAGGGTTTCATCACCAGTTATGTGTTCTCATTTCAAGGGGTGATGCTTCCTTTGCAAACAAAAACCCAAATCCTTCCACAAAGAAGGATTTGATTTTGGTCATTTGCTTCAATTTATAGGTTTCCTTCAAACTCCCCAACCTCAGGTAGCTCAACTGAGCTCACTATGCTGCTGTTTTTAATTTAATAAGTCAGATCTACATATATGCAGTTGTCAGACTGGCTTAGTTTAAATGGGCTGTTTATCTACCTGTTTCGGAAGGCCTGATAATGAGAAAGTAAAAACACCTCAGGCAAAGTTGGCACTTAATCCTCTACAGATCAGAAGATACATCCTCCACTTTTCAAGCTCTTTGTGGTTCAGGTTACATGTTGTGATAGTGGCATCAGTGCTACATACCCTTGGAAGCCTCACTAGACCTGTAGTACTGAGCAAGCCCTAGATGTCCACCGGTGATTCTGAACACAGTTAGATGCGAACAAGTGAATTAATCTTCAATGAGTAGCGTCATTATTAGCTCTTCTTCTCTGCCCTGTGGATGGAAATGGAGGCAGCTACAGTCAGATCTTATTCTGAGTAATTATTCAAACAGAAGTAGTTAGTGTTAGGAGGAAATCATGCTGTAAGCTTTTGTTATCCTAGAACTGCACTGAACAGACAGAGTCCACTTCCAGCTGGGCTGTTTAGGGACAGCCATGAGCATGTGTCTGAGGGGTATCTGGAACTCACTCTTCTCAACTCAGAGACAGCTGCTGCAAGCACTGTCAGTCACCATCCACAGCAGGGAGGGCAAGAACTGAAGAGAGACACAATCCCTCCTTTTTTCCTACTATGGTTCTTAGTCCAAATGAACAAAGCAAGACAGGACTGAGTTTGGATCAGAGAGAGATCATCCACCCTCCAGGTGGGGTGTTAATCCAGCCCTGTATTCCCCTTCTAGCAATAGACTTCACGATACCCTTACAGCCCTAAACACCAAGAAGTGCAAATACAGCTAATCTCCAAATGCTTTACTTGCACCATAAAACAAAGCACCAGTCTTATTCCCATTCTGCAATTGGACCCAGAGGCATGGTGAACTTGAGCCAAGAGGGGTCTGGTTCTCTGGAACATCCTGCCACTGCTTCCCAGACAAGCAGCCCATTCACCCTCTGCTAGCACTGGGCAAAAATTCAGTTCGTTTTTGATACCTTATTGAAATCCTGTCTGTCTCCCCCAGTGCCATTTCGGTGCAAGAACAAGCCCATTGGGGTTGCAGAGTATTCCCTGCAAGCGGGGAGAAGGGCCATGTAAAAATCAAATCCACATGATTGTATTTACAGGCAACCAAAGAGATGGCTGTTCTTAGAAGAAAAACCTTTCCATGTAAAAGAATTCTTAATCTCCCCTTTGACTGTCATTGTTGAAATGATGGCTTCACAGGCTTGAAATTTAAGACCTACCGGCGTCTTTTCTGTTAGCTGTGATTTATGAATGGTTTCGCTGTTGATTATCCTCCAAGATTGCAGCATAGCAGCCCTGACAGACAAGCAGAGGAAATTTCACAGGATAACGGGCAGGTCCTTAGCTAGGGCAGTGAGGCCAGGAGGTGTGTTCTAACTCAAGCATCAGCAAGTGTCGACTGGAGTTCACATGCAATCCAATATGCTGTGTGTAGCACCCTGCTCAAAAGCAAGCAGAGTCAGCAGAAGTTTTTATGATGATCAACAACTTTTTGCCTCAGTCTTCACTGACAACCATTCTCCTCACCCCTCCTGGGTCATGGGACAACAGGATGGGGACCAGGGAGGTAAAGACCCTCTCACTGTAAGGCAGGATCAGGTTCATGACCACCTGAGGAATCTGAGCAGATACAAGTCTAGGGGACCTGATGAGGTGCATCCCAGAGTCTTGAGAGAATTGGCTGATATGGTGGACAAGCCACTCTCCATGATATTTGAGAAGTCATAGCAATCAGGAGAAGTCCCTGACACTGGAAGAAGGGTTACATTATCCCCATTTTCAGCAAGTGTAGAAGAGATGACCCTGGGAACTACCAACCTGTCAGTCTCACCTCTGTGCCTGGGAATATCATGGAACAGATCCTCCTAGCAGCTATGCTAAAGTACATGGAGGTCAGGGAGGTGATTAATGGGAGCCAGCATTGCTTCACCAGGGCCAAGTCCCATATGACCAACCTGGTGGCTTCCTGTGATGAGGTAACCACATCAGTAGACATGGGAAAACCGACGAATGTGATCTATCTGGACTTCTTTGAAGCCTTTTAAGCCCCCACAACATCCTTCTCTCTGAAGTGGAGAGAGATGGATTTCTTATTGGTGAATAAGAAATTCGTTGGATGGTTGTATTGAGAGAGTAGTGCTCATCAGCTTGAAATCCAGATGGACATCTGTGACAAGTGGTGTCCCTCAGAGGTCCATACTGGGACCAGTGCTGTTTAATGTCTTTATCAATGATATAGACAGTGAGATTGAGTGCACCCGCAGCATCTTTGCAGATGACACAGGGCCGAGTGGTGCAGTTGCCACACCAGAAGGATAGGATGTCATCCAAAGGGACCTGGACAGGCTGGAGAAGCGGGGCTGTGTGAATCTCATGAGGTTCAACAAGGCCAAGTGCAAGGTCCTACACCTGGGCTGGGGCAATCCATGGCTTCAATAAAGGATGGGGGATGATGTGATTGAGAGCAGCCCTGCAGAGAAGGATCTGAGGGTGCTGCCTGACGAGAAGCTCGATATGAGCTGGCAACGTGTGCTCACAGCCCAGAAGGTCAACTGTGTCCTGGGCTGCATCAAAAGAAACGTAGCCAGCAGAGTGAGGGAGGAGATTCTGCCCCTCTTGTGAGACCTCATCTGGAGTATTGTGTCCAGTTCTGGAATCCTTAAGGTAAGAAGGAGATGAAACTGTTGGAACAGGTCCAGAGGAGGCTACAAAGATGATCAGAGGGCTGGAGCACCTCTGTAACTAGGACAGGCTGAGAGAGCTGGGGTTGTTCAGCCTGGAGAAGAGGAGGCTCCAAGAAGACCTTACAGTGACCTTCCAGTATCTGATGGGGGCTATAGAAAAGCTGGGAAGGGACTTTCTCCAAAGACATGGAGTGACAGGACGAGGGGGGATGGCTTTAAATTAGAGAGGGCAGATTTAGGGAAGGCATAATGAGGAATTTCTTCACCGTGAGGGTGGTGAGGCACTGGCACATGTTGCCCAGGGAAGCTGTGGCTGCCCCATCCCTGGATGTGTTCAAGGCCAATCTGGATGGGTCTTGGACAGCCTGATCTGGTGGGACGTGTCCCTGCCCATGGTAGGGAGTTGGAATCAGATGATCCTTAAGGTCCCTTTCAACTCAAACCACTCTATGATTCTAGGATTTCTCTTTGCCCCAGATCCTTAGCTCATTCTGTAATGCCATATTCCGTTATTTCTTTGCTTTCATTGTGGCACAATCTGTACAAACCACAGCCAAGTGTGAGAAGGCAACATTTGCATATAACCCTATGCATATAACCTATCTTCAAAGATCATCCTTCTTTATTGCAGTTGCAAAGTCTACTGCCTTGTCTGGGAGATGCACTGTCTTTATGCGAAACTCAGAATGTTCAAAGGAAAGTTTCTTCCTTTGGTTTATTGCCAAGAACAGTCACTCCTGACCTCAGGAAGAGATTTTATGGCTTTCGTTTCCATCTCCTGTCAAACAGTTTGTCCCATATCACTGCTAGGAGGGACTCTCTATCTGGTGAGGGTAACAGCCAGGGCAGGTGCAGCCATGACTTGAAGGAGCTGCATAACATTCTGGTTGCTTCCAAAATGCAAGATGGACACAGTCCTAATAGAAGACAGAAACAATTTACAAGCCCTTGTAGTGACTTGTCAAAGGCATACCTGAGGATGCTGCAAGGAGAGCAGGTATCTCCTGAGAGAAGCTCTCGGCACCAGCTGCCAATGTTGTGATTGTTTCCTTCAGTGCTGTGGCCTTCACTGGACAAGACAGCCAAGGCTCACAGCCCATGCTGAAACAATTTCTGATAAAAGCAATAAATAAGCAGACCTCTCAGGAGATGATTTTATCTCTTGCTAAATGTCCTCTGCTTTTCAGACAGAAAAGTTCTTTTGATCTGAACTCTGCCATGCTGCTCTGCAAAATGAATCATTACTGGCATGTTGGTTCCAGGTCCAGCCCTGGGAACGTGCTTCCTGCTCTTCGTATCATCATCTGGACCTGTGCAGGGAGCCGTGGTAAGCCACCCTCATGCTATGGATCATTTTGAGGTGAGGTGAACAACTCCTTGAAGTGCCAGGCAAGGGTGATCTAGGCCTGACAAACCTGTGCTTACATTCCTCACAGAGATGCTGCTGCTTCTGTGCCTTTTAACACTATTGTCAGGAACACACTGCAGAGGAAATACAGCACCTCTTCAGAGGGAGCTGCATCCAACTGTGGCCCAAACCACTTTTACTGGGACTAGTTATGCTGTGGGTGTTCTGAAGGATCGGGTTCAACAGTGTCCCAGAATGGACATTCTTAGCATTCTTCCCATTTTGCCACCCAGCCTGATTCAGAAAAAGTCTTGATGTAGGTGTTTGTATCCTGTCTCTTTCTTCCCTCACTTTATTTGTCTTTCAAGCCTGGCAGCAGTGGAAGGAAACTTAGCACGTGACGCTGACACTCTGCCATGTCTGTGGGATGGCAGATTCCTGAAGTACTCAAATCTAGCTAAGAGAATAGCTAGGAAAACAGGAGGCAGAAGACTCATCAAACCGTGGAGAGGCTTGAATCCCAGAAGATTCGAGGAGAGACAGCAGCTTTTATCCAGAAGCAGGGCTGCTCACACTGGGAAGGCTGGCTGGGTTCCTGACCATGCAATGCTTTTCCCAAGGCTTCCCACCTGTGCTGCATCACTTTGTGCTAGTGATATAACCATTCATAATGTATTTTACTAGTGGGATACTCATGGCTGTAAAGGGTTGTTGTAGCACAGTTCTGCCTGGTCAGAACCTGGACACAGGAAAGGAGAACAAAGAAAATGTTGGGGTTGTAGAGAGTCTGCAAGGGGACACAATAAACACCACCAGTGAGAGGAGCGCCAAATGTGAAGCCTCACCTGGAAACCTCAGATACAAATGAATGGAGCTCAGTGAGCCAGGGCTCAGGTCACATTGCATCCCTGATACTCTGCCCATTACCTCAGAAGAACTGTGGATGCCATGTGCACACCAGCCTGGCACGGAGAAGGTCTCTGGTCCAGAGCAGCAGCGAGCCCCTGCAACTCTCAGCAAAGCACAGGGCATTATTTACATGGGTTTCTTCACCCATTTTAGGACGAGGACCAGGGGTTGCATTTTATAACAAAATAGGTCAATGAAAAAAACTTGGAGAAGCTCTGAGAACTGTGTTTTTCGTAAAGACCTCTTTAATTAATATTACACCTCTGCCTGAGAGTGAATCTTAGCAGATACAGTCCTGCTGGAATTTTCCCTAGTTTTCTGCTACTTGACTCCCTATTCCTTATTTATTTATTGTGCTTTTAGACTCTAATTCCCAGCTAGACAGGGTTACTCCTTCAGCATTAGTGCTGGTAGTGGGGACCACTGTCCCACCACTTATGCCTTCACACACTGCTGCTCTTCTACCACTGTGTTTGCACCTGTTTTGTCTATACTCAGCCGCTTCAGAAACTTCCCTCCAGACTTTTCCTTCCTCCTTGTCCCACCATACACACAAGGGCCCAGTTTCCCTGTTCCCAGGTCAAGACACAGGAATGTACCAGTCCCTACTGACTCCTTCAAGCAATTTGAGACTTGCTGAACTATGGAGGGTTTCAGTAGCTGAAAAATCAGCTGTGGCCTCAGCTGAAAATCCCCCACTTGTTGTTTTCCTCCTTCAGTAGGGCACCATGCAATATTACGTCCTGTTTCAACAGGACTGATTCCACTACTCTGTACGTACTCCCTGCCTGCATACTGTATCCTTTACTGAGTTTCCATTCAGGCAAATTTTCACTGGCCAAGAGCTCAATACTGTGGCTCCAAGAGGCCAAAGAATGATCCATTTCCTTAGCAGGCATCAGGACAACAGCATTTCTTCCCACCTGCTCACCCTGAGCTTTACATAAGAGATCTCTGTCTTGGATGAGCAACCCACTGCTAACTTTAAACATAACCATAATAACAACAACAGCAATACCACTATAATATGTACACACATGCCCTGCAGAACCCAGCAGCGGTTTAGCCAGTCATAAGTGAAGTCAATACCCCTTCAAATGCTTGGGGAAGCTCAACAGTGCTTAGCATTTCAACTGTTTAGAGCTCAGCAAACCCTAAACCACAAACATCCACTTTTGTGCTAAACAAGTATAGTAGTGAAATTTGCCTTTAAAATACTCACTATATAGCTCCAGGAAAAACTGCATTGTGGTTTCTCAAAACAAGAATCACAAAAAACACAACCCCCCCCAACTGCTGCTCAAATTACAATACACCTCTCTAGGAATTAAGAAAGGTGCACTCACCCGTGTGCAGTGTTCCTTTGTCCTGGTTGGTTTTCCTCCTTGGAGGAAAGCAGCTCTGAAGTCAGTCCTTTCTCGTGTACATAGGGTCTTGCCAGTTCAGGAGAGGGGCAGGGGGACGCGGCTGCGGAGGAACTGCTGGGCTGAGTGCTTGTAGTTCAGTGTTAACTGGCTGGAGAATCCTACTACATGATAGGCAGCAAGCCAAGGCCTAACTTATGGAAATTTCGACCTTCAGTCCCCTTTGACATTTTCAGATCAGGCATGGCCTGTGTGAGACATTAGTGCCCTTACAGTAAGGGGCTCTAAATCAGTCTCCATGGCTGCTGAAGCCGGCAAGCGGGTCAGAGGTAAGAATTCACTGAGGTTCATGTGTGGGCTGCTCGGTGCCTGTTTGACATTTATAAATCAGTGACATTCCTCTGCACAGCTCAGTGCATACAAATCGCTTCAGTCACTCCGTGGAGGGCCCCTCATTTCAGTCAAGGGTGGATTTGGGCACCCTTGGCCTTTCCTTTTGACTTGAGCAAGAACAAGCCTAAACAAACCCAACTTTATTAGCTGGTGAGTTCACCTGACAGCATACAGAGTGACCTGCTCCCTCAGAAGGATGGAGTGTGGGCCCTTTTGGGATCAAATCTTATTTTCAAGGACTTTGTGCCATCTTGAGGGCTTCCATCCTGAGAGCTTGGGCATAAAAGCCTTCATCTCTAGGTGCAACACCCGACCTCTCAGATTTTCATCAGCTGCCATAACAAATGCTGCATTTTTTGGTTTTGAAGAACAACCAACCATGGTTCTGTTCTGCTGGGTGCTGGGTGCTGGGCCAACAGCGTGGACCACGAAGAGGCGGCCAGTTGGATTTCAACAGTTTCCCAGGGAAACTTATTTGCCATGAATAAAGCTCTGCCAGGCTGAGCCATATGAGTGGGCCTGCCTCAAAGTTCTCACAGTCTGGGCTCCAAGTAGGGAGAAAACGTGATGAGAAAAACACAACCAGGGTTGTAGACAATGTAACATGAATGTCAGCCAGTTATTGTGCAATAAATGTCCATTTTGGCTTCAGCAAGCCTGACCTGTTTAACCACTGCCTGCTTCTCTGCACCCCGAGGGCTGATCCGGACTCTGTGCTGGCAGCGACTCTGGCACACGCGACTCCTCACGGCTGGCGGCTGTGCTGGGCTTTGGGATGCCCTCCCATTGCATTTATGGTGGCCAGGAACACAGGATGGCTGGGGTGAGGAGACCACCTCCTCCTTGGTGGCTGTGGACCAGCGGCTATGTAGCCAAAGAAAGAGATTGTGTCTGGGCTGCACTAAGTGGGAGGTGGGACGACCACGCTGAGGGTCCAGGCGGCACAGGGGGCTACAGCGGGCTGGCACCCCCAGACAGCCAACATCGGCCATCGTCGCCCGCTGCTGTGCTGGAGCCACCCTCAGCCGCCTCAGGGTGAAAGGGGGCAATGATGGCTCTTGAGCTCTTCTCTTATGACCACACGCCTTGACACAGAGGGGAAAAGCTACTTAAGGGGGTGAAAAAGGATGAAAATCAGAACTGAGGGGAAAAAAATCAAAGAGAAGTGATGGTAAATGGACAGAAGCGAAAGTAACTCAGAATTGGGGGGAAATGGACAGAAGTGAGGGGAAATAGAGAAGCGAGGGAAAACTCAGAAGTGATGGAAAACGGAATGAGTGATGGAAAATGGACAGAAGCGACGGAAAGCGGACAGAAGTGAGGGAAAACTCAAAAAGAAGTGAGGGAAAGAGGACAGAAGCGCGGGAGAAGGGGCAGAAGCGCGGGGCGCGCTGCGGCGGCGGAGGCGAAGGCGCTGCCCGGGGAAGGGGAGGGCGCTCCCCGGCTCCCCTCCCACCCTCTCCGGATAAATGGGCGGCCGGAGCGCCGCCGTCCCCGTCCCCAGCGCTCTCTGCCGGCGGGGACGCCCCGGGCTCCGCCGCACCCGAACGGGCGCATCCCGGCGGCGCTGGGGAGCGGGGCTGGACGGGGGCACCCGGGCTCCTCTCCCCTTCCTCCCCGGCGGTGCTGGAGGGCTTTCTCCCCCTGCAGCCCCCTCGCTGCCCCCCAGACATGGTAGGGCACCTACAGCTGCAAGGGATGGACGAGAGCCTGAAGGAGAAGAGCCGGGAAGGCTTGCTGGACAGCCCGGACTCGGGGCTGCCCCCCAGCCCCAGCCCCCCTTTCTACTCCCTCTCGCCCGGCGGGGACACCCCGGCCGCGGGGCACCGGCGGGAGCCCAAGGACGGCAAAGTGGTAAGAGCCAACCCCTGCCCGCTGAGCTCCGTCCTCCGGGGGGGAGAGAGGCTGGCTGAGCCCCGGGGAACCTCAGCTCACTGATGGAGCATCCCGCCCGCATCCCCTCGCTGCGCATCCCGCCCACTCCGCTGGATGCGGCTCTCCTTGTGCTCCATCCCGGCTGCAGCCAGGGTGGGCACCACTGCAGCAGTGCCCAGGTCCATCCCGGGGGTGGCACTGCTGTGGCTGTGCCCAGGTCCATCGTGGCTGCTGGCACCACTGCGGCTGTGCCCAGGTCCATCCTGGTGTCAGCACCACTGCGGCTGTGCCCAGGTCCATCCTGGTGTCAGCACCACTGCGGCTGTGCCCAGGTCTATCCCAGTGTCGGCACTGCTGAGACAGTGCCCAGGTCCATCCCGGCTGCTGGCACTGCTGCGGCTGTGCCCAGGTCTGTCCCGGCCGCAGCTGGTGTTGGTACCGCTGGTGCCCAGGAACAGGCCTGGCCCGCTGCCAGCCAGGGGTTTTCCCATAGCACTCGCAGAAGTGTTGGCACGGGGGCTGGATAAACTCTAAGAATGGCGTGGGATTGAAGCCCAGGGCTGAAACATGCTCCTCTGCCTACTCAAGGAACAGAAATGTGTAATCACTTCTCAGTGACACCATCCTGCCTCAGAGATACAGGTTGGAGCTGCATCTCTCTGAACAGAGGCGAGGCAGTCTGGCTCTGGACCATCCTTATGCTCCAGCATCCCACGTTTGTGTTGTCAGGAGCATCGAGCCACGTTTGCTGCAGCCTTGGCTAAAGGAGGCAAAGCTGTCAGTTAGCTCGGGGCAGAGTATGAATGTCTCTCCAGGAGTTGGTTTGGAGACATGGGCAGAGGAAGGCTGTGTGATCCTGCCCTTTGCTGGAATGAGGTTTCATGGAATAAGCCTGAGTGAAAGGTTTGTGCACTGTGTGCCTGAGCGGTACAGGGGTAGTGGTCTGCACGCTCAGCCGGCTGGCAGTACCACCGTAGATTTCGGTTAGCGTGACACAGTGGCAGTGAAGCAGTTGACTCTGGTATAGGATTAGGGTAGATTTATTATGACTATTATTCAGCTTTATTTTGTTTATTTGTGTCCCTTAGTTAGAAAAGCTGTTTTTAAAACACAGAGCTCAGAGTGTAAGCAATGGTGATGGAAGTTTTTAAAGGCTGATGAAAGTTCTTCCCAAGGGAACTTTCATTTCTTTTTAGCATATATAAAAAATGTTTGTAGGTGTATTCAACACAGTTAATTGGCTTCTATATGGAATAAAATCTGCAGCACAGATCTTTCCATGGGAAATCCCTAGATAATAGATTAGTGACAGTCCAAAGACTTCTTCCCAGTAAAGACATTTTACAATGACTTCTCCAACCCTCATTTACTTTCTCAAGTTCTAAGGCTATTTTCGGGTATTGTTGAAAACTGCCTTTTACTCCCAAACGCGCTAAAACCTTCCCTGTGAACAACGACTCTTTCTTAGCTGACTGTGGTGGGTAGGGTGTGAGCGGCTAATTATGAAAATCAAATCTCAAACCTGCTAATGGTGCAGTTCCAAATACAGAGCCTTACCTGCAGACACCTGGGAATGTGCTCCATCTTGATGGGACTGTTTATGTACAAAGAGTTACCTCCACACCTCTGATTTGGCAGGATCAGGCTCTTGCTATGTATTTATACAATCAAATGTGGGAGGAGGATGAATGGAGTCTTGTTGGACCAGAAAACAGCTGGGATGGAGGTGTCTGCAAAGCTCTGTAATGGGGATATGACAGCCTCCGCTTCAGTAATGTGATGGTTGGCCACCACTCCTCCCAAGAAAGCCCTTAGATATTGAAGATGAAAGACTATGAGAAAAAAACTATTTCAGCTCTTGAGCTGTTAGGACTGAAACTTCTAGTGCTTGGCTCCTATGGAAAGAAAGTTATTGCTGTGATGTGTGTAAGGCAAAATTAAGTTTTCCAGTGTTTTTTTTTTTTTTAATTTTGATCATAATCAAGCATTTTACACATTTCAGAGGAACTCACAGTGTAGATGTTTCCAAATTTTATACCACATGGCTACAGCCTTGGGCTTCTGCTGTTCTGGTACGAGTTTCATACAGTGTGGATATTTCCATGCCCTTAGTAGGTCCAGGAGGTTGCAGAGATCCTTACATGAAACCAGCATGGCTGTATTATTTAGAGTGGTGCGAGACTGTGCTCTTTAACTCTGATGGTTTGGTACACTGCAAAATAGGGAAGTAAAGAGGAACTTGCACTCTATCTGGCTGTATAGTTTCACTTCTTCTCATTTCCAGCCTGAAAATACTGCAGCTGTTTTTAAGAAAGCAGGAAAAATATGGAGACCATTGCTTGCTTCATGCTTCTAAATTTCAGTGTCTAATTAGCTTTAATGTTGCTGTTTCACAAGGACTCGCAGATCTATGAGCAATTACACAACCCATGAATGTGCTTCTGTTTAACTCTGCTACTCTGCTGTTCATCAGAGTGTGCAGAATTGGCAAATCAATAATTGCAGCTATTTGCACACCAAGGCATGCTTTTTTTAATCGCCTGTTATATTAGTGTTTGTTTTGCTTATAAACGTGACAGAGCCAGGAATGCAGCCTGCCCTCTTTATGCTGTAATACTATAAAACCATATACAAGCACAGTCGCTAACGGCCAAAATTCTAGTATGTACAGTTACAGTAAATTGCTGTCAGGTGAAGAAAACAACATTCCAGATCTGTGGGAAGCATTTCATACTATTCCTTGTTGCAGACCTATCAAAACCACCAGCCTGAATCCAGTTGCGTTCCTTTGCAGTCAGCTGCTTTGCACCAGCTCCACAAATATGCTTAAGAATTCTTCTGCCTTAGGACAGCTCTTCTAAAATGAGGTCGCATGCTCTGTCGAAGACTTTCTTGTGTGTAAAATCCGTGCACTCTCTGCTTTGTGTTATCAACTGTGACTCTGAAAATGTAAACTCTCTTCTCTTTAATAAGCACAACTTTGTTTCAAAGACAATGCACCATTTATTCACATTTAACCAGCCAATTTGGCTACAGCTTTGGGATCCAAGAAAATATGAAAGGCAATTTAGGGCCAGAGTCATAAATACCACAAGTTCAACACCATTTAGGGACTTTTTTTTTCCTTTTTGCCATTTACTTGCAGTGTAGGAGAAATTGGCTTTTATTTCTTCAAATAAATCTGTGTAAGGAATTTGTCAATTGTTTTGTGCTTAAATGCAAATATCCTAATGTAAACAGAAGGTGATTTTTACCTAGTTCTGCCTTTTAAATCTGAAACAGGGTTAAATTGATTCTTAGGACCTGGGTTACTAAATTTTCTAGGCTTTGCCTGTAATTCTGCGCCAAAAGGAGCATAAATACAATAAAATAAATCTAATTATATGTAAAAAGAAGCAGTTGCTGGAAAGGTGGGCAAAAAGTAGCCAGAAGTGCTTAGAGTTTTTGTTGTTGTTGCCCTGGGATATAGTTTTAGACTAGAAGTAACTGCTTTGAGGTGTTCTGAAAAATAAGTGCTTTGCTTTCTATTGTGTAACTCCTGATGGATATCAGGGGAGATCAGGATTATATTCATCTGCAGAACTATTGGTTGTGCCTTTCTGAACCAGCAGACTTCTTGTCCCTTCCCAATGCCGTGGCCACTGCAGTGAGTTCTTTCTTATTTGAAAGACTCAAGTATCTGTGCCTTCAGCCTGCGCCTTACTGAGCAGTGACCTCTGTAGGACTTAGATCCCAGTGGATTGGCTGTCAGATGGATGTTCCCATGTAGAGAACTTCTACTTACATTCAGGAGCTGTGTTGGACAACAGTGTGGTGCCTAAATCCATGTAATGCGGTGGGAGGAGATTCCAGCTTCAGCTCAAGTGCAGAGAGGGAGGATACCTTGCCCCTTGGCAGAGCCTGCATATCCTTGGTCCCAACAATGGGGTTCAGGTCAGCATGTGTGCCAACCCTATTTGATTTATGGCTGATATTAAAAAGATCCCAAACTGAAACACTTTTTCCTGATATGCTGCATTTTGAACAGCCGTTGAGCCACAGAGCCAGCACCTCGTCTTACACTGAAAGTGCTCCAGGAAGGGGGCCTCTCTTGTGGGGACTGGGTGAACAGAATTGCCATCAAAGGTTTCCCAGGCAATTTGTGACTTCTGCACCTGCCAACACCTATGGTGAAAGGCTCAGCATGCTCAACCTGAGCTGGCTCGCGGCCCTCACATGAAGCAGGTGACATGACTCTCCAAGCCAAGGTGGGCCCTAGCAGCTCCAGGGAAAGCCCCAGGCTTGTGTAGGGAGCAAGGCACGCACCTGGTGTGGCAGCAGAGCTTGGCTCAGTGGTTCATGTTTGGAGCCCAGCATCCTGACCCACTTCTGAACCACTCCCACTGGCAGGATCCTGCAGGAATTCCCCCAGCAGGGGCTGGCAGCTCTTTCAGTTTCAAGCCTAGGTCCACTGCCTGGTAAAAGCCAACCACACCTGGCTGTGCCCTGTCCCTCAGCTCCATCCAGAGCTGAACTTGCAGGCGTTCCCCTTCTGTGGTTCAATGACAGTGGCAATGGAGGGAGAATGGCTCTGGGCCTCGTCTAATCTGCAAACCATGACACATGTCCCTTCTAGGCAGATCGGGGAACAGTCATAAGGCTCCTATCATCTACTCTGAAAATGAAGTTATATCTAGGGTAGTTTCTTAGAATCACAGAATCATAGAATGGTTTGAGTTGGAAGGGACCTTAAAGATTATTTAGTTCCAACCCCCTGCCGTGAGCAGGAATACTTCCCACTGGATCAGGCTGGCCAAGACCCATCCAGATCGGCCTTGGACACATCCAGGGATGGGGCAGCCACAACCTCTCTGGGCAACCTGGGCCAGGGCCTCTCCACTCTCACTGTGAAGAATTTCCTCCTAATGCCTAGTCTAAAACTTGCCCTCTCCAGTTTGTAGCTAATCCCCCTTTATGCCTTTGTGAACAGTCCCTCCACAGCTTTTCTGTAGCCCTTTCAGGTACTGGAAGGTCGCTCTAAGGTCTCCTCAGAGCCTTCTCTTCTCCAGGCTGAACAACCCCAACTCTTTCAGCCGGCCCTCATATGGGAGGTGCACCAGCCCTCAGATCATCTTTGTAGCCTCCTCTGGACCCGTTCCAACAGTTCCATCTCCTTCTTACCTTAAGGATTCCAGAACTGGGCACAATACTCCAGATGAGGTCTCACAAGAGGGGAGTAGAGGGGCAGAATCTCCTCCCTCGCACTACTGGCTACATTTCTTTTGATGCAGCCCAGGACACAGTTGACCTTCTGGGCTGTGAGCACACATTGCCAGCTCATATTGAGTTTCTCATCAAGCAGCACCCTCAGGTCCTTCTCTGCAGGGCTGCTCTCAATCACACCATACCCCGTCCTGTACCAAAATGGGATTTGCTGTGAGCCAGGTGTAGGACCTTGCACTTGGCCTCATGAGATTCACACAGCCCCGCTTCTCCAGCCTGTCCAGGTCCCTTTGGATGACATCCTATCCTTCTGGTGTGGCACCTGCACCACTCGGCCCCGTGTCATCTGCAAAGATGCTGCGGGTGCACTCAATCTCACTGTCTATATCATTGATGAAGATATTAAACAGCACTGGTCCCAGTATGGACCGCTGAGTGACACCACTCATCATGGATCTCCATCTGGATTTAGAGCCGTTGACCACTACTTTCAGAATATGACTATCCAAACATATGACTAGTTTCTTATCTACTGAACAGTTCACCCATTAAATCAGTCTCTCTTCAATTTAGAGAGAAGGATGTTATGGGGGACTCTGTCTTCTAGTTGTTTAATTTCCATTGTGCCTTTACAAAACCTGCGGACAGTAAGCAAAGTCATACACATGTCCCACTTGAAATAGAAGGAAGAGATCAGCAGCAAGGATGTAATTCTTTGTAATAATAAGCCCTGATTTCTACCTGAGGTCTGTGTTTAATGTTATCACCTCCAAATATAATCCCATCCGGCTGTAGTATAAATTACTCTTAATGTGCAATACATGAAGATACTGGGAAAATGAATGGTCTGTTAAGCAAATATTGCTTATCAACTAGTGTGGAGAAATGTAGATGTGTGTCAAATAACTCAGCCAGATCTTTCATTATAGCTGTAAATAACAGCTGAGCAAAGTGACATTTTCATGGACCTGACATGTTACCATAGTGGGAAAATGTGGTGAGAGATTTGCTTATGCTCTAGCTAAGTTAGGACCTGGGAATTTGGGAAGCTATATCCTTTTTGTAGCCCTGATGCTTGCAAAACCGTTTCCCCTTACAGTCCCTAGAGATCAAATGCCACATCTTGGTGCCTTCCACATAACGACCATAGCAAAAGGAGTCAGTCAGTTCTGGTCCTTTGTGCTCCCTGGGGAAGGTTTTTTGGGGGATTTATTTATTTCAAGTCACATTAATTTCCTTTCCTTTTTGTTGCTTTGCTGTCTGGAATTTGGAAGCTAAAGAACAGTCAGTGTATTTCAGGCCAGTTTCATGGTGCTTTTTTCACCTTTGTTTACTATTTGATAACTCTGCTTCCATTCTTTTAAGTTACCCCAAAAGAAAAGTAGCTGCTGCATAATTATTAGTGGTAAAATAGCATTAGTATGCCCGCTATATTATTTTTGCTATTGTTCAGAACTCTGCAACACCTTACCTGGTGTCCTGTGTCCAGTTCTGGAATCCTCGGCATAAGAAGGAGATGGAACTATTGGAACTGGTCTAGAGGAGGCTACAAGGATGATCAGAGGGCTGGAGCACCTCTTGTATGAGGCCAGGCTGAGAGAGTTGGGGATGTTCAGCCTGGAGAAGGCTCTGAGGAGACCTTAGATCAATCTTCCAGTACCCGAAAGGGCTACAGGAAAGCTGTGGAGAGGCTGTTCGCAAAGGCATGGAGGGACAGAACAAGAGGGATTAGCTACAAACTGGAGAGAGCAAGTTTTAGACTAGGCATTAGGAGGAAATTCTTTGCAGTGAGAGTGGTTGCCCTGGGAAGCTGTGGCTGCCCCATCTCTGGATGTGTCCAAGGCCAGATTGGATGGATCTTGGGCAGCCTGATCTAGTGGGAGGTGTCCTTGCCTGGAATTAGATGATCCTTAAGGGCCGTTCCAATTCAAACCATTTTATGATTCTATGATCTAAATTCCTCCAATGGATGGCACTCGTGGGGAGTACAAAACCGTGATGTGGTGCTGAAGGATGTGTGTCTGTCCTAAAGCGAGACCCCTCCATAACGTTTGCACCACCGTAAAGAAGCACTGTTGGTTAGCTGGAGACTGAATTCCGCTCAGCAGTCAATTTTATCTGTGTTTATCTGAGTGCTGCTAGAAAAAAGCCGAGTTTAGCTGCCCAGGCCGTTACATGCCTGAAAGGCATCAGAGTTAAGACAAAGAGAAAAATGCAGCCAAACAAGAAAGCACTTCAACTTTTTAATAATACTGTAACCCTTTGCTGGTTGAAACAAATTATGTACCAGAAAGGAGGTAAAAATAATAATCCGTTTACTGTTTGACTTTCACCTTTGCTCTGTTTTGAGGGTGTAACATGTACATGTGGGAATCGCTTTGTGATCTCTGCAGTATCTTCCTTTTCACCTCCTCAGCCTTCCTGGACTACCAGATTCCTTCCCTCCCAGCATGAAGATTATGAGGTTGCAGTGGCTTTTGCAGAGCTTCATCTAATAAAGCTCCAGTTACTGGGACAGACTAATTAGGTCCCGGCTGTAGTCTTCCAGCATAGCAACCCTAAGGTTTGTTCTTTGGATGGACAAACCTCACCTCACTTGGTGGGCAGCCTGGCCTGAACACATGTGCGTTTGTCCTCTTCACCATCAGTGACCCCCCAGGCGTGTGCAAAAAGCTCTGCTCCCTGCTAGCCCGTCTGTGGTGTAGGGCAGTGAAGAAACTCAACCTCATTTGTGAAGTGCCTGGAGATCACTGAGTGATTGCTAGAAATGAGCCAAGGATTATCACTTTCCCAAGGGAGTTAAGCAGTCCAGTGTTCCTCTTCTGTCAGCCGTTCCCGTGCAGAAGGAAAAAGAACTGAGTCAGTATTTTTTTTGACAGGCAGAACATTTTTGTTTTGTTTTTACCTTAAAACAGATCGGAGGGAGCGGGTGTCAAACTCCTGCCAAAAAAGACAGCTTTTGACATGTGCCAAGCATATAGCATGTCAGCCCCAAAGACAAATATTTTAGAAAGCTCGCACGCCCTGTTTCTTGCTTCCCAACTAACTCCAGGTGAGATGCAGGCGCAGATATTTCAGAACATCATTGGAGGTGAAACGGAGTGTTGTCTGAAGTGCCTTTGAGTTGCTGCCATGTAAAACCTCTGTTTAGTGACCCTTTGACTCTGCAAGCAATCCAGTTGCTCGTTGGGTGAGCAAACTGCAGGGTCTTACAGATAACCTCTGTATTTAGAACGTGCTTTGTAAGTTGTTTATGTCTTCCGTGTGCAGACCTGCAGGTGACTTCGAGGTTTGTGACCTGCAGCAGCTCACTACTAGTGGAGAAGTGTGAAAATGTAATGGTCTCTGATGGGAGGTAGAAGTTGCTGTCTTTGCCTTACCAACGTCTGTAATTGTTCCAGCTTTCTAAATTAATCAAATCAAGCCTGCAGGTCTGAAGTTGATGCTCATTTATAGCATATGAAATGCATTATGAAATGTCCTCTGTCACCACCTGCCCAGAGAGAGGTAAACTGTAACCCACGGTGGAAATAGTCTCAACTCCATCCAGAACTAACCTGGACAGTACTGAATGCTGCTATCACCAAATTCCGTGGCAACTTTTTGACTGATTGGTTTCATTAATGCATGGTGGAGCCCTGGTTTCTCCATGGACACTGGTATTGTTTCTGCAGCATGTTCTTGTTTCCTGTTCTCTGCTGCGCGAGTTGTGATTTCAACAGATGCCATTTGCCTCTGTGCCCACGCTCTGACTGAGCTGCACCCCCGGCACACAGCGGGCTGTGGAGCCTCTGCCTGTACAAATGCTGGGGGCCAGATGCCCCAGCACTGTTCCTGCTAAGCCGCAGGAAGGACCTCACCTCCTGCATCCTTGTCTCTCGGGATTTTAGAGCACACTTAGTGTCAGCCTGTGTTAGCAAGAAGTGTGAAGGTTTGTTTGACTGGGAGCACTGAAACAGCTTCTTTTAAAATGCTTCTTTAAAAATGCACTTTACAGATGCCGTTTGCAGAACTATTAAGGGATCTGTATTTCTCTTGCGTTAACCTACCAAATAGCTCCTGGTTACTATCCATTTGAATTTGTTATTTGGCATCCTAACAAACTAGTCTGGATCTAAAAAGTAGCTTAATTCACAACTGGTCCATTTTACCCAATACTTTATTTTCCCTGGCAAGAAGAAGCAAACAAGATACTCCCATAGGCTAACCTCACAGTAAGACAGCACTGAGGTGCCTGTGTGGCTCACAGCGGTGCCTCCCAACCTTTATTTCTGTTTATCTAAGTTTGCAGTCATTTTTGGCAGCATAGTCTTAAAGCATCTGGTATTTAGAAGCTGGGACAGAAGAGCTTTCCCAGTTCTGTTCTGTTATCACTCCACTTTTTGGATGATTGGTACTGGAGTATGGACTTGTCTTTGGTGGCTGTGACTTATTTTACCTCATATGGGAAACAGCAAACCACCAACTCGATGGTTACACTCAAAGAGAGCTATTGCCCCTCCCCAGCTAAGGTGAACATAGCAAAGGCTCCCTAAAGACAGTGCATGGAAGGGTGCACAGAGCGCTCCAGATGCACTTGTTTAGGCTGTTGGATCACACGAAGGGGAGTGCCCTGTGGAAAAAAAAAAAAGGGGGTGGTGCTGGAAATAGGCTGGGGCTTTCCCTTCAGGCCTGTTGCAAACCTGCACCCTGGTCACCAGCGTCATCCTGAGGATGGTATATAAAAGCCCAAGAAACTTATAAGTCAGCATTGCCTTGTGCCAAGAGTCATGATTCATGGCAAAAATAGGACATTCAAGTGCTTCCCACTAAGACATATTCATACCTGTGGGTCTGCTCTTGATTTTACAGGACAAGGCCCACCTTTCTGCTCTGTGCAAATTCAGTATTTCATCTGGGAAGCCTGAAACAGTTTTTGCTGAGCTGAGCTTTTCAAAGGGAGGATTAGAGATGATAATTTTCTCACCTCATCTGCAAGCAGAAACCAGTTTGGAGGCCTTTGGGCAGGACATCTGCTTAAGTGAGCACTGTAAAAAGAGGGCAGGTTCTCAGCTGGAGTTTTGACAATGTGGGGTGCTGCCACAGGAGTATAAAGGGAAAGAAAACAGTCTCCTGAAGGACTGACACCTATCTCCAGCCTTTCTTCTTTAACCAGTTAAAACAATCTGCATTTCTTTGCAGGTGAACCCCCCAAAAGCCAACTTGCCTGCTGTTCACATTGCCCATGAATGCACGTGCACTTGGTGTTTGACCGTGCATGTAATGAACCTCATGTGCAAGATGTCTTTAGAAAGAGCTCTGGCTATGTGCAGACTCTTAAAAACTGAAGACCTGCACCCTTGTGAACTAAGTCTTGTCTGATCTAAACAATTCACATTTCAGACGCAAAGAACTTTATTTACAACCAGAAAGGCTGCCCTTGCCCTCCTCTGTCAAGCGAGTTGAAAGAAATCCAGGAATGAACTTTGCCTTTTGGCCAGTGTTTGGTAGTGAGGGTGAACATACCTTTTGTTCTTTTTCCTCCCCCTCATACCTTTGCAAATACTGTCCTTTTTTGACAATGGAACAGAAATATTCAATCAAAAAGAGAGATTGGCCCTTTAACTTTACAGTTTAACACAGTGGTAAAGTGAGGGGTGTTTGTGTATGGAAAGAGTAAACACCTTTGTGGCTTTGGGACACAGAGTTGAACAAATTGGCAAATTCTGATGAAGCAATGATTGTTTTTGCTTAGCCTGATGCAGAAAGCCCAAGCCACTTGAGAAAAGCAGACCTCAGCTAGTGGGAGCTGAAGATGTTGAGTGGACTCAACAGAGCTTTGCCAGTTAACACTCACTTGAAGGATAACCTGGGCAGCCCTGGATGCTGGAAGTCAGCCTGTAAATTGATACAGGTCGGAAAGTCAAGGCATCATAAATGCAAGGCCTGTACGATGCTAGTCTATGCAAGGATGGGGGTTGATGATCCTGTTCTCTGCCAACTACCTTTAGGGTGTTTTTTGGCAACCTGACAATGGTCCTCCCCTTTGAGCTTTCTGCATCAAGAAAAGTGCTTTCCATGGTAGGATGAACACTGCTACCTGGGGCCTTGCTACAAACCTGGAAATACAGAGACTGTGAAGGGGAGCTGGATGATGCTGAGAGGGCATGCAAGATGAGCTTAGCTTGTCAAAACAAAGTTGGTCCTGATCCTAGCACAGTCACCTGCTCTCATTGCCAAAGAGACTGTCACCTGCAATGTCTCCCCTGGGACTCTGGGAGTTTGGCAGGATTGGAGGCACTGGTGTCTCCTGTAGTGCCGAACGGGCTGCTCAGCTGCCAGACACAATATGTTATGAGCCATGCCAGCCTCAACTGTTGTGTCCTAACCCTTGCTGTGCTCTTCTTCCCTGCAGATGCCTTACCTGCTCCTGAACCCATCCATGCCAGAGACCAAGCCACGAATGTACCCTGTGTTTTTTGGAGAAAGCATTGAGGTCAGCCCTGAGCCTGTGCAGGAAATCAGGTATAGATGGGATTGGGTGGGTAGGTGGGTATTTCTGTCTTTTTCCTGGTGCTTTTCCTTCTGAAATAAATTAAAATGTGTTTACAAATGGGAGTCATGGCTATTTTGATGGGAAGGGAGGGACAGGTGGGAGAGTAATGCCTGAACTAAAGACACTGACAGCAGCAGAGGCAGAGGGGAGGAGGCAAGAACTGGGGGAAAGCTGGAAGAGAAGGTGGCTTTGCTTCCAAGGCCATCTGAAATTCAAGGCTATGAAAGAAGAACATTACCATCTGTAGGCTTGATGGCCTCCATGAAGCAACCTGATGATCTTTGTCTTGTTCCCTGCTGACTTGTATCCTCAGAAGAAGCAATTCCCTTATAACTGGCACATGCTTTTCTTAGCCCTCGCAGCAGAGAACCTGAAGTTAGACCAGCTGGTAGATACAGAATGAGCTTGTCATGAGGAGATGGTCCCTCAAGCCAGTGGTGGAAGTATTCTGACCTTTTATGGGGCTGGTGCTGTGGCTGATGGATAAACGTTGGTCTCTGCCCTTCTCTTTCTCTTTTGCTGGTATGGAATGCACTCTGCAAACAGCATGGAGCAGTTACACACAGCTTGGGCAGTAACGGTGGGAGGACTGTAAACCCAATTCCCACCTCCATAATCTATGCAAAGGTCTCTGGTAATGTACCCCAGTAAATCTCTGCTTGCTGAGGAACTGCCAGCGGGCATGTTTTTATGGCGATTACATCGGAGTCTTGTTCTGTGTGTGCTGAATGACTTGCTTACACCCTAGCTGTGCAAAATGCATTTACAGCAGCTCAGATTACAGGCAGTGCACAATCAGTCACCCCCCTCTGGGTGGAGGTAATGACAAGCACACACCCAGCTTTTAATCTTTTTTACATGGAGCTGCACATTCCTTGGCTGCTGATTGCTGGAGGAGCAGGGAAAATAAGTGAAAGTCCTGCCGCTCTCCATGGCTAGGGATTCTTAGGAAAAGCCCTTTATGTGGCCTGGTGTCCATACATCCCTTCTGGATGCCTGCAGAAAACAGGCAGGGCAGTGACATCCCATGTTTTGTGGGTTCTTCATCTGATGGCTGTTAACATGGACACTTCCTTTGAGACTAATGGCTTGGATATTGGGCAGCTGTAGCCCACAGCATCTCTTTGCTTTACCCGCTATTTGACCATTGCTTGGATTATCCGTAGGTTCAAATAAGCTGTCTCATCCCTCATCTCCCAGCACTCTGATTTTAGCTAGCTTGAGTGTCTTTGTGCTCTGGCGGCAAGGCAATATAAAGAAGAAAAGACAAACACACAGCCTTGACAGCTCAACAGGTGTCCATGAAAACCTTATTTATGGCATTATTTTTCTGCCGTGCAAGAGCTTTTATGGATAACAGGGCCTGTGAAAGCAGCAGCAAGCATGCTGTGTTGGAAAGTAGGTTCCCCTCTACCTGAATGTGACATCCCATGCCCATGGCCCACCAGCAGCATCTACTCAGCCTGGCCACTAGGGCAGTGTCACCCCCCAAGCCTGGCACTTGCAGTGGGGAGTGTGTTGAGACCTATTGTGAGTCAGTGATCAGGAGATCTGTGTTGTGTAGGGTCACTCAGCATTTCAAGTGGGTGCTGCATATGCTTGGTAAAAATGCTCAGGAAAAGGCTGGATAAAGAATTATCCTGGGATTTCAAGCTTTTCCTGCACATTCCATGAATGAATGTCCATTTCTCAGCCTCTGACGTACCACAGCTGGGGGGTTTCACCACCTCGTGATGTCCTTTGCTAGCAGTGTTCACCTCCAGTGTAGCTCTCGGATCTAAGCTGAAGCCCTAGTGGGGTCCATGGAGGAAACCAGAGGAAGAAGCAGGTTGCTTGGAGCCTCTGCAGTGAGGTCTTTTCTGCCTAGGCAGGCTTGGTCTTCTGTGCACATGCACTGCAGAAATGCTGAGATGAATTTGTAGCAAGGTGGGGTTCCAAGATTCACCAGCAGGAGGATGTCCTTTGGGCCCTCTGCTTTGTGGTGTAGGGTTGGTAGCTCTGCCAGTGTCTGCACAGTAAGAGGTCATAAATATTGCCAGCTCCAAAGGGTTAGAGAAGAGTTCTGCCTATCTTCTTTCCTTTGCTGCCTTTGTTCCTGTCCTTGCTGTCCTCTGTAGGTGCAATTCTGAGGTGAAGTATGACTCCGAGAAGCATTATCGCGATGACATCTTCTACAGCCCCATCCCCACTGTCACCACATACAGAGAGACAGTCATTGCTGCTCCCAATTGCACCTGGCGGAACTACAAGTCCCAGCTGATCTTTGAGCCCCGCCAGAAGCCACTGAGGTTTCAGAGCACGACCATCATTTTTCCTAAGCGTGCAAAGAACATTTACCGGACCACCCTCAACTACAGCTTGGGTTGTGCCAAGCGTTGGTTTGCTTCCAGCGTGCAGCTGGAGCTCTGCGAGGAAACCAACCCGTGCATCATCTACAGTGACACCCTCTGATCCATCCTGTCTCTGGCAACCTTGTGACCTCAAAGAGGCTGTGGCCTTTGCTGGGAGTCTGGCTGGGCCTTCATTGATGGCCACTGAACATTAATGGCTGGAGGACAAGTCGTCTTGGGTGAGGCTGAACTGGCTGGGAGGAGGCTTGCAGGGCACGGGATGGTTTTGATCAGTGAAAGGCTTGCTTGTATTTTGTGACGTTCCTGACATTCATGATCTGGATTTTATTTTTGTTTCATTTGTTTGTTTTTTTCTTGTTCCAAGCATATCTATTTTTGACTTGTGCTTAGATGAAATCAAGATGGCAAAGGACCCTACTACCCATAGAAGTGTGCTGCCTTGAGGGCTCTGTAGATCTCTTCTCGCACATAGGTGAGACTCACTGGAACCTTTGAGATGATACTTTGATCTTTGCAAAGGGAAAACCAACTGCAGGCTCAGCGTCCAGCCTGCCCAGCACACACCATGCCAGGTGTCTTAGAGTTTAAACGCCGAGGAGGTTGTTATTCGTATCAGTACATCACATCTTGTTTCAATGGATCCTCCGGGAGATAGATGCAATATCACACCACTGCAGTAACCTCAGGCCTGACTCACTGGGAAGAGTGGGGACTGTCACCAAGAGGAAGAACACAGGATCATGGTGCTCTTGCTAGCAGCTAGATGTTTAGTCACCATAGCAAGGCACAGCACAAGCAGGAGATAGGAGAAAGCCCTACCCCGACACATGCCACCTCTTCGGTGAGCCCAGCCAAGAGTGTGGAGGGGAAACTGAGGAAACCGAACGGCTAAAGGGCTATTTTCTAAAAATTTCCAGATGATTTAGTAGCCCAATGCCCTTTTTCAAAAGTACCGTCATTCTAAGTGTGCTATGCTGTTAGTGGTCTCAAATGCCCAGTTTACAGGAGTCTTTATGTACTTGTAACCCTTTTGAGTTTCAGGGCTGTATTGCGGAGAGGAGCATAGTACAGGAAGTTGCTATCTAGCTTCAAAGAAGCCAGTGCAGGGTTAACTCATGAGCAAGGTTGCTGGCCCCACAGTAGTTTCCATACCTGCAGCATGGACAGCTTCACTGACTCGGGGGGAGCAGCCAGACTTTCTCAAGTTAGAGCCCAAATATGTGCAGGTTTTCCTTAATCGGCCAAGCTGTAGCAGTTCAACAGGTACTCTACAAACAGCTGAGCTGCCTCTGCAAAAGGATTGAGAAACCCCAAGAGAGCAGGAGTCACTACAACCACCCTAAGGTAAACTATTCCCCACTCATGAATCACATCTCCTAGTATCTTTTCACTTTGGGAGTTCACTGGAAATCTACAGGAACCTGGATTCATGCAAACATGTAACCTTTGAAAATGGCATGGAATTCCATCCAGAAATCCTACTGAGGATTTTTGAATCCTGCTTAGAAGAGCCCAGATTTAGAAAATAACCACACAGCTCCGGAAATTAATTTCCAGCTTTCTGTCTTCTAAACTTTCCATTTTGTTCCTGACTTTCTGCAAGTCCGATTGAGTTATTTCAGAACACAACTGAGCAGCCAAGTCAGAAAACCTATTAACAATGTCAACAAGACATAGCTGATTGCCCAGAACAGTTGACGCACAAGCCCACAGAGATTAAAAAAAAAGTATCTGAAAAACTTCAAGAAATAATAAAATTAAATAGTGACTATAAAGATACTTTTTCCATCAATTTCAGAAGGCATTTGGTAAACGTGACCAGAGCTGTGACCTTTACGGAACAGAGTGCTCTTCTGTTTAAAATGAAGCACAGTTTTTCCACCAGAGGTAAATATAAAGTCTTCTTATACAAACTGAATTCTTAACAGCTGAAGAATCATCGGTACTGAAAGATGTGTGCTGCGGCAGCAAGGAACTCTCTCTGTTTGGCAGTTACTTGGTAGGGAAAATCCTCTCAAAGGATTTCCAAGGCTTGCACCTACCGTTGAATTGTTTTCAGCAACACAGAAACAACGGTTATGTTTGCCGTCACTCAGATTTTGCTGTCGTTGACTGTCAGCATCATAGCCTCGCAAAGCAACATCTACATCCAAAGAGATTATTATGCCTGGAGAAACCCTTCTTCCCAGAGCTCCAGCAAATGAGTGTTTCGGAGTTAACTTAGGTGGCAGGGCAGCTGAAGCTAGGATGAATGTGGTCCCAGTGCAGGGCAAGCTGGTGATGTACTTTACATGGTAGCTCATCTTGAGGTCTGTTCTGTTTTTTCTGGGTGCTAGTGAGAGAGCCTTGCAACCAATGGAAATGCCCATCCATTTTCCTCAGTATGTCATGAAGGCTCTGGAGATCTCTTCCATGGACCTGTGAGAGAGCAGCAGCGGGAGAAGGTTTGCAAGCTGAGAGAAACTGTAATCCAGGGTCAAAAGGCAGGGACAGTGCTCATACCCAGGAGACCTCTGCGTGATGACAGACTAGACTGCAAGCAGCTCTACTAAGCAAGGATGGAGACAGGCTGACCTCCAAGCGAAAGGTATGCCAGAAACTCCGTATTCTGACCTTACACTGAGCTTTTCAACAGTTAACAGTTGGATTATTGCCCTGCTTCAAGCACAAAACTGTAGTTTTTGATCAGATTCGTCTTTGAGTGGGACAGATTTTCCCCAGAAAAATCTCTTTTATCTTGGCCAGCTGTGGGCTTCTGCCTACTTTGTCTGCTGTTAGTTCTGCTTCCTAAATGTTGGCTGCAACAGAAAAAGAGAATTTAAAAAAAAGCCAGAAAATGACTGTGTGAATACAAATCCAGTGGAGAGAGCTGAAGCACAGCCTGGCTGCTTAGGCAAAGTCTCACAGGTGGATGTGACCCCTGGGAGGGTGCGATGGAGGGTGCATCCTTGGCACTGCAGGGTCCTCACAAATACAGGCCAGCCTTCTTTGAAGCTTCATGCTTTGTTTTCTTTGCAAATAGACTAGAAATGACCTAATATGCTCCTGCTCCATTGAGTTTAAGCAGCTTTTCTGGTTATGCCACGTCAGGAAAAGCCAGCCAGCAGCTCTGAGCTGTGTAACCACGGGCAGCCCGTGGTGGGCTACCATCCTGGACCACATCCAAGCTGTGACATTGCCAAGCACCTGAGATCTGTAGACATTTTTGAAAAATGCCTTCTTCTATGATGTCTCTCATGGGCCCATCACAAGCTGCTTTTCTTCTCAGTGAAAGCTGGCATTGGAAATGGACTTTGTTTTTCCTCAGCACCAGAAAACCGCAGAGGTTCAGGTCTTCACCCTCATGTGGGCGCAGAGCCCACTCTGCCTGCCCACCCTCTGGTCCTGTTGCTCCTATCCCTGAGGCTGCATTAGGCAATGGTAGAAGAGCTCTCAGAAGAGCAATGCCTTTTTTGTTATGTTTTGTTGCGCTTAAACACCAGAAACTGAATTCTGTGTTTGTGTGTTTCCAATTAAGAATCGCTCCCAGCAGCCAAGAAGTGCCTTACCTGTAATACGTTTGTACATCTGGAAGGAACGATTAGTCCAGATAGAGAGGTGTTTTGCTTTTAAATGGAGCGTTACTCATCTCAACCAACAGATCTTTGTTCATATATGTTTTCTCAAAGATACAAATGATGAATTTAAACCATAAATGCTGCTTAGAAAGGTGAGTTTCCTTGAGCAGCTGGGATTATGGCTAGAGGATTTCTCCCCAGGAGCTTAATGTGCCTATTGCCCACAGGGCTGTGAGCCTAATGGGTAAAGTCAGACTCTGCCTTCAGGAGATCTTTTCTGTCAATAGTTATTTCTGAGATCAAAAGCTTTCTCAGAAGGCATCTCTTCTGGGGAGGAGAAGACTGGTTTTCTCAATATGGAAAGTCACTCTGTGTCTCAAAGGTGTGGGGTTTGTCCTTCATCTCTGTGACTGTTTTGCCTCTGAATGCAACAGAGTGTGCTTGTGTCTGCACTGCCTGCCTTGCTGTCATCGTATTTGAGGCCAAAAAGAGGGAATCCTAACTAAATATTGACCTTTCAGACTAAAGCAGTTTACTGCTGCTTCTTTCATCTTTTTTTTTTTTTTTTTTTTTTTTTTTTTTTTTTAATCTAAGCCAGATCTACTTTCTTAATGTGAAATACAGATAGATTTGCACCCTAGGTGCATACTTTCTGGGAATGATGAAATGTGGTTTGGGTGTTGATAGCAGTGTTTGGGTGAGCTGCTGGTCAGAGAAGTGAATGCTATTTACTATTTATGTTGCATGTATCTTAAAAAAATGGAAAAGGTCACTAGAAGGCTAATGAGCAAAAGACTTTGTAGAGTAAACTGAGGAATTAAGGCTGCTGTGAATCTGATCTAGAAGTGAATTGTTCTGTGTGTGAACACTGAGCTAGGATACTTAGCCATTATAGATTTAACCTGCTTTTTTCCCTGTGGGGAAGAACATTCATGTCTTCTCTAGAGTTATAACAAAATTGGATCCATCCTCTGCCACAGTTATTCAGTCCCACTGAAGTCTGTGAACAGGAGCATTCCCAGGCTTGTGGGGGACTCGGTGTACCAAGCACAGATAGAGCTTTCCCTGTGTGGAGGTGCAGGAACGCTTTATAGGGAGTGATGGATTTTGTTGTGGGATATTCGTATTTCTAATGTCAGATAAGCTCTGCTCCCTGAGGATCACCTATCGCTCACAAATTGATGGGTTTGGAATGGCTTTCCCAGAGCTCCCCAATAACCGTTGTATTTTATAAGTCTTGGGAGGCACTAATTCCTTTTTCAGACACTATGGTGGCCATCAAAATGAGCAAAGTATCCTGCCCTGTGAATCATGACCTGAAGATGGGGCTGAAAGGTGTTTGAGGGTTAGAGAAGGAAGAAAGAACACATTACTGGTGGAAATGCATAAGGATGTGTCATATTTTTATTTTTGTAAGTCTGATTCTCTAAGTGCTTGTAAAGTACTTTACTGTTGTATATGTGGTGATGCAGTAGTCCACAATGTCCTTTTATTTTTGTATATTCCCCCCTCCATAATAATCCCTTCCTGTTCAACTCATAGAGAGTAATTTAAGAAGACAAAATTTATATATCGTAATAAAATGCTCAAAACTGTCACGCTGATGTATCCGGAGTTTCCTTCCTCTTCCTTATCCATTCACTTGGTCCCTAATGCCCTTTTCCCATCCAGAAGGAATGTTTTTAGTATCTCCCTCCCTCGCCTCAGGGATTCAGCCCAGCTCCCCGTGGTCAGGAGGCGGTGGTTTCAGACATTTAAAAACTGCTCTGTCCCATATGCCCAGGGAAAGTTGAAACAGCTCAAGCAAAGGGCACAAAACTCACTCTTCCAACAGAGGCAGTTTTACCATTTCTTCACCCAACATTTCCCTCTTCCTGCTTGATGGTTTTATACTCGTCTATGAAGCCTTGGTGTTCAACCTAGATAATTCCTCTCCCAGCTTTTCCTTGGTCTTGAAGGGCAGGAGGAACCACCATAGTGTTTCTTTCATATCTAGGTATCCACATTCTAGCTCTGAGTCAGGACCCCTGCTATGTCCTGGCTTTCCAAATGGTGAAGGCAGATGGGTTGCATCGGGGCTAACACCCTGCCTAGCCATGGAGTGTGTTTTAAAGCCTTTGCTGTAAATGCCTCAGGCTCACCAGCCAGCTCTTAGTAGAGCGTTCAGCTGTCTTCCAAGACCTAAGATGTCTGCAGGGAGAATCTGACACTAATCCTTGTGGAAAAATCATATCGGATTTATAGGGATGAAGTCAATAGGCTTGGACGAAAACAGCTGTTTAAGGAATGGAAAGGAGAAGGAAAGCCACGTTATGCAAGAGGCTTGGTTCAGGTGCATGGGAAGCACCCATGTCCTAACCCCAAGCTTTTTGATGCAAATCAAGGCTAAAGTCCTCCTAGGACAAAGGATGGGAGACAGTTGTGTTCAAGCACCCACAGGAATGCAACAACATGGAGAAGGCTGCGGGTATGTGGCCTGAGCAAATTCAATGATTGAAACCCAAACACCAGATGAAGGACACATGCATCCACTCCTGTTATTTAAATAAAACCATAGAACGTGAATGCTGTCCAATGAAGATTCCTGAGGTGGCAGCTAACCCCTCAGCAGCTAAAGCCCTATTAGATGCAGGATATGTGTTTTGGCAAGTGTGCTCAGATGAGCTAAGCCCTAAGCTAGTGGCTTTTACTGTGCCATTTGGATGTTGTAAATTTAAGCAGATGATGTTTGGTATTAGTTTTGCTCCTGGGATATTTCAGAGAGTAATTGCACACATCTCTGAGGGATTACAAGGTGCTGAAGTTATAATGGATGGACTTTGAATTTAGACTAGATGCCTTTGTGAACAGAAGGGAAGGTTTAGGCTGGTTTTACAGACCACAAGAATGTTGAGGGTAAGATGCCAAAAGCCTCACCTAAAAGAAGTTGCCGGTAATGAGCAGTTACAATAATAATAATAATAATAATAATAATAATAATAATAATAATAATAATAATAATAATAATAATAATAATAATAATAATAATAATAATAATAATAACAACAACAACAACAACAACAACAACAACAACAACAACAACAACAACAACAACAATAATAATAATAATAATAATAATAATAATAATAATAATAATAATAATAATAATAATAATAATAATAATAAACAACCTCAACATACTGGGATCCCTATTCCACTCAGAAAAGCAGAGCTGTAAGGGAACAATAGATGCCTTTACCAGATTTCATTCCACAGCTATATACAGTCAACAAACAATGGAAGAGTTTGCCAGAGAAAGAACCTTTCCTGGTAAGGGGAGCAGTAAAATCTCTATCCAGCTGCCAAGCCTTCAGCTGGAGACTCCCACTGGCAAGGCCTTGGGCATGGTCTCTGCTCCTTGTGCTCAGCAGAAAGCAATGTCAGATCCTGGACCTGCAGAAGTGTGTTTGGAAGGTGTAGGCAGTGCCAAGCAGCAGGAAAGTTGTGTCACAGTCCTCAAGATGTCATGGCTCCAGGCCTATGAGGATGAACTCCCAGCAGCATGCCTGAAATGATGCACATGCCAGCCACCTGCAGGAATTACATCTCCTCTGGCACAGGACACTGGACTGTCACTTTAGCCGTCTCTGTGGGCAGTGGATGTGGGATGGGAGTCAGTCTGTCAGCAGATGTACCTCCGAGTCCCTCTGTCCCAAGAGCAGCTGACCCTGTGGCTCCAGAACTACCTCCCAGATCAGCCATCCTGCGATGACCGAACCCACCTGAGATGCTCTAGATGCAGCTCTGCACCCTCCTCTTGTCCTGTGCCACAGGCTCAGTGCCCCAATGGGCACCTTTCCTTCAGTAACTGAGACTTCAGGGTGGCTGCCTGAGCTTCTGCATGCTTGGTCTGGCGATGGGATGGTGGCTCCCCTGGCTGGCACTCCTGACTGCTCTCTGCAGTGTTTGCTCAGTCATGGTAAGAAGTTTGTCTAGTGCTGATTTTCATCCCATTGCTTGGGGGAGCGATACCCATGTAGCCTCTGTGGTTACCTCGTGGCCCAGGAGAATGTGGCTTGGCCACATGGGTTTGCCATCCCATTAACCACCCCCAGCCCTCCTGTCTGTTTATAAAATCTGGTTACACAGGAGATGAATGAGGACGTTTCCCAGGTCTGCAGGGCTTCTGCTGAAGCTCTAAAGTCCCCTTTTTCTGGCAAGCCTGGCCACGGCGGGAAATTAATGCAGGAATGGCCTGTTCGCAAGTAGGACAGAGGGTCCTGGAATTGCTTTTTTGGGGCATAAGGAGGGAGTTTTATGAGCTCTGTCTTCTACTTCTATTAATTATACTGGATCCAAACTGTTCTGAGCCTTGGAGTCCAAGACAGATGGGGAGTTCACATCTATGAGGATGAAAATGCTCATCCTGCCAAGACTTTGATTCTCATCGTATCCTTCCTACCCTGCAAACAGGAGGACAACACATTTCTAGCATAAAAATATCCTCCTCTCTGGTTAACCACCTCCAGGTTCCCTTCCTGAGCCTGTTCTGAACCCAGGGATTAGACATTGCTATATACATAAACATTCAACTCATCTCCCCAGAGCTCTTCCTGTCTCACAAGCAAATCCTGAGACCAGTGGCTATTTGCAGCTCCTTGAAGTACGTATAGGATAAGGGCTTCTTCCAAGCTGAGCTCTGCAGTCAGCACCCTCCCTGCACTGCACCCACACCCTGACACTTCCCAGCCCACTGAGACACACGTCACCTCCTGCACTGGAGAGCAAACTGCTCCAAACGCCTGGTGGGTGGCTGTGGGTGACAGTGCCGAGGGCTCCATGGGCCGGGAAACCCGCCTTGGCTCTGGGATGCGCCGTGGGAGGGCGAGCGGGTGTGCGCACTTGGAGAGGGAGTGTGCAAAACCACACCAAGTGCACAGGGCAGGGGAGGAATGAGCAATGCACACGTGTCCAGGCACACGAGTGCAAACTGCACTCTCTTTGATGCAGGATTGTAGCAGCATTACCTTCCCCTGGGGCTTCACAGTGAAATAACCCAATTATTCATAAACCAACTAGAAACATCAATCTCTCATTTATCATTTTCAACATAAATAATAAGGGCAAGAGAGGCGCACACCAGCAATAAACTAGTTATAGATGTAGTGTTGAAATCTGCCCGTTGCCTTTCAATATGCCCCACTTACTGATAATAAACAGTGATCCAATAGATTCCTCATCTGAGTCCTTGAGTGCTGCTCTACAAAGGACACCAGCCAACCCCCTCTTCTGTGCACTGCAAGTCCATTTGGCGTTTGCGTGGGAGGCCAGCAAGGAAAACACAGCAAATTTTAAAAAACACATTTGTCTTGCTGACAAATGCCTCAGGAAATAAAAGCCTTTGTATTCTTCTTTGACCTCTTCCACTCACAGATGGGTTTTTGCTGTGCTTCCGAGAGGATTTTTTTCTAGCTCCTGCACTTCCAGGACATCCATTTTAGCTGCCGAATAGCACAGCTTAGCTGCCCAGTGCAGAGGATAATTTTAAGCAAGGGCATTCCCAGTGCCCACAGCCGGCTGGGTGATGACACACATCATATTATGGACCTACTAGTCTGTTGTGGCCGAGAAGGCTGGCCTTGGAAGGGCAGAGCTGGGCTTAGCTTCAAGTCCAGCTTCCAGTGAGGCATTATGCACTGGCAGCAGCTCATGCTTCTCAGAGCATCCTTGGCTGGTTAAACACAGGCTTTACCCCTTTTCAATACAGACTGAAGCAGAGGAGTTACCACCCATATCCTTAACTGGTATCCAGAACAGGAGCTGAGCATCCTTACTGCTCTCACCCAAGCCTGTTATCAAAATGAAGTGAAGGTGGAGTGGAGCAGGGAATGGCAGGGGTGTATTTGAGGCTTGGGGTACTTTCCTATGTGCAGCCCTGCTCTGCCTTTGGATCTGCCCTTGAACCTTGCAGTCTGGCTCCTTACCGAGTCCTGTGGGGCTTGTGGATGTTCTGGCAGCACCAGCCCTCTGTGCAAGCCCGAGCCATAGCTGAAGCGCACTGTTAATGAGCCATGTGTTTCGAAGCCCTCCAGGCTTGGCACCAGATCACGGGGACCCGCTTGCCAGCCGCACTGTGCTGTGCCGCAGCCCAGCGGAGCCTCTGCAAAGTGCCCAGCTCAGCACTTTCTGGAAAACTCTTCATTTGATGATTTGCGGGAAGGTCCTGCCACCCTCTCCCACCCAGCCCCTCCCCTGCCTCTCACCCCTGCAAAGGTCTCTCCTTTATATGGACTTGGAAAGGGAAAGGAAAAAAATCACATTTATCTTTTAAACACAGCCTAATGGTGAAAAAGAACATCTGGAGAGCAGCCTTGCCCCTCACACAGTCCTCCATCTCCACATCTTGATAGGAAGCCCAACGGCAACTCAGTCCAGAAAGGACCCATCAGCTCAGCACTGGAGACGACTCTCCCCAGGGTGTCATCAGCTTGGGGACACAGGCGTCAGCCAGGGGACAGCAGGGATCCAAGGGCCCTGGAGATGCGGGTGGCTAACTAAAGGCATGGTGGGAGATACTTGGACAGCGAAGTGGAAATTGCTGCTCAGCAGCAGGGTGACCCCTTGCCTGTGTCTGTGCCAGCCCATCTCCCCTGAGTTCCTAGGAAACAAGGGCACAGGAGAAACCTTCCTTCCTTCAAGCCTGTTTCCAACAAGGTTCTTCCAGCCAACATTAACACACTTTGCTTTACTTCCCAGCATGGCCCAGGGCAGAAAGCAACATCTGGACCTAATAAAAAGGCTGCCTTCCCCCACTAAGAGACCCAACATCAACCTTTACTATTTGGTTTCCAACTTCTGCTGCTTAGTTTCTCCTTCACCAGCGGATGGAAGAGGCAGCTCCAGCTCAGGGGCTGTTGCTGATCTGAAAGAGAATAGGACACTCCAGCAGCCCATGGGGACTGAATTGAGCCTGGTAGCTTAGAAGTGGGTCCAGAGTGGTAAAGGTAGATGGGTTTCTCTTCTGAAGAGCCAACAATGCTTGAACTGGTTATGACTTCTCATTACAGTCCAGAAATGGGGAATAAGGGTTTGTTCTTTCCTAGAACAGAATGGCACTCCTTTTTCTTGGTTCCAAAACCACGAAAACTCAAGATGGCTCTAAGCCAAGGCCCAGGATTAACAATCCCATGGGAAAAAGCTCTGCTTGAATCCAACTGGAATGCATATCCAGACCTGGCACCCATCTTCAGGCACGCACCGACCTGGCTCCTCACATTTGACCTCTGGCAGCTGCTTCACCGTTTGGAAAGGGTTCAGGACAAAACAGCAGCAGAAAATACTCCTGGATCCTGGGCAGAGCTGGATCAGGATTGCATTGCTTAAGTCTGGCTTTTTGCTAACAAATACCCAAGTCAGTGGAGTCCAAACCTCTTCAGATCCTGCATCTCACTGGGGCTGATTCAAGGCCCCTCACAGCACACCTGCTGACAGCTGCTCTGAGCAGAGTTTGAGGAATATGTCGAATGAGGATGTAGTGTCTTTGAGAGCAACCTTCTGGATGTTGTTGCTCTGCTTTTTGCTCTTCATGAAATTTTCTTCTCATGGAGATGCCCCTCTCTTGAATTTTCTGCATGTGCAGGGCAATCGATTTTGCCTGGCTTGACTGGGGCTGCACGCCTGTGGATGGGAAGCAGATGAAGCAGGCCTTATGAGGAATGCTGAGAGAGCTGGGGTTGTTTAGCCTGGAGAAGAGGCAGCTGAGAGGAGACCTCGTTGCTCTCTCCGACTACCTGAGGTAATGGCCTCTTCTCCCAAGTACAGGGGACAGGACAAGAGGGAATGGCCTCAAGATCCACCAGGGAAGATTTAGGCTGGACATTAGGAAAAAAATTTTCACAGAAAGGGTCATTGGGCACTGGCAGAGGCTGCCCAGGGAGGTGGTTGAGTCACCTTCCCTGGAGGTGTTTAAGGCACAGGTGGATGAGGTGCTGAGGGACATGGGTTAGTGTTTGATAGGAATGGTTCGACTCGATGAGCCAGTGGGTCTCTTCCAACCTGGTTATTCTGTGATTCTGTGAATCTGCTCCAGAGCACTGGGGGCTGCTGTGGCAATTAATAATGACAACTTGAGATACGCCATTGCTAGCATGGCCAGATATCACAGCAAGTGCCATCAGTGCTTCCTATCATTGCCATCGCCCCGGCCAATACTGCAACAGAGTTTTCTCTGAGCTGAACATGCATTGAGTCATCAGAGAGACTGCAAATGACTTATGAACGTGAAAGGAAGTCAGGGGGGCAGTGAAGGTTCCTGGACTAAGATCAGTCTTCACTGACAACTACTGCTTTTTCCAAGTGAAAGTACCCTGCAGAGTATAAAATGTCATCTGACTTCAAAGCGGAGCGCTCTCCAGATGGAGTTTGCTGCCACGCCTGACAACCTGTGCTTCGACAGGTTTAATGCATTTGCAGTGAGAGACATCTGGATTATTCCCAAAGAAGGGAAACACACTGGCCTCTTTGAAAAAATGGCCTCAAAACAACATGTGACTGATGCTCCCTGCAGTGCAGGTGGCAGAATGGATCTCCGGGCAGTTATTTCTCCCTGTTTTCCATTTACAACACTCAACAAGAGGAATGTCTCACATGTTGGTGGTTACACTGGGGCTCTGTCTGCAGCTGAGTGTGGTCCCTCCTCGGGTGGGACCAGGGCAGTTGCACAGCATTGCTGCCACCCTGGCCGGAGGGAGCCCGTGACACGGGCCAGGCCAGAGGGCAAAGCCTAACGCAGCCTGAGTCGCATGAGAGCATCAGTGCGGAAAGTGAGATGCAGAAAATGGCATGTTTGCAGCACAAGGATTCTGCCTCTCATCCCAGCTTCCACAAGCTTTCAGCCCAGGGTGCGCAGGCAGAAGCTCTCCTCCTTGGGCATTTCAGGGCAGCATTTGTGGTTACCTGTGTCACCTTGGGGAGGGTCCTGGAGGATCTGGCTGTCTCCTAGGCACCTGCTGGCTGCCGAGGCTTTTCCTGCCCCAAGCCCCCCTGCCCCACCGCTCGGTGATGCCGCCTCACCATGGCCGAGACAACCGTGGCTCCATCCTGGAGAACTGTGTGCCCAGGGATTTTATTTCTGGTGCATTTCTGCAAAGACGGTTTGTGGGTTTTGTTTGTTTGTTTGTGCCCCAGTCGAGAGCACTTGCACTTCACTAAAGCCGACACTGATTTCAGCTCACTCAGACACAACTGCTCCAATCTCCTGTTGGTGGTGAGTGATTTATTACCCCTCCGCTGCCTGGAGTCCTGACAAATACTCATTTGGTAATTACAGGAGGCCAAAAATGAGAGGATAAATAAACCTGATGATTAATTCAGCTGTTACCCACCCACCCACCCAGACAGTGACTCTCGTTCCCGAGTTTCTTATGAACCCAACTCTTCCTAGATGGGCACAAAAAACAGGTAGAGCTGAAGCAGCCAAAACACCACAGCCTCTGCCCAATGCCCTTTAGGGTCCCAGTGCTGGAAAGAACCAGGTAACCCATCAAAAGCTGTTCTATTTTCCTTCCAAGTTATTCGCCAGCCACAACTGTCTTATCTCCTGCCAAGATCAGCTTTTTAGCCCTCTGCATCATTATCAGAGAGCATATATAATTTCATGGCAAATCACAAGAACTGATGAATGACTATTTGGATTGCAATTGTCGGGAGAGTATAAAATGCTTCCTGCTGCAAGAGCCCAGAGCAGTTACTGGCTTTGCTGGCCAAAGGCATGTCTGACCCATTCAGCCACTCAGCTGAACAGCCCCTGCTTGGCTGGGGGCTGGGTGCTACCACCACATGGATTTTGTATTCTGGTATATCTTGTACCTTTTCTTTAAATTAGTCTACTTTGTTCATCGCTGGCTGCCACAGCGACAACCTGCTGCCCTCCCCATCACCCGTGGGGCAGGCAAAGCCTGCAGGGAGGGCGCTGAACCCAAATGCAGTGGAGTCCCAGCTCATGCAGCAAAATCAGCCTCAGTTTCCCTCTTCTTCTAACTTAGCCTGGCCCACCTAAAAAAAATTCATCTTCCTCCTGCTTGAATTCTTTAAAAAAATATTCCTCATAATCCTAACTAAACTCCAATTCATCATCGGGCTGCAACACCCCTGTGCCTTCTCATGGCCTCTGGCTAGGACAAAGACATCGAGGACTATCTTTAATCTTCCCTTTCCCCTTCAAAATTCCCTGTCTGCCACTCAGTCAAAATACAAGTGAGTCTGGACTTGTGACACTTTTTATTACTGCTGGTTTTCAAAGCCATCTGCTTTTGTCCCATTTCATTTTAATCTCCTTATGCAAGAACTTTGCAAGTAGACCTAAAGTTTTCCATCATTAAATCATAAGCGTTGGCCTTGAATTTAGAGTTTTCCCACCTTCTGTTCCTTCACCATAACTGTGAATTATTGACCAGGGCTACCGCTGTCAGCCCTCATCAGCATTTAAACCCTGATGTCAGAGGCTGAACAGCTTGGCTTTTGTTTGTACTGTTTATTAACTCAGTCTAATTGCCTTCAGAGCAGCGAAAGCCTCTCCAAGAAGGATTTCAACAAAGTCTCTGGTCTTACAGATCTTTAGACTGATCTTTTGGTCTAAAGCAGCAGGAATCTACCTCGTGCATCACCACGTGAGCCGGTTGCTGCAGGACCGTGTAGGGACTGGAAGAAGTGGGTTTAGTGGGCACAGGTATGTACCTGGAGGGATTTCAGACGATTTTGGGGTGATTCAGAGATGTCACAGAACGACCCTCCAGCAGCACAGCGACAGGAGGCTGTTAGACACCCCCTGGATGGACAAAACAGCCCCACAGCATCAGGGAGCCTCCCCCCAGCCCGTGCACCAGCCCACACTGGGATGACCACCCAGAATGTTGAGCCCGCAGAAGGTATGAAATGCTCATCGCTGCTCTCAGGAAAATATCATTTTTGTAAATTCCATTTCTGAGCCCCAGGAAGGGCAGCAGAAAGTGCCCAACTAAGTAACAGGCCTTCAACGGATTAAAGTCCATACAATCATGCGATTTGTCCTCGTGCAGAGCTGTATCTCTTGGCTTGAAGTCCCCTCATTCATCACTTGCCCAGTGAAACAGCCCCGACCCCAGCAGTGGCGAGAGCTCCCGGCCCCGCAGCTGCAGATGCGGGAGGGAGCTTGGGGACCAATGGTCCCTGACCCAAAATCAACTGCATCCATGGGACGGATGCCAGAGCTGAAGCAATTCAGGCCTGCAAAGAGATAGCAAGACTTCTGTTTCAGTCCTTAATTGGGCAGCAGCTAATTAGCCTCCCCAATACTTTCCTACAAGGCTTGTGAGGGATTACCTATCACCACAATATGTATATTTTTAAATTCAATTAAATTTAAATTCAGTTGAAGGATGTTTTCCTTGGCTGCTGCTCAAAGAGCAAGGAAGCCAAGGTGTCCAACATTGTCCCTGCTTGGAGCTGGCAGAAATCAAGTATCTCTGGTTTGGGGACACTTGGCTACGGGGCCCCTGGTCCCACAGCAGCCCTGGGGTTCCACATGCATCCCTTGGTGATCACAGTCAATACAAACATTGTGCTCAAGCACCTCTTGGCCAATCCATTTGTTAAAAGCAGTGGAGGGGTACAAGCCTTGCCTGCAGATGGGGAAACTGAGGCAAGGAGGGAGGCTGCGGCTTAGCCAGAGTGCACGGCTCCTGAGCTTGAGGGTGCAAAGCCCCTTTGTGCTTCAGCCACCGAGCTCATCTGTTGCATGGTCCTTCCAGCAGCCCGATCACCAGCGGAGCTGCGTGAGGGTCACGGGGCAGCCAGTGGGCACACAGCCCCCGCCACCCAACCAGCCGGGCAGCGGTGCCAGGGGCCGTGCTGGCCGCCCCCAAGTCAGTGAGCCCCACACCTTGGGCGCTGCTGCCACTCACCTTCCCCCCACCCCGTCATCCTCTTTTGCCACAGACACCCACCCGCGCCCCCCCAGCACCACAGTCCCCTCTGCCCGACCCTGCACGCCATCCCACTCCTGTTCGGCTGCCCCACGAGTGGCTCACGCACACATAGAAGCAGGACCATGCAATATTATGCTGCCAAATAAGCCGGTTTTTTTGTGGGGGTTGGTTGGTTTGTTGGCTTTTTATTATTTAATCAGTAAGGCAGCGTTTGGACACTGCTACCCGCACCGCTCGCTGCTGGGCACGCTGAGCAAAATAACAGTGAACGACCCCCTTCGCCTTTAGTAGGAGCCCCCACCCTCTGGAGCGAGCTGCGGAAATATTTACACCTGGTGGTTTCTCTGTACAGCCCCAGCTATCATACAACTCACTTCCAAACAGCTATGCACAGTTGTACAAAAGATATTTCCCCCCGGTACAGTTCCAGCGATAAATTGTCCAATAATTTTGTTTTCCTGTTTGTACAAGTTACAAAGTAGGTGAACATTAACTTTAAACGTAGGGTTTTTAAAATAGTTTCATGCGACTTTCTCGGGGGTGGCACGACCCCACAGGAGGTGCCGGTCAGAGCCTGCCAAGGGTTTGGGGAGCGCGAGGGAGGGCAGGGGGGCACCAGCGCCAGGATGGAGGGAACCGCCACAACTTGATGGAGCAGCAGCTCCCTCCTTCCCAAAACCGTGCTCCGACCAAACCCCATGTGAGCAGGGAAATGGGGGGCTGCCCCACAGCCGAACCTCAGGGCCGGGCACATCCCCACCAGGCATGCTGCCAGCTCACCGATTTGATCCTAATTAATTAATCATCACCAGGAGGACACTCCTCGCTCCAGCACCCTGGCAGGGGTGGTGCAGAGTTCCTCCGAGGAGCCACCGGTGTCCCCCGGCCTGTCCCCCAGGGTCTGTGTGGGGACAGGGTGGGCACAGGGAGAACAAGGGTGGGGATGCAGCAAGACAGAAAGTGCCAAACAAGAGCTGTTGTGTGGGCAGCCGTGGGGTGAGCTCTCAGCGGGGCCCCCCGTGTGCTGGATCCCACCAGAGCAAACCTCACAGGTGTCCCCATCGCAGCCGGTTTCACACCCAGGCAGCTCCCAGCTCAGGGACTTGAGCTCCGGCACAAAGCTGGGGATGCCAACCACGTGTCCTGCTACCCCTCCAGACGATCCCAGTGGATCCCACCAAGCCAGGTGTGAGGCTGGGGGTCACCAGCATCTCCCCAGCACCTCCCTGTCCCCTCATGTTTGCATCCTGCCCAGAAGGTGCCGGATGAAACCCGGTCACCCATCCAACACGAGCACTCCAGCCACAATCCCCGAATGACCAGAACAACCTTGCAAACATCTGAAAGCTCTTGAACACAGCAGTGCTCCAGCAGTGCAGCTTTCAGCATCCCGGCTGGCCTCACGAGCTCTGACCCCTTGCCCCAACACCCACAGAAGACATTGTAGAGATGAAAGAGAAACGCAGCTGTGGGAGCAACATGGAAGAGTGGGACAGGCTCCTCACCCTCCATCCCACAGCCTCGGGTGCTGGCCATGCTGTGGGCAAACACTGCCCAGGGTTACTGGGGACAAACCCCACCCCGCTCTGGCCAGCACGGTGAGAAGGTGGCTCTGCAGCTCCTGCCTGGAGCCCACAGCCCTTCCCGATGCCCTGACAGCGGCACGCAGCCCGCAGGGTCGCCATGGGCTGCTCTTTTGGTGAGGAACCCAAAGCTGCCCTGGCACCTCCATCCCTGCGCCCTGAGCGCCCTCGGCGAGAGGGGCTGCGGACCCACAGCCGCCCCCAGCAGCAGCCGGCCCCTCCCTGGGCTCCTGCAGACACCAAAGCAGCACACAGTATTGCTACTGTGCTAAGTGGGAACTTTATTCTTTGTCATGGGGTTGTTTTGTTTTGCTATTTTTTCCCAAATAGGTTAAGGAGGCAGCCTGGAAGATGGGTCGGGTTTGGATTTTTCATTCCCCCCCCAGCAAAACCTGCAACACTTTCCTACTGCCGTGCCCAGACAGCAGCTCTGGTTGTTTTTACATCTCAGAGCCACAGAGACCCCAGCGGCAATCGCCTGGGAACGGAAACACTTCCACATCGCTCGTGCATTGTCTCTGATTTTTTTTTTCTTTAAAAAAAAAACAAACAAGCACAACAGAAAAGACACAAACATGGATGAACATTAAAAACCTGTACATTGTAAAAAAACAAAAAAACCCAACAGAAAAGAAAAAAAAACAAACCAAACCCCAAACAAACAACAAACACCATCATTCGCTTGCTTCGAAATCAGAATCAACCTGGGAACGTTGCAGGGGGAAAAGAAAGATCAGTGGGAAGGTGCTGGCAGCGGCCCCTGTGCCGGGCGAGGGCTGCGGGGCTGGCAGGTTCCCAGCAGCCGCAGCGGCAGCGTCCGTGCTGGGCTCTGGGCTCCTCTAGCGTAGAGAATGCAAAGCATTTAATACACAGCTTTGTTTGTTTTTTTTTTCTTTTTTTTTTTTGCTATTCCCCCCCCCCCAGAGCGAGAAAGCAGAAGTGAATGAAAAAAAGTCTAATATTTTGTTCTTTAACCATGTAACTGCAGATATGAGCCAACATCATGGAATGAAAAAAATAATGTAAAGTAGAGCATTCGTGTGTATCACAAAAATACAATAAAAACTTTTTTTTTCCTTTTTCTTTCCTTGTGTGGTTTTTTTTCTTTTTTTTTAAGTTTCCTGTGAGCTCCCTGCCATGCTGGCCTCCTGCCCGCTCAGCCCCTGCGCCTGCTCCGAGGGCTCCAGAGAATCAATAGATACAACCAGCACACGGTTTCTGCTGAGTCCGCGAATGTGGGTGTAAAGGGGCTCTGCAACCATGGCAAGATTTGGATATTTTGTTGGGTTTTTTTTCAAACTAAGTTCATACATTCTCCTGACTTACAGGTAACTTTGACAGAACTTTGTTACCTTCTCTTCTTTTTTTCCAAACCCTTCCATACAATGGACAAACACATCAAAGCCTCCACGTAAGAACAGAACCTCTTTTACAGCGTGTAATACTGGGTTTTAAGTCCTTCCTTGCGTAAAATATTGACATAATTCACCGAAGGTATCAAAAATATACCCTGTAGACCATTACAATTTACAATTGCCTTTTCTTACCATTCAGAAAACAATGCACTTAAAGCAACCAAGCCCTGTGTGGGCAGCGTGCGAGCCAGCCCAGGGACATCCCTGCCTGCTCCAATATAAGCCCGATCGCTTCCACCACAGGGACTAGGATTTTTTTGCTTTTAAGAAATAGCTCTCCACTCCCTCCCCTGCCTGCTCATCCCAGCCACATCTGAAGCCCACTCCAGGGCTGATCAGTCTTGTGACGTGGGTCCGAGGGGCTGCCAGCCCTCGGATCAACTCTGGGGGGGCCAAACCAGGGCTCTTCCATCCTATTTCAATTCTTAAACGTAGATATATTTTTTTTCTTTAACCTGCTCAAAGTTTTGCATTTCTGCCCCATGGCCGGGATGTGGGGAGTGTCCCACAGACCCTCGCTCGACTCCGTGGGAGTGCAGCAGCAGAGCATGTGGCCACTCACAGTCCCTCTTAAGCGCGGGAGTTACCGCCTGGCAAGGCTGCCAAGATCGAAGACGGGTTCCTTGGATTTTGTCTTGTTAAGGCTTTTTTCTCTATTTTTCTTCAAACTGGAGGATGCAGAAATTTCCAGATGTTGAGAAAGAAAAAAAAAAGCAAACAAAAAAAATTGAAAAAAAAATCCCCCAAGGTGGCTGATTGGGAGGGAAGGAGGAAAAAGAGAAAAGAAAAAAATAAAATAGTTCTGCTCCTGCATCTTCGCTCATGAGAGCCGGAGGGGCTGGGGCAGTGGGCGCTTGCCCTGGGCATCCCAGTCGCTCCCCTTGCCCTGGGTTTGGTCGCCATCTCCCTGCCCCCAGCTCACTTCATTCACTGTCCGAAAGGGTTTCATACTGGGAGCAGAGCAGGGGCTTGGGCTCCTCGTCCCAGGCGTGGTGCTGGCCGCCGGGCGTCCCCTGTGGCAGCGGGGTGGCCGGGGCTGCCGTCACCACCCCGCTGGGCAGCCGCATGGTGAGCGGGTTGTAGGGAAATGGTGTCGAACCTGCGCGGGGAAGCGGAAGCAGAGAGTCAATGCCAGTGGCATGGCCACTCTGGGGACATGTTCCCCCTGGGAGCCCTACCTGCGGATGACGGCCGGTCCTCCCAGACGCGGTTGGTGAGGGGCGTTCTCCGGTTGCAATCCCCCTCCGAGTGCACCGAGGAGACCGAGGGCGGCCGCTCGCCTGAGGACAGACCTGGCGCGGGGGACTTGGCCTTGCGGCTGTTGGGTCTGGCCGCAATCTTTGGCTTCCCTCCTCCTCCTGCAAAGAGAAGCACCCGCTCGTCACTTGGCTCATCCTGATGGGGCTCAGGGGGTAAGGGAGCGCTTCATTTTTAAGACCTTGCAAAAATGGCTCAGGCCAGGAGAAAAGCTGAGCCCCGGGACTGCTGGCACCACAGAGAGGAAGGGTGATGGGGTGGCCGCAGTGGCTGGGGGAGGTTTCTGTCCTCTCCTGTGCTGCCCTCCACTTTGCAGGTTGACGCTAGCAACTGCCCCATGGAGTGGGTCTGGGGCAGGAGCAGCCGCGCAGCTTTGGCCAGGCTGCTTCACTGCCAGGAGTGCTCCCAAGCCGGCTCGTGGCTCAGCCCAAAAACATGGGTCAAGGGATGAAGCTCTGTGTGGTGCGGCACAGCCAGCTGGCAGGGACTCCCCGGGACCTACATGGGTGCTGGAGCCATAAGTAGCATTCCCTGTGGTCTGCATGGCCAGGGTGGGCTTTAGTTTTACAGCAAAATCCCTGGGGATGTTTAGCCAGTTTTCAAAGGTTTAAAAGCTGAAAGGGCCCCTGCTGGGGACATCAGCCCGGCCAAACCAGGGGGCAACTCCCAGAGGGAGGGATGGACCAACTCTGTATCCCGCCCTGCCTGCCAGGGCAGCCTGCACCAGGCATGAGGAAGCGTGGCTGGAAGAAGCTTCTGGTTTCATGCAGGAGCCAGAAAAGCCTTTCTGCAACAAGCTAAAGAGTGCCTGGTCCAAGCTGCCCTGGAGGAAGGCGCAGGTGTGCCCCCAGGATCCTGCTCCTCAGCTTTGGGACCTCCATGCCCAGACTGCCAAGGGGAACCCCCAGCAATGCACCCCTTGCAGGTGTGCAGGGGACAAACCCTCTCCCCCATGCATCCCTGGTCCTCCTCCTGCCTTCCTTAATGAGAGATCTGCAAAACAACCCTCCCCTGAAGCTGGGCAGACCCCTCTGCAGTACCCAGCCAACTCTGCAAGCCTCACCAGAGCCCAGCAGGCAACTCAGCCTCAGCCCTGCTCTCTGATGTTGTCCCCCATCTTTACCCCCTTTCGTCCCCCTCTTGCTCCAGGTCCCATCCAATCCTCTGCCCCAACACTCCCTGAGCCCAGGGTCAGGGGGAAATGGCCACCCTGCCCTGTGTGCCCTCATCTTGGCCCTTCTCAGCTCCTTCCCCTGTTCCTTGAGCCGTGATCCCACCCAGGGTTTACAGACAGATTGGGGTGGCTATTGAACTTTATGGCTTTGGTCTTTTGGATGTGGGGCTTCACCTCCTCACCACAGATCTTTAAGTTGTGTAAAAAAAAAAACCCAAAAAACAGGAGGCAAAGGAGATATTAAAAGTCAACAAAAGGGGAAAGGAGCACAGTCAGTGGTTTAGAGAAAGCAATGGCACCTTCCAAGACTATTAAATTAACATCAAACAAGACCAGGATTAATCAGCGGATTCACAAAGCTTGAAGCTGGGGAGGGAGGGGAGAAAAGAAAACCAAAATGAACAAAAATGGGGGTGGGGGAGAATAAATCCACCCACAAAAGGGGAAATATAAAAGCTAAGAATTAATAACACAGAGGGAGCGAAGGTGGAGAAGGCTGCAGACCTGGCAAGGAGCGCACGTCCTCGTTTCGTCCATCAGCAGGAGTTATGGGCATAGCAGCGGGCAGGCTTGCACTGGCATTCAGAGAGTTAAAAGCATTGGCACTGAGAGGTGAGCGCTCTTCCCACTGCTCGTCATATTTACCCATTAGGGCTTTCCTAATTATTGCCTCCAACCCCATGTTGGTACTGGAATTCTCTTGGACCGACTGGCTCCTACAACTGATTAGCCCTGGGAGATACGGGAGAGGGAGAAGAGAGGGGACGGGAGATGGGGGGGAGCCAAATGAGAAGAAAGATGGGGGGTTGGGGGAAGGGGAGAAAGGAGACAAGGGAGAAGGGAAGAAACAAACAGTCAGCACATTCTCGCAAAGCAACAAACTTTGTCATCTTGTTCTTTAAAGCGTTGTGATGCACCCGTCCTCCTCCCCGCTCCATCCCGCCTCAGGGCTTGGCAGGGGCTGGTGATGGGATGGGATGGGAAAGGATGGGACTCACTCCAGGTTGTGGGTTTCTTACAGGCAGGTGGGGTTCCCTGGTGCCAAGGGCTTGGAGGATGTGGGGGGAAGGGGTCATTGCTGAGCCCCAGGGAGTGACTGTAAGAAGGAAGGGCTGTGCCACGCTTGACATGGGCACCGGAGTCACCTGGACGAGTGGGGTCTGTATGGATACACACAGATCAAAAGTTGGTGTGCTGGGAATTTGGAGGCTGGGGCGGTTTCCCATAGAGAAAAAGTCAAGAAAGGAAGAAGGGGCACCCCACAAAAACACTTGATCAGAAAGAGGTGTCTGGATTTGGCCCTGGGATGATAAGTGGCAAACACGTCCAGACGGGCACGTGCAGCCCACAGGGCTGCCTGCATGGGATTGGGCTATGCTGGGGAGAGGGGAAGAGTCCTTTCCACCCTCCTCATGCTCTTTGCAAGCCCCCTGCCCACTGTCCCAGCCCATCCCCTTCCTCCTCCCAGGCTGGCTGCCCACTGCGGGCCAGGACACCCCCCGGGCTGAGCCGCGGCTACGGGACAGGATGCAGAGGCGAAGTGGTGTCCGCGTGGTTGTGAGTCTCAAGCCATGCAGTTATGGTTGCAGCACCGCACAGGGACCAGAGGGCACTCGGCTCAGCCACGCTACCATCATTCCCAAGGCGGCAGTTACAGGGAACAAGCAAGGGCAAAATACAGACACAAAACCAGCAGCCCGGTGAGGGAAGACCCACTAGCAGCACCCCCTCCTCCCGGGGGTTTGCACAGGGATTAATGCCCCTCTGCTTGGAAAGGGACAGATCCTGGGTTTGCTTCTCTTCCTGCAAACACACAGGGTCCATCATGGCCCCTGCGGCCAGACCCCAGCTGTCAGCTCCCTACACTCTGCCTTTCACCTCCCTCCTGCACAGATTTAACCAGGGGCTGCTCTTGGGAGGTTGGAGCTCATCCCCTCAGATTCTACCTGCCGCGGACCCTCGGTTCCTGGCTGGCTGCATCCTCTCAGTCCAGCCGCCGACATAAGCCGGCACCTTCCCTGACACCCCTGCGTGCTGGCACTGCCCTGGCTCTCCTACCGCACGGTGTCCTTGCCCACAGCACCTTCTGCCCTTGGTTATGGGAAAGCTACTGTTCTTCCAACATAAAACTAACACCCTACAGGCGTTCCTGCTGCAGGAGAGTGTTTACAATTAATCAGTTAAGTACCAGTTAATACTGCTCAATGGGGGTTCACTTCATTCACCTGCATCTACCTGGACATAGGTCCAGCAGGTGGCAACAGCTCACTTGCCTTCACACCGACCTCCACCCGCAGGTTGGTCCTGTCCCCATTCATGCTGGGCTCCTGACTATGCGGGGCTGCTTTCTGCCCCTCTTGGCCAAAATTCCTTAACTTGCTCCCTCCCTTCCTTTTCCAGCTGGACAGAAAGCCACAGGCACAGCAGTGCTGGGGAGGGCGCAGTGACCCTGAAAAAGCTCCTAAACCTCCATTTCAGGTCCTGCACAGTGACCTTTGGTCTCAGGACAGCAAACACATTTTTGTGGATGTCTGAGGGACAATCTTGAACCCTTCCCAGCACCCTTTCTCCCCAGGAGCTCTTTGGGGCTGGGGTATGGTCCAAGGCATTGGCCAGCAAGCCCCCGGTTAGGCAGGCTGGCAGGTTCATGCTGGTTAGAGCCAGAGACTTGCTAAAGCCCACCATGGTTGGCCTGCAGCGGGGTCTCCACAGAAGCACTCAAGAAACCACCACCAAAACCACTTCTCCAGAACCAAGCGATCAGCGTGAAACCCTCCACCAGTCAGGAACCCTCTGCTCCGCACAGCTGTGAGGTCCGCGTGGTCCTGCCCACAAAGCCCTTCTGCGTGGCACCAGCTCCACTGCTGTGGCTGCGCCCAGCCACTAACTAAAATGCTTCTTTACAGCTACTGAGAAACCAGTCAAGCCACACTTTAAGCACCTGAAAAACTGAGCACACTGCTGGCTCTCCTGTGCCCCAACACTTCTCCATCCCCCAGATAACATCTCCTCTTGGCTCTCAGTCATCATTGGTTTGCCCAGCACTCATGGTTCAAGGCAACGCGGTGCTGCTCTTGCCCCACTTCGCATTTGCAACCTCCTCCTTGCAGCCTGCTCAGCCCACAGGGGCACAAAGCCTGTTTCCCACCCTCATGTTCCTTCTTGCCACTGCTCTCCTACCCATTCATGGGTGACAACAAGGTCCTACTGAGAGCATGGAGCTCTCTGCCAAGCATGAGGTTGGTATCAGAGGGCCAACCCTTTCCTGGCTTTTAACCTCTCCTCAAACTCTGCCAGGCTTTCTGAGGAATTAGACTGCACTGTTTCCAACTCAACAGCAGGGAGCTACGATGTGTCCCAATGCCTCCTAGGAACTGCTACACTTGGTTGGAAAAAGGGAAAGGAGATGCCTAGATCTACCAAGTCTCCTGCTCTCCATTGCTGTGGGCTTTGGAGGGAACAAGATACGGTATGAGTATATGGGAGAGTTACCTGCTCCGGTAATCGCCGGCATATTGAAAATCTCTGTCCCAGGCTGCCCAACATCTGGAGAAAAACAAAGAAGCTCTTCAGTCTGGAGAGCAGCACATGCAGACTGGTGGTAGGGAAGGACCTGCCATGCCAGCCAGGACAAGATCCTGGGGCCCCTGTCACAGCACCCAGGCTGACACTGGCGTGGGTTTGTGGGTGCTGGCTGGGATGAGGAATGATTGCCTTTGGGAGATGCACGGCAGGCATGTCTTGCCAGCTGGAAAAGGGCAGAAAAGCTGAGTCCAGAGAGCCAGGGTGATGTCTTTGTACTCAGCACTGACCTCTTTCCCTCCCTCCAGTCCTTCAGATTACGAGCTCTGTGAGTTAAACCCTCTTTCCTGACTATGGGATTTCCACAGGCTCAAAGCCCTGTATCCAGGGCGCGGGTCTGGGAAGTGGGGAGGGCAAGGAGGAGGAGAAGAAATGTTAAATCAATATTTTCCCTCTTAGCTGAGCTGTTTGACTTGGATATCACTTTTCTTAGAATAACAGAAATTCTCATCAAATAAGAGGTGTTTCCTATTTCTCTGTATTTCCCTTGATAAGGGAAAGTGTGGAAGGGCATGGGGTTCAGTCCCATGTCCCCAAAGGGGCATAACAATACTGTTGGCTCATGGTAACATCATCCAGCAGACGAGACAGCTTGGTCTCTCTTATCCGATGCAGCTGTTTTAAGATGGATTCAAATTGAATTAGTATTGACTGTCTAATGCTGGGCTAAATTAAATTATGATCCTATCTACTCTATTAGCGGTTAATAAATGAACGGGCTGAATTTCTAATGTAAGCCAGCCTGGTTAGTTTTACAGAGCTACAGCAAAATTGATGGAGGGCTTAAAGTAATGTTTTGGGGAGATGCAACTCAAGGAGAAAGGATTCAGCTTGGCTGGCCATTCATTAAAATATCAATTGCTGTTAAGTCTCCTCCATGCTCAGCTTATTACTTTCTTCCTTCTGAGGTTATTTAGTGCTGCCACATGAGTGGGATTGACAGTTCCAGAGCAAGCAGATGTGGGGCTGGGAAGCTTCCCATTGCCTCCTCAGACACACACAGCCACTGCTGACACCAGCACGGCTCATCCTAGGAAGTATTTGGACCTCACACTTCCCAACAGACCACAGCACATTGCAGAGAGCGCTAGCTGGGAGCTCCCAGCCCGTAACGCAGCAGCACCCAATCCCACATTTCCTTCTCTTCACATGTCCTCAAGGCTTTTTTCCCCTGGTGCCCTGCATTTGCCTCCCCCATGTCCTTACTGTACTCCGTCTCGTTTTTGTTGGTCGTGCTGAGCTTCTTGATGATCTCCTGTTTTTTGGATTTCACCATGGCAGAGTTGCTCTCAGTCAGCTTGCTGAAGAAAGCTGGAGGCTGAGTGTTGTTTCCCGGGGACTTGGACCCCATTCTGGAAAGCAAAAGACCATCAGAAACCTCCGCAACATCCAGTTCACAAGCTCCTACCTAAGGAGGCTCTTCCCTTTGTGTAACCACTCAGAATCAGTCTGGAAGCTCCCTAGATATTTGGGATCTCCCTATCCCTACCAAAACTGTGCCATGTAGCGTAGAGAGCCCCTACAAACAGACGGCACCCTAGGATGTGACACTGCTTTTGCCTGCAAGAAAAGCTGCCTGGGCCAGGGTGAGCATGGGGACAGGGAGAACATCCCTCCAGGCGCCTACATTATCCCCTCCCTTGGCCTTACCTCTGATCTATCTGCTCGCCCTCACGGTACAGGATTGGGTACGTGGTGCTCTTGGCATGCTCCGATTCTCCCACGCCGTCTGGTGGAGAGACTGGCTCGATACAGTTGTCCGATCCGCTCCCGGCTGAAGTTTTGCTCTGCTCCGGGGACCTGCAGAGAGCGATGGGGAGATGCAATCGGTTTATTGCAACATCCTTTGTCTCTGCACAGCAGCTTGGGGTCAGCCGGGGGAGAAGGACTAAAATAGCTTTCCTACAACAGGGAAAAAAGCCAAACCTTCCACACCCCTGTGGGCTTATGGAGCTTTTTAATGCAAGCTGGAGGAAGAATGCTTTTTCTGCACCACAGGCAAGCAGAGCAGGACTGAGCTGAGCCATGGCCCAGATTTCCAGGCAACAGACCAGGCAGTAGCCATCCCATATCCAGGGCCCGGGAACGACAGCAGGACCAGTCCTAGGACTTGGCTGGCTCAGCCCAAGTGTCCCTGGCTGGTAGGGACACAAATCTGTGATGTAAACCCTCTGGGGACACAGCTTTTGATTCTCCAGGGTATTTGTGAACACAGGGGAGGACAGCTTCCGCCACCTCCCATCTGCCTCACCAGGGGCCACGCCGGGCTTGCTCGCTTTGGGTGATGAGATGTTTGGGCAGCCCAGAGAGGACCAGTGCAGCCCCCCAGTAACTGCCCAGGGCCAGCATCTGGGAGACAGCCAGGCTTGCATCCATGAGGAATTCCTCACGACAAGTTCTGGGAATTTACTTCTTTGTTCTTTCTGTGCTCCCCTCCACCACCCGCTTCCCTTCCTTTTTTTTCATTGCTGGGTGGTCGGGGCTGGGCTCTCTCCCCTAATGTTACAAAGCTGACTCTAGAACCAGGCAGAGCTGGGAAAAGCAACCACATTTACTAACAAGGAGCCATCAGTTTGGAGATGTCACTCCTGCGTCTCAGTTGGTGTTTGGGTGGGAGGACAGATTCCATTCTCTCATTTCGTATTTTTTAATTCTGTACAACAGCAATCAGACTTTCCTCATACTGGTATCAACACAAAGATTTGAAAGTGACTTTAACAGAAATACAGGTGGTGCCTGCCATGCATAGCTGCATTTTACAGGCATGTGTCTATCAAGCTTCTGATGCACTGAGAATGACAAAGATAAAATTAACTTTAAGCCAATGGAAACATGTTGCTTTTGGTTTTTTTTGAACCATTTCTGGTCTGGAAGGTCACCGCACCATGACCCGCAAGGGACCGATGACAGTGGCAGGACAAGAGGCAATGGGCACAAACCAAAACGCATCAAATTCCATTCCATTTTTTTTTTTTGCTTTTACTGTGAGGGTGCTCATAATGCTGCTACAGGTTTCCCAGAGAGGTGTTGGAGCCTCTGTCAGTGCAGATATTGAAAACCCAACTGGCCATGGCCCAGGACAACCTGCTTGAACAGAGCATTAGGCTGATGATCTGGAAAGGTCCCTTCCCACCTAAACAGTTCTGTGACACCTGCCAGATGGAGAAGGGGATCATGAACAGACTCTAAGGGATTCTGGAGAGCATCTCTAGAACAACAGGCATGGCAAGACAGGCACCACCACAGGGGAAATAAGCCCAGCTCAGAAGGCACTTTCACACTCCGCACTGTGTAAACAAGCAATCCATGCAAGCCCCATGCTGGGGAGCATAAATAGACCAACCCCAAATGCCAAATGCCAGCCTGTCCTACACACTCCCGTACAGTGGGGGGCCAGTTAGCCAAGGGCTCCCTCCTGGCTTCTCACCACAGGTAGCCCTGGTCAGACTGAGCTCAGGCTGGCACAGTGGGTGGGAAGAAAGCCCGTCTGCCCCTGCTTTTACTGGATTCGCTGACCTCACCTTTTGCCACCTTCATTCTGTGGGGAGATCCTGGAGGCTGCTGTGTGCTCCTGCTGCTGCAGATATGCCTCACTGGGGGTCCGACGCAGGTCCAGCACGGGGCACGTGGCCCCAGGGAAGGAGTACACGGGGGTCTGGATATGGGAGTTGAGCTGCTGTGGGTGATGGCGTGTGTAGTCCTGTGTGATGACCTCCTAGAAGAAGAAAGCCCTGAGTCAGAAAGAGTTGATTTTTACTTCTTGCTTTGTCAGGCTCAACTAAGACAGGCCAAGCAGGAGGGAATTAAGCTGGTTTGCCCCTGCGGGGATGTAACTTCTGCCTCCTGCCTACAGCAGTTCTTGTGACAGGCAAGCAAATGCCCCAGCTGAACACACCTGCTGCACCCTGCTCTCTCCAGCCCCCAGCCAGGGGTGCGAATGTCTCTAACATCACTCTGAGCCCTTCCCCAACAGATGTCTTTCATATTGGCTCCTCCCTCCTCCCCAGAGCCCCAGTGGGAAGGCAACAACGAGGTTAATTACGCTGATGTGCTGGGCCAGTGTGACTACCCGCTGGTTCATGCCCTTGATGCTCTGGCTGGACTGCAGGGGTTGGCACTGGGGCTGGGGCCCGTCGGGCTGCCGGAGGTGCTGCAGGTGGGCTGCTTCGGGAGCCGAGGCCTTCAGCGAGCCTGGGGGAGGCACAAAGAAGACAGCAGCCATGAGATGACATCTGTATCCCTTTGGCTGAATGCCACTCTGGCATGGCACTGGGGTACAGTGAGCGAGAGCTGGCTGATGAAGCTCCTCACGCCACCTCAGGCTCTCCTGCACTGGCAGCCCCTGCCCTCACCTTGCTGTTTCTGCCTCAGGTCATGCTCCCCGTGACCCTTCTCTGTGTCCTGCAGCAGCTTGGCCCCTTTCTCATGGGACAGGCTGGGCGAGCTCACGGGACTCACTGCTTCCATCCGCTCAGGGCTGTAGCCTCCATGAAAGCCTGGGGAAGGGGGAGAAGGGAGTCAGACCCAGGAGCTCACTTGCCTTTTCCCTGGTGCTGCAGCAACCGTTGCTTGCAGAGTCACACGTTCAGCAAAGTGGGGTAAGAAAGAGATGAGGGAAGACCTGGCAGGTCACACTGCAGAGACCACCAGTGCCACCTCCTAAGTCCAGCCATGGTGATGGCTGCAGTGAAGAGGTGACATCTCATTCCTGCAGAGCTGGACAGCATGAGTTGCGAACCAAACTCAGTCCTTGTGGGTTCACAACTTGTTTCCCCTCTTTCCCCCACCTACTGGAACAGAAAAACACCCACCCCAGTATGACAGCAAGGAAAACAAAGCTCTGTGGGAGAGGGGGTGGCCACACGGGAGGTCTCCAGTGCTCTACAAAGAAAAACCCTGAGCCAATAACCGCCAAGAGTAGGGACTTGCAAACTAGGTGACAAGGCCCTTTAGACTCCAGCTCCTGCATCTGAGGCTTACGCCCCACAGGGCGAAAAAGGCTTCCTGACCATTCTGTCTTTTAAGCCCTTTGCATGGAGTTGAGCTGCATCAAGGCAAGCAGAGCTGGAATAAGGGACCACCATTAGCCTTCGACAAAGAGGAAAAACTTGAGCCTGGGCACATTTTGCTTCCACAGGCCAGGACAGAGGGCAGAGGAGTCCCGCAGCAAGCACACGCTGCCACTCACCAGCTAAGCATATTTGGTAACACTCATGACTTTTGCCTCCACACACCTTTAACCTCCTAACACTCAATTCCTAGAACCTGCTCACTGTGGCCAAACCCACAGCACTGCTGGAGGGAGCCTGGTGCCCAGGCGTGGGCACACTGACCTTGCACATACCTGGAGCATGGGTAGGAGAGGAACCCCATGGAGAACCTCCCTGTGCCAGGGGCAGGGATGCAGCATTGCCCATCACTCCATGCATGACACTACTGAAGGGACCACCCTTCAGACCCATCCAAGATGAAGTGTCCTGCTCTCTAAAGATCTCTATCCAACAGTTAACTCCTGGGGAACACCAGCTCATGGCTGCAGAAAAGCTGCCTCTCTCCACAGCACGACAGCGTTCAGTTGGAGGAAACACCAGGGCCAGGCAAAACAGCAGAAGAGAAGCTCATCCAGGCAGCGCAGTAGAGCCAGAGGCACATCCCCGGTGCACACTGCTAGAAGGGGCTGCAATCAGATACAACCAAACAATGGGATGGGTGGCTTGGGGCATGCCAGTCAGAGCAGGTCTCCTTCCTTGGTCACACTTCTGTGTCCTTTCCACCCTTGGGTTACAGGAAGGGGAGCTGGGTTACAACATCCAGTGCTGATGGTCAAGGCAGGTGCTTCAGCTTGAAGAAAGGGTCCCATCAAACCCCTGAGGGCTAGTAGGAGCCTGGATGAATGCTCTGGGTGAAGATTGGTCCCATCAAGAATGACCAAGACCTTGAATCCAGCCCTTTCCCTGAAATTCCTTCCGCAGAAACTTATCTCAGCGCTTGTGTGTCCTACACAAGATCACTGTCAGGAGGTTCCTGTGGTCTGCTCTGGAAATGGCTGCCAGGCATGGCTGGCTGAGCCGCAGAGAGCCCTGCCTGCACTGTCTTCTTGTGCAGCAACCAGCACCAGGTCACCCCAATTGCAGGGACCTCATCTGAGCTGCACTGCACAACAGCCCACAAAGCCCTCCGAGATGCTGCACGCTCAGTGGTCCAACCAGGAGCAGGGAGGCGTGTGTCATTTGATTTATTACCCAAAACTGTTCCTTACAAACTGCCTGGGAATTCCTAAGGATGGGGAAATCAGAATTAGCACATTGCTCTTGTCTGTAAAAGGCAACACCAGTAACTGCACAGCATTGGCAAACCAGGACTTGGCAACAGGAAAACTAAAAGAGGGCAAGAGGAGGGAAGATCCCTAAAACATACACAAATAAAAATGTCTGGAATAACACAACTGGAGAGCATAAGGACTTCTTATCATGGCTAATGGAGTCTTTACTTAGCAACCCTCCTTCTCTCTGCCCCTTATCACAAGAGATTTGGTGTGTGATAATCAATTCTATGAAGCTGGCTGCTGTGCCGGTGGCCTTACCGAGTGCTCGGAGCTCCTGTTCCTGCATTGAAAAGGCTTTACTTTGACTCTTTTCTCTACTGTGCTGCTCAGGGCCCGAGGCTGCATGATGCTGGTCCAGATGGTGATGGTGCTGCTGGCTTTTCCCCTGTATTCTGCTATAGTGATGAGAAGAACCAGAGGCGGGTAAAGGTCTCGACTCCATGGCTTTAATGGGTGAAGGCGACTGTTCGAGGTTGGCCCCACTGGGTAGCTTTGAGGTCAAGGCGTTGTCAGTCTGGGATCGTTCTGCCTTGGCTTCCCGCACCCTCAAGGCCTCTTTCTGCAGGACGGCTGGGTCCATCAGGGCCGTGTAGCCATCTGCCGCGCTGATGGAGGAGCGCAGAGTGGAGGCCGAGGGGAAGGGAGTGGAGCGGATTGGTGACGTGGTAGTGGTAGAAGAGGATCTGGAAGGCAAACATAGACAAGGCGAACATGAGAGAAGCACATGGAGAAAGGGGAGTGTTATTACCTGTCTGACCAAGGTATCCTGAGCTCCTGTAGGGTTGGGCCCATGCTGGAGCACGTGAGGAGGGCTCAAATGGAGCCTCCACCACAACAACACATCCAGGTCACTGTGGCCTGGATGCATGGACTGGGGAGAACAAAACCAATGCAAAAGATCTTTATTAGGATAGTTGTTAATAATTAGCAGACCTTTTACATTATTGAATGCCTCATTCAGTCCTCAACAAAGCGCTGGGTAAGTTAAGGGAGTTCTTTCTCATAAGCAGTGATGGAAACTCACATTGCTTGGGCTGTTCTTGACTAGTCTGGACTGAAATGTGGGAAACAAGGGTATGTGGAAAAGTATGTGATTTGGGGTCTGTAACATGGTGATTGAGAGAGTTACTGATGTAACTGCCCATGTAAAGCTACTTTCCAGGTTTAGGGAAAGCATGTGTGCTGGTTTCAAAGAGGGATCATTAATAATGAGTATTTTTCATCTATGTACTGCTCAGACATTAACTTATCAGCATGTGCCATGCTTCTGGCTAGATTAGTCCTACCACACAGGATTTGGGACAGGTCTCTCCTGCCTGGTTAGAAATTGCCTGGAGACAAAGATAGGATGGTGGTTTACACAGAGCACCTGCCAGTCGATCCCTGCTCCCAGCTGTTGTCCCCTGGTAGTGCCATCTTGCCACGGAGCCTCGTGGCAGTCACTGGCATCACTGCTGGACCAGGGAGGTAGTTGAGTTACCTTCCCTGGAGGTGTTTAAGGGACGGGTGAACGAGGTGCTGAGGGGCATGGCTTAGTATTTGATAGGAATGGTTAGACTCGATGATCTGATGGGTCTTTTCCAACCTGGTGATTCTATGATTCTATAACTCCAACACCAGGCAACCTTCAGGAAGAGGAGTAATACCCTCTTGCTGACACAATTTGATCAGACAGTCCTGGGATGCTCCTGCTTTCTCCTCTGGTAGCAGTAAAATCTAAGAGTAATAGCAAAGGAACTTGGCACCAAAACCCACCTCTCTTCATCACAACTTCCTCATAAGCCCCAAAACTGCTCCCACTGAGACTGAAAGCCAAAACAAGCCTCGCTCCACCTCAGAGGTGCCACATACAATGTTCATTTATTAACCACCATGTCTGCCCCAGTGCAGGTGTCCAGGCAAGAACCACAGCAGGGAGACATACCGCAGGACGGAAGGGGTCGGGGTCTCCGAGGAAATGATCTTCATGCTTGTGTTATGGAGCACACTGGGGCGCTGCTGGATGGTCTCATGGGTGCGGGGTGAGACAGGAGAATGCTGGTGGCTGTGAGAGTGTGAGGATGAACGGCTGCTGGACTGCTCTGTACCTGGGGGAAAATGCAACAAAGGGCTTCTTTAGCTCTGTGTTTTATAGTCCCTACCCCACCTCCACTCAGTACAGGCCCCAAGATGCAGTGCCGAGCTCTTCCCAGCCTACCTGGTCTCCAGATGGGTGCATGCTCCACCGTGGTGGATGCTAGGATGGATTTTTCACGTTCCCTCTCCCGTTCCCGCTCAGACACTGATGATCCTGACTGTTTGGTCATGTGTGTGGGGCCTCCTGAAACCAAACGGAAAGGCAGTGAGGCAGTGAAAGGGCTGCAGACACAGTGATTTCTGCTGAGGAACACTGTCTGCTCTTCACATCACTGTGTCTGTGGAACAGATAAGGAACCACTCCACCCAAGGTCACCTGGAGCAGGACAGACAGGGGCAATCAGTGCGACAAAACCCAGGTAAATCACACAATAACTGTCCTGCTACCATCTCCAGGGTATGTATGACCTTTCACAAAGCTGTTTGCCAGCTGCCACTTTGGGGAAGAAGGGGAAAACTGGTCCTTGAGCGAGAAAGAATTTGGGCTCCCACCAATTTGCTCCAGCATGCTGAGCTCATGGACCAGGTTGAGGAAGTTCTGCCCAACCCCTTTCCCATGGATAAAGCAACATGCAGTGATACCTGGGGAGAGCGGGGAGCTGCTGTGCCGGCTGCCAAAGGTCTGCGGAGGCCCAGGGATGTACGTGATGCGGTCCATGGTGGTGGCAGAGGTCCCAGGGGTGGGGGGCACGAGGACGGGCAGGTGTGGCACTTGGGACAGGTCAATGATGCCTGGAGAGAGAAGTAAGAGCTCTGTCAGGATGGCATCAAGCTGCTTGAGCCAGGAGTGATGCTGGGAAGGTTTGACCCATCCTGCTGCTCTGGTACAGCACAGGAGGTGCCAGCAAGCACATAGCCCAGGGCACTGGCTGCTGGGGTGGGGACAACCCTTCTGTGGGCAGATACAGTTCTGCTACTGGGAATACTGGGGAGGAAAAATGCTGCGATCTGTCCTTGCTGAATGAGGCAGCTGCAGGCAGCATCAGCCCGAGACCAACGCTACTCTGATGTGGAGGGGCAGAAGCCTGACACTGCATCCCACACATTCCCCAGCAGAAAGCCAGACATCCTTGTGAGTGTATTTTCATCTCCAAAAGCCAGCAGGGCCAGGCCGGGAAGTGCTCCCATAATCCAAAACCAGAAATGCACGTAAGGATCCTCAAGTAAGTAGAGACAGCAAAAAGAGTATCAAATTCCCCCCAGCTGTCCCCATGCTGACCAGCCCAGTTCCTACACTGCTGGGTGACACTGTACTGCTGGCTTGGCCCTTGGCCCCAGTGCTGGAGCTGGCGATGCTGGCCTGACCCAGCCTCCCACTCCCAAAACCGTCCCTGAATCCTTAGTGCCAGGAGGACCTGCTGCATAGTTGAGGGCGAGGGAGGGCTCCCGGGGCGACAAGCCACGTAGCATGTCTGCCCGCTGTGCCATGGCTGTGGCTGCGGCGTTGTGGTGCATCTGCTGGGATGTGATGTAGTCGTTGATGATGGTCTGTCGGTTCTCCATGGCGGCCGTGTCTGGGTAGCCCCGGATTAGGTATGGAGGATAGAGGTGGGGGTACGTGGGGCTCGGAGCCAGATGCCTCGGTAGGTAGTAAGCAGCAGCTGGGAAGAGAAAAGAATAAGACATGAAGTGACTTTCCCTGGTGTCCTCAGGCTTCTGGAGCATGACAAGGAAAAAAACTGATCCCAAACTGACCATGCCCCTGTCGAAGGTACCTGCTTCCAGTTGGATTCCCCTTGGGATGGCAGCAGGGTCGAAAGCCAATGGGATGTGTCCTCGGTACAGGTCGACCCCACTAACCCCACGAAGCAGGTGCTCATATGGAGAGATGGGGTGGTGGTGGTCGGGCACGGGGGCATGTGGAGACTTGGAGTTGGTGAGCTCTCTCGATGTGGGGGTGATTTTTCTGTCCTGGGACACCGGCTTCCCAGCAGTGATGCTCCCTGCAGCGAGGAGAAGGAAATGAGTCAGAGACTGAGCACCACGGCCAAGTTGCCTCCCTGAGGGATGCCTGCAGCCAAGCGTGTTCTGCAGGGATGCCTGTGGCTCCCTCTGAACTTAAGGGACCTTTCCCTCCTCCCTGCACTGGCATGCCACATTACGCCACCAAGGTAAAGGTGGGCAAAGTCCTGGTTGCACCCAGGAGGAGAATTCTGTCCCAAAAAATCCCTCCTCCCTAATGGATCTATTGCGGCCACATTGGGTGGTCTGCAAGTTCATCCTGGCCCCCACACAAGCAGCCAGCAGTGAAGCATTGCTGCAGTGCTCCTGAGACATGCAGAAATACACTTTCCCCAACAACATTTTGAAGGAATGTTGATTTTTCCCTCAGAATCCCTCTCCACTGCCCAGGAGCTGCCTGCCCTGCATCCCGCTCACTGTATGTGACAATCTCAAAGAGCCACCAACATCTGAAGGCTTTCCTGAGAACGATCATCCTAACCAGAAAGACAACAGAGGCTGCAGCAATGGGAGACATTGACCACGGAGAACTGGAGCCGTCCCAGTCAGCACCAAGCACTGGGGAAGGTCTTTTTTTTGAGGAGCTCTGCACTGCACAGCCCCATGTCCTGCTCCTCCCTGGGGAGGCACGTCCTGCCTCAGTTTTTCACAATCGGTGGTATCTTGTGCTGCACGCCCCAAGCTCATGAGACTCTTGGGGTAGGATAGGGATTTGCAGGAAGAGGACACAAATGGCGCTGAAGCAGTCAACCATAACTAGCAGGCTTTGTAAGACAAGGTGTCTCAGGGACTGGCTTCAGCACTGACCCTGCCCACAAACAACCCATGAAGCAAGAGGGGTTTTTGTACTCTAAGCCTGTCTCACCGGACCACTAAGCCCAGCCCCGGCTTGAGGGGCAGGAGATGACGGGTGCTGCGGGTGTGGGCAGACTCTGCCCAGGCAGTCAGGCTAGGGAAATGGCAGCTGCCAAAGGCCAATCACACCGCCCCGATCCTCCGGCTCAGAAGGGATTAGATGTTCCTGGAGGTGAGGCACTCAGTGCCCAGGTAATGGATGAGGCATAAGCATATAAGGAAAGCAAACACAAAAGCCTGGAGATACCCCACCCAGTGCATCCAATACCGCTCTCCTGCTCGTTTTTGGAAACAGGTGTGCCCTGCGCCAAAGCTGCGCCAGGGAGGAAGCTTTATAAACTTCACCAGCTTCACCAGCGTGGTCCAAGTCTCCCTTTGGTCACCTCAGCACAGACATGGGGCACACTCACGGCAACTGTGTGAGCACCCCAGGGAGGTTGCTGAGCCCCAGCTGTCCCTGGCAGCTGTCTCAGTGCCACGAATCGGTTGTGGACAGGGGCGGGAGTGGGTGCGGGTGCTGGGGAGAATGGGTTCAACAGGCGCCTGCCAGGAACAGCCTGGGCAGGTGGGATCAGCAGCCATGTCCTGCGCACCCTGCCTGCTCAGCTTGCTGGAAATCTTAGCATCAAAGAAAAGGTTTACCAAGTACCTTCATGCTGCCGTGGTGTGGACTCCCGCGTGGAGACTGGAGACCCTCTGTGCAAGTGGCTGCCGAACGTTGTGCTGTGCCCTGCCTGGTGGTCCTCATAGGCAAGGGCACTTTGGTGGGGCTTGCCTGGCTCAGGTACAATTACAGGAGCCCCTCTGGCAATGGAGCCACCCGAGTTTGTCACTGGGCTTGGCCTGTTTTTCAGGCTCTCTTCGTAAGCTCTCTCCAGATTCCTCGGGTCTTGGATAACATCCAGTGAGTGCACAGAATGAAAAGTCCTTCCCGGACTGCCGATGATAGACCGCACATCGTGCTTTTTGGTACTCGAGGAGGAAGAGCTGCTATCATACTTCAGCGGGGTACCCTAGGGACAGAAAGCAGAGGGGACATCAAACTGGCATCCAGCAGAAGCGGATGCAGTGACCACATCCCACCAAGTCTCAGGGGGACTCGTGCTTCCTTGTTCAGTAGGTCAGTGCACCAATTTACTTTCTTGAATGGCAACAGCCATGAGCAAAGCAGAGCTAACAGCTCTGCATGGCGCAGGGCAGGGTGGAGTGCCCATCTTGCATGTCTTGTTGTGCTCCAACAAGACGATCATGAGTCACTGCTGAAGGCTGGCTGTGCCCATCACGCCTGTCTCCTACACATACTGTGAAATGAGGTGCCATGGGAACCTTCCAAACATTTGGAGGCCAACAGGAGACAGCATGCAACGTTTCATCCTCACTACTGGCCTCCCTGGGCTGACATTTGCCCGTGAAGGGAAGAGACCAGGCAACTAGAGTCACAATTGCTGAGGGTATTGAGTTGACTCCGGCCTTAAAGAAGAGACAAATGCATCTCATTCAGTGTATGCATGTGGATGAAGTATCGCCTTCCTAACGTTGACAGAGGGTGCCCAGATCCCTTCCCTGGGTTCTGCATTTATCTGCTGGGAAGGATCATAGAATGGTTTGGGTTGGAAGGGACCTTTAAAGACCAAAGGATAGGGAAATGCAACCTGTACCCAAGCAGAGCCTCAATTCTGAACAGTGCTGTGTTTGTAACCTGAAGCCCTCTTTGCTCTCCTTTTTACCTTGGGAATGGTCCCAATGGTCTGTGCATGGACTGCAGCCTGAGTAGGACTAATCTCATCTGCTGTGCACCCCATACTCACCTGTGTGATGGAGCCTTCCTTCAGAGGTCTCGTCAGAGAGATATCTGGTGTGCGCCTCAGCTCTTCCCGGGGAATTTCATGGATTGATCTTCCTGCTTCTTTCACTGTGGCCACCAGGCCTTCATGGGCTGGTTTCATTTTCAGAGGAGTAAGGCCCTCGTGAGACCTGACCTTGTAGGCATCAGATAAGTCCCTTGGTGGAGTGTTTTCCCTCTTGAGCTGCTTGGCTTCTCTTCTGAGGTAGTCCTCATGGGCCTCCACATAGGACCGAGGTATTCCTGTCAACCCCCAAGCAGACAAAGGATGCAGAGAGTGATACTGGACACCCAGTTCAAGGGGGTCTCTACTTAATGCATGCAACTCATGGACTGGTACCCAACTAAATACACAGAGCAGCTGTATCGCTAAAGCAGCTGGACCATCTCACGTCTATTGCCACCTTCTGGACCCATTTCACACTCATTTCAACCTGCCTTCAAGTGAGTCATTAAGAATTTTACCCGTGACTTTGGTGAGAGCTCAGCTGGGCAGAAAATCTCTTGAGCACATAGCCAAGGGTGCAGAGATCTGTAGCTGGACCTGATGTGTCCAGCCTTGTTCCCTCCTGCCCTACAGGGCCTGACAAGAATGAGGGGCCACGCATGTGAGCTATTTCCCCATGTTACCTCTGGCTGTGGCCAGCTTCTTCTCATAGACTTTACCTTGTGTAATTGAGCCCCGCATGTGGTGCTGCTCCTTTAGGTTATGGGGGCTGTGTCTGTCTGGAGGGATCGCTCGACCCATGAGACCTAGAACAGATCCAAGGGGGAAAGCTGGGCTGTGACACGGGAGTTCATTTACAATGAGTACACAATAGCACTACCAGGGACTCTTGCGATGACAAAGAAAAATATCAGTGACTTCTAAATGACTTCATTTCTCTTTTTCTATAATGTATTGCTCTTTTTGTAGCCCTGAAATGGGTTCACCAGGACCGAAACCAAAGGCAAGTGGGTCAGTCTGTGTCCCTTGTTTTCCCGTGTTGGTCAGATGCTGTCCTGTTGGGATGTACTGCAATGTACCAGCTAACTACTGCCAAAATACAGGCATGGGAAGGTGCGTCTTGTATACAAGAGATGAGATGGAGTCTCTGCAGGTCACTATTAACACGGCCGGGGTGAAAGGTTTCACTCAGACTCACCTTCAATGCCAGCAGACAAGGTATCACGGGCTGATAAGCCCCGGCTGATCCTCCCCTCCATCATATCATAGGTCCGCTTGGTGCCTGTGGTCTCATGTGAAGATCCTGAGCTTCTGCTGTCTTCTTTGGGACACTGAGAAGCAGCAACTCCACCTGGGGGAGGGAACAGCAAGAAGCACCATCAGGAGCACGGAAAGTCAGCACTGGCCAAGGGAGGGGGTTTTCTGCTGCTTGAATGCGTTGCTGAAAGGTCAGATCTCATCCCAGCATCAGACACTGCTCAGCAATGCCAAAAACGTCACACGAGGTTGGCTTCCAAGAAATTCAGCTGGTGTTTTCTCCCCTCCCTGCCTGCCTCAGACTCCAAATCTGTGCCTCCCACTTGGGTAGAAGCATCCACCCTGTCGTGTCCCACTCCCTCCCTCCCTGGTGGGGGCCATCACGTAGGCAGCAGGACAGCCTGGAGCCAGCTCAGCGCTGCTGTGAGCGGCTGCAGTTCCACTGAACCTGGCCTTGTGGGGCTGGGCATTTTTATTTTTTTTTCCCCTTGTTTGTTTTGATTTTAGCTCGACACCTACTGTTTGGGATCTTGGCCAGCCTTAACATCTGCCGAGACACTCCCTGGGTGAGGAAACCAGGGAAAGGGAGGAGAGACGAAGCCAAGTGCAGTTCCTTTGAAACAGCCATGATGGCACAACAAGAACTGGGAGAGACAGCAAAAAGTTCCATGCGGGACCGACAGAGCAAGCACCAGTGTGACAAGAGTGTAACACCTTCCCTGGAGGTGTTTAAGGGACGGGTGGACAAGGTGCTGAGGGAGATGGTTTAGTGTTTGATAGGAATGGTTGGACTCGATGATCTGGTGGGTCTCTTCCAACCTGGTTATTCTATGATTCTATGAAGAGGCCGCTGCTGCCTCCTTGACCAAAGCTGGAGCAGATTCTTCTGCAAGCCAAGAGTGGGCAGCTGGCTGGAGCTACAGCCCCCCGCGTGCTGCCAGCGCAGCCCTGTCCCCACATCTGCCCTGGGCCACAGGCGTCCGTCGTGTGCAGCGAGCTGTGAATCTAGCAGGCAGCCGAATGACTTGTTTATGTAATGAGCTCTGAGTAGGGATGTTGGCTGGGAAAGATAAATGCCTCTGCTCATCATCCCTGGCCTTGCCACCCCTGCCAAGGATTGCCGGTGCCATGATCCTCCTCCTTATGGGCAGAGAAGCTGGTTATCCAATTACAGCAAATGGAGGAGAAGCTAAAAACATTCATTCCATCATGGACAGGCGGGAACAGAAGTGCTCCGCGGCAAAACCAGCAATTAATAAAATGGGATTATTACAACTTCACACCCACTATTGGTTTCTGCAATCAGCACCCACTCAAGCCAGAAAGGGCTTGGGGCTGCCTGCAGGGAAACACAGGGATCTGTCCCTGAGCCTTCACTTGAAATTCATTTGAGAGGAGAGATCTGGGGGTGATGTTCCAAATCAGTTAAGCACCTTGTGGCAGACGTGGGGCGATGTGCCTGCACCCTGTCATCGAGGCACATCTGCTGCCAACAGCCCTTCTGAAAAAGAGGACACGGTCCCGGGCACCCTTTGTACCCGCCAGGAAGCAGGGGGAGGGTGCAAGGGAGAAGTGAGACTAAACAGAAAGAAAATCACTCTAAACTCACGTCCCTTGCCTCGCAGAAGCCATCAGCAATCATATGCAGAATGAGAATAACCAATCTAGCACAATTCAGCTCACACATGCTACAGGATCTCGTCTCATTACAGCTCTTTTATTTTAAGCACCCTCATGACACTAAAGAATTTGCAATTTTTTTTCTGCTTGCCAAAATTCATAATCACCAATAATTTCAGATTTCTTATTTAATTTTTGTTTTTAACTCTTCCGCTCCCAGCTAGAAGCCTTGCCGGGCTGCGTGGGGGAGGAGGCAGCAGGGCTGGCTGGGCTGCAGAAGCAGGCGAGATTACTCCGGATGCGATAAACGCTGTCGAGCACGCAAGCATGTAAAAGGCTGCTATGGAAAGGAAGGAATGAATTCCTCATCTGTGTCCATGGGAGTAGAATGAGAGGCAAGAGGCTCAGGCTGCAGCCAAGGAGACTCAGGCAGACACTGGTGAGTGAGTCCAATGGGGATGAGCCTGCTCTGCAGGTCTCTGCCACTGCCCAAAGCGGGATCCCTCGCTGCCAGGAGCCTTTCCCATTTCTCCCCTGGTGGCACCGTTTTGGAGATCAACCTCACTTAACTCCAAGCCCGGGCAAAGGAGATTAAAATAGCTTCTTGCACAAACAAGTCCTGAAATGCTTCCTGCACCCTCCCTGGTCTGAGCTCTGCCAACCGTCCCAAAGGGCGCCCAGACACAAGTCTCCCGTGATGACACTTCTTATCTGGGCTAGAGGTGACACCAAACACGGGCAGGCATGGAACAAGCTGGTTTCCACAGAGTAAGGCGAGAGGCATGGCACCAGAGCCTCGTCCTGAAAGGTCCCTGTGCTCCCAGGGCACACATGGAGGCCTCAGCCGAAGCTTGCAAGCTGTGTTCTGTGGCCTCACCTGAACTCTCTGCCTCCAGACCTGGCTGAAACAACCACCTGCAGCGAAACCAGCTGCCTGCACCTGCAGGCAAGAGGCAAGGGACTTCTGCTGGACACTCTGTGCCTGCAGGACTGATGACACGGCCGGGGCTGCAGGCAGGCTGACAGGGATGCTCTGCCCCGGGAAGGGAGGCAGAGAGTTCAGGTAGCACAGCAGCCAACCGAGATTAGGATCTGCTCCCTAGTTATCTCCAGACTCAAGTAAGAAGAGAGGTGACATGCAAGGATGGCTGTCCCCCTGTACACCAGAGCACATGCCAGTATTTTACCCCAAGAGGATGTGGGGCTGTGAGGCTGCACTCTCTAACTCAGCTCTTCCCAACTCCAGCTGCAGGCGAGGAGGAGCCCGGCTCCATGCCCAGCCCAGCATGCAGCAAAAGGTGGCTATGAAGGAGCCAGAGGAGTCATTGCCAGCTTCACCAGAGAGGAACATCTGCTCGCCTCTAATGGGAGCCAGTGGTGCTGGCAGAGCAGCTTTAATGGCCAGCGCTGCGATCGGATGAGCAGGCACAGAGGGGGCCAGAGCAGCTGGTGACTGCATGCTGACACTGCTAACACAGCGAGGCACCGTCGGCATTTACTGAGGAAGCACGTTACCGTTCAGCAGGGGTGTGAGCTGCAACATGGCTTTTGGGGCTCTCCAGAGCCCATTCTGGAGCAGCCCAGCTGCTCCCCTGGCATTGTTTGCCTGCACTCTATTTGCACTGCTTTCCGGCCAGGCAGGGTCAGCCCAGTTAACAAGTGACACTGTCTGTGCCGGTGGCAGGTCTCACCCCAGATGGGGCTCCAGGCAGGATCCTTGGGGTCCTCAGAGCCTCCAGGCGAAAGCAGCCAGCAACAGGCCAACACACCCCCAAGAAAGGCTCCTTGTGGGATGCAGGAATGGCTTCACCCCCTCCAATAGCTAAAGATGCTGTTGCAAAGCTCACAAGATACTGAGGCGTGGTGTTGCCAGGCCCATGAGGATCCCTGCAGGACAGCCCCACGCTGGGCAAGCTGCACAGTGCCCCAGATGCTGCAAGTGGGAATCTGATGTCCGAATAAACCTTTGCGGCAAACTACCTGTCTTGCTTCCATCTTGCAGATTCCCGAGTCCCACCTTAGCCCGAGTGCTTGGGGATGCTCTGATTAACGTTATTGGACAAGTCCCTTCCTGCGCAAGGTGATAGGGATGAAGGCAATACCTTCCCATCTGGTTTTCCCCTCTACCCTGCTCCCCCAAAACAACCAAATTCAGAGACCCTGTCCACAGCCACGGCCCTGCTGTATCCCTGCCCAGTGGCAAAGTGGCCTCCAAGGCAAGATAACCCCATGGGAGAGACGGAAACCCAGCCAGGCGGCAGGCAGGCAGGGCAGGAAGGGAGAGAAACAACACTGGAAGAAGGGATGTGAGGCTGGCTTGTTGTACTTCATCAGCCCTTCCTCAAATAGCTCCCCATGCCTGCCCTAAAAAGGCAGAGGATTACGACTTACCCTCGTAGGACAGCACATGGCCTTTCTTCCCTTCGTAGATGACATGTCCTTTGGGCATGGCATCCTCTCTCGCCTTCTCTGCTCTGCTGGGGCTGTCTTCTCCGATTATCCTGGTAATGGTTCCTTTGTACAGCACTTCTGCCGGGGTGCCCTTGGAAAGCCACCAAGATCCATATTTAAGTGTCACAAGCAATTAAGCAAGCGCACACACAGGGACAGGCTGTTCCCTGCAGGAGGCTAAGCGGAGGCAGAGCGTGCCTGGTCTCTGCTTCCTCATGCAGCCAACAGTGAGGGACTTGCGCCTTAATTATTGATGAGGACAATAATGAGAAGTGGTAAAACGGTACATGATCTGTGTGAGTCTGCTGGGAAGAGGCGAGGGGTGAAGACACCACAGACCTGTGTGTTTCAGAG